>OY728137.1:1313003155-1314253155 GCA_963277665.1 Viscum album
TGCTATTTTCATTTTGAAATCAACAATTTGATGTTGGTTTACCATTATTTTTTATCATCTTCATATTTTTATTATGATTCAAGATCACCATGTTGTAATCTCATTGTTCTTATATTTTAATCATGTAAGTGTCTTTTACCTTCCATTTTATGTTACACATGTCCTATATCATTAACATTTTAAAATAAAAAATCAAAGAAAAAACTTTTTTCATTTCCGGAATGGTGGGGATGGAACAAAAAAGTACATCAATGATAGACTTGAATAATTTTTGGGTTTCTATGATACGTTTTTATCATAACTTTCTGAAATCTACCTTGATACCAAAAAGCCTCATCTTGTATTGGAAAAAGACTTGTAAATTTTCATTATCTTTTTATCATCCTTATAAAATGTTGGTCTATAAATAAAATCATCATGAATTTCATCATCATTATAATCATTATCCATCCTATGGTTGTTGATAATACTTCTTTCACCACCCTATTAAGAAAATGTTCACATATATCTAGAACATTAGAAAGGAATACATGTAGAATTGTAGTTTCTCTTTAAAAACATTAATATAAGAGATTTTTGATGGAAAGGCTCATAAAAAACTACCCTTTCATATAAAACACTACTTGATACTTAAAAACTATCACATCATGATGGAGTAATACAAATTATAGAATCCTACACCCTATAAATTTCGAACATAAATTTAGCTTTTGATGACATCAAATGAAAATTCTAGAAATCTAGGCTTTTTAAAAAAATTCAAATACAGAGTGGATCATATTATCTCAATTCAACATATGACTAATTCTAGTGTCCACTGAATAATTAAGTAAGAAACTTTGAAATTTTATCTTAATAATCCATAAACATTTTCTTAGTGAAAGAAGATTTATCTTCCTCTATGTTAGAATAATTAATGTTAAAATAAAAATATGAACAATAATAACTAGTGATGTGCTTACACTGAAGTATTATGCCTACATAATATTTCATCATAACATCACCATTTTTTACACAAAAATATATCATTTAAATTAAACAACTCCTATTTCTTTTAAGAGCCACTATTATTGAAAACAGATCTCTTAAAATAATTTAAATAATGTTGAAATTAAAACAACAATTTTTTGATGTGTTTTTTATAGTAAAATGGTAATGAGATTCTATATATGTAACAAAAAATATAATGTATGAGAGACTTACTTGATTAAACCATATGATCAAAGAACATTCCATGTGGTGATCATAAATTAGAACAATGATCCAAAGATAACATCAAATCACTGGAAACCAATCTCAAACTATTGGGTTCAAAATGAATATAGTACCATTTTGGTTTATATTATAATCACAAAATGGTAACCACTTGATAGGGGGATTTAAAGAACATAGATTATAACACTAATCAGAAAGTTGAATGATATTTAATTAATTGAATCATAAGTAGAACCAACATCTAATAGGGGGAAACAAATATGATTCTATGGTTGATATTGTTGTGAGAGAAAATAAATTATAACTAAAAACTTAAAACCAAATTCCCTTATTTAGATATTGGTATTAAGTAGGTATGAAAATCACACACAAAAAATCTTCTGAAAAAACGAACATTGTAAAAAAATGAAATATATAAATCAAAATCTAAATCATTAAAAATAAATTTTTATTATAAAAACCCCTTGTATTAAGGTATTACCCCTATTAATTTTCACGGAATGTAGTATAGATTTTATTTATAAAAAATATAGAGATATTCAATATATAAAGAGAAACAAATACTAGAATGAATATTCAAATATAACAAATAGTATGATGTTTTTGTTATATGTCAAGTAGATTTTCAATATGTATGAAAATAATGTTTAGGGAAACACATAAAAATCCAAAATAGATGTATGTATACATGTGTTTTTAAAAAAAAATGAATTTATGAATAATTATTCATAAAATTTTATGCATATTGGTGTTTTTTGAAAAATTCCCATGAATGTGGCAATAATTTAAAACAATTTAAATTTATGAAGACAATTTCACCCAATATTTTATATATTGGATTTTTTACAATAATTGGTCATATTAAGTTGGTATTTGATGTCATTCTTAATTATCTAGTTGTTAATTATTTATTGGATTCATGACATGTATGGAGTTACTTGTATATTTCAGAAATTTTTTATATTTTCTAATCTCTAAGATGCATAGATGATATGATGCATGGATCATTTTAAGAAAAAATTAAAATATCGGTACTAGTTTACTGAAAAGAAAATTTATATGAAGATTTTTGAAGAATTGTTTATTTAATTTTCATTCTATGAAGCATTCCATTATTTTGAAAGCATTCTGCCATGATTTCCAATGGTTTTAAAGGAATAACTGTTACTCTAATTAAAATAATATTTCAGGAGATTAATAACAAATACGGAAATATTCGTGCATGATATTTGAGAATGTTTATAGAAATAATTAATACATTATATATATATATATATTATATGATAAAACAATATTTATTGGTAATTTATCTATGTTAATATCAATTATAGAGTTATAGTGGTTGAATGTGATTGAAATAAGTTTTGGAAAAAATTTAAAATCATTCTGGTAGAATATGTTCTTGGATTGCATATATGAAATTCTAAAAAGGAATGGACATAGGGTATATCCTTTGTGAACATGTAGTACATCTTGAAACAAATATTAAATCTATAAAATGAATGGGAAAACATAGATTTTATCCATGGATAAAATCGATTACATCCTATAAAAACATTGATATTTGGAAAAATCATTGGAAAACATAAAGTACATCCCTATAGATTATAGAATACATATGGAAAACATAACTTACATCCACTAGGGAACATATAGTACATATGGTAAATGTAGAGTACACCACTGGGTGAACATAGAGTGAATCTAGAAAATGTATAGTACATACCCTAAAAAATGTAGAGTACACATGACTTTGAAATACTTGGAGAACCAAATCTAATATAGGGTACACATAGGAAAGAATATAGATTACTCAAGACTTTGTAAAAAATGGGAAAAGACTTGATATATACCATGAAAGGTGTTATGTATTATGGTTGATCTAATGTTTATTGAATTTTAATATTCACCTATAATTTCATTCAGTAGATTTAAATGGATTTTTTAAAATAGGGAACATTTATTCCATATAACTCAAAAGTTAAAATTAATAACTTATTCCTTAATATTTAGTGATTAAAATAGAAATATCTTCCCATGATATTCAAAGATTTAATATGGGGAAAAAATTAATATGGAATAGTATTTGGGGTGTTTTAAAGAAGTATTATCATGAAATTCATCTTGAATTTGAATGAATTAAAATTTAGAGAACTAGAATATGAATTTGAAAACTGGTTTAAAATTGAAGTCTAAAAATCATGGGGTACTCTTGAAGCTATAAACTCAGGGTTTTATATTTTTGAGTATGAAAAATATAATCATGTATTAATAATATTGAGTTTCAAGATAGTAAAACCTTTGGGGATCTAAATAAGTTTTTGAATAAATATATACTTAGAGTATTTGGAATGAATGGTTAAATATAGTCAAGATTACTATAACAAGAATATAAGATATAAGGAAACACTTTGAAGATAGTTAAAATCATATATCTTCATTCAGGGTAATAAGTTTATTTTAAAACATTTGAATTTCATAGACACATGTAATGAACTTAAGTTTCAATAATAACACTTTATAATCCACAACATTCATTGGGGAATAAAATTTGAGAATTCATAGATGAATAGACTTACAGAGGATGTTCAAAAAGAAGAGATAAAAGAGATATGTGTCCCATAATACTATATACTATGTCTCATTTAAATAAACAAATAGAGGGAAAAAATGAAATTCAATACATTTTCAGAGATAAAAATAATATAATATAGATAATTTGAATATATTTAATATAATTGAAATATCAAGTTTTTGTGTGAACAAACGAAGAGGATATATTCCATTGATCTCATGTGGAAGATAATGATGGAAGGAAGCTTAGGAGAAGAAGAAGATAGTTTACAATTGTTATATATGGATATAGAATAAGAGTATCATAAAGGGTAATTATAATATTGGGATTATCATCATCTAGAATAAGGTATTGATGTGTTACATGAGAATGCACATCTTTCAACCCTCACTAATAATTCTTCTATCTCATATTGTTTCAAGGAGGAGTGAAATGTGTTTAAGTTCACAGTGAATCTATCTAAAGTTAAAGATGAAAGTTTTATTAGTGACCTATACTGGACTGATAAAGACACATATATTTATAAACCATTTAAGGTACCATCAAATCTATAAACTAATCATTCCATTACATGATTAGGGAGTGAGAGTGCAAGAAGATGCATTACAACTAGGATTGGTAGTGATCCTTTCACAAAGCCATTATAATATCCCCATTATGTGTATTGTATCCCAATAACACCAACATATTATGGGTGCGTTCTCTTTATAGTATCCAATTTTGATGAACATAATGAAATTATTTTTCCTTGCATATTATGTATGCGTGCATTGTGAATGATATGATTACATGTGAAATAATAAATAGGTAGAATTAATGTTCCTTCTATCATGGGAATAAGATCTTAAAAGAAGAAGATAAATAAATAAGAAAATAAAGAGATAAAATTTTGAAATTACTTGATCCCCCCACCCCCTTAGGGTGTCTCTAGTTCCAATAAGGGGTATCAGAGAATAAAGATTCTTATTTTTTATTTAACCTTTTTACTTGTATTTTGATTTTGGTTCCCTTATGGATTCTATGTTAAAGACACCATAATTCAATGGAACTAACTTTGATGGTTGGTATAAGGAAATACATTTATTATTACAATAATTTTCAAAGGAGTTTATTAAATTCATTCAAAAAAATATTGATATGAAAAAAACAAAAGAAATACTTGATAATTCATGGAAACATAAGATATTGATGAAATGTTTATTTGATGAGGTTTGAAAAAACATCATAAATTATTTAACGGATTTTGAGATTTGAAAATCATTAGTATTATTCTATGGTAATTCTATTAATGTTAATAAGGTTGTGATTCAATCCACTAAATATATTTTTATAATTTATCATAATAAGAAAGTAGTGAATAAATATGGACAAGACTACATTATATCTAAAGGAAGAAAGTGGAGGGGGAAAATAAAAAAAATCATATGGTGATAAATTTTCATATTTAGGTGAATAAATCTGATCTCAGGATAATATCTGAATATCACAATATTATAGAGGTTGTTTTAATATCTAAAAATTCATATTATTCCCTAAAGAGTAAACAATATGTTGGTGCAATGGAAGGGATGGAAACCTTTTCAAGTCTTTAAACTAGATAAATATAGTTCAATAATCAAGAAGAAGTTCATGCCTCTCATGAAAGGTTATACCAATGGGAAATTATACATTTTTTTGATATAGAAATTACTAAAGATCTGTTTATAGAAAATGAAACTATAATAAGTATATAAGTAGCCTTAATGTGTGACAAAAATAATATGGGGGAAAGATGAAAAGACAAATTGATCTTCTTGAATAACTTTCATAAGAGATATAAAATCAAATGGTTACTAAGAAAGAATTTAAATCAAGTGTTCTCTATCTCAGAACTCAACCAAAAGAGATAAAATGGGCTTCCATGAGAACCAAAATAGAACTAAATAATATTTCTATTCAATTTTAGAAAAATAATGAGAAGAACAAGGAGTTGTTAGATAGATTGAAAAACACTGATGAATAAAAGATGATCACATTGTTGACACCCACACCAAGTGAGAGGAAATAAATCCTAGACATGTAATCTATGAATAAAGGAAAGTCACTTTTCAAAAATAAATGTAAATATAATATTCATGGAAAATCTAGAAATAATATATCTTAATATGGTAGCTATGAAATGAAATATTTATTGAATAATGGGACATAACATGACTGTATGTCCAGCATCTCAAGGTCAAAATTACAGAAGGAGAATATCTAAAAAACATGTCAACCATATAATGATCACAAAAGGTATGAATTTCATGTGAGTTGTTTTTTTTGTACTAATGTTGTTCATTCAGAAAGAAATTGTTGTATAGTAGCTAAGGATGTCAAAAGAAATTTAAACACTCTTGTGAAATGAAAGGATAATATTTACAAATAGTATTACCTTTCATTGAATAAAATAGATTTACAACTTTAAAATAGATATTTATAACACAAAAAACTACATCAAGAATCAAGATTTTTGTATACTAAAAAACCTACATGAATAGACAAAAACAGTCATATTCGTGATTCTATTTTGAGTTATTCTTTTTTTTGCATGTTGGATTCTTTTTTGTGCACCTTTAATGTGTATTTGAATTTTGAAAGTGATTTTAATAAATTTATGAAATGGTTTTGATGTGAGTATGAATTTATTAGGGGATTTACCCATGGAAATGGTAGGATTCCATATGGGTTATTATTTTTGTGTTTTTGAATAGATTGTATAAATTGTGAAAGTTGTACTAAATGCATTTCCAAATGGTTTCAGTGTGGGTGTGAAATGGAAAGAGGTTTTATTTATGGGAAGTGGTGGTTTCTGTGTGGAATTTTATCATTTGATCAATGTTAAAATGTGAAAGTGGCGACTTTCCTTGTGTTATTGTGATGCTTGGCATGTGTATGTGAAAGTGATGATTTATGTGACATGTGAAATTGAATTTGAGCATAAAGTGAATCCTAGGTATCTAGGTGGGAGAACTAGAACTATTATACTAATTGACTTGCCAGTGGTGAGGTCCTAATTCATTTAGAAGGGTTGACACTACAACACTAACTAAACATGTGACATGATTAGAGACCACTAGAATTTTTGGGATCGAATCCCAGATAGTGGATTGTGCATGGGAACATTTTTAGTATTGTATTATGATTTATAGGTCACTCGAATTTTGGGAGATGTTACCCTTTAGTGGATTGTGCCTGGGAACATTGTTGGTATTGAATTGGAGGATTTTTATCACTGAGGTTTGTGGTTCATAGGGTCCCATTTGTAATAGTTACCTATAGGTATTTCCCACGGTTCTCACTTATGACATGATTCTTATGTAAAGTTGTGTTATCCATCGACATATAGTAGACCTTGTATACATTTTATTTCAAGCAATCTTATTTATGAAAAAAAATTCCTTAAAAAGTTTTCATTGAGAAAGTTTTCCTTAAATAAAATTCTTACAAATGTTTCAAATATTGTTATGGAAATGTATATGTTTATTTTTATTCTAATTTTATATCATGTAATCTTTATTTTTTTTTGGAATCCTAACATGATTTGGATCACACCTTACATACACCTTTGGTGGTATTTAGACTTTGTTATGTATAACCCAAGTAAAGGAAAGTTGTATCGTGGTGGTGATAGTGGATCTATTTTCTAGTGTACACTTATTCTAGGTGGTGGTTTCTTGATAGTGTTGTCCATCTTATTTCATGGAGATTTTGGGGTGGTTTTTTTCCTATTCCGTTGTGGTATTTTTTTGGTTACAGTTGTAAACATTGAATCTGAAAAAAAAATTGAACCTCATTGGATTATGATTATCAGTTTTATGATATTTTTTTGTTGTTTTTTTAGGGTTATATATATAATTGGGTGAAATCATTCCCTAAGTATATTTTTGATACCCAGAAACTAGTATCCAGTTCTTGGGGATTGGGAATGTTCATTAGGCCATGTCATGAACTGTCCCGGGTGTATGGTTGGATGGAATCCCATCCTGGTTCATGAAAAAATTGTATCAGATCCTGTCACACTCTTTTTTATTCAATTTATTTATGAAAAGAGTCTAGATAGACGAGAGATATGAATTTCGGGGATTGAGGTTGTGGTTTCAAGTGGGGTGTATGGCCAACCCACCTCATGATAGGACCTGAGTGACCATGGGATGTTGGGATTTTTTTTTAAATTCTCCTCTAGGTGAGACATTCAACCTATAGACTGTATATAGACATTGGTTGGGGTTAAAGTGATTTTTTCTTGTTGTTTTGATTGTTTTTTTGAATTATGGATGTGGTTTTGATTTATTACTAATGCTAAAAAATTTCATAATGGTTGTGTTGATGGTTCTTCCTTATGGTTGTTTCTTGTTGTAGTAAGATGCCTCCTCAGAGATTTATTGTGCAACTGCAAGAGGAGGATAGAGAGATTCCTTCATCACCTATTGATCAAAGCCTAGTGTAATCAGTGGTTTAGGTTTTCTTTGATTTGTGGAAAGGAGTGGAATATATTTCTACTCTAGTTAGAGAATCTGAACTAGATTCTGGAAAGGATAAGGCTTCATAGTTCTTCAAGAACAATCCTAATTATTTCTAGGGTATCATGGAACCCTAGGAAGTGGAGTACTAACTTGAGAAGATGGAGAGGATGTTTGTGTTTCTTGATAATCCTGAGGTAGTTAGAGTAAAATGTTCTTCATTCACATTGGAGGGTCCCAGTCAAAAGTGGTGGGAATAATGTTGAAATATGGAAAGCACGAGTATATGGGTTGGGAAGAATTTAAGTTCATTTGCAATAAGATTTATTTTCTTGATATTTTGTCCTTCACCAAGTCTTGAGAGTTTTTAGAGATTTTCCTAGGAGATCCTATTGTGATGGAGTATGCTAACGTCTTTGAAGATCTAATTCGGTACTGGCCAGAGATCATTTCCAATGAGTAGTTCAAGGCTCATTAGTTTGAGATGGGGTTATGGATAGAAATTTGATATCATGTTTTCTTGTTCAAGATAACAACTTATGTTGAGGTGGTCAATCATTCCATGGTAGTCCAGATTGATCGTAATGTAAATTTGGGTTTTTCTGGTGTAGTGTCAATAGTGGGAATTGAAAGTTCTTATGAGAAGAATTGGAAGTTGTATGAGCAAGGGAAGAAGGGAGGTAGTGGTGAAAGCCATCCTACCGAGTTTTATTTATCTGTGGATTCCAATTCTATACCAGTCATGTGCCATCATTGTGGGAAGGTAGAGTATATGCGATCTTCTTGTTCAACTCCACCCAGACCTTGTCACTAGTACAGAGCTATAGGGTAGTTACAATGATTTTTCTAAGTTGTGCACCCATATCAGAGTGGTGCAGGGTCTATAGGCTTTAAATGGATTTTAGCCCTTTCAGAACTATCTAGGATAGTGGGTTCTTGATTCGGAGGTCGTGGAGGAAGGGTTGGATCATCTTCTAGGGAGAGTTTTTTAGGGAAGATTCTTAAGTTATTTTTCATTATCAGGCTCAATAAAAGATAAGGATATTTCATGCAGTGGATCGATCAATAGAGGAAAAAGATGCAGGGCCTACAATAGTTTGATGTACTATTCTTATTACTTCATATTTAGTTGTTATTCTAGTTGATAATGGTGTTTAAATTTCTTTTATTTTTTACCATATTGTGGATGTGTTAAAGTTTCCCACTAATCTTCTTCCATATATGATAGAGTTGGTAATGTCACTTGGAAAAAAGTGAGAGTAGTTTTTTAGGTGTCTGACTTGCACACTCACCGTTTCAGGGGTTGAGATGGAATGAGACTTTCTTGTTTTGGAAATTGACCACTTTAACATGATCCTTGGTATGGATGGGATGGTTCATTTTTAGTCGCACATCACTTTTTATTGGTAGTGATTAAGTTTTGTGGAATCTGATGGAAGTACACATGTTTTTGTGGGGAATGGGATCCTTAGTCGGGATTCTCTAGACCTCCACTTCCAATGTTTGGAAATCTTGTTTTTCAGATCTTGTCGCTCACTTTGGAGGATGGTTGAGGTTCTATTGGGTGTGTATTACCTCCTATGGTAGATGAGTTCCTAGAGGGTATTCAAGGGTATTTCTTGGGTTTTCATCTAGGTTGGGATGTGGACTTCTGCATTTATTTGAATTCAGGAACAAAATCGATATCTATTCCCAAAAACGATATACCCCCCCCCCCCACTGAGTTGAGGTAATTAAAGGCATAGATGGAGAATTTGGAATCTAAATGATTCATTTTCTCGAGCGTCTCACCTTGGGCCTCCCTCGTGCTATTTTTGAAAATGGATGATAGATCTATCTTGTTGTCTATTGATTACCAGAATATGAATAAGGTAATGATAAATAATGAGTACCTTTTGTCCTGTATTGATGACCTTTTCGATCATATAAAGGGGGAAAGGTGGTTTTATAATATTGAATTTTATTTTGGGTATCAGTAAATCAGAGTTACAGAGGCTGATGTTCTAAAAAAAGACTTTAGAAGAAGGTATGTTCACTGAGTATATATTAATTCCTTTTAGGATGATGAATGATCCAGTGTTATTTATGACGCTTATGAAAAATTTGTTCCATCATTATCTCAACTCATTTGTCTTGGTATTTGTGGATTAAATACTAGTCTATTCTGGGACCATGGAGGATCATGAGTGGTATTTGAGAAGTATGTTGGGAACCCTTTGTGATCATAATATCTATGTGAATCTCTCTAAGTACACCTTTTGGATTATGGAGGTGATGTTTCTCGGCCATGTGATCATGGAAGGAGGGGTTTCAGGGAAGTCTGAGTAGATTAGTTCAGTGATGTCATGGGAACAACCAAATAATGTTTTTGAGATCAAAATATTTTTAGGCCTGGTAGGTTATTACAGGCGATTCATTTGATATTTATATTATCTTGCATCTTCCATGACAACGCTCACTTAGAAATATGTAAAGTTTGAATGGATCCCAAATTGGAAGGGGTCCTTCGAGGATCTTAAGTGTCAATTGACAACAAAACTTGTTTTGATCTTTCCAAAATATGGAAAGGTACATGTGGTCTATTGAGATTCCCCAGGCATAGGTCTTGGTTGTGTTCTAATACAGGATGTCCAGGTGGTGGATTATGTTTCAATCTAACTTTGAACACATGAAAATAATTACCCAATCCATGACTTGGAGTTAGTAGTGGTGATTCATGCCTTAAAGACATAGTGCTATTATCTTTTTTGGGAGAATTTTATAGTTTATTCTAATCATAAGATATTAGACTAAATCTTCTCTTAAAAAGATCAGAACATGAGGAAGATTCATTGGATAAAGTACCTCCATGGGTTTGATATTGATATAGTCCATACCCCAGGAAAGGGAAATGTGGTGGCAGATTCTTTGAGTAGGAATGTTCCTTTTAAAGAATTAAAACAGTCTAGTGCTCAGTGGACTTTGATTGGGCTCTTTTATCAGATGCATATGGAGACCAAGGAGCACAGTGGGGGTGTGTTCTTGGCCAGTGTTCTACTGGCACCTTCCCTTATGATGTTTATTCTAAAAGAGAAGCTGAGTGATGAGCTATGCCAGTGTTCTATGCAATTTCTATATCTTGATGTCTTGTGATTGGTCATTGTCTCGTGAGGGAGTTTTGTGCTTCAGGGGTCTCTTTGTGGTATATTTATCATTGTGGAAGGTAGTGATGTATGATAGCCACCAATCTCAGTGGTTCATTCATTATGGTGACACCAGGATGTTTTATGATGTGGGATGAAAGTTCTGGTGGCTTGGTATGAGGTGGTAAATAGATGAATTTGTATCGTGATGTTATACATGTCACCAGGTTAAAGCAGAGCAATAAAATCCCCTTGGTTTGCTTCAGACACTGCCTAATCCTAACTAGAATTGCGATGATATCATCATGGATTTTATTTTTTTCTAACCTCATATACCCCAAGGAAGGAATGAAATTTATTCGGTGATTGATCTTATGACCAAATCATACCATTTCATTCCTACCAAGGATTCACAAAATATGGAAGAGTTGGGTCAGTTGTATGTTTTGGAAATTGTGAGGCTTTATGGTGTACTTTCAACAATTGTTTTCGATAGGGACCCCTATTTTACCTCACAGTTCTAGGAATCCCTTTGAAAGGAAATGGGATCGCATTTCAATTTGAGTATGATATACCGTCTTCAAACGGATTGTTAGACAGTGCGGGTGAATCAGATCTTGGAAGACAAGCTATGGGAAAGTTTTTCGGATTTCGGAGGTTCATGGGATATCCATTAGGATTGTTTGAGTTTTCCTATAACAATAGTTACCAATACTTTTTTCGAATGTCTCCTTTTGAGGTTCTTTATGGTAATCCATGTCGGTCACCTTTGTGTTGTGTTGACAGGGGTAAGACCTCATTGTTGTGACTAATCCTTATGCAAGAAAGTTTTGATAATGTTAAGTTTATTAGGAAGAATTTTTTAATATCTCATAGTCATTATAAATCTTATCATGATCAAAGGCGCTGAGATATGGAGCATTTTGTGGGTAACTGGGTGTTTCAACATGTAGCACCTCACTTTGGTCATCGTCGTTTGGGTAATCCATGGAAGTTATTGTCAGGTTATGTCAGAACTTTTGATATTACTGAGAGTATTGTAATAAAGTTTATCTTTTTCCTCTCAGTAGACATCATTTCAGGACTTGTTCCATGTTTCTTAGCTAAAAAATAGTAACCCAGATCTAGTTCATGTATTGAATTGAGAAGAGTTTGTATTCGAGTTTAATTTGTCTATGTTTGAGCAGCCAGTATGGATTATGAATTATCAGAAGAAAGTGATTCATGGGAATTATATTCCATTGGTATAACTTTTTTGGTATCATGGTAGTGGTGAGTATGATACATGGTACCATAAGTCTTTTGTTTAATATGAGTATCCAATTTTTTTCTTCAACCAATCTTTGAGTTGACCTTCTAAGGAGGGAAATTTTTCATGATGGGGAGATTTATCACATCTTTGATTCCTTTTTGAGGTATTATTTTCATTATTTTTAGTCTGGATTTTAGCCCTTGGGTTTCCCTTGAGTTTTTAGTGAAAATTAATATTTTGTGCTTGGTAGTGGTTGGTGCATAGTTGGTGCATGGTTAGAGGTAATTGTGCACCCTTTCCTAAGAAATTGTGTGGCCAATTTCATTTTTGGATAGTGGAGACCACACAGTTGGTGAAAGGATTAGAAAACCATGTGGGATAACTATGTGGCTTATTCCTATTGGATAGTTAGGGATATATGGTTATTGCACAGTTTTCTAAATTGTGCAAGAAAATCGTGGGACTTGTCCAGGTCATTAAAAATTTGGAATTTACCATGCTTCCCTCTTTGATTTTAACTAAAAATCACCTACCATCCACCCCATTTAGGATTTTTATTTATGGTAGCTTCCTACAAGCCTTCCTGGACCTCTTTAGACCAAACTTGTGGGTGGTTTCGGCCTTACAACCTCAAAGAATCATCAAATAATCAATTTTCCTCTTGATTTATCCCTCTATTTAGGGTTTCTCTTCCCTCCTTGAGTTCATATTTTTTAGTGGGGTGTTTGACCTAGTGAAGGTAAGATCATGATATTTTGGGATAAATAATGATGATTATTTTTTTATCTTTCCATTATAGGTTCTTGTGGTGTTTTGGATTTGCTGTTGCACCGATTTCTAGAATTTTCCGAGTGAGAGGTTGGTGGTTCCATGATTCGACATTATTGGATGATTTTTATATGATTTCTTGATTTTTTAAATGTGTTATATAGATAATTTTTCTGTTAAAAAACATATCTTGGAAACGTTTTGAGATAAACATATGTTGAAAATGGATTCTCCAAATAAAAATAGTCATGTTTCATGTGTGTTTCATTGTGGTTCTTCTTGAAAGTATTTTATGCCTTCTGTGAAAGGAATGAAATGTATTTTCCAAGCGATTTAAGGGTATGAATGTGATGAAAGTGGATTTTCCAAGAAGAATGGGTTTTTTTTCATGTTTTATTCTTTTTTGTGCACCTTTCATGTGTCTTTGAATTGTGAAATTGATAATAATAATGTTATGAAATGGTTTTGATGTGAGTATGAATTTGAAAGTTACTTTACCCATAGAAATGGTTGGATGACATATCTTTCTTATTGTTGTGTTTACAAAAGGGTTTCATAAAATATATAAATCGTTCAAAATAAATTTCTAAATGGTTTTGATGTGCGTTTGAAATGTAAAGTGGTTTTATTTATGAAAAAATTGTTGTTTCGGGGTCAAATTTGATCATTGGATCAATGTGAAAATGTGAAAGTGGTGATTTAAAGTGTGTGCTTGTGATGATTGGCATGTTTATGTGAAAGTGATGATTTATGTGGTATGTGAAATGGGGTTTTAACAGAAAGTGAATCCCATGTATCTAGGTTGTTGAACTAGAACTAGTACTCTAGTTGAATTAATGGTGGTGATACCCAGATTCATCAAGCAAGATTGATGCTACAACACTAACTAAACATGTGATATGATCATAGAACACTAGAATTTTGGAATGGGATACCCTCTAGTGGCTTGTATATGGGAACTCTATTGGTATTGGATTATGAATTGGATACCACTAAATTTTTTATCCATGTTCCTTTCTAGTATCATTTGCATGGGAACGTTTTTGGTAGTTGAGTTGGAAGATTTTGATCACTGATGTATGTGGTTCATAGAGTCCATTTGTACTAGTTACCTATAGGGATTTCCCATGGTACTATCTTGTGAAATTATGCATATGTGATGTGTTTCTAGTCATAATTATATGGTAAACCTTGTGTACATTTTATTTTAAGATATATTATTTATGAAAAATGTTTTTTCCTTAAAAAGTGTTCATTGAGAAAGTTTTCCTTAAAACATTTTCTTGGAAATGTTTCAAATATTTTTATGGAAATATGAATATTTATTTTTCTTATAATGTTAAATCATGGAATATTTCTTTTGTGTGGTATCCTATTGGGATTTGGCTCACATCCTACATATACCTTTGGATGTATGTAGACTTTGTTATGTGTGACCCAAGTAAAGGGAAGATGTATAATGGTGGTGATGGTGGATCTAGTTTCTAGTGTTCCACTTATTGTAGGTGTTGTTGGTGGTGGATTGAGGGTGATGTCCCTCATGTTTCATGGAGGTTTTGGGGATTGTTTTTGTTGTTCCCATTCTATTGTGGTGTATTTGTTTTTTGTTAGAGTTTTAAATTTTGAATCTGAAAAATCGTTATACCTCATTTGATTATGTTTATCAATTTTGGGTGGTTTGTTTTTTTGGTTGTTTATGGTTATATATATAAATGTGTGAAATAAATACCTATGTATATTTTTGATACCCATGCACTAGTTCCTAGCCCATGGGGATCAGGAACACCCTTTAGACCAAGCCATGAATCAGGCCGGGTGTTGGGTTTGATCGCATCTTGGCCTAGTTCATGACAAAAAATGGGTCTAGAAAGATAATAATAAATATTAAATAACTATCATGGTGATTAGGGAATAAAATAAAGATGAAAACTTAATTGGGATCAGCCACACCACTAAAAAACAAGAAATCAAATTCAACATAACTACCCTTTTATAGAAACATTAGCTTGATATAGGAAGTTTTAACAATAGTGTTCTAAAGGAAGATATTTATACCATTGGAATGAGTCTCACTATTAAAGAAAAATTTAATCCAACAGTGCTGATTTATCCCAAATATATCATTTGAGAGAAATTATGTATAATTGGTGTAGTTCAAAAGGACACCATCATAAATATTTAGAAGAAAAACATGATTAAAGGATTGGTTTATAAATACCAATCACTCTTCTCTTATTAAGAAGTGTTATGGTACCCCTCCCTACTTGTAATATATTTTCATATAATATATATAATGTTTTTATTGTTAAAAGGGGATATATAATCCATGGGGTATATGAACTATGTTTTCGTTAAAAGGTTGAGAAATTGAAATCTTAGGGTTCTTGTTGAAATAAATTTTCAAGATTACCAAAAGCAAGCATTACGTAGAGAACATTTTGATTTTTTATGTATAATAGGAGGAGTAGATGAGTCTATCTATAAGTTTTGATTAAACTATACAATTTAAGAAGTTAATCTAAATCTAATCAAATTTTATAGAATCCATATTTTCATACTGAAATTTGTACATAAAGCATGGATTCATGAATATTAGTTGGTATTAGGGTTTTTCTGGAGTATAAAAAACAGTGGTGTACCCTAAAAAGTGAATGAAAACATTAAAAAGAAGGATAAATATTTAATAAATTATGTATATTCATTATACACTTACCTGATGGTATCATTTTAGTTATTTTTTATGATATCCTAAATCTTCTTAGAGATAGAACGATATAAAAAAAGTAGTATCAATATTTAACTCCCATGACAAAATCATCTCAGAATGTGGTGTCTAGAGGTGCACATATCAATTAGTGGTTAGTTCGATATAGGTAGTTTAGCCTCATTTTAAAGAAGGAATGTTTCTTATGAATATTTAGAGAACATGGTTTCAAGTAGTATCACTTATTTAATGATAAAAAATGATATCAAATTGGACCAGAAGTGGTATGTTCATCACCCATTTTCTTTAACATTTATGTTCTAACGGTTTGGTGAGAAGTTATTTAAGTTTATAGGAAGTTTGGGTTTATATGTTTTATATGCTCTATGAAAACTATAGTGAGTAATATCGATATAACTAATATTTTTAGCAAAAAATATTATTTCCAACATTGAGTTCGGACTCATTAGGCTTAAAATATTAGTTTAAAATTCATTTCTAAGTTGTAAGAGTCAATCATTAGAAGTTGAAGTGATGATGGTTTTTGAAGAAAGAATTAATGGGGACATGGTATTTCTTAAATATATAATTATTTAAATAATGATATACTGATGATTTCTCTTAAAAAATTTGGTACATGGAATATGTTAAACAAGTGGGAGTGAGAATGAATATAAATATTTTAGATATATTGGTAAAATTATCTAAAGGAGGAGGAAAATACCCTTGGTATTTTACTAATAAATGAGGATAAAGAGGAGAAATATTCTATGGTATATTATCAGAAAAAATCTAAAGGGGGAGAATGTTGCAACCAAGATTTTTTATGTTGGATTTGTTGAAAATACTTTTTGAGAGTAAGTTGGAAGTGGATGTCATACATGATAAAGAAGTTATTGAATCATGATTTGTTGCATGAATTGTATATAATGAAATGGATATTTAATTATGTTTTTATAATCTATATCATGAAGTTGATAACATGATATGATTCATGGAAATGGTTTTTCGAATTATTTTAAAGAAGCCGCGTAGTTTGTGGAAAAACAAAATTTATATAAATATGTTAGAAGACATTTTTTTTGAGTTAAATTCCATGGATCACGTCATTATTTTGAAATAAATTTCACATGATTTTTTAGGTCACCAAATAAGTAAATACATAAATATTACATCATTTAAGATGAATATTTAATACATATCAGAATTATGAACAAATCATAACTGTAAAGTATTAGTATATTTGTAGACTATATATATAATAAATTTTTTTATCAAATATCTTCATCATATCCTAGAAATTTCTTCTATCATAGTACCCTTTTTAGACATTCCCTACTTAATAACTTTCTTCATAACCTAGAGAGAATGGAAAAATAATAAAGGGTGACATTAGATGATCAGTAAGGGTAAACTTGGGAGATATTAATCAATGATAATATTCAAGTCTAAGATAAGAATAAGGGTATGTGATAATCATCATAACTTATAAAGTTCATACCCAATATATCATAGATCATAAATCATGACTCGTGGATTAAATCTTTCGCATTTAAGAAGACATGAGTTATAAGAGTAAGGAAGCATCATTAATGAATCATGAGATATGAGACAATATCATAAGAATAAAAAAACGTCATAGTTATTTTTTGGAATAAACATAAGAATATAAAATCATAGTAATATCTTGAGGAATAATAATTTTATCATGAAATCACTTAAATATGACTATTCCAACATTATATTAGGAGTAACTTATATCTAGTTAACTCCATAATCTAATAGGTGTTTATATACTTTTCCATACATTAGCAATTTATTTAAATTTCCATATATTAAGAGTTTATTAAAAACATTATCTCTTATGAGTTCCATAACTAAATTATCATTTTGAAAGGAATTATAGGGCTATATAATATCGGGCCCACCCATGCCATAATGAAAATCATAAATATGTGTGGCACATGGTCATAAAGTAATCATAATATCATTGTAGAATAATAATGGAAAAAATATGTTTCATAAAAATATCATTATCATATAATAATTAGTAAAATAGAGAAAGTAATTAGATGGTATCATAAAATCATTCATTGTATTGTAATAGATTAATTAACCCATGGGAATGAAATAGGTTTCATGAAAAACATATTAAGTTCATTATTATCAAAATTCATCTTGAAAATGGTATAGTATCAAAAGATTATATCCCTAGTGAAGAATAATAAATCCTTAAATTATGTTGTCATAGATGAAAAATATCTCTTATAAAAGAATTTGAAATAGACATTGAAAATCAAGAAGAAACATCTCTTTTCTTTTGGTAACTTTTAAAAATAAAATTCCATAATAAATCAGAATAGTATTTTATTTTTAAAACATTTTAAATTTTTAAAGGAACCTTCTTTAAGAATTAAATACATGATTTTAGGAAAATACTCTCATGTCATATAAGTTAAAAGAAAACATTCCTTTCACAGTTTTGTAAAAAGTCAAAAGTATTTCATATGAAAAACCATTGAAAGGATTCCTTTTAATAATTTGTAATGAAATTAAAAGGTAATAAAAATTAAATCTATAAAACATTTAAGTAAATATTAAAACGTATATAAAACATTTTTCAGAATATGGACATGGAAGACAAAGATTCCTTCCCCAAAATGTATAAATAAGGCCTTCTTTTCATAAAAAATTTCTCAATAATATTAAGTAAAATAGAGAAGAAAATGAATAGAAATGTGAAAAACCTATAATTAAACATATTATAATAAAATATATGGTTTAAATTATAAATATAATATAATTTTCCTCAATGAGAATTTATTATATTCAATCTTGAAATAAAATGATATTTTAACATAAATCACTTACTTGAAGTCTCATCTTGATTTGTATGCGTTCAAACCTTCTGTATAATAAATTTAGATTTATTATAAATATATAAAATAAAAATATTAATATATATATATATGTATATATTACTATATATAATTCTTTTATAATGTCCAACTCCCCTTTTTATTAACAATTATTCATCAAAATCATTATTCGGGTGAAAATGGGTTGGTTTTCCATGCATGTTTCAGTTTGATGATTATGATTCCTGTAAGTTGGTCAAGAATTAGTCATATCAGGAATCTCAATAAGTTCATAAATATAATATTTATTCATTTCATAAAATTTAATAACCATTCATTAAATTAAAAAATAATCACATTTCTTCGTGGAGGTGGTTGTACATACGTATGCATGAGAGACATTAGCATTTTCCAACAGATGGTATGGTTAAAAGGTATATAATATATTATATATCCAAAATAATATTTATGATATAAAAATAAAATATATCCATTAAATTCATCTATATAACCATCCAATAGTGTCGGTGATGAAAAATAAAAGACTTCGCTTCATGGTAATGGATGTTCATATGTGACCATAAACAATTTTTTAATATTACATTAGATTTAAAAGAGATAAAAAAAATTTGTACCGTTTACATAATTTTTTTTAATTATATTAAATATGCTTATTTCATCATTTTTTATGGTTATAAAATATTTTTATATGGTATAATAATAAATAAACTTGAAAATGATCAGTAAGAATATATACGTCTTCTTTGAGAAGCCTCCTTTGAATATATTCATAAAGACCCATAGGTCTGTCTTTTAAGAATAAAATAACCTCTATAAAATGTATAGAAATGTTAATAAGATATTTTGGTAGGTTTTATTTGATATAAATAACACATGTGTGGTGTAGAAGAGTGGATATTAGGTGTCATTTTATAAGCGAGGGGAGTGCCACACTTGTAATTATTAAGAATATTAAAATATAATAAAGTCACTCTTATGGGAAAGTAGATCAGAACATAATCCATTTATAATATTATGTGAGTTAGGATATAAATACTCTCAAAAATAGTATTAGATAATATTTTAGGTATTTTTTACCCTTATCTCTATAGTTTAACCCCACATTAACTTTGTTTAATCTTTACCAATGTAATGATGTTTTACCTCAATTACTATTCATTTTGACCAAAACTAAAGTTGTAATTTTTTAGAATTTTTGAAATTATCATTCAAAATATTGAAATGGTTTTATTAAATTTAATTTCAATAAGTGGTGGAAATTAAAATTGAAATAATTCCACAAAACATAATGAAAAATGTTTTTAGAAACAACACTTTTAAGTATAAAAATGAATTTATTCTCATTCTTTACCAAGTAAAAAACATTATTTGTATATTAAAACATTTTATTTAATATATAATAAATAAATTTAATTAAAATAATTCATAAATATTGATTCATTTAATCTATTAATATAGAAAAAAAATTAATGCATAAAAGTAGTATTTTTTAGAAGAAAAAACATCTTTTTACCTTAAATGCTTGTATTTTTATTTATAATCAGTTAATAAAAATGAATTCATTTTATAATTATGTAAAAAATATTTTTTAATACTATTAATTAATTTTTAAATTACTTGAAATAACCATTAAATAAAAAATACCTCATAAAGACAATTCTTATAAAATAAATAGTTCAAAACAGTTCTTTAGGATCGATAGTATTTACTAACTGTATTGGATGTTATTTTTGATTATTATATCTTGTTTAAATCCCATATAATGTGATTTATTTTATAATATATAATAATTATTCACATATTTACTATGCTTTCATGACATGTGAAATTGATTATGTTTTTATGGTTTATTTATAGTCTAGGACAGACCCTTGGACATCTCTCAAGGAGCGTTGGTGGGTTTAGAGTGTTCGTTTTTAATTAGAAGTACTAAAAGTGGGGGTGGTTTTAAAAATTATTAAAGAAAATGACTTGATTTAAAGAGTTTAATAGTTGATAAATAAAAGTTTTGTTTTAGAATTATGAGATAAGTATATCATTTCAAGTTCACAACACATCTTGCTAAGTTTCCTCATTTAGAAAATAAACATGGTTTAATGGAATCCTTTGGTTGAGGGTTGTTATGATCTCAACTTCCTTCTTGCCTCTTAAACGATGCTCAAAGTACCACCCCTTAACACAACAATTGGGTTGTCAAGGTTTGGGTATAAAGCATGGAAAAATAAAGGATTCCAAAGCATACTTAAATCTTATGTATGTGCGAGATAAATATGACTCTTTCCTTGTCCAATTGAAACAACCCAAGATTTCCACTTGAAATCTCAACCCAATCGGTGTGGAAAATAAAAAGCGTTTCAGTAAATTTTAACAATCGAAATGAAATCTGAGGATAATAATGTTAAGATAAGAAATAAGTGAAATATTTATCACACAAATTAAAAAATAAACTAGTAGAAGAACAGGTGTTGTAACTCCCTCCCATGTGTGTGTAGCTCCCTCGAAATGACCGTCCACCGTTTAGCTCGACATTCAGAGGAGGAGGAAGCTCGGGTGGAACTTCACCTTCATCCTTGATCCCCCTATTATGATAGGGGCCTCCAGAACTCCTTTGATGATGATATGACTCCTTTGGGTCTCCAAAATACCAGAGCTTTTTCTTCTGGCCGAACATACAAATGGGGATCCCAAGGTGCCATTTCATAAGAAAATCGGAAGGTGGTTTTGAGCATACAAAATCCTTAAAACCAATTGTCACATATTTTTTCAACCTACAGGAAGCCTTATATTGATTTTGAGAAAAACAAGTAGTATCTCCATCTCTTTTCTGTATCCACTGAATGTTTGGAATAATTTGAACACGTATAGCATGAGATATGGACAGATCACATCACACAACTTTTGATTTCATGCAGATTCGATGTGTTGGATAGATTAGGCCTATTAGGTCCATATATGGATGAATGTGTCTTGGGGTCCTTCATATTAAATGTATCCCAATATAATTTGGACCAGGAAAAAAATTCAGCCCTATTGGAGGCACGTGATAGTATAATTGTTCAGAATAATCCACTGGTGTACTTGGATCCAGCATAGTTTGGACCATTTTTCTTGGAATTCATCATGGGTCCTCCAAATCAAATTTACATTCAATGAAATTGTAAGAACAAGTAACATTATCTTTTTTAATATTGAAAAAAACAAAATAAATGAATCAAACATGAATTTCATTTTGTTATTATATTTTTAATTTACAATACAAAATCAGTTTAATACAATGGTGTAAGGGTGAAAATGACATAGTGAATCATGGTCCGATCACACCCCCACACCTAAACATTTTCACTCCTGGGCATAGTCACATATCCAAATAAAATTATTCATATATATATTCCCAACATAATGAAGATTTAACATTTGAGGAAATTTTATTTCCTTAAAGTGATGTGATCAGTACGTGAACCACACCAAGGAGTTCTTCCTAGTGAAAATGGAAAAGGATGTCTCATAAATCGTATCTCAATGAAATTAAATGAGATTCATGACTCCAACATGAGCATGGAATTAAAAATTCTACCATTCCACTATCTCTCCATGTGTGTGTGTGAAAACCATTCCATGATATTCTTTCCACTTTCTATCAAAAAAATATGTTATTTTAACATTATTCAACTTTAAATGATTTTTTTTCACCGAACATGTCCTTCATCCTTTGCAATCATATTTCAAGAGCCACTCATTTAAGAATTACCATAAGTCAAACCATAAGCTCCCGACCTAGATATCCCAATATGTGGCACATATCATCACTCCCCTCATTTTTTAGAAGTTTTATTTGGAAAAAATCTCACACTCATCTCTCAACCCTTGATTTATCTCCTCTAGAAACTAATTGAAATATTTATAACAAGATAAAAGGTTAAGGAGGAGTAGTTTTTGACTTTCTCAAGACACAACCCAATTTTTTTTAAGTGCGTACAATAGTCAAATATTAAGTACACATGCATAGGTCAATGTGGTACAGTAATGAAACAGATCGGATATGGAAAAAACGTATGGGAATATCTTTTAAAGATGAAAATTATTAACCTAACATATGTTTACATTATATTAAGTAATAAATATTCACACTTTATGGTTTGGTGCAAAAATATGTTGAGATATTAGTGACATAATTTTCCCAAAAACTACTCACACAATGGGCATCAATCATCTCAAACGTTTCACAGTGATACTAACATTTATATCATTCAAAGAAAAATAATTCACTAAAAATAACTCCCTGATGTTAAATTCATACAGATATTATTTTTTCCCTTCATTATCGTATTTTTACATTCCCCCCTTTATGGTCACCAAATCCTGGAACTTTGAATTTTTTTGATGAAGAAAAATGAAAATACCATAAAGAAGGAAAAAAAGATAAGAAAGGAGAAATACAATAGAAATCTTAATTAACCCATAAAGATGGGGAAAATTGAAAATACCATAAAGAAGGAAAAAAATAAGAAAGAAAAAAATGATGAAAATTCATAACTAACCCAAGAATGTACATATCCCCCCACACCAAGAATGTGCAGTGTCCTCACTGTAATATTTGAGAATGTGATAAGGAATGATAAAACCTAGTGTATTTCATTATTATGTTTCTTCTTGAAAATGGATTTCCTCCATCGGGACCTCTGGAAGGGCTTCGTGGAAGTGCATTAGCCACTGCCCATTAACAGGGAAGGTTTGGTTGGTTTCTTCATTTTGAACTTCTGAACATCGCCAAATGAAGATACATTAATAACAATGTATGGGAAAAACCAGCGGGAACAAAGCATACCGACATGAAAATTAAGACATGCATTATAAAGTAGGACCTTCTTCCCAATGTGGAATAGACGATGGAGTATAAGAAAGTTGTGGTCAGCCTTGGTTCGCTCTTTATAAATTCTGGAGTATTCATATGCAACGCTTCTCATTTCCTCCAACTCCTGAATCTGTAAATTTCATTGAGAATCTCCATCAAAAAAATTAGAATTGCATTGTTTGATGGCCATGTAGGCCCGGTGCTCAATCTCAATAGGTAGGTGAAAACTCTTTCCAAACACAAGATGATAGGGTGACATTCCAATGGGAGTTTTGAAAGTAGTACGTTTGGCCAATAATGAATCATCAAGTCGAAGACTCCAATCTTTTCTATGGGGTTGAAATGTTTTTTCAAGAATATGTTTTACCTCTTTATTTGATACCTCAGCTTGAACATTGGTTTGTGGGTTATATGTAGTAGACACTCTATGACTGACCCCATACCGACGTAAAAGTGACTAGATTGATCAGTTACAGAAATGAGAACCCTGGTCACTAATGATGAACCTAGGTAAACCAAACCTACAAAAGATCTGAGTTCTCAAAAATTCCACAACTGTTTTGGAATCATCTGTCCTTGTGGATCAAGCCTCTCCCAATTTTGAAACATAATCAACTTCCAGAATAATGTACAAGTTTCAATAGGAATTGGGAAATAGACCCATGAGTTCAAATCCCCAAACATAAAAAATGTCATGAAAGAGAAACAGTTGTTGTGGAATTTGATTTCTTTTAGAGAAATTTCCCATTCTTTGACAACGAGGAAGATATTTTTAAAAATTATGGGCATCTTGAAAAGGTGTTGGCCAAAACAGACCCGAATCAAGGACCTTGCGAGCAGTCCATTGGGAGAAAAGGTGGCCCCCACAGGCAAGAGTGTGACATAATCTAAGGACAGACTGAAACTCGCTATCAAGAACATAATGCCTATGTACTTGATCACTACATGTGCACCAGAGGTAGGGGTCATCCCAAATGTACCAACGATAGTCATCTTTTAGACGACTGGTTTGGTTTTTGTTGAAATCCGTAGGAATTCAAGATGCTACCAAATAATTTGCAATTTCATCATACCAAGGAATAACATCTTGCACTCGGTACAGTTTCTCATTAGGAAACATGACATTAATGGGAATACATGTGTATGAATCAATTTCCGAAGATGGAAGGATCCTACTGATATGGTCAGCCTCCACATACATTGCTCCTTTTTTATCTCCAATTTCTAGATTAAATTCCTGAAGGAGGAGCATCCAGTGAATGAGATATGGACTGGCTTTTGGTTTCTTAAGGAGATACCGAAGGGAATTACGGTTTGAGAACACAATGACTTTGGACCCTAAAAGGTATGACCTGAATTTTTCTAAGTAAAACACAATGGAAAGGAATTCTTTTTCTATTGTGGTGTAGTTTTCTTGGGCAGGGTCCAAAGTACGTGAGGCATAACCAATGAAATGTGGAGCTCAATCAACCCTTTCTGGCAGGACTAACCTAAATCCATAGTTATAGGCATCACACCTGAGCTCAAATGGTAAATCCCAATGAGGTGGTTGGATTACCGGGGGTGACGTGATACTCCATTTTATCTTATTAAAATCTTCCTCACATTCATTATCAAAAAAAAT
Source organism: Viscum album (assembly GCA_963277665.1). Classification (NCBI taxonomy): domain Eukaryota; kingdom Viridiplantae; phylum Streptophyta; class Magnoliopsida; order Santalales; family Viscaceae; genus Viscum; species Viscum album. Next base: position 1,313,028,628 of record OY728137.1, read on the forward strand.
TCATTTTCTTTTTGGAGTAACTAGGAGAGCGGGAGTGCAATATTACTAAAGTCACGAATAAAACAATGGTAAAATCTAGCATGACATAGGAAAGACTGCACATCCCATACATTTTTGGAAAATGGTAAGGAATAAATGACATCCACTTTTAATTTATCTACATGGATACCATCCCCAGAAATGACATGTCCCAAAACTATACCTTTTCGCACCAGGAAATGGAATTTTTCATAATTTAATACAAGATTCTTTTCAATACAGGGACGCATGACTAAACCAAGACGAAATAAATATTCATCAAAATAGGATACATAAAAAGTGAAATCATTCATGAAAACATCCATGAAATTCTCCGGGTAATCTGAAAAAATACTAACCATGCATAGTTGAAAAGTACCTGGAGCATTGTATAGACCAAATGGAATCCTCCTATATGCAAATGTGATAAAGGGGAAAGTGAAGGTTGTCTTTTTCTGATCCTCAGGGGAAATATGGATTTTAAAATATCGGGAATACCCGTCAAGAAAACATTAATGGGAGTTACCCACTATCCTCTCTAGAATTTGGTCAATGAATGGATAAGGGAAATGGTCCTTCCTAGTGTGTCGGTTTAGTGGGAGATAGTCTATACAGACCCACAGATTATTCTACACATGAGTTGGAACAAATTCATTATTTTCATTTTTGGATTATTGTAAGGCTAGTATTTTTATTAACTACTTGAATAGGACTGACCCATTGGCTGTCAGAGATGGGGTAAATGATTCCAGCAGGCAAAAAAATTTTGTTACCTAATTTTTTCACAACATCTAGGAGGTTTGGGTTTAGTCAACGTTGTGGCTGCCTCACTAGTTTAGCCTCATCATTTAATAAATTATGATGTGTACAAATTGATGAGGTAATACCAGGAATTTCAGAAAGTGTCCATCCCAATGTTTGTTTATACTCACTCAAAAGTTCAAGCAGCCGAAATTCATGCTCAGGAGGGAGTGAACTATCAATTATGACAAGCAACTTGTTTCCATTCTCAATATATGAATATTTTAAATGTTAAGGATGTTTTTTAAGTTCCAATTCAAGTGGACTTTGGATTTATGGGAGTGTGTGTGAAAGTGAGAGATCACTAATTTCATCTAACTGCTCAATAGTATCATCCTCAAATGATGAATGAGATTTTACAAGCTTAGCAGTATCATTGATGGTTAGTGGATCCTCCGTGTTAAAGAAATGATCAATTAATAAACATTCATGACATTTTTTTAGACCACTACAACAATCAATTCATGATTCGTTACCTAGAATTTAAATCAGTGAATAAAACTCAGAAAGGGGATTGGGGGAATAACAAGAATTGTTTTCATGGGAAGGGCTTGTTTTAGGACAATGCTCTTCAACATTTGGAACATTTTTAATGGTTTGAATGGAGGTTTACTCAAGAGGGGATGACTCTAATAGAGGATTCATTTTACTTTCTGGTTGTTTTCCACTCCTAAGGGTGATGTCACTAACATTTCCTTTATCCCTAGGGTTAACTACTGGTTGAGAGGTATGTTTACCTAACCCATGACTTTGAATTTCACCCACTGAGTTATCTAGTTGAACTAATTGAGTTTTGGGTTTTGTATAGATGCTTGAGTGGTTTATTGGAATTGGATATTGTTGTAAGACATTTGTTTCATCATATCTTCTAGTCTAGGCTCAGGTTTAGGAGGGGTTTGAAAGGCCTTTGGGGTGGTTGAGGATTTCTGGTTTGTGGTGGTGGATGAATACTCTACCCTGGTTGGTTTCACTATTGTTGGGGTTGGTTTTAGTACCCCCCATTCCTACAGTCTTGGTTGTCTTTCCACCCAACATTTGATGGATAATATGGTTCTTTCCTAAAGGGTTGGTTATAAGGGCAGCCTGGAAAGATTACCTCACAAATCTCAAAGTTTCTCTCAATTGGGGGCATTGGTCAGAGTAGTAGGTGTCAGAAGAACATATTTCACAATGGATGGGAGGAGTATATTGGGATTTCCCATGTGAAAGAGCAAGTTGTCTTAGAAGGGTACTTGCGTCTTCGAACTTCGTGTCCACCTTCCTCTCGAATTCGATACATTTCACCCCATGGACACCTCGAATCAGTACATTTGACCTCGAACCAAATTGTTGTGTGTTTTTTACCATGTTTTCAATTAGGGTTCTTGCAGCAATTGGGGTCTTATCAACTAGTGCACCCCCTGCAGCATCATCGATCATATTTCAATCAATAGTAATTAAACCTTCATATAAATATTGAATTAAAATTTTATCACTTATTTGGTGGTGTGGGTAACTTGAACATAACCTTTAAAAGAGTTCCCAATATTTATGCAATGTTTCCCCTTGAGATTTTCTTATCCCACAAATTTATTTCCTTATTGTAGTAGTTCGAGAGGCTGGGAAATATTTTTCAAGAAAAAGGCGTTTCATGTCCATCCAGCCTTTTATTGGGGAATTAACATAATCTAACCAATCTTTTGTTGTGTCTTCAAATGAAAAAGGGAATGAACATAACTTTACTGGTTCTTCATCCACATTTTCAGGTTTTAATTTAGAATACACAGTGTGAAATTCTTTTAAATTATTCTGTGTATCCTCTCTAGGAAGTCTATGGAATCTTGGTAATAGATGAATTAAACAAGATTTTAGTTCAAAATTGGGTGCCTCGCCTTGTAATTTAATATAGGTGGGTTGGATATCAAAATCATGAGAGGTTAGTTATTTTACTGTTTTATTGTTTTCAGCCATGTTATTCATGTTAATTTCAGTTTTAATGTGGGTTTCTAAAGAAGAAGAAGAAGGATCAAGATGAGTGTTGATGTTTTGTGTGTCCTCCTTCAAAGGTTCATCTTGTGTATCTCGAGGTTTCTCAGGTAGGATCCTCTCCGGTTCGGGTTCCAAAGATTGTAAGTATCCTGAATTAGAATGCGTCATACACAAAACCTACACAAGAAATAAATTATAACACAAAAATAAATTTAAATTTATAAGATAAAACAAACAAACATTCACAAAATTTACAATGAAAATTAAAAAACACGCACTAAAACCAAAGCACTCCCCAGCAACAGAGTCAAAATTTGACCGTGCTATCATGAAACATCATATTTATTATGTTTTTAAGGTTTATATATAGTTTAGGGAAGACCATAGGTCATCTCTCAAAGAGTGTTGGTGGGTTTAGAGTGTGCATTTTTAATAAGAAGTACTAAAAGAGGGGGTGGTTTTAAAATGATTAAAGAAAATGACTTGATTTAAAGAGTTTAATTGTTGATAAATAAAAGTTTTATTTTAGAATTATTAGATAAGGAGATCATTTTAAGTTCAATACACATCTGCGTGAGTTCATAATTCTGAGAAATACACATGGTTTAATGTAATCCTTTGGTTAAGGGTTGTCAAGATCTCAACATCCCTCTTGCCTCTTAAACGATGCTCAAATTACCACCACATGACACAACAATAATGTTGTAAAGGTTTGGGAATCTAGAATAGAAAATATATGATACCAAAGCATACTGAAATCTTATGTTTGTGTGATATAAATAGTACTATTTCCTTATCCAATCGAAACAACCCAATATTCCCACTTGAAATCTCAACCCAATCGGTGTTGAAAATAAAAAGTGTTTCACTCAATTTTAACAATAGAAATGCAATAAGAAGGTAATCATGTAAAGATAAGAAATAAGTGAAATAGTTTTCACACAAATTACACCAAACCAGTAGAATAAAAATTACTAGAACTCCCTCCCAAGTTTGTGTAGCTCCCTCAAAATGACAGTCCACCGTTTAGCTCGACATCGGGAGGAGGAGGAAGATAGGGTGGAACTTCACCTTTATCCTTGATCCCCATATGAGGATAGGGGCCTCCATAACTCATTGGATGATGAGAGTACTCCTTTTGGTCTCCAAAATACCAGATCTTTTCTTCCTGGTCTAAATTACAAATGGAGATCCCAAGGTGCTATTTTATAGGAAAATGGGAAGGTGGTTTTGAGCACACAAAATTATTAAAAGCACTTTTCACGTGTGTTTCAACCTTAAAAAAGCATTATATTTATTTGGAGAAAATAAAAAAGTTTTATCCCTAGATATTTTCAGTTTCCAAAAAAAATTTGGCATAATTTGGACACGTATAGCACGAGATATGGACATATCATATCACACCACTTTGGGTTTCGTGCAGATTCGGTGTGATGGACAGATGATGTTGGTTGGGCCCTTAGATGGACTAGTGTGTCTTTTTTTCATTCATATTAAATTTATCCCAATAAATTTTGGACTAGACCACAAAATTTCATCCTAATTGGATTCACGGTCTAGTAGAAGTGTGCGGATTAATCCACTAGTTTTCTTGGATCCTGCGCAGTTTGGCTCATTTTTCTTAGACTTCATCATGGGTCCTGCAAATCACCTTTACCTTCAATGAAATTTTCGAAACAAGTAACATTGTCCTTTTTAATAGTGATAAACAAAAAATTATAGAATAAAACATGAAGTGAATTTTTTTATTATATTTTGAATTTACAATACAAATTAAGGTTAATAAAGTGGTGTAATGGTGAAAATGACACAGTGAATCGTGGTACGGTCACATATGTTTAGTATAATGTGTAAATAAAGTTATAGAACACTAAAGATTTATTAAAGAGATATATATATTATAAAATCTAAGTGTGCTACAATTTTCAAGGGTTTCAAATTAAGAACTATTATTGTGACTGATGAAACATTTAGGGATATTTACAATGGTTTTTTATGGAAATATCATTTCATGATATTCAGGTTTGTTAATGGAAATAACTCATTTATGTTATTCAGATATTTTATATGATAAATCTTTATTTATTCTCAAAAATTATCTGGTAATATGAATTTTAGAGTCGCAATGGTTGAATGTGATCAAATAGGGTTTTGTAATGAATTTGAAATCATTCTAATAGAATATGTTATTGGATATAAATTTTAAATTTGAAAAAGGAATATATATAGGGTATATACCTAGAGAATGTATATTATATATTGTATCAGCTTTGAAATATAAAAAAGGCATGGTTAACGTAGAGTTTATCCCTAGAGAATGTAGATTATATCCTATAGGGACACTGATATTTTTAAAAGGAAAGGGTGAATATTGATTAAATATCCTAATCAATGTTTATTACATCGGGAAAATGTACTTGACAGGTCATGACCAGACCACTTTGATCCATTAACACGGTCATTTGGCCCCACAGGTATCCTATAATACCTTGGTTTTCTTTCCTAGTACACCAAATTCTACTACCCAATGTGGTAACTTTCTATAATAATAATTTTCCCAATAAGAAAACACATGTTCTTTTGGTGTTCTTTGTTCTCATACACACACACCATTGGAAACTTCCTAGGAGGTTACCAATCCTTACACTAATCCCATCTAAGCATGCTTAAGTGTGGAGTTATAATCAGGTACTCTCTCGAAAAGAAAGGACAACCTAATTTACATGGGATAACAATTATACTTTTAAGCCACACTTTTATATGGTTGTTCACCCCCCCCCCCATTAAAGAAAAAATCCCTCATTAGGGACCCCATACCTCAAACCTAAAAATTTGCACTATAATTTTGGATAGGTATTGGATATGATACAATTTTATCCTGAACTAATCCTCTCCACCCATGAACCGGGCACCTGATCCAGACTATGGAAATGCCTGAAAGGTATTCCTAATAAACAGTGGTTGGAAACTATTTAATTGTCATCAATAAACACACTTTGGGAATGGATTTACAAAAGAATCATCAAATTGGTCCCAACCAAGAACCCACCATATCCATTCCATAATTTTGTATACCCAACATTTGAAAGATAAATACCAAAGAAATGGAAAATAAATCATCAATATATAATTAATGAAAAATCCTATTAGTAATGGAAAATGATTACTAAAAACTAACATCCATACATAACCAAAATAATGTGATGTGACCCAATTATTTGATATATTATTATGTTTCAAAAACCAAACAAAAAATAAAAAACATTTGCAACCCATATACGTGTAACATGAGGGTCATCTCCCCATTATGTCAATACCTTTAAACTAGGCTCTAATAATATAAGTAACCACAACTTATCATATATACCTTTTCTTTTCCAATATCTACCAAAAAAATGTCTACATACACCCATTGGATGTATGCATAATATCATCACAATGAGGTCACTAAGGTCCCACCAAATGTTTCTTGAGTATTAATTATTAGAAAAAATAAACATGCTAATTTGAAAAAAATGGATGAAATAAAGATTTAATAATTTAAGAATAAAAATGAAGAAATCATACTCAAATTAGTTTTTATAAATAATGAAATAGTATATGATTTAAATTAATATTCCACAATCTAGAACCATGGGGGAACCCCTAAGGTAGTCAAGGTTAAGGACATCCTTGGATCCTCATCCTTGCATTATGATTGAAGTCATAATATCATCAATAAAAATATCCATTCTCATACAAAAGTTTCTATAGAGAACTACATCAAGTCCTAGTGGTGATATGTTTCAATATAATCATATTATTTAGTTGGGTGGCATGAATTCAAAATCTAGGTAGGGTGTATAATTCTTAAATAGAATTTTTCTAGTATTCCCCCTTAGGTACATGGGTTCCCATGGGTTTTACCCCTTCTTAATGTTAATAAAAATTTCATTATTAAAACTGAATTCATTTAAAATGGGATCCATATTAAATACACAACAAGTATATTTCAATCTCATATTTAAAACATTACTTTATAACAATTACATTTTCCAAATCCAATATGAGACATTTTAATCAACTTACAACACATGTAATGATACTGTAAAATCAAAAAAATATATTCTTGGATGAATTTTAAAGAACATTAAAAAGCTCTAAAGAGTAATAGGTTCATTAAATAAGGGGAATCCATGAAACCACTTACCTTTAATCACTTGGAACTCTTGGAAATCATTCAAATCACTGAAAATATAGTCAAGGGATCCCAAGAAAGAAAAAAGGAAACCCCACACTATAAAACCCCTAACATTACACTCATATAAAGTTAAACCTAGGATTCCATAGTCATAGGGGATGAGTAAAACCTAAGAAAAAAATATGAAATATTCAATAGGAATGAATAGGATCACTTACCTAGGTTATTTTATTAAATATTCAAGGTGAAATACTTAAAAAATCAAGCCAATAAAGAGGGGGAAATAGAATTCATGCATGATGTGAGGATCTTGGTTCAAATTAGAGTAAATAAAGTGGATAATGGGGTTAAATTGGGGAGGGTAATGAATAAATTTCACAATACTAATTTTCGAGGCAAACTGCATGTTTTTCCAAACATTATGGGTGACACTACTTCACCTGGGTAGGTCCCACAGTTTTAATACATGGTTATAAAATCTATTTTATAACCATGAAAACCTATACTAACAGAAATCTAAATACTTTTTATGGTTATATTCATGATTCGTACTAACCATGTACCAACCATACAAAGCCCAATATTTCCCATTTTCATAAAATTTAAAAAGTAACACACCAAGAAAAGATCAAAAATAATAAAATAAATGTAATGTAAAATCATACCATAAAGTGAAACCATGGGTGTAAAAATTTCTCCACCACATCACATTCTCTCTTGTTTGGGGAGTCATTCCCTTATCACCACAACACTCAAAATAATGAAATTGATTTACCATGTAGTAATTTATTGTAGGAATTGATAATTTAAACCAGTATCTTAGTCATTGAAACATCGAACACGAGATTGAGTTCTTCCTAATTCAACGCATGAGAGGTATTTGGGTTATACTTATTTAGTTGGGGGATGTGAAACAAATTATGTATTGATGTTAATTAAGGAGGAAAATATAATCGATATGAAACTTTTGTGATACTTTATATAATCTCAAAAGATCACACACACCTCCTCGAAATCTTTCCCTACTTCCTGATATGCTGGTTACCCAAATAATGTGACATCTTTAGAAACACCATTCCCAAACAGAAAACTACAAAGTATGGAACTGAACATCTCTATATGTATTGGGGTGACTTTTGGCAATCACTAATTATTTCCTGATCACCTGAGTCTCCACATTCATCTATTAAAAAATTATTCTCCCTACTAGGAAAGTCTCTCCCACCTGTTTCTAACAGAGGGGATATTGACATGGATAACTATATATATCTTTGAATGGATTCATCCTAATTGATGATTGGTAACTGTTATTATAAGAAAATTTAACTATTTACAAATGGGTATCCCCAAATCCTCTAAACTCCATAACATAAGTATGAAGAATATTCTCAAGAATTTGGATAAACTTCTATGCCTATCCATCAGGCCATGGATCGTAAGTCATACATAACCTTATCTGGGATCCCATTACCTCAGGGAGTCCTTTCCAGAAATTATAGGAGAACCTGGGGTCTCTATATGAGATGATGGAATATGGAACCCCATGAAACATCACAGACTCTGGGATATACAAAATTATAAACTCTTCCAGATTTATGGTATCCCTTATCAAAATAATGTGATCATAATTAGATAATTTATCAATAATTTCCCATATGGAGTTTTTACTAAAGTTGGTATGAGTTAATATCATGGTGAAGTACATGTATATCCTTTCCCACATCTATTTGGGTATGAGAAGTGTCTAGAGGAAACTAGAATACCTTTTATTCTTTGATTTAACCTTATATAAAGTATAATATCATGACATGATGTCTGTTATGTCCCATTTCATGCCCAGACACAAGAATTAACACTTCATATCATAATACATATTGGTGGTACCTTGGTTAACATCCCAATGAGAATGATGAAAATCCTCCATCACAGCCTTCCTCAAAGATAAAATGAACACATACCAATTCATGAAAAAAAAAGATACCATTAGGATATAGACACCACTTTCCAGTGGTCTCTCCATTATATATCATTCTCTAGATGCACTAAGACTCTTTATCTCATAGTTTCTCCTAATTAATGAGATCAATAAGAGAATGTGTAAGCTAAATTATAATAAAAAAATTATTATTATATTCAATCTATTATAAATTCATTCATGTGAAGAGACCCATGAGGTTCCACTATTCACATGATTATATAAAGTCCTGAGAAGAAAAATTTCTATTGAGGGTTTCGATGACTATATTCACCTTTACTAGTGTATAGGTGATGTCAAAATTTAATTCCTAAAGATATTCCACCCACCACCTCGACCTGAGATTTATATCCTTCTTATAGAATATAATTATTATGATATGAATATACTATAAATTCTCCCCAAAGAGGCATAATCTCAAACACTTAAGTGTACTCACCACTATAGTGAGGTCAAGATCACATGTCATGTAATTTTCTCATACGGTCAAAGATGGTGAGAGCCACATGAAAAAAATTATTTCTCTTCATGATTACACAACCCCAAACCAAGACTGATGATTCATAGTAATGTAAATATCCTATATTGGAATCTTCTAAAATCATGATAAGATTTGATTTTAATCACTTATTAATCTCTTCAAAATAGGCCTAGCATTCCAGACTTCATAGGAACTTCACCCCTTCTTGGTGAAAGATGTTAGGGGGATGAATGTTGGGAAAAATCATTCACAGGTCACCAATAATATCCTGATAAACATAATAATCTCATAATATTAAATACATTTCTCGGTTACTCCGAATACATAACAGCTCTCTCCATCTCTGGATCAACTAAAATTCCTTGTTCTGAAAGCACGTTTCCCAAGAATTTCAATTCATAGATCTAGAAGCTACAATTTTAAATCTTATCATAAGGGTGATGATCACACAAGTTTCCAAAATTAGTTCTTAGATATCACTCATACTTCTCTTCTACATTTCAGTAAACTACAATTTCATCCACAAATCCCTCCACATAAGAGTTTATGTTCTGGTGGAAAATCTAATTTCTCAATTCCATGAATACTACATAAGCATTATTCAAGACAAAATGAATAACTAAATTATAAAATTGACCATGCCTACTACTAATGATAGTCTTAAGTATGTTTGAATCGTATGCATCCCACTTATCACCCATATTAAATATTACATCATTTTATTTGAATATTACATGCATCTCATAATAATACAATCCCTATAATTTTAAAGATTTAGTGTCTTTAGAGAGTAGATACATAATAAGATTATTTAATGAAATATATTCAACATATCCCACAAATTTCTACTTACATATTACCCTTCTTATACATTTCATACTTAAAACCTTTCTTTATAACCTAGGGATATTGAAACATAAGAAAGAGTGAGCTCAAATAAATAGTAAGGGTAAACATAAGATATATCAATAAATGATCACATGGGATCATAAGATAAAAATAAGGGTATTATAACATGATCATAAGTTACAAAAGTCATACCAAATTAGTTAAAAATCCTAAATCACAATTCAGGGTATAATGATTTTTTATAACAAGACACACAAGTCATGAGGGTGCAGAATCATCAATAATTAATCATGATCCATGAGAACATATCATAAGAATAATACATAATTTTTGGCATATAAATAGGTATAAAAAATCAATTCCTTTTTCAAGGATCACTATAAATACTATAATAGTCAATGAATTCTCCTATTGGATTGGGTTCAATCTCCATTCCATCATTTCCGTAGTCAAGACTCACTACCAAGACTATTATAGTAGATGGAGTCCCTTGATAAACTAGGTTTACTCTCTTTTACAATTCATATTATCTATGAGATATAAATCTTTACTAAAAGAAATAGAGGGATATATATTTTTGGGACCACTTTTCACTTAAGTTAAATAGTCCCTTAGAAATTTGGTTTCACTCCCCATTCCCCTTTACATTATCTTAGGAGATATTAATCTTTACCTAATGCATTAGAGAGAGATATAATTTTGGTCCCATACATAAGATAATTAAAACCATATATTTTTTTTTCATAAGATCACAAATAATTCATAATTACAACACAACATGATCAACCTATGGGAAAGATATGGGTTTTATAATGATTTAGTCATAACATAATTAACTCATGGGAAAGAAATGGGTTTCATCTAATCATCCTTAAAAGATCATCGTTGTATGATATATAGAGAAATAAAGTGAATGTTATAAAAAGATAATATTCCCAATGAATCAAAACAATCGTTAATGTATGTTTATGTAGATAAAAATATTTTTTATAAAAACATTATAAATATGCTTTGGAAGATAGGATGAAATATGTTCTTCCATTGGTAACATTAAAGTACTAAAAATTAAAAAAATAATGGAAATGGTGTTTTCTTTTAAAATAACCATGTAGGTAGTAAAATAAGTTTTATATCAAATAATGGTCATAATTGTGGGAAAATCCATTCATTTTTTATCCTTAAAAAAGTCAATATTTTCAAACATTTGTAATATAAGGTCAAATTTGACCATTATAGAAAATGTTTGAAAAGATTCAATTTAATAATTTTTAAAGAAATAAAATTCTTGTAAAAATAACCTTTATAAAATATATATATATTTATTTATTTACATAAACTTTTTTAATAACCTTAACATAGAGGAGAAAGATTCATAACCCAAAAAGAAGAAATAAGTTCAGTTTTCTTAAAAATAATCTTGATCATTTTAAGTAACAAAGAGTGGAAAATGAAATAAAAAACTTAAAAACCTATAAATTTTCAAGGTAAAAGAAATTATATGGGGTTTATGAGATAAGGATAATATAATTTCCCTCAATAGAAATTTAACATAGTCAATCTCAAAATGAAATGAAATTGTAACATAACCTCTTACCTTATGTCCTGAATTTATTTGTACATGCTCTTATGCTACTGTATAACAAATTTAGATTTATTATTCATATATAATAGAACCATATTCATATTTATATTAATATATATCATTTTCTTATAATTTCCTATTACCCATTTATTAATAAATTTTCATTTAAATCAATATTCAAGTAAAAACTAGTCTATTTTTCATGCATGTTTCGGTTCGATGGATCTAGTACTTGAACCTTGGTCATGGTTTAAAAAAATAAAAAATATTAATAATTTCATGAATATAATATTTATTCATTTTATACACTCTTATATAATGAAATATATTGTGGTGATGAAAAATTAATTACATCACTTAATGGAGATGGTAGTTCGTACGTACACTCGAGTGATGATTTCTATTTTCAAAATATATAACGAAAGAATCATAAATAATATTTAACCTTAAAATATTCATAATTATATCATATATATCATATATATTTTTTAATTATATACTTATGGCAATCCTTTTATGTAGGAAATTGAAAACAAATCACATCCCTACATGGAGGTGGTAGTCCACATATACACATGAGTGGAATTATCATTTTCCAACAAATGGAAGAGAGTTAGATAATAATTGTTTTATAAACACAGTAAAATATAATTTTTTATGTTACTTGTTTAATTATATATGTATGTATACAAAAAAAATTAAGGAGGTATTATAAGAAATAAACTTTGAGGTATTTTGTTACGATGATTACCCCTTTTATAGGAAACCTACTTTTTCTGACAGCTTAATCATTCGTTAAGTGGTATGTTGTGAAGAAACAACTATAGGATAAGAGGATTATGTTTTATAAGATATTTTGTTAGATACTTTTCAATATAAAGGGATTAATTGGTGTGGATAAGTGAGAAGAGTAGGATCCCTTTAATAAGTGAGGTGGGTGAAAAACATGTAAATACTTGTAACTTTGTTATATAATATATGTCTTACTAAAGTAGAGTGGATCCAAATTTCGAAATAATAAAATAAAATATGGGTAAGGTAGAAATTAAATCAAAAAATAAAATTTAAGCAATTTTTTGTGATAATTTATACCATATCTCATAGATTAACCCCCTTATTAACCCTTTTTAACCGTTATAATAATGATAAATTTTTACCCAAGTAACTTTTAAAAATTCCCAAAAATAGAATTAAAGTTGTAAAAATTGTAAAAATTATGATTCCAAATATGAAAAAAGATTCTTAAATTTTATTCCTAAAATTTTATTAACTTAATTCTAATTTAAACACACAAAACACAAAGAAATAATTCTTCAGAACAATTAATTATTTAATCATAAAGTGAATCTCGTTTTATTATATTCCTATTGACCACCATTAGTTAAATGTTAATTTATTTCACCGAATAAATTATCAATATATTACATTAAAATCATTCATCAATGGTGATTAATTTAGTTTTAAAATATTAAAATACATTGTTCACATAAAAACAATTTTCTGAAAAATAAAAGTCTTTACCGTCAAATGATTTTATCTTCATTTATAACCAGTTGATAATAAATGTATGAGTAACTATTAATTTTCTTACTTTCAATACCAATAAATTTCATCAATGTATTAGTTCATTAGTGATCAATATACAAAATATATATAAAAATATAATACATCGAAAAAAATTGATCACTTTGACATAATGTGATATTATTTTTAACATTCAAAATTGAGTAATTATTTAAATGGAATTAATCAATGGGTGAAATTTTTTATATATATTTTTCATATTTCATTTAGTCCAATTCATACCTGCTAATTCAATGGATATGCAATAATAGTCACATTTAAGAATAATATTTTGATAGTATATCATGGATTGTTTAATCTCGGTGATCCATGTAAAGAAAGCTATCAAAAACATAAAAAAATTTAAAGACAAATACATCATAAAATATAGAGGTTTTATAGACTCCATTACATTTAGTTTATGGCCAGATGGAAGACAATTCTTTAAAAACCACCTTTCCCATTTTAATTGATCAAAAAATTCCTCAATATGGGATAATGAATATTTATTATTAATCATCACCTGGTTTGGTTTTCAAATGTTGATGCACAAATGGAGCATATGATCCACTTTATTAGGAAAAAGTACCAAGGTTTCTCAAGGGGACACACTAGTGTAGATGAATTATTTGGATTCTAAATCTTATATCATAATCATAAATTCCCTTAACTCTATATATTCCATGAGGTAAGAGTGTAATTAATTTATATATGTTCCAAACACCAGGTAAATATAAAATTTGAATTCGTACTCTAGAGGTAAACCCAATATTTTACTCAGGAACACTTTAGGAAACTACCTAACCAACATGGGAAGCTTGACCCTAAATTTATCCTCATCAGTCATGACCAATAGAGACACTATATGACATGATAAACTACCCACATCAAGAAGGGGTGGTCTTTACCAACTCTAATGTGGGTCCCAATCCACTTGGAGCACATGTGAGCCTCCATCGAGGGTAGTAAAAGTCACTATATTCTATTATAAATCAACTTGATCCTTAGTCTATATTGATAATGATATTTAAAATATCGATCTATGGGACGAGGATGTTCTATGCTAGAACCAATTATGATATGGAGATCATTCAAAAAATGAACCAAAATTGATGCTCTTTATTCTACCCAAGGGGTGTTGATATATCCATAACGGTACAACCAGCTTACTGAAGGGTAAAAATTTATTGAGATTTATCCAAGTCCATCATGTTTGGATAGAATTATTGGATAAAAATTACTTTGAAACTCTTAAATTCTAGGTTCTTGTGACTCATATCCAATATGGCTGACTCCCCCCATTTTCAACTAGGGTTTCAAGAATAAATGGAGAACACCTCACTTTAATAACATCTGGGGAATCTTGAAATTCAAATATCTTCTCTATCGTTTCCATCCAATACTCGTCGTCTTGAGAATAATTACTTCCTTATAAGGATGTAGTATTATTAAAGAGGGATTTCAAAGCTCTATCCCTATATGGGTTGGATCCTACTTCCTTATCCTAAGCAGGGCTGAGGTCCACACCCTGGTCCATATCCCAATTCATTCTAACCACCTCCTCAATGAGATTCTAGTACACTGGGGGATTTTACAATGTAAGGTTATATCTTTCTCCATATGGGGGGATCACAGGTTTTATTCTATGGGGTATAATACTACATGAGTCAATAAAAATAAAAAAAATCAAAACAAATAAAAAAGAATTTATCAAAACAATAAAAAGATTATCATGTAACAAATTCTATCACAAGTATATAAATATAAAAAATTTAAACCTTTCGTAAAACATGGAATGAGTGAACAAATCATAACCCATTCACCCTAGCCAACAATGAAGGGTAAAAAATTCCAGAATCAAGACCACATTTAAATTATCCCGTTGTAACTCATGGGAGGTTACTAAGAGTATTGGTCAGAAACTTCTTCATACCACTTACTTGATTCTTGAAAATTTCAATCTCTAGGATACCTGAATCCCCAAATAAAATAAACCCAAAAAATGAGATATTTGATACTATTTTTCAAGACCCAACCACCCCCAAGACATTAACCTAGTTATCCAACCCCACTAATCTCCTATAATACCATTGTTTTCTCACAAGAACCCCACATGTTATTACTCAATGAGTTTACTTATCATAATAATTATTGTGCCCATAGGCCAGTCTATATTATTTTAGTTTTCTTTTTCCTCACTCACACACACCTTGATAAACTTCCCAGGATGTCATCCATCCTGAAATTACTCCTATCCAAGAAAATTTAATTCTGGAGTTCTTATTAAACTTGCTCCCAAAAATAAAGGTGTTCCTTCTTGACATGGGTAGTAACATTTAGTCTTTTAAGACTAGATTTTACAAGGTTGTTTTACTCACCCAACCCCAAGTATAATTCCTTCATTATGGACCACACACAGAAAACCCATATAGTTCTAATAAATTTATAGTCAGGTATTGTTCGGATTCCTTTTTTCACGAATCATCATGAGAAAAACTTAAACTAGGCACCCAAATTATCCCAAGGAAAATATAAAAATGAATTACCAATCATTGTGTGTTGGAAACTAGTGCTTGGGAGTAAAGAAATTCACCTTCGGAATGGTTTTCCCATTGAATCATCAGACGGGTCTTGACCAAGAACTTGACATAGCCTTACCTAATTTGGAAATCCCCTCCTCTGACAGATAAATACCAAGTAAATAGAAAATAAATTATCAATATAGTATAAAATAAAACTCCAATGAAGCATGGTAATTGATATAAAAAAATTAAAGACCATGAATAACATAAAAAATATGATGGAATTTTATAAAGAGATATATGAATATATTTTAAAAACCAAATCAAAATAAAAAAATCTGGTGATTGATCTCTATGTAACCTGAGTGTCATCTCCCCATAATGCTGCTACCTCAAAACTAGACTCTACTAACAAGAGTACTTAAACCTTCAAAGAGTCACTGTTCCTTTTCTTGTATCTTTCAAAATAATGTTTTCATACACCCATTGAGTATATTTAGGGTGTGTTTACAACCAAACCAGTAGGATCCCACAATGTTTTTCATTAGTATACATTGTTAGAAAAAACAAACATGTCAGTTGTAAAAAAAATAGATAAAATTTAACTTTAAAAATTTAAGAATAAGAAAGATACCATGATGAAATTATTTTTTGAAATAATGAAAGCATATGAAAAGTAAATAAACATTCCATAATCAAGCACCATAGGGGAACCCCAAAGGTTGATAAGGTTGTAGGAACCCTAGGATCCTCATCCTCACTCAGTTAGAAAACCCATGATAACATCAATAACATTACCCATTATCATGCATTAACCCCTAAGGATAACTCTATCAAGCCCAAACAGTGATCCATATACATATCATCATACTTTTTAGTTAAGGTTGTGTGAAACCAAAAGCTAGGTATGGAGTGGCATGCCTAGCTAGACTTATCCAAGTTTATCCCCTAGGTACATGGGTTCCCATGAGTTTTACCCCTTTAATAAAATCCCAACTAGGTTAAATATCATCAGAGGGGGTGAATCAAGATATTAAAGATTAAAATAAATTTCCCTTAGAATCTTGTTTCACAGTTAAACAAAACACTATTCTCTCTGTTTCTCATAGGCATGTATGAACAGAAATTAAAGAATACACAAGACACATAAATTTTACCTTTTCACCCACAATAGGATATGTCCAAAAATCATGAAAAATAAATATTACTCTTTACCAAATTCACTAAATCAAACTACTATTAAAGTTTTTGGATTAGACTCACTTTCCTTCCTAGTTTACAACCAATCACAAATTGAAGGCTCATAACTCTCTCAACTGAAATTTTCTCACTGATTCTTCAAGAATAATATTATTTTTTATCACTAAAATGAATATTTTTTACACCTAATTTGGTACATCATTAAGTTCCACTTTCATCCACATTCTGAATACCACTTGACTACAGATTTAATGTTCAATCATTTTGGGTTCATGTAATATTTAAATTTTCAAAATCCCTTTTTCCAACCTCTATGAAACTACCCAATTAGTAAAAGGATATATTACTATTGTGAAACCCGAATCTTTTGAAAATATATGTACTTTTTTAAAAATCACTACTTTGTTGAAGATCACTACTTGCACAAAACTCACTACTTTCATGAAGCTCACTACTTTTTTGATACTCACAACTTTCACAAAGATTATGTAGCCTTTGAGAACTACCTTTATTTAAGAAATAGATGATCTTAGGAACACCTTAATATAAGAAAAATACTTTGTGAATTACCTTGTCAATTTCAAATCCTTTATATTTTTT
This sequence comes from Viscum album, assembly GCA_963277665.1. Lineage (NCBI taxonomy): Eukaryota > Viridiplantae > Streptophyta > Magnoliopsida > Santalales > Viscaceae > Viscum > Viscum album. The sequence goes on from OY728137.1 coordinate 1,313,046,367, forward strand.
TATGGATTCCTCTCTTTAAATGAGGGGGGGGGGTAGCCACATATTTATAAATGATTACTCCCCTTAATGAAGCATTAAACCTCACCACCTCCTTTTCGTGAGCTCTCCATTCTTGTTTGTGAACCTCTATATCTTCATGAGGCCTTAGGGAAATTTTTCCATTTGAAAAGCTTCTCATATTCATGTAACATACCATATTTACTTTGTGACTCAAGTATTTTTCACAAAGTTCCTAAACATTGAGAAAAAAAGAACATTCATGAAGCACCAGACCATCGTGAAACCCAAAAACAACACAAATTATATTCCTTTTCTATATTTTTATGAGGCATATCTATACATACAACTTTTTAAAAGCTTGACTCTTCCATAACATTTTAGACCCCAAAAATTCATAAAACACTAGGAAACAATGGCACCTTGAATAAACAATTTTTTGTACCACTTTTAGAGTATCCATTCATTTTTCTTATATATTTTTTAAAATACATTTTAAAAAATCCATTGTTAAATCAAAAACTGACCTTGGAAACATTCTTTTTCAACAAAAACAATCAACCCAAAAACACTACAAAGTTAAATTAAGGTATTTTCACAACAATCTCCCCCTTTGGGTTTGTTGAAAACTCTTCACCCTTTAATACATATTTATTTATTCTTCTATATGAAACCAAATTTAACTTCTTGAAATTATAGATAGAAATAAAATATTTACACAAAAAATAATCTAATCCCACAAGATCCATTCTCAACATGAGAAACAAGAGTAACATGCAAAGTTCATCAATAAATCACTTCATTCCCAAAACAGTCAACTACTTTCATCATGAACCCCATCTATTATGATATATAACCATTGATTGATCATCTTTAGCATTGTTTGATTTTAAAATACTCCTAATTTTATACTCCCTTATTAGAATATACCCTTATATTGATCAAGATATTTTCTACCCATTTGTCAATAAACCTAAAATAATATCCTTTGTGGATGAAACATTGTAAAGAACACATATCAATGCATAAAGTAATAACACAACATAACTCAGGGAGATGGGGGGGTACCACATCCACACTTTTTCAAGTTTGAGGAGTCAACTAAACTCTATGATTCAGTCGACCCTTCTCAAATTCCACTTTGGTCAATGCATTTTTTAGAATTTCTATAAGCTATAGTTCTATAGGCTTATATTCTAACTTCACAATCCCATGATCCACCCTCTCCTTGATAAAATGAAACTTTATTTCAATGTGATTCATACATAAGTGATGGAATATATTTTTTATAAGATTTATAGAACTTTAATTATCACAATGGATTTCAATTGGAGACTTCACTTCAACTCTCATGTCATTAAGATGTTTCTTCATCCACAATAACTTCATACAGGCTTGAGTAGACACAATATATTTGGATTCTATAATTCTCAATGAAATGAGATATTATTATTTCTTATCCATGATATACAAAATATTCCAAGATATAATACACCACTTGACATTGATTTTATATCATCCATAGAACTGGCTCAATCTGCATCTTTATATCCCCATAACTCTTGTTGATATTATTCATTGAACAAAAAACCAAAATTCATTTTTCCATTGATATACCAAATTATTCATTTTTTACTGAAAGAATGTGAGTTTCTTTGTGATTTATTTGATACCATGCTTCTTGGAATGTGGAGAAAACAATATTAGGTCTTGTTGTTGTTAAATACAACAGAATTTCAACGATCTACCTATATTCTGTGACGTTAACCACTTCCCTTCATCATCTCATGATAGTTTTTTCTGAGTAGACACTAAAGTCATCATATTATTGGAATTATCCATTCCAATTATTCTTAGAACTTCTTTGGTATATTTTTATTGATAAATTAATGTGTCATTCCTTCCTTGTGTCACCTGTTAACCAAGGAAAAATAGTCAGCTCACCAATCATTAAAATTTCAAATTCACTTTTCATGAATTCTATAAACTATTTTTACTACACTTCATCTGATCCACAAAATATTATTTCATCAAAATACACCAACACTATCGTCCTTTGATTACTGTTATTGTTAACATAGATATTGTAATCAACTTCAACACATTGAAACCCAATCTTTTTCAAAAACAGATCATGTCTTGAATACCACATTCCTGCATATTACTTCAACCCATATAGCATCTTTCTTAGTCCGAAAATTCATTATTCATCTTCATTAATGAAAAAACCATATATCTGATCGATATACACTTATTCTTCCATAAACCCATTTAGAACGTTTGAATTGACATCCATCTAGAAAACTTTGAACTTTTATTTCACTATTTTGGCTAATAATGAGAGAATAGTCTCAAACCATTAAATAGGTGAAAATATCTCATCAACATCGATTTCATTGATTTGGGAGTATCACATTCACATTATTTGTTTTTTATATTGAATTACCAATCTATATTTATTAAGTTTATTACAAAAGAACCATTTTATCCCAATGACATTTTTATCTGCTGGTCTCGAAAAAATATCTCTTGTATGGTTATTTTAAATTTGGTCTAGCTCTTTATTCGTAGCCTGAACCTAGTTCTTATTTCATGGAATTATTCAAAAAAAATTATGCTCTACATGATATAAGAATGATGACAACTATAAATAATTTATTCTACATGTTTGAATTGTCATTATCTATTCACCAATTATGTTCTTCCTATAAATTTCATCTTTTCTCTTTGGATGCCATGTAAATATAGATATAAATTATTCCATTTAATAATTAGTATCTTCTTCTGAATCTGCATTTTCCACTTCTACTCGAACTGAGTTTCTTACGTCCTCATCGCTTTCATTAGGAATTGTTCACTATGTTGTTGAATATTATATTCATTTTTTATAGTGACATCATTTATTTCCACTAATTTTTCCAACCTATGGTTAAATAATTTATATTCTTTTCTTTTCTTGGAATATCCAATGAATATCCCAACATCTCCATGAGATTCAAATTTCATGTGTTTCTTCTTATTTAGAATAAAAAACCAACTTCCAAAGATTCAAAAGTATTAAAATGTTGGATTATTTCAATACCACAAGTCATACATTGTCTTTCCTTCTTTCGGACACAACAAATCCCTGTTGGATTTTTATACTTATTTGAAGACTTCTTCCTTCCTGAATTTATCTTTTAAGTTATTTTCAATAAGCATTGTTCTGACCATATTGTTTATAATATGATTTCTCCTCTCAACTACTCCATTTTGTTGAGGATTTTTTCACTACAAAAAATGATGCATTATCACATGTTTCTCAATATAATCTTACATGTTTGTAAATTTTGTAACATTATCAGTATGGAGCATCATAATCATCTATCCAACCATCATTTTAGATTCCCTGTGATATTGTTTTTTGAACTGAACATGTCAGACTTATGGGAAATGAAAAATATCCATGTCATCATACTAAACTCATTAATAAAAAGAACATAATATCTCATCCTATCAATGGATCTTGTTGAGATAGGTCTATATGTATTTTCATGCACCAATTCAAGAACCCTGGTTTAGTTGTTTCCTTTCCCCTTTTATATCTTTCTTATAATATTTCCTTGTTGACAAGCATCACATGTGCGATTATGATCACATGATAGATTGGGGAGATCTTGAGTTTCATCACATTTGACTAGATCTTCCACAGATGGATTAAATATATAGCCAAGTCATTTATGCCACAACCCATTTTATTCCACTCTAGGTAAAAATCACATATCTTCTTCTCCACTCACAAGGAATAGGTTCTCCTTCATTCTCTTACCCTCTAAAACTAATGTACTGTATTTTCCCTTGAAGATACAAAAATTATTGGTAAAGACTATATAATGAAACAAGTCACACAATTGACTAACACTTAGAAGTTTTTGATGATACCTTCAACAACCAAGACACCAACATGTCTCATATCCCTTCCCCCAAATTTGGATTTTCTCAATCCAATAATCATTAGGTCGTCTTCATTTATAAATTTTACAACACCTTCTTTGTCATATTTTATGCCTATAACTGAATCCTTATTTACCGTTATATGGGATGTGCATCCACTATCAGGGATCCCTACACTAGCATAATTTGATTCGTTAATGGGAATCTATGCAACCAATTTCCACTCAACTCTTTTCTTTTTGATTCACATCACTAACTTTATACCTATTTTGAAATGATATTATTAATATTCCTTAGGTTAAAATGGAACAGCTTCATCTTAAAGATCTACAAATAGATTTTGTGTTTTTAGATCACTTTTATAATTCCTTGAGCAACTACTTACGACCACTTTGAACGTACTTCATCAAATTGCTTTGTATTGTTGATGAGAAATATCTATCTAGGTGTCTGAATCCTCTACACAAGACACTATGTCCATCAGAATCATTATTGGAATATTGAAATCTATATAGACGCATTAACTTATCTTGATCCCTTTAATAAATTTTTGCTATAGAGCATACATTTTGGGAATGTCCCATCTTTCCACAGCACCAACACCTGATACGAGGTGAATTCTTGTGAGTTGTTATTTGATAAGAACTTGTTCCATGGTTTCACTGAACCTTATGATTTTGATTTGTACCCAAATAAATTTTTAACCTCATAGTGGGTTCTTGAGGTCTGCCATTAATAATCTAAACATTCTATTTATGATCAATCTGCATACCAACCTTGTTATATGTGTATGACTATTGATTCTATTTTGATGGACAACTATTCTCCACTTCTATCTTTTATGTCACCTGAGTGGACTATTTTCCTGGTATCGTACTAAGAGTCGAGATTCTCTAATAATCTTCTAATTTTATTCACAGTTTGACAATTTCCTCTTTATGTTTATTAATAAATTTGATTTAATTTTTTTCAATGTTATTCAAACCATCAATCAAAATTTTTTCTTCAAATTTGACCTCGTACTCAATGGATTTTCTAGGTCCTCTAGCATTGAAAACATAATATTTTCAAATCATTATATTAGCTCAAACTTATATTGTTTATATTTCTACATATAATGTTTGGCATCGTGAACCACTATGTTTTATTTCTTCATTTTGGATCTCTATAGATCTATCTTTTTGAGAGAATCTTTTAATTTATCAGGGAGATAAACTCTTGTTTTGACTTATTCTTCATAATTTTCATTTTATTTACTTGTGTGGGAGATAACTACAACTACCACCATATAATTTTCTCCACGATCCTTTCAGTTATGAATTTATTAAACCTCACATTCTTCTAAATTTCCATTTTCTTATGAAAGAATATTCTTCTTTTTGAATAAATTTTTATTAAAATTTTTCTTTCCATCTATATAGGTTGAAGACTTATTAATGTTAATTTCATCTTCATCTTGATAATAATCTTGAAAATTATTGTGACAACCTACTACAAGATGTAAAACCTTTCCACATCAAAAGCATTTAGGGTGAATTTTTCCTTGGAACTTTCATTTTCCACTTTATAGATTTAATGATAGGAATGATATGAATATTGGAACTAAGGTTGTTATTTTATAAAAATGAAGTATGGTTTGTGTTTTTTGTCAATACACATTGGGTTGATCATAGGATTTTCAAGTCATGTGATCTTACAGCACATGTCGAAGTAGGTGTTTAAGATGTTGCAGTTTCCTAGTGTTTGCCAAATTTTTTTGCCTCAAAATCAAGAATTTATTATTTTGGAAAAGGAAGGTTTTATGAAAAGGAGTTAGCCAAACATGGTTCACAGACCGTGAAGGATAGTTCGTGGACCCCATAGAAGGTTCACGGGTCATCAAGGAAAAATGGAAAAGGACATATTTTCATGTAGTGGACTTATGTGTCCAAAAAGGGTGGTACACATATCATGAACAAAAAATGGATTGATATGGTTTGTGGGAAGTTTTCTAGAATGCAGGTGGAAAATGGTCTTTGGGGTGGATTTATATTGGTAAAAATGAGGTGGAGTGGTTCATGGGAGATTCATGGTACGTGGTAAAGGTGGTGTCATGTCGAAGATTTGGTAAATATTGGTTTATCATATTATGTGGATCTATTTTCCTATATAAGGAGAACTAATCCATTAATTAGGGGGTTACACTGAGATTAAAAATATGAGAGGAATTCAGAGATGTCTAGAAGTGGTTCTCAGGAAAACAACCCCACAAAAGGAGACTTTGATTAGAAATATGAAAGTAATTTTGTGAAGTCTATAATGATTCTTGTAAAATGGTTCACAAAAGATGGTTTATGGAAGATGGTTCATGGAAGAGGGTTCAATGAAACCAGTTCACAGAGGAGGAGTTTGTCCACATAAAAGAAGTAGTACACAGAGGTGGTTTGCGAAGGTAGTATGTGGTCTTGGTTTGTGTGAGGCAGTACATAAAGAAATCGTAGTATGTGGTACAGTGGGGTATGTGGAAGAAGAAGGCCAGTTCGTGGAGGACATGTTCGCAAAGGAATAGTACATGGAAAATTAGATTACATCTATAAGGGAGAAATGGACTTCAACAGAGAATATATCTATAGTTTAGGATATATGATTTAATATTAACCCATTGAACTGACCTTCAAGTTAATAAACTATGTTTAGATTCTTCCCAATGTAGTGATAAATAGGGAGTCAATGGAAGTGATCCAAGGGATGCAATGTGCTATCCCAAAAACCTATTAAAGGAAGTTTGTTTGGCACAGAGTGACTGTGCTAAACTTTTGTAATCCAGAACTAGTGAATATTAGTGGAATTTGAGATGACCGAAAATGTATTTGTGTATTATCCTTGGACTAGCCCTTCATGTCCAACTAAGTAAATTTTTTGTGCGGTCCTTCTGCGTGTAAATGTTTAAATTACTGCACATTTCCAATAGACATATTTAATAAGTTCCTACCAATTTGGGAACAAGATAAGTCACTTTAAAATAAAACGTTGATACCCTTATTCACCCCTCCCATATCAGGGTGTTCTTGAGTCCTTCAATGACCTCATGTATCTCTTATTATTCCTACACATCGTTAATAGTGATCTTATTCATGGCCTTGAATTTCACCTCTTTAGGATTCCCCTTTTCTAGAGACTCTATATCTTAATTTATCATCTTGTATGCAAAAAAGACTAATGTGTAAGCTATCTAGTGCCAGATACATTGGATATATATCTTCTAGTACATAGATTTTTAGATTGAACCAAGGTGGAATTATTCTCAAGATTCACTTAAAGATATTTACATCTTTAAGAGTTTCTCTAAGACCATGCATTTGTTCCATAACAACATTCGCCCGGTCAAAAAATGAATCTATAGACTCATTGTGGTGCATTATTTTTAATATCCCAGGTAATTATAAAATAAGAATATTACATATTAATTAATATTATATGAATTAGATTTTGATTTCACTTTAATAGGGATTCCATGTTTGATAGTGTACCTGATACACAATAATGGATTTCTCTGAAATCATACATTGCACACAAGAATGAGTTATACCAAAAAAAATACTATATTATTAATATTATTATTTTGTATTGTAGTTATCGCATAATATTTAGGATTGAGGTAATGAATGATATTAACTAAATTAGGAATGTATGGTTTACACATGATTATATAATGATTAATTGGTTAGAAAATTAATTAGAAATAAAAACAAAACCCAATTGAATATAAACGATATGTTTTTATGAAAAAATATTTAAGTGTGAATAATTATATTTATAAAATAATATAATCACACTTTTTGGAGTATATTTATGAAATATAAATTCAATATAATGTTTAAAATTCATCTTATATATTTTCTATACATGATATAAGAAAAAATTTAATTTTATTCATAAAAGGAGTATTTTTCAAAAAGGGCATTTTTTCTGTATTTTGAGGGAGAACTCATTTAAATATAGTTTTTGTCATTTTTATAAATTATATTTGAAAAAATAAATATCTTCTTTTTAATATTTATATAAAAATTTACATTGGGTGAATTTTTGGTATTTTTTTGATATATTTCATATTTTAATGATTAGTGAAAAATATTGCATTTTAATTCAAAACGACTTTTAATATAATTTATTTATATATTTAGATTGTCCTTTTAATTAGTTTTAAATTGTAATAGGTTTTTAAAATTTAATCTAATTTAGGTCACTAGAATCAAATTCTCATTGATATTTGATATACAAACTTTGTGAATTTTTAAATGTTTTTACGTCAAAGAACTTGTTTTCTCATTTCATCAACAGAATTAATTTCAAATTAATTTTAGCCAATTTTGTGTTCTTAATTTTGAAAAATGGGAATACATGGTTTTAATTAGTTTATAAAATTTGATATAATTGGATCAAATAAATTTTTGGTGAATAGTGTGTTTGGTAATTATTTTTATTACCACAGTTAAGGGAAAATTGGATAATTAAATGTTAAAATAATATTATAAATATTATGAAACTGCCATAAAACTTATCCCAATAATATTGGATGATTTATTGTATAAAAAAATCCTTGGGCTGAAATTTTGGCCTTTATAATCCACTTGGGTGTGATTATGACATTTATAAAAATTTTATTTAAAGTGAAAACCAAGATGTCATAATCATGTCTTTCATAACTATAATAATTTTAATATGGGGTTATATAAGTGATATCATCAACTATAAATTGTATTTAGAAATATAAAATTATTACGTACATCATGGTAATTTATTTATAATTTTTTTAAAATAAATAATTAAACTAAATGGTTACATAATGATGATGAAGTAATTACTTAATTAGTGAAAGATACAAATAAATGATATTAATAATATTAAAATAAATATAATATGAAAATTTTTATTCCATACACAAAATTTATTTATTATTTTGACTTTTTAGGTATGATTTAATGTAGTTTTCTGTAAAGAACCATAAAAATTCAAGGGAAATTTTTTATTATTTTTCTTCGGGATTTTACAAGAACGCAGTTTCTGACGGCACCTAATTCTGAGGCCCGGTGTGCCCAGAATCTCTTTCCGAAGTTTAGCTCGGGTACGTTCAGTGAACGAATGAGCGGGATTTTCTAACTTTTGAACCGGTGCTCGGAATAGAATTCTGAGGGCACCGAATGAATCGTAGCGCCGATAATTGCTTAGAAACACCTTTTCCGGAGTTTCATTTGCTCGGGTGTGGTTTTAAAATTTTTCGGGTTAAGTAATTGAATAAAATAAAATGGTGCGACCAATTATTTTATTTTTCTTAACTTAAGATAAGTGGATGATGTGAGACCCACAATATCCTACCCACTTGTTAGGATATTTGTGAGGTGGGGCCCACATGAGCCCCACCATTTATTTCACCTTTTTCAACCCCCTCTTTTATTTAAGTAACTCACCTGCACCCCCTTTATAATGAAGTCAACTCTTGCGTTTATTCTGGATAATAAACGCCTTATTAATTGGGCGGTTTTAAACTCCTCAATTAATTTATTGTTTGACTGTTTCTTTTCTTTTTGAATTTCAAACGTTGGTTTGTGGGTAAATAAAATAAGCCACCACTTATTTTATTTTAGCCTTGTCATGTTGACAGGCGAGGGAGAATTTGCCCAGGTTCCTGAAGTTCTTCCACCTCGACGAAGAACGCGAAGAACGCCGACCTCTGACGAAGGTCGACAAGAACGCCGGATCCTCGGAGATCGATGACGCGACGTCGACGAATCCTTTCTTGGCGACGCGATGATCCCCCTTTCGTGACGCCTTTTTCCGCGATGAACCCTCGCTCGATGACGCTTGAGGTAGGGTTTTATTTTAATTGTTGTTCATGAATTCTTCCATTGCCTTTCATCATTTCTATTGGAGTCACCTGATACCGCAATAACAGGAGGGGTCGGACAACATGAACATGGCCGACCCACCTCTCCCATTTGGTTTTTTGATGTTGTTTGCGGCATGGACAAGGCAACGCGGTGCCGAAGCACCGCTCAAAAATATTTAAGAAAGGAGGGGAAGTGGCGTCGTCGCACCGCGCCATTGATGACGAACCAAAGACGTGGCACGGTCACGCCACGCCAGAGAACTACAAAAGCGTCGTGGATGGAGCGGGGCCGCGGCGGAGGGGTGTGGCGCCGTCGCACCGCGCCAGACAGAAAAAGGCTGCGGATGAGGCCGTGGCGGAGTGGGGAGACTGGCGGCCAGTTCCGGGCCGTCGGCGTCGGAGCAGGGGGACCGGCCAGTGCCGGTCCAGTGGCGACAGCAGCGGGCCGGCCAGAGCGGCCCGGCCGGTCAGGGGAAAATCGAGGGTTCGTAACCCCCGGTCGGCTAGCAGGTGCCCCCCCCCCACATGGGGGCCGCGGGTTCTCAACACGGGGGGCAGAGCCCCCCCCCCCCCCCCCCCCCGCACCGCTCAGCCGTTACGGCCGAGCTGCCTGGCCGTTGGCTGCGCCAGCGCGCCGGGCCGGGCCGCCCAGGCCGCGCCCAGGCCGGGCCAGGCCGTACCATCTGGGCTGCACCGCGCACAAGCGGGCCGGACTCGGACTCGGTTCCGGTCGACCCGTTTCGGGCCGATCCAGGTGGTATCGGGCGGGGTCGGACCGGGCCTGAACCCCCTAATACCGGACTTTTTTCGGTATGTTGCCCATAACATGGGCTACGGACCTCCGATCTATGCACCGCCAGTTTCTTAGTGATCCCTGGATCTAGATGGTCATTTCGGTATCTTACACTCAAGGTTTCAGAGAACCATGAGTACGGCTGGACTAGTTCGAATACCAAACCAACTGGGCCCTCGGAGCGGAAACGCTTATATCTCGAGCTCCGGACGTCCGATTGACATGCTGTCGACTTTGTTAGTTTTCTCATGATGAGACGGAACTTTTTGCATGCTTCGCCTGATTTTTGGATGCAGTCGGATAATGGTTGGGTTGGATTGTACCCGAAATCCAACCGGGCCCCTGGAACATAAAGGTTGATAACTTTCTAAACGGACATCCGTTTAACGAACCGTCAGCGGTGTTGGTGATCACGTTGAGAAATAGACCCTATGTGAGTTCGGGGTACAGTCGAGATACGGCCAGGTTGGTTTGCACACAAAACCAACCGGTCCCCTGGGACGAAAAGGCTAGTAACTCACAGACCGGGCGTCCGACTGACGCGTCGTCTGTTGTGTTGAGACCCCCATGACGAGGTGGTACTTTGAGATACTTCTTCTTGGAACTTTTTGATACATGGAGTATCGACCAATAGCTCATGGATCAGATCCTCCCGGCGACGAGCTAGCAGAGTGCAGACACCTAGTGGCTGGCTGAGACTTGACGACTGCTGATCTATCGACTCGGTGTGTTTCGGATAGCCCAGTGGGGAGCGCTTGGTTGTAGCAGTAGACCCACGGTGGAGGAGCGCTTGGTAGTAGCGGCAGACCCATGATACTCAACAGAAGGAGTACCTTTGGAGGCTATGAGGGGGAACGCTTGGTTGCAGCGGCAGAGCCACGGCGGTGGAGCGCTTGGTAGTAGTGGCAGACCCGCGGTACTCAACAGAAAGAGTACCTCTGGAGGCTATGATGGGGAGCGTTGGGTTGTAGTGGCAGACCCATGACGGAGGAGCACTTGGTTGTAGCAGCAGACCCGCAGTACTCAACAAAAGGAGTACCTCTGGAACCTATGAGGGGGAGCTCTTGGTTGCAGTTGTAGACCCACGACGGAGGAGCACTTGGTTGTAGCGGCAGACCCAAGGTGAGAAGCACATGGTTGTAGCAGCAGGCCCACAGTACTCAATAGGTGGAGTACCATAGCAGTCCAAGGAGTTCGGCGCGCTTGTTTGTAGTGGCATGGCCTCTGTACTCGACGGAGGAGGAGTTCGATGCGCTTGGTTGTAGCGGTAGTCCCCCTGTACTTGACTGAGGAGGAGTTCTCCAGTAGCCGTGGTTTTGACGTCATGAATAAAATACTGGTTGAGCTGAGTCTGTAATCTTTGTTTTTCCTCATGATTGAGATGGGTTACTTGATAACTTGGGTATATGTATGGGCATGTAACTAAGTAGAGGTTATCTGTTGAGATTTTCTTTTTGGTTATCCTTTTTTAATTTAGTGATACCTTTAGGGTCTCAGGGTCCCTAATGAGTGTCGTTATACTCACCCCTGCACGGGCTATGCCCGCACCTCATTGTGTGGGTTGCAGATGATGGGCAGTATAGACACAGGCCGAGTTTTCGAGGACTGGACGGTACCCGAAGGTGGACCTCACGACGAGACAGTATCCGGTGGTGGACTTCACGACGAGGCGACACTCGGAGGTGGTTGACGGGCGAGAGCGTTGTGGTGGATATCTGTACCTACCCTTCAGGTAGGATCTGTGGTGGATGATTCAGGAGCTGCACTTTCTGTACCTACCCTTCAGGTAGGATCTGAGGAGGACGACCCAGGAGCTGCTTCTATCTTCTTCTAGCTGCTTTCCCTTGTCTTACTTTCTTTCAGTTGTAGCTGTACTTTCGATTGGGTTTGTATTCTGGCCCATTTACTTCTCAGTACTTCTATTTTTTTTTACTTAGTGTTTTACTTCCGCTTGTACTCTATGGTGTGTTGTTACTTTTATAAAGGAAATGTCTTCCCAGTTATCGGGATTTAGGCCTTTGGTTCTAGTCGCCAACCCCTGGCCTATGGAAGGTGGGCTTGGGGTAGTCATGACATGGGCCCCGAGGATGGGTCGTGACAAATTGGTATCAGAGGAGTTCGGTTCTACCACAGAACTCAGGACTCTGATCTTTTTCTATGTGAAGAAATAGTGTTGAGAGTATTGAGTGCGGTTATCAGTCCAGGGAGTCCAGTGTTGGTGCGGCGGCCGACGTATCTGTACACCAGGACCCTGACTTCTGATTTCTGACTTAATGCACGAAAACATTGATTTCATGTGTGTTTCAAGTTTTATCTGTGATTACTTTGGGTCATCTCACCAGGTATACTGTTTGACCGTGGCACACTTGTTTCTTTTCAGGATGGCCCCCTGACGGCAGCCAGCTAGGGTTCTGAGCGTTGTGCGTGAAGACATCCCACCGAGCGATGAGGCCTCGGTACAGGGCCCTTTGACAGCAGAGGCACCGGTGGTACCTCTACCGCTGAGCCACCGATGCTACCAGCCCCAGCCGTTGACGGTGCATGTCTCATTAGTGCACTTCACAAGTTTCAGCATCAACGACCGCCTAGGTTCCGTGGGGAGACGGACCCTCAGGCAGTCGAGGATTGGCTGGAGGGTGTTGTACGAGTTTTCTGTTTGGTAGGGACACCAGATGACCTTATGGTGGTCCTTGCAGCGAGCCTCCTGCACACGACAGCATACATATGGTGGAGCTTGATGATCCAGGTGCACGACGAGGCATCTCTCCTTTGGACAAACTTTGAGAGCCTTTTCCTCTTAGAGTTCGTCCCAGCCACCCTCTATGCGGTGTGCATCCAGGAGCTACTACAGCTGCGGTAGGGCAGCATGACAGTAGCCCAGTTCGCGGCGAGGTTTACCGATCTCTCACGCTATTCCACGGACATGGTATGGGACCCATTATTCAGGGCCCGAACCTTCGAGCGGGGGCTCAGGCAAGAGATCAGAGCTTCAGTTGCTTCTCACAGCATTTCGACACAGACAGGGGTGTTGGAGCGAGCCCTCTTAGTGGAGAGTTTCCTCGCGGAGCAGTCTCCAGCAATAGGACCCACCACTAGCCGGCATGTGGAAGAGTCTTCTGCAGCAGGCAGTAGATAGATGATGCATAGGTCCAAGAGAACTAGACCTACAGGTGGTCGACCGCATGACATAGGATCGTTTGTGCGAGGCACTCGGGGTGGAGAACGAATTACCATGTGCGGAAAGTGTTACTCCTACGGCGGGGTTGGTCACATGGCTCGTGACTGTCCGACCTGCCAGACAGATGACCAGCAGATGAACGAAGGACCTCCCGGGCAGAGGCAGAGGTTCGATTGAGGCAGACCGCATGGAGCAGGAGACCGTGGCAGGGGAGTTGGTCGTGCAGCTGGAGGTGGACGACGCTTCGAGGTGTTTCCACCTCCACCACCAAGAGGTCCACCCTGACCGTAGGGAACAGGTGGATGTGGGAGAGCTCAGCTGCAGGCAGTTGAGGCCTATGATCATGGAGCTCCGGGAGCAGATGGACAGGAGCAGGACTAGCTCCAGACCTGGAGACATTTGTTCATGTTTCTTCTAGCTCTGTTGATGTTTGTTCGTTGATGCTTTGTGTCTTTTTACTTTGAGCTGCAGTAATGAAAGACACCTTTCTTGTGGCATTTACCTTCCTCTCCGGTCTCTATGTTGTTACAAAGAGGTTCCGGTTTAAAAACCATTGACTTGACCCTCACTTTGAGATACCTACTGGAGGAGACCCATTGACCACACACTGATGCCAATAGTGTGACTCAACCCTTGGAGGCGAGAGTAAAACATGGATCTCTTGGTAGTAGTGTCGAGGCCTTACAACGTCATCCTTGGTATGGGTTAGTATCATCCATGTCGGGATTGACTGTATTAGGCGAAGAACGTGGTTCATCCAGGGGATGAGACCAGATTTCTCTTATCAGCAAAGAAGAAATCTCAGCATCTCTAGTAGGACCGGAAAGGTCCATGTCATCCAAGAGCAGATGAGGACAGCTCAGAGCCAGCAAAATCCTTGTGCTGACAGGGGGCGGAGACCACTAGAGTTCGATATTGGTGACCACGTTTCCCTACGGGTCTCAGCTCAACGTGAATTACGAAGATGTTGTTGAGGCGACAAGTTATCTCTGATGTCGAACGGACCTTTGTAGGTCCTTAGCAGGGTAGGCGAGGTGGTTTACCACTTGGCCCACCCACCTCAGTTGCACCAGGTGCACGACGACTTCCATGTATCTCAACTGAGTAGATACGATTTCGACCCTTCGCTTTTCATCGACCATGATGAGATGGACTTGGGCGATGGGGTGACCCTCACAGAGGTTTCAGTGGGGATCGAGGAACAACAGGAGCACATCCTATGAGGACCATCGATTCCTCGGGTGTACTTTCACTGGCAGTAAGAGAACCTCCAGGTGAGCACATGTGAGCAGAAGGCTCAGATGCATTCTCAGCACTGCTTTTGTATTCCTAGTTTGTGTTAAAGCTTTACGGGGACGTAAAGCCCTAAGGTGGGAGAAATGTAAAGACCCGTAAAAATTCAAGGGAAATTTTTTCTTAATTTTCTTTGGGATTTTACAAGAACACAGTATTTGACGGCACCTAATTCTGAGGCCCGGTGTGCCCGTAATCTTTTTCAGAAGTTTAGCTCGGGTACGTTCGATGAACGAATGAGTGCATTTTTCTAACTTTGGAACCGGTGCTCGGAATCGAATTCTGAGGGCACCGATGGAATCGCAGCGTCGGTAATTTCTTAGATATACCTTTTCCGAAGTTTCATTTCCTCAGGTGTGGTTTTATAATTTTTCGGGTTAAGTAATTGAATAAAATAAAATGGTGCGACCAATTATTTTATTTTTCATAACTTAAGATAAGTGGATTATGTGGGACCCACAATATCCTACCCACTTTGTAGGATTTTATTAAGGTGGGGCCCACATGATCCCCACCGTTTCACTCACCTTTTTCAACCCCCTCCTTTATTTAAGTAACGCACCTGCACCCCCTTTTTAATAAAGTCAACTCTTGCATTTATTCTGGATAATAAACGCCTCATTAACTTGGCGGTTTTAAACTCCTCAATGAATTCATTGTTTGACTGTTTCTTTTCATTTTTAATTTCAAATGTTGGTTTGTGTGTAAATAAAATAAGACACCACTTATTTTATTTTAGTCTTGTTGTGTTGAGAGGCGAGGGAGAATTTGCCCAGTTTCTTGATGTTCTTCCTCCTCGACGAAGAACGCGAAGAACGCGAAGAACACCGACATCCGACGAAGGTTGACAAGAACACCGGATCCTCGGAGATCGATGGCGTGACGTCGATGAATCCTTTCTCCGCGACGCGGCGATCCCCTTTCCGCGACGCCTTTTTTTGTGATGAACCCTCGCTCGACGACACTTGAGGTAAGGTTTTATTTTAATTGTTGTTCGTGAATTCTTCTGTTGCCTTTCTTCATTTCTATTGGAGCCGCCTGAAACCGCAATAACGGGAGGGGGTCGGACCGCACAAACACGGTCGACCCTCCTCTCCCCTTTGGTTTTTTGATGTTTTTTGCGGCACAAACAAGGAAATGTGGTGCCAAAGCACTGCACAGAAAAATTAAAGAAAGGAGGAGAAGCGGCGCCGTCGCGCTGCGCCGTTGATGACGAACCAAAGACGCGACACGGTCACGCCACGCCAGAGAACTAAAAAAGCACCGCGGCCGGAGCGGGGTCGCGGCGGAGGGCGCGACACCGTCGGGCCACGTTTGATGGACGAAGGCCGCAGCGGAGCGGGGAGACCGACGGCCGGTTCTGGGCTGCCGGCATCGGAGCAGGGGGACTGGCCAGCGCCGGTCCCGTGGTGGTAGCAGCCGGCCGGCTAGAGCGGGTCGGCCGGTCTGGGGAAAACCGGGGGTTTGTAGCCCCCGGTCGTCCAGCAGGTGCCCCCCCCCCACACACATGGGGTCCGCGGGATCTCAATGCGGGGGACAGCCCCCCCCCTTCACCGCTCGGCCGTTATGGCCGAGCCGCCTGGCCGCTGGCCGCGCCAGCGCTCCGAGCCGTGCCAAGCCGGGTGGGGCCGCACACAGGCTGTGCCGGGCCGTGCCCAGGCCGGGCCGAGCCGCGCCAGCCAGGCCGGGCCGGACCCGGACTCGGCTCGGGTCGACCCGGTTCGGGTAGACCCTTGGGGTATCGGGTCGGGTCGGACTTGGCCCGAACCCCCTAATACCAGACTTTTTTTGGTCTGTTGCCCATAACATGGGCTACGGACCTCCGATTGACGCACCGCAAGTTGTGTAGCGATCCTTGAATCGAGACGGGCATTTCGGTATCTTACACTCAAGGTTTCGGAGAACCTTGAGTACGGACTGGCTGGTTCGGATAAGAAACCAACCGGGCCCTCGGAGCGGAAACACTTATGTCTCGAGCTCCAGACGTCTGATTGACGTGCCGTCGACTTTGTTGGTTTCTTCTTGATGAGACGAAACTTTTGGCATGCTTCGCCTGTGTTTTGGATGCAGTTGGATAATGTCCAGGTTGTATTGTACCCGAAATCCAACCGGGCCCCAGGAACGGAAAGGTTGATAACTTTTTGACCAGACATCTGTTTGACAAACCGTCAGCGGTGTTGGTGAACACATTTAGAAACGGACCTTATGAGAATACCCTATGAGAGTTCGGGGTACAGTCGAGATACGGCTGGGTTGGTTCACACACGAAACCAACCGGGCCCCTGGGACGAAAAGGCTAGTAACTCACAGACCGAGCGTTCGACTGACGCGCCGTCTGTTGCGTTGAGACCCCCATGACGAGGCGGTACTTTGAGAAACTTTTCGTGGAACTTTGTGATACCTAGAGTATCGACCAGTAGCTTGTGGAGTGGACCATCCCTGTGACGGGCTAGCAGAGTGCAGCGACCTAGTAGCTTGCTGAGACTTGACGACTGCTGATCTATCAACTCTGTGTGTTTCGGATAGCCCAGTGGGGAGCGCTTGGTTGTAGCAGCAGACCCACGGCGGAGGAGCGTTTGGTAGTAGAGGCAAACCCGTGGTACTCAACAGAAGGAGTTCCTTTGGAGGCTTTGAGGGGGAGCGCTTGGTTGTAGCGGCAGACCCACGACGGAGGAGCGTTTGGTAGTAGCGGCAGACCTATGGTACTCAACAGAAGGAGTACCTCTAGAGACTATGAGGGGGAGCATTTGGTTGTAGCGGAAGACCCACAGTGGAGGAGCACTTGGTTGTAGCGGCAGACCCGTGGTACTCAACAGAAGGAGTACCTCTGGAACCTATGAGGGGGAGCACTTGGTTGCAGCGGTTGACCCACGGTGGAGGAGCGCTTGGTTGTAGCGGCAGAATCGCGGTACTCAACAGAAGGACTACCTCGGGAACCTATGAGGGGAAGAGATTGTTTGTAGTGGAAGACCCATGGTGGGAAGCGCTTGGTTGTAGCAGCAGGCCCACAGTACTCGACAGGTGGAGTACCATAGCAGTCCAAGGAGTCCAGCGCACTTGGTTGTAGCGGCAGGCCCTCTGTACTCGACAGAGGAAGAGTTCGGCGTTCTTGGTTGTAGTGGCAGTCCCCCTGTACTTGATGGAGGAGGAGTTCTCTAGTAGCCGTGGTTTCTACGTCATGAATAAAATCCTGGTTGAGCTGAGTCTGTAATCTTTTTGTTTCCTCATGATTGAGATGGGTTACTTGATAACTTGGGAATATGTATGGGCATGTAACTAAGTAGAAGTTATCTATTGAGATTTTCTTTGTGGTTATCCTTGTTGGATTTAGTGAGAACTTGAGGGTCTCGGGGTCCCTGCTGAGTATCGTTATACGCACCCCTACACGGGCTATGCCCGCACCTCGTTGTGTTGGTTGTAGATGACGGGCAGCACAGACAGAGGCTGAGTGTTCGAGGACTGGATGGTACCCAGAGGTGGACCTCACGACGAGATAGTATCTGGTGGTGGACTTCACGACGAGGCGACACTCGGAGGTAGTTGACGGGTGAGAGCATTGTGGAGGCTATATGTACCTGCCCTTCAGGTAGGATCCGTGGTGGACGATTCAGGAGCTGCGCTTTCTGTACCCACCTTTCAGGTAAGATCTGTGGAGGACAACCTAGGAGCTGATTCTATCTTCTTCCGGCTGCTTGCCCTTGTTATACTTTCTTTCAGTTGTAGTTGTACTTTCGATTGGGTTTGTATTCTGTGTAGAGACCCGAATCTTATCGTACATGGACATTACATTACTTTTGCGGAATACTTAATACATAACAAAAATATACACACAAGGACCGTAATAGTTTAGTGTCTTTGGAAACTCGGAACGTAATCTTCTAATCCTGGTGAAAGATCTTCAAAATCTCCCACAAAGATCTTCCTTTTTTTTATACCTAAAACCTTTCTTTATATCCTGGGGAAAAGAAAACATAAAAGGGTGAGCTCAAATGCTCAGTAAGGGTAAACAAAAGAAATATCAATCACATAATTTTCATAAGAACATAACATTTTTGGAAATCTTAACCTGCAAAAGAGAGCATAATTTCATAACATGGGATAAATCATAGTAGTGAAAATGAAACCCTTACTTAAAACATTACTCATTGTGGCATACACACATAATCATAGAGAATCATTTCTTGTTAGTCAAGACTCATTGCCAAGACTATCTTAGTGGACAAAGTCCCTTTCTGAATCGAGTAATCCTCGTTTCAGTCCTGTTTCACTGAACCGGTATAACCTACCATTCCAGCCATGTCTATCTCATGAGATATGAAATCTTTACCCAATGCATTGGAGGGAGATATAGGTCCCACCCATCTTATAATTAATCCTTTCTTATGTGTGCCACATAATCATAAACCATACATCATAGCGTAACCCATGTAATAAAAATGGGATTCTTAAACAACATGACATCATAAAACAATTCATATAAGGTAAAGGAATTCATAAAAATATTTCCATCACAACATAATCAAATCCATGTAATAATAGGGATAAAAACAGAACCCTTTATTATCTTAGATGGAAAATAATTTTGATAAAACACTTGAACTCCATTCTTGAGGAAAATATCCTTTCTTTTTCAAAAACATTTTTCCTTTCTTAACATGTCATAAAACTTTAAACTAAAAGAAGTTGATTAAAAATAAACTTGAAAACTTGTAAAGGAAGCTTCTTGGAAATAATGTTTTAAAAATCCATTCATGCCGTATAAGTTAAAAAAAACATTCTTCGTACTTTTGTCGGAAAAGTCAAAAAGTACCTCGTACGGAAAAACGACAAAAGATTCCTTTCATATTCTTTACTAAAAACTCACCTAAGGGTAAAATTGGATTTAAACTATTGCAATTGGATGGAAACAATATTACATATTGAGGGAACATGGATGTGGATGATAAAATACACCCCAGTAAATACTTACGAATAAACAATCTCGGATAAAAATGAGATTGTGATATTTCCCTTACCTTAGGTCCGACTTGCTTTGTAAGTGTCCGAACCTCCTATATAATGATTTAAATCATGTTATTGACTTATTACAGAATCATATTCATTGTTATGATATCATATATGGTTCACTTATGACATTATATTACCCGTTCTTTTGTAAATTCCATGTTAAAGAAGCGTTTTGGGTAAAATCGTTTCATTTATCGTAGGTCTTTTGACTTGTTGTTCTTGACATCATTATTACTTATATCATGATTTAATTACTTCCAGAATATAAAATATGATTTATATATCATATATATTCAGTATATATATATATATAATAGGTAGATAAATAAAATGAAAAACACCGTTCATGGAGACGGTAGTCCGTACGTACGCATGAACGCTGTTTTCCTTTCCTTATTGTCTTGAAATGGAAGTAAGTAGATGACATACATATGTATATATATACATAAATCCAGTAGCTTTATAATGTCATATATTTCATTATTATTTCTTATATATACTTTATAATCATTCTTAAATGGTTAACATGTAGAATGAATCTCATCGTGTCGTGGAGACGGTAGTCCGTACGTACGCACGAGCGATGATATCATTTCTATAAATATTGAATTGAATTGGAGTGGATTATACAATATATCAGAATCAATATGATGTTGTAATAACTATGTATAGTTATTCTTTACACCATTATACCCATCCATGTAAGGTGGCGGTGGAAAATAGATTACACCACGGCGTGGAGACAGTATTCCGTACGTACGCACGCGCGGTGATTTCTTTTTCCGTAGGATGGATAGATGGTGAAATAGGGTTGTTTCATACTTATAATAACATATCAGTACATGAGTGATACTGATGTTATTACTTCATAATGAAACAACCTAAGAAGAAGAAGTGGAAGAAGAAATAAAGATGAAAGAATTGGTAACGGTAATTACCTCTTCTTTGAAGTGCCTCTTTGAGACCTCCTCTTAGGGCACTAGAATTGGTCTTTGAGGAAGACCAGAACCTCTAGGATGTTGCTAGGGAAGTGGAGAAGAGATTTTGGCAGGGGTTGGCCGAGCATGAGTGCTCAAATTGGTGTGAGGAGGAGGGGGAGGAGGTGTCATTTTATAGGGGAGGAGAGGGGCACCTTAGGAATATCTCAAAATATTATTTTATATTAAAGTCAAAATCGGTTTATAATGGTTCCAAAGGGTCTTATTTCGAAGCTAAAGTGGCGATGGGTCGAAATCCTATCAACCAATAGTATTTAGACAAGTTTAGGGTATTATTTTAACCTTATCAATTAGATTTAACTATAAGTTAAATAATTTAACTTTTACCGTGTCTTTTTGTTTTCTTACACTATATGGTTAATACACTTACTATAACATGCCAAACGAACCCCAAATTGTTTATTATTAATATATATATCCTTATCTAAGTCATTTGGCTGAACCTTAGATTTTTAAGAATACAATAACAATTAATAATATAATATTTGATTTAAAAACTATTTTGTGTCAATTTTGACACTATTTGATATATGATTTTTGTGAAAGTCATAACAGAATTAAATGTTCGAACCAAGTTGATTAAATAAACATTAATATATCATAGTAACCTAGAAAATTAGTGTAATTCATAAAAAGTCTCAAATTACATTTATTTTGGTGTTTATAACATCAATTATGTCAATATTTCATTAATAAGATAATTACTGCATCATCGTTGTGTCATAAATAAATTAAATTATTTGATGTCTAAAAATTACAAATAAAATACCATAATGTAGGAAATCTTTTTAGCTTTCTAATGAATATTTATAGTCGAATTTATCTTATGTATAACCCCATATTAAAAATGATTTACTTATAAAACATTGATTTTAACTATTTTAACCCTTCTTTAAATAAATTAATAATAAAAGTCCTAATCTAATCCAAGTGGGCCTAAATGGTCATATTTTATTCCTAAGTTTGTTTTTGGTCGAATTACACTTGTCCAATAGAATTAGGACATGTGTTAGGGTAATATTAATATCATATTTACCCTTAGTTACCCTATTTACTATTAACCGCGGTAAAAAAAAAGTAAAAAGTTACTATTCACCAAAAATTATTTTCATCTCATTGAACCACATTTTAGTCCTTGATATTAACCGTGTCTCTCGGATTTTCGAAATTCCATTCACAGAAGCGGTAAAATTAAGTTTTATGCAAAATTCGGTTTTTAACCTACCACTTAGTGGTTTCACTATTCATCAAAAATTGAAAGTTTTCAGAACAATGCCAAAATTTCATCCCAAGCTCTATTTCATATTCCGAATTCAAAAATGAAGTCTATTTTACCAAATTCATAACATAAAAGTTGCATAAATTAATTTTGTAATTAAATCCCGCTGTTAAAACAAATAGCGTGTTTTTAAGAAACAATATCTATCAAAAGATTGACACTTGTTTATGTCTAGTTTAAATGTGAAATTACATCCAATGACCAACATTGTATTAAATTGTAAAAATATATTCTAAATATACTTTAAAACCACTCAAATTAATGATTTATCACTATTAATTATTTCGATTAAAAAAGTTGTTTTTAATTATAATTTAGTAATTTTCACTATTTATCAGAATATGAAAGTTATCCGAAAAGTACCAAAATTTCACCTTAGGCTAAATTCGATACTCCGAATCCAAAAATGAAGTCCATTTTGAGAGTTAAAATTTCTAAAATTTAAAAAGTGGTTATTACTATTCATAACGGCTAGTTTTAATAATATTTTAATAGTATATCATTGTTTCGTGAAACTCAGGATTACGTACCACACACGCTATCGAGGAAGGTTGCGATTGCGTGTAATGCAAGGTAAGTCAAGGATGCGTGTTGTGCAAGCTCCTTTTGGTGTAGCGTATAACACAAGACATTAGTAAAATAAAAAGAATATTTTTTCATAAAATCTCGGGCTGTTACATTCTACCCCCCTTAAAATGAATTTCGCCCTCGAAATTCGTCGGGGTTATAAATGGTTTACTATTTGAAAGTTTCTTTAATAGAAACCCACATCGTAAAAGGGAATACCAAAACTTGGCTTTTAAAAACTAAAGTATGAAATGTAACGATTACCCAAATAAACTAATCACTGGGTTTCCACATAGGTGAAAATATGGATATGGAAGAGAAATCTAACCATCATGTTCTGATGGAGAGTGGTAGAGAACATGGCTATGGAAAAGCCAGTAATCACAAATCCATAAATTTGTGACGATCTAAGGTACCATCTGATTCATCAGGTATAAGAGAACTAGGACAACATTTTTGGTTTTCAAGATCATTTCCCTAAAGTTAAAGAATTTAGAATAAATACTTACTTTATTTCAGTACAATCTCACTCTTGTTCGTGCCTTTAACAATTTCCACTTCATCTCTTAAATAAATGAAGTTGAATTTGTTATTCGTGAAGTGCTAGCAGATCATGTGATAGAATGACGGGTCATTCCATCTGTTTCAAACAAAAGGTTAGCAAAATTATATACATAAGTCGATCTATAGTGAGATTAATCACATATGGTTTCTAAAATGGACTTATAATTCATATATCATACTGCTTAATATAATAAAACTAGTTTCTACTAAACAGGGACTTCCTGTAGGTCAGTGGTAGGCGATAAAGGCCAGTCGCACTTCGGTTGTGGGTTCGATTCCTACAGCCTTGTCCGAAGCGATGGGATGTCGCCCGTCCTGCAGGTTGTCCCTTTTTCTAAAACTACGTTACTATAACATCCCATCAATAATATCGAAAATCTTCTATCCTTAAACAATACTAACTTATGTCCAACATAATCCAGTCTAATCTTTAGGCTTATACATAATACTGCAGTCCACTCTCATAATATAGTGACAACGATTACCGGAGATTTAATACTGTCGTTGATCCCCACATATCATAAGATATCCAAACATTCAAAGTCCTTAATCGTGTATTCTCTTGAATACCTTAGTGAAAACATGAGTGCAGTTAAAAGTTAACACTTTCCACATACCAAAATCCTCAAAATTCTATATACTCAAACCATGATATCACTTAGTCCTTATATCAATCATGAGCTCATGCATACAATCAAACATCTCATTATCGTATTATCCCTTCATTATGCGCATATCATATACTTTCCAAAAAATATCTCAAAATATTGCAATACTCAATGATACAACATTATTTTGGAATCCCATTACATAAACACTTAATCATTCCACCACATCGTTGTCATATTCAACATTGCCAATAGTGATCGCATGTGATTTCCCTTTGTCCTTTACCTTCAGTGTTTGGTCATGTTGATCATCACCAACCCTTGGATTAGGGCAATTATTAGCATAATGCCCCATTTCCTTGCACTTGAAGCATTGAAGTGTTGGCGGTGCGTTCTCTGCAGTGTTTGCTTTATCATTAGAAACCCTTTTTCCATTACTTCGACACTCAGCTGCTCGATGACCTTCTTTTTCACACTTAAAACATTTTCTAGTCCCTTTTAGACAATCTCCATCATGCTTCTTTCCACACTTTGTGCATAAGGAAACATGCATCTTCTTTTCACCATTATTCCGAGATTTCTCCTTGAACTCCATCTTTCGTTTCTTGTCAAAACCATGAGATGGATATGTAACACCAACTTCCATTTCTACCTTGATAGCACAACGCACAATTTCTTCATAGCTACTGAAGTCTCTTATAGCTAATGCCCTTCGAAGACTTGGTTTTAAGCCACTGAAAAATCGATCAACTTTACTTTCAGGTTGGATGATAATTCCAGAAGCATACCTTGCAAGTCTTGTAAAATTTGCTTCATAGGTACCAACAGATTCATCGTCCCTTTGCTTCAGTTCAAGAAACTCTTTCTCCATCTTTGTTCGAAGAATACGAGGGAAGTACTTATTGAAAAATAAGTTCTTGAACTCGTCCCATTCCATAGACTCAATTTCATCCCTTTGCCTTGTATTCTTAATAAGATTCCACCATTGATCAGCATCTCCTTCCAAACGATACACTGCTAGGATGACTTTATCATGCTCAGAACATTGAAGAACTGAAAATATCTTTTCAGTAGTACTAATCCATTGTTCAGCAACTAATGGATCAGTAGACCCACTGAAAGAAGGTGGACGCTGCCTCGTGAAGGATTCAACAGAATGTTGCTCCTTCCTTTGCTCGTTTGGAAGTCCTGCATGATTCATAGCTTGAGAAAGTTGTGTGAGCATGGCTACAAGATTTTGCATTCCAGCTCCTATATCGATTGGTTGCTCAGGGGTACAATCATTGCATTTCCCATCACATTCCGCATTAACACGGTTCCTTCGGGTTCCAGCCATCGTCTAAAACCCCAAAAGAATTGTGTGAGAGGCAAAAATCATGATAGGGAAAACAACATAATAAAGGGTTAGTACCCTCAATATCTAACATCTTAGGTTAAATTTGAAGATCGTTAGCGCAATTCTAGGACTATAACCTATACGTATACTTAACCTTAGAGACATACCTAGACATACCTTAGAAATATCTCTAGGGATCTCACTAACGTTTTCGCATCCTAGTTTCCAAAGGATGACTAAACCTTTCCTCTGATACCAACTGTAGAGACCCGAAGCTTATCGTACATGGACATTACATTACTTTTGCGGAATACTTAATACATAACAAAAATATACACACAAGGACCGTAATAGTTTAGTGTCTTTGGAAACTCAGAACGTAATCTTCTAATCCTGGTGAAAGATCTTCAAAATCTCCCACAAAGATCTTCCTTTTTTTTTTACCTAAAACCTTTCTTTATATCCTGGGGAAAAGAAAACATAAAAGGGTGAGCTCAAATGCTCAGTAAGGGTAAACAAAAGAAATATCAATCACATTATTTTCATAAGAACATAACATTTTTGGAAATCTTAACCTGCAAAAGAGAGCATAATTTCATAACATGGGATAAATCATAGTAGTGAAAATGAAACCCTTACTTAAAACATTACTCATTGTGGCATACACACATAATCATAGAGAATCATTTCTTGTTAGTCAAGACTCATTGCCAAGACTATCTTAGTGGACAAAGTCCCTTTCTGAATCGAGTAATCCTCGTTTCAGTCCTGTTTCACTGAACCGGTATAACCTACCATTCCAGCCATGTCTATCTCATGAGATATGAAATCTTTACCCAATGCATTGGAGGGAGATATAGGTCCCACCCATCTTATAATGAATCCTTTCTTATGTGTGCCACATAATCATAAACCATACATCATAGCGTAACCCATGTAATAAAAATGGGATTCTTAAACAACATGACATCATAAAACAATTCATATAAGGTAAAGGAATTCATAAAAATATTTCCATCACAACATAATCAAATCCATGTAATAATAGGGATAAAAACAGAACCCTTTATTATCTTAGATGGAAAATAATTTTGATAAAACACTTGAACTCCATTCTTGAGGAAAATATCCTTTCTTTTTCAAAAACATTTTTCCTTTCTTAACATGTCATAAAACTTTAAACTAAAAGAAGTTGATTAAAAATAAACTTGAAAACTTGTAAAGGAAGCTTCTTGGAAATAATGTTTTAAAAATCCATTCATGCCGTATAAGTTAAAAAAAACATTCTTCGTACTTTTGTCGGAAAAGTCAAAAAGTACCTCGTACGGAAAAACGACAAAAGATTCCTTTCATATTCTTTACTAAAAACTCACCTAAGGGTAAAATTGGATTTAAACTATTGCAATTGGATGGAAACAATATTACATATTGAGGGAACATGGATGTGGATGATAAAATACACCCCAGTAAATACTTACGAATAAACAATCTCGGATAAAAATGAGATTGTGATATTTCCCTTACCTTAGGTCCGACTTGCTTTGTAAGTGTCCGAACCTCCTGTATAATGATTTAAATCATGTTATTGACTTATTACAGAATCATATTCATTGTTATGATATCATATATGTTTCACTTATGACATTATATTACCCGTTCTTTTGTAAATTCCATGTTAAAGAAGCGTTTTGGGTAAAATCGTTTCATTTATCGTAGGTGTTTTGACTTGTTGTTCTTGACATCATTATTACTTATATCATGATTTAATTACTTCCAGAATATAAAATATGATTTATATATCATATATATTCAGTATATATATATATATAATAGGTAGATAAATAAAATGAAAAACACCGTTCATGGAGACGGTAGTCCGTACGTACGCATGAACGCTGTTTTCCTTTCCTTATTGTCTTGAAATGGAAGTAAGTAGATGACATACATATGTATATATATACATAAATCCAGTAGCTTTATAATGTCATATATTTCATTATTATTTCTTATATATACTTTATAATCATTCTTAAATGGTTAACATGGAGAATGAATCTCATCGTGTCGTGGAGACGGTAGTCCGTACGTACGCACGAGCGATGATATCATTTCTATAAATATTGAATTGAATTGGAGTGGATTATACAATATATCAGAATCAATATGATGTTGTAATAACTATGTATAGTTATTCTTTACACCATTATACCCATCCATGTAAGGTGGCGGTGGAAAATAGATTACACCACGGCGTGGAGACGGTATTCCGTACGTACGCACGCGCGGTGATTTCTTTTTCCGTAGGATGGATAGATGGTGAAATAGGGTTGTTTCATACTTATAATAACATATCAGTACATGAGTGATACTGATGTTATTACTTCATAATGAAACAACCTAAGAAGAAGAAGTGGAAGAAGAAATAAAGATGAAAGAATTGGTAACGGTAATTACCTCTTCTTTGAAGTGCCTCTTTGAGACCTCCTCTTAGGGCACTAGAATTGGTCTTTGAGGAAGACCAGAACCTCTAGGATGTTGCTAGGGAAGTGGAGAAGAGATTTTGGCAGGGGTTGGCCGAGCATGAGTGCTCAAATTGGTGTGAGGAGGAGGGGGAGGAGGTGTCCTTTTATAGGGGAGGAGAGGGGCACCTTAGGAATATCTCAAAATATTATTTTATATTAAAGTCAAAATCGGTTTATAATGGTTCCAAAGGGTCTTATTTCGAAGCTAAAGTGGGGATGGGTCGAAATCCTATCAACCAATAGTATTTAGACAAGTTTAGGGTATTATTTTAACCTTATCAATTAGATTTAACTATAAGTTAAATAATTTAACTTTTACCGTGTCTTTTTGTTTTCTTACACTATATGGTTAATACACTTACTATAACATGCCAAACGAACCCCAAATTGTTTATTATTAATATATATATCCTTATCTAAGTCATTTTGCCGAACCTTAGATTTTTAGGAATACAATAACAATTAATAATATAATATTTGATTTAAAAACTATTTTGTGTCAATTTTGACACTATTTGATATATGATTTTTGTGAAAGTCATAACAGAATTAAATGTTCGAACCAAGTTGATTAAATCAACATTAATATATCATAGTAACCTAGAAAATTAGTGTAATTCATAAAAAGTCTCAAATTACATTTATTTTGGTGTTTATAACATCAATTATGTCAATATTTCATTAATAAGATAATTACTGCATCATCGTTGTGTCATAAATAAATTAACTTATTTGATGTCTAAAAATTACAAATAAAATACCATAATGTAGGAAATCTTTTTAGCTTTCTAATGAATATTTATAGTCGAATTTATCTTATGTATAACCCCATATTAAAAATGATTTACTTATAAAACATTGATTTTAACTATTTTAACCCTTCTTTAAATAAATTAATAATAAAAGTCCTAATCTAATCCAAGTGGGCCTAAATGGTCATATTTTATTCCTAAGTTTGTTTTTGGTCGAATTACACTTGTCCAATAGAATTAGGACATGTGTTAGGGTAATATTAATATCATATTTACCCTTAGTTACCCTATTTACTATTAACCGCGGTAAAAAAAAAGTAAAAAGTTACTATTCGCCAAAAATTATTTTCATCTCATTGAACCACATTTTAGTCCTTGATATTAACCATGTCTCTCGGATTTTCGAAATTCCATTCACAGAAGCGGTAAAATTAAGTTTTATGCAAAATTCGGTTTTTAACCTACCACTTAGTGGTTTCACTATTCATCAAAAATTGAAAGTTTTCAGAACAATGCCAAAATTTCATCCCAAGCTCTATTTCATATTCCGAATTCAAAAATGAAGTCTATTTTACCAAATTCATAACATAAAAGTTGCATAAATTAATTTTGTAATTAAATCCCGCTGTTAAAACAAATAGCGTGTTTTTAAGAAACAATATCTATCAAAAGATTGACACTTGTTTATGTCTAGTTTAAATGTGAAATTACATCCAATGACCAACATTGTATTAAATTGTAAAAATATATTCTAAATATACTTTAAAACCACTCAAATTAATGATTTATCACTATTAATTATTTCGATTAAAAAAGTTGTTTTTAATTATAATTTAGTAATTTTCACTATTTATCAGAATATGAAAGTTGTCCGAAAAGTACCAAAATTTCACCTTAGGCTAAATTCGATACTCCGAATCCAAAAATGAAGTCCATTTTGAGAGTTAAAATTTATAAAATTTAAAAAGTGGTTATTACTATTCATAACGGCTAGTTTTAATAATATTTTAATAGCATATCATTGTTTCGTGAAACTCAGGATTACGTACCACACACGCTATCGAGGAAGGTTGCGATTGCGTGTAATGCAAGGTAAGTCAAGGATGCGTGTTGTGCAAGCTCCTTTTGGTGTAGCGTATAACACAAGACATTAGTAAAATAAAAAGAATATTTTTTCATAAAATCTCGGGCTGTTACATTCTGGCCCATTTACTTTTCAGTACATCTTTTTGTTTTACTTAGTGTTTTACTTTCGCTTGTACTCTGTGGTGTTTTTTTACTTTTTATAAAGGCAATGCCTTCCCAGTTATCAGGATTTTGGCCTTTGGTGCTAGTCTCCAGCCCCTGGCCTATGGAAGGTGGGCTTGGGGT
Source organism: Viscum album (assembly GCA_963277665.1). Taxonomy (NCBI): domain Eukaryota; kingdom Viridiplantae; phylum Streptophyta; class Magnoliopsida; order Santalales; family Viscaceae; genus Viscum; species Viscum album. The sequence continues at coordinate 1,313,076,431 of OY728137.1, forward strand.
AGTCACGACACGGGCCCCGAGGACGGGTGGTGACTATTTTCCATAAGTAATCATGTTGTTATGATATTTCGAAAAATTCAATTAGTGAATAGTGTCAAAATTGACACTTATGAGATTTTATAATAATTTATATTTTATTAAATGATATAAAATTTTTAAAATCCAAGATTTAGCCAACTAGTTTGGATAAGGAATATAATATCATTAATAAATTATGTATGGGTCGTTTGGAATGTTATGGAAATTATTTTAACCTTCAAAGTGTAAACTACTATAGAAAATGGTAAAAATTAAATTGGTTAAATAAGGGTTAAAACAAAAAGATAATGTTTAAAATAAAACCAATACATGTCAACAAATTATTAGTTTAGAATATTTCAAAACATCCTCATATTATCTTCTAATATAATTTGGAGACTTTTGGAGTTAAAAATTAATTTATATTAATTTAATATTTTAAGGGCTTCCACGGGTGCCCCTCCCCTCTCCTATAAAAATGCACTCATTCCTCTCTATAACTCACACATAAAAAACTAGTTGGTTCAAAGAATATATAAAAACAAACATTACTAGAATACATCCCCACATTATTGAAACCTTATTTTAGGAATAACACCCTCTTTATAGGTGTTAAGGAGTTAAGAAATGTGATCATCTGAAGGAAAGGTAATGTTTTTATTTATGTGTTTATATTTTATGTCTTCTTCCACTTCTTTAAAATCTTTTTCATCCATAATTAAATAATTAATTAATTATTATCAATATACTAAGATGTTATTATGTTAATATTATCATCTAAATTAATCTTCACTTCCATTAAATGGGAAAGTAATTGATCGTTCATGCGTATGTGTGAACTATCACCTCCACGAACCAATCTAATTCATTTTCCATAACGATCTCCCCTGAATGGTTATAATAATAGAATTAAAGTTCATATATGATATTAATAAAATATTAATAAATATAATATAATAATATATCAATTACGTTCTTACTTTCCATGTGCATAAAAATGATAACATCGTTCGTTCGTACGTATAAACTACTACCTCCACGAAGTGATGGGACTCATTTTTATTCCTTATATTACTTTTATGATATATATATATATATAAGTATATTTAAATTATTAATATGATGTTAATGATTTTATTATCATTATATAAAGATAAAATAATACATACATTCTTTTCACAATAATAAATAAAAAATGTAAAACATTGCTCATGCATATGTACGGCCTATCGTCTCTATGATTATAACGTTGTTCATTTTTCATAATCATACTTAATGGTTTGATTTAAAAGTATAATTTATGTATAAAAATGATTATAATTTCATGAATATTATTCTATAAATTATGGAATCATGACCACATAGACTATTGACATCATTCCATGTCCATTTTTCGAATCATGTACCGAATATCGATAAATCGTCTCACATAAACTCAAATAATAAACTAATTATTATAACATGGTAATTAATGATATAAAAGGAAAAATTATAATTAAAATGTTCTAAATAAATTATAAATTAACCTAATTTTATTATTTTTTAAGAACAAGGAACAAACATGATGATTCAAACTAAAGGTAGGGGACTTCAACTCTATCTTCTTTAATTAAGGCATTTCATGATAATATGCACCTTTATTCTTTTATAAGTGTATATAAAAACACAACAACATTTCATATCCAAATTTTATCTATAAAAATATATTTAATGTTTTTTTAAATGTATTAATTCACAGATATTAAGATTTAAATGTTTAAAGTGGTATGGAACACCTTGAATGTTTAAATATTTAATTATCAAACCTTTTTATATATGATATTAATTTACATATTTACTATATGGATATAAAAGTATTTTAAATAATTTTTTATATTTTTTAAATTTAACTCAAAGGATTTCAAAATTAAAATTTTTACGTGTTTTATAAGGAATGTTTTGACAAATGAAAAAAGGAATGTTCTTTTTAATGTATACGGTGACAAATACTTCTCTGCCACCATAACCATTATTTGATCTTTGTATTCCTCTACAACCCTAAATTTTTTAAAAGAAAAATAAATAAATTATTCCTTTTATGGGAATTTTTGTATTGAAAATGGTTTTGAAAATAGAATTATTATTTTGATATTGTGAAGTGGTTTCTTTTGATTACAAATAAAATTTTAAGAGTGAAATGTTGATAATTGCAATATTTTATGTGTTATAAGTGTATAATGGTACTTGGAAATTTGATGGGTGGTTATGTGAAAAAACAAATATGGGTGGTTTCGTGATAAACCAGGGATGGGTGGGTAAATTATAACCTCCAATGCATTGGGTTTGGAAGTTGGCCGTATGGTTATTCCATTTGTAAGAGTTACATGTATAAAAGTACACATCATGGTTATTCCATTTATGTATGATTATGTTCCAAGTTACCTTTATATTTTATATGTGATTTATATGGGTTTTCTAGAAATATTTTTATTAAAAAAATGGAATCGATGATATTATATTTATTAAAGAGTATTTACTGCTTCTTTCAGGGGAAAATTATTACTTTGTGATAAAAGTATTCATGATTTAAATGTTTTCTCTAGGATAATATTTTTCTTTCTTTATGTACCTTACTAATATTTTTTGCCTCATCACAAGTTTTAAAAAAAATCATAGGATTTAAGGGATAATAGAGATAATGATGGGATTAAGGGAAAAAATTAATGATTTAACATGAAACAAAACCGTGTTTATTTGTAAATAGTTTTTGTTTTGTGAAAAAAATTTGATAGTGAGTAGAAGTGTCTACTTTGTAATATTTGAGTTATTATGTATGAGTTATGGAATAATTATCTAAATAAATAAAATTTAAAATATTATCATTGTAAAATAAATTTAATTCTTGACTGAAACTCAAGATTATGTAATGATTAAAGTCAGGGCCTTATAGTTGGTATCAAAGGAAAGGTTGAGATAACTTTATAGGTTAGGTTATTATGGTGTAGGTTAAAGACCCCATAAAAAAAAGAGGGTTATTACCATATAAATTTTTTTTGAAGGATTATTTTAAATTATGTAGATTGGGTAAAAACCTAAATAACTTAGATATAAGTAGGTTTATGGATTACAGTATTATAAAAAAATATGTTATCTTTACCCTATAGAGGATTCCTCTTTTAATAATTCAATTCATGTTAAAGTGATTATTCTTTTCAGCATATTAAGGATCATTTGTCAAGATTGAAGGAAATATATCTTTAAAAACATTCTTATCACTCCTCAATGATTTTATCATCACTATTATCATAAAATATTATATGAATGATTTTGATAGCTTCTTGAGTATTCAAATCACCAATAATAAATTGTTTAAGTAATCCAACACATACTCATTTATAAAAAAATTATATGAGTCATGTTATCTTTATCATATGATTTCAAGATCTCAACTCATCCAACTATTTCTAAATTTGAAATAACGAAAGTGGTGTGAAATATTAATTTTTGAATGTATGAATACATGCTGAAATAGAAAAGGATTATCGAGAAGAACCTAAAATTTGGATTCAAGGTCTGAATTATCTTCTTATCCCTAAATTATGAAACCAGGTATGATTAATATTTATGAATCATGAGGATATAATCCATATCTTTGATTTTTAGGATTGAGGTTTTAAGAAATAAGGTGAAAATGTATAGTTAATAGATTATGAAGAACGTTGAAATATTAATATTTCTATATATAAAGGATTTAATGAAGTATTTTGGTCATATAAAGGTTTATTCATAATAGATAATTATATTATCTTAACCGAACCATTTTGGTTTTGGATAATTTTTCACAACAAGAGAAATATATAGTTAATATTTTCTGGATTATTTGATTCTCTAAAAGTTGATTCAACCGTCAAAAATTCATCTCAAATACTCGTCGTTTAGAGAAAAATATGAGTTTGTGGTGGAATTTGATTAAAGGATCAAACTCTAATTTTCAAGTAAGTATATTTCCTTATTTTTTTAGTCTTAGTGGTAAAATAATTCCACAGATCAATGAAAAGGATCTTAAAAAAAAAGTTATTCGTTTAATTTTTCTATTATGAAATCGAAGACGGTTTAACCAATCACAAATTTATGGTTTTTTGATTGTTAAATTTCTCCTGATCATGTTTTCTATCACTCCATCAGAACACGATGGTTAATTTTTCTTATATATCCATGTTTTTTACATGGAATCATAGTATGTGTTATCTCATGTGAGATTTGATACATTACATTATTTCTTTTAAAATGGCTGTTTTCTTGAATATTTTTTCCAATATGGGATTTCAATGAAGAAATTTTGATAAGTGAAACCATAGTTACCGAGCCTAAATTTAAAATTGAGAGGATGAAATTTTTAAAAGGGTGGAAGGATGTAACATCCCAGGTAATTATAGAATAATAATATTACATATTTATTAATATTTATGAATTAGATAGAAATTTTACTTTAAAATGGATGTTATGTCCGATAGTGTACTCAAAACGCAACAATGAGTTTCTCTGAAATCAACATTTCACACATGTTTGAGTTATACCAAAAAAAATATAAATAATAAATATTATTATATTAAGTTGTAGTTATCTCATAGACACTAGAATGGAGATAATGAACGATATTAAAAAAAATATTAAAATAGGGTTTAAAAATGTCTATATAAGGATTCATAGGTTATAAAATAAATTATAAATGAAAATAAAAACCAATTGAATTTAAAGGATGTGTTTTTATGAAAAACTATTTAAGTGTGAATAATTTTGTTTATAAAATAATCAAATCACTCTTGTTTGATTATATTGATTAAATATAAATTTAATTTGATGTTTAAAATTCTTCTTATATGTTTTATAGACATGATATAAGAATAAATTCAATTTTATAGATAAAAGGAGTATTTTTCAAAAAATGCATTTTTACCGCCTTTTGATGACAAAAAAATGTTAAATCTATATTTTTTCACTTTTATAAATTATATTTTAAAAAACTTATTATTTTAATGTCGGATATAAAAATTTACTTCGGTTGAATTTTTGGTGATTTTCTAATAAATTTAATTTATTAATGAATAGTGAAAAATATTGCATTTTAATTCAAAACTACTTTTTCATCTAATTTATATTTATAGTTAGGTTGTCATTTTAATTGGTTTTAGAGTGTAACAAGACTAATGTTTTATAATTTCATCCAATGAGGGTCATTGGAATCAAATTCTAAATGATATTGGACATAAAAATTGGTGAACTTTTGAATGTTTTTACTTCAAAAAACTTGTTTTCTCATTTCGTCAATGGAATTAATTTTAAATTAATTTTATCCACTTTTATGTTTTGAATTTTCAAAAATGGAAATAAATTTTTGTAATAAGTGTGCAAATATTTATCTAATATGATCAAATTATTTTTTAGTGAATAGTAACTTTGGTAATTATTTTTATTACCATAGTTGAGGGTAAATCAGGTAATTAATGTTTAAAATAATATTATAAATATTGTTAAAATACTCTAAAACTTGTCCAAATCATATTTTATGAGTTATTGTAGACCAAAACAGTCATTGGGCTGAAATTGTGTCCTTTGGAAGCCACTTGGGTGTGATTATGACAATTATAAATATTTTATTTAATGTAAAGACCAAGATGTCATAATCATGTCTCTCATAACTATAACAATTTTAATATGGGGTTATATAAGTGATATCAATGACTATAAATAGTATCTAAATAATATAAACCTATTATATACATCAAGGTAATTTATTTATAATTTTTAGAAAATAAATAATTAAATCAAATGGTTACACGATGATGATGTAGTAATTACTTAATTAATGAAAGAATCAAATAAATGATATTAATAATATTAAAATAAATATAATTTTAAATATTTGATATCTTACAAAAATTTTTAGGATTATTTTTATATTATATGCATTATTTAATGTAGTTTTTTTAAGAAATTAAGTTATGATATTTCTAAAAAGTCAGTTAGTGAATAGTGTCAAAATTGGCACTTATGAGATTTTTAGATAATTTATATTTTATTAAATGATATAAAATATTTAAAAACGAAATATTAGGTAAATTAGTTGGTATAAGGTATATCATATCATCAATGACTCATTTGTGGGTATTTTGGCATGTTATGGAAATTATTTTGTCCTTTAAAGTGTAAATTACATTATAAAATGGTAAGAATTAAAAAGGTTAAATTAGGGTTAAAACAAAAAAGATAAGGTTTAAAATAAAACCATTACATGTTAAAAAATTATTAGTTGAGATTATTTAGAACCATAATCATATTATCTAAGAACTAACATAATTTGGATTGTTTTTGAGTTAAAAATTAGTTTATATTGTAGAGACCCGAAACCTGACGTACATGGACATTACATTACATTTGCGGAATACTTAGTACATAACAAAAACACACACACAAGGATCGTAATAGTTTAGTTTCTTTGGAAACTCGGAACATAATCTTCTAATCCTGGTGAAAGATCTTCAATATCTCCCATACAGATCTTCCATTTTTTTTACCTAAAACCTTTCTTTATATCATGGGGAAAAGAAAACATAAAAGGGTGAGCTCAAATGCTCAGTAAGGGTATACAAAAGAAAAAAAATCATATCATATCATTTTGAAAATCATAACCTGCAAAAGAGATCATAATATCTTAACATGGAACAAATCATAGAAGTGAAAATGAGATCACCATAATCATAACATGAAACTTGAAACTTTGTGGCATGCACACATAATCATGGAAAATCATTTCTTGTTAGTCATGACTCATTTCCAAGACTATCTTAGTGGACAAAGTCCCTTTCTGAATCGAGTAACCCTCATTTCAGTCCTGTTTCACTGAACCGGTATAACCTACCATTCCATCCATGTCTATCTCATGAGATATAAAATCTTTACCCAATGCATTGGAGGGAGATATAGGTCCCACCCTTCTTATAATGAATCCTTTCTTATGTGTGCCACATAATCATAAAACATACATCATCCCATAACACATGTAACAAAAATGGGATTCTTGAAACATCATGACATCATAAATCAATTCATATAAGATAAAGGAATTCATAAAAATGTTTCCATCACAACATAATCAAATCCATGTAATAATAGGGATAAAAACAGAACTCTTTATTATCTTAGATGGAAAATAATTTTGATAAAACACTTGAACTCCATTCTTGAGGAAAATATCCTTTCTTCTTCAAAAACATTTTTCCTTTCATAACATGTCATACAACTTTAAAATAAAAGAATCTGATTAAAATAAACTTGAAAACTTGTAAAGGAAGCTTCTTGGAAATAATGATTTGAAAAATCCATTCATGCCATATAAGTTAAAAAAAACATTCTTCGTACTTTTGTCGGAAAAGTCAAAAAGTACCTCGTACGAAAAACGACAAAAGATTTCTTTCATACATATTACTAAAAACTCACCGAAGAGTAAAAATGGATTTAAAAAATTGTAGGTGGATGGAAATAATATTACATATTGATGTATCATGGATGTGGATGATAAAATACACCCCAGTAAATACTTACGAATAAACAATCTCGGATAAAAATGAGATTGTGATATTTCCCATACCTTAGGTCTGATTGTCTTTGTATGTGTCCGAAGCTCCTGTATAATGGTTTAAATAATGTCATTGACTTATTAAAGAATCATATTCATTGTTATGACATCATATATGGTTCACTTATGACGTTATATTACCCGTTCTTTTGTAAATTCCATGTTAAAGAAGCGTTTTGGGTAAAATCGTTTCATTTATCGTAGATGTTTTGACTTGTTGTTCTTGACATCATTATTACTTATATCATGATTTAATTACTTCCAGAATATAAAATATGATTTATATATCATATATATTCAGTATATATATATATATAATAGGTAGATAAATAAAATGAAAAACACCGTTCATGGAGACGGTAGTCCGTACGTACGCATGAACGCTGTTTTCCTTTCCTTATTGTCTTGAAATGGAAGTAAGTAGATGACATACATATGTATATATATACATAAATCCAGTAGCTTTATAATGTCATATATTTCATTATTATTTCTTATATATACTTTATAATCATTCTTAAATGGTTAACATGGAGAATGAATCTCATCGCGTCGTGGAGACGGTAGTCCGTACGAACGCACAAGCGATGATATCATTTCTATAAATATTGAATTGAATTGGAGTGGATTATACAATATATCATAATCAATATGATGTTGTAATAACTATGTATAGTTATTCTTTACACCATTATACCCATCCATGTAAGGTGGTGGTGGAAAATAGATTACACCACGGCGTGGAGACGGTATTCCGTACGTACGCACGCGCGGTGATTTCTTTTTCCGTAGGATGGATAGATGGTGAAATAGGGTTGTTTCATACTTATAATAACATATCAGTATATGAGTGATACAGATGTTATTACTTCATAATGAAACAACCTAAGAATAAGAAGTGGAAGAAGAAATAAAGATGAAAGAATTGGTAACGGTAATTACCTCTTCTTTGAAGTGCCTCTTTGAGACCTCCTCTTAGGGCACTAAAATTTGTCTTTGAGGAAGACCAGAACCTCTAGGATGTTTCTAGGGAAGTGGAGAAGAGATTTTGGCAGGGGTTGTCCGAGCTTGAGTGCTCAAATTGGTGTGAGGAGGAGGGGGAGGAGGTGCCCTTTTATAAGGGAGGAGAGGAGCACCTTAGGAATATCTCAAAATATTATTTTATATTAAAGTCAAAATCGGTTTATAATGGTTCCAAAGGGTCTTATTTAGAATATAAGGTGGGGATGGGTCGAAATCCTATCAACCAATAGAATTTAGACAAGTTTAGGATATTATTTTAACCTTATCAATTAGATTTAACTTCAAGTTAAATAATTTAACTTTTACCGTGTCTTTTTGTTTTCTTTCACTATATGGTTAATACACTTACAATAACATGCCAAAAGAACCCCAAATTGTATATTATTAATATATATATCTTTATCTAAGTCATGTGGCCGAACCTTAGATTTTTAGGAATAAAATAACAATTAATAATATAATATTTGATTTAAAAACTATTTTGTGTCAATTTTGACACTATTTGATATATGATTTTTGTGAAATTCATAACAGAATTAAATGTTCGAACCAAGTTGATTAAATCAACATTAATATATCATAGTAACCTAGAAAATTAGTGGAATTCATAACAAATCTCAAATTACATTTATTTTGGTGTTTATAACATCAATTATGTCAATATTTCATTAATAAGATAATTATTGCATCATCGTTGTGTCATAAATAAATTAACTTATTTTATGTCTAAAAATTACAAATAAAATACCATCATGTAGGAAATCTTTTAATCTTGCTAATGAATATTTATAATCTAAAATCCAACATATATAACCCTATGTAACAATTGTTTTGCTAAAAGATATATGCTTGTGTCATTTTTGTATTCATTTTAACTTAATTAAAATAAAGTGTCATTATCACTTACAAGTGGATCAATGGGGTCCCAAAATCGACACAAAGATGCCCATGGTCGACCATGTATCAACCAATGGGGTTAAGACACGTTTTAGGGTAATTTAATAATATTATAATATTATTTTTTAACCCTTATTTACGGGATTTACCCTTAACCATGGTAAATAAAATATTTACCGCAGTAATTATTCAAAATGTCTAAAAATAAAAGTTATCTATTTACACAATTTGAACATCCTGATTCCAAATATGGAATCCATTTTTCTAAATTCAAAACACAGAAGTGGCAGAAATTAATTTAAAATTAATTCCCGCTGTCAAAACAAAAAGTGTGTTTTTAAGAGATAATAACTATCAAAAGATTGACACTTGTTTATGTTCGGTTTAATTGTAAAATTGTGTCCAATGACCAACATTATATTAAGTGGTAAAAATATATTCTAAATATACTTTAAAACCATTCAATATTATAATTTAACCACATAATATATTACGATGACAAAAGTTGTTTTTAATTAAAATATAGCGTGTTTTTACTATTCATTAAAATATGAAAGTTGTCGAAAAAATATCAAAACTTTATCTAATGTAAATTTTTACATCCTGATTCAAAAGAAGAATATTATTTTGTCAAATTGAACATATAAACATGTCAAAAACTATATTTAAAGTGGGTGCACCATCAAAAGGCGGTAAAACTGCATTTTTTGAAAAATACTTATTTTACCCGAAAAATTTATTTTGTTCTTATACCATGTTCTAGAAATGTGTAAGATGAATAATAATGTTATAAAATTAAAAATTTAGTTAATACTATTCATAACGGCTAGTTTATGACAATATTATAATAATATAACATTGTTTATTAAAACCCGGTATTGCGTACAACACACGCTATCGAGGAAGGTCGTGATTGCGTGTAATGCAAGCCAAGTCAGGGTTGCGTGTTGTGAAAGAATCCTTCGTTGTTTCGTATAACAGAATCCAACCATATTTCATTTATACATTTAATATATATATATATACTCAATGTTGGGTAGAATAACTATTATCAAAATTGTGTGTAACACGGTCCAATAAGAGTGTTGCGTATACTACAAGTTAATACGGTGTTGCGTATAGCGCAAGGTAATCTTGGTGTAGAATACAACGCAAGACATTAATGAAATTAAAAGAATATTTTTCATAAAATCTCGAGGTGTTACATTCTACCCCCCTTAAAATGAATTTCGCCCTCGAAATTCGTCGGGGTTATAAATGGTTTACTATTTGAAAGTTTCTTTGATAGAAACCCACATCGTAAAAAGGAATACCAAAACTTATCTTTAAAAACATAAGTATGAAACGTAACGGTTACCCAAATAAACTAATCATTAGGTTTCCACATAGGTGAAAATATGGATATGGAAGAGAAATCTAACCATCATGTTCTGATGGATAGTGGTAGAGGACATGGCTATGAAAAAGCCAACAATCACAAAGCCATAAATTTGTGATGATCTAGGGTACCATCTGATTCATCAGATATAAGATAACTAGGACAACCTTTTTGGTTTTCAAGATCATTTCCCTAAAGTTGAAAATTTGAATTAGAATAAATACTTACTTTATTTTGGTACAATCTCACTGTTGTTCGTGCCTTTAACAATTTCCACTTCATCTCTTAAATAAATGAAGTTCAATTTGTTATTCGTGAAGTGTTAGCAGATCATGTGATAGAATGACGGGTCATTCCATCTGTCTCAAACAAAAGGTTAGCAAGAAATTATATACATAAGTCGATCTATAGTGAGATTAATCATATATGGTTCCTAAAATGGACTTATACTTCATATATCATACTGCTTAATATAATAAAACTAGTTTATACTAAACAGGGACTTCCTGTAGGCCAGTGGTAGGCGATAAAGGCCAGTCAAACTTCGGTTGTGGGTTCGATTTCCACAGCCTTGTCCGACGCGATGGGCTGTCGCCCGTCCTGAGGTTGTCCTTTTTCTAAAACTACATTACTATAACATCACATAAATAATATCAAAAAAAGTTCTATCCTTAAACAATACTATTGTATGTCCAACATAATCCATTCTAGTCTTTAGGCTTATCCATAATACTGCAGTCCATTCTCATAACATAGTGAAAACGATTACCAGAGATTTAACACCATCGTCGATCCCCATAAGATATGTCTTGTTGGTCACATTCTAAACATTCAAAGTCCTTAATCATGTATTCGCTTGAATACCTTAGTGAAAACATGAATGCAGTTTAAAGTTAACACTTTCGACATACCAAAATCCTCAAAATTCTATATACTCATACCATGATATCACTTAGTCCTTATATCAATCATGAGCTCATGAATACTGTTAAACAATTAATTTTCTCATTTTCCCTTCATTATGCGCATAATATCTCAATCACTTTGAATACCACATTAGACCAATACATAAATATTCCAATACTCCATGATACAACATTATTTTGGAATCCCATTACATAAACACTTAATCATTCCACCACATCATTGTCATATTCAACATCGCCAATAGTGATCGCATGTGACTTCCCTTTGTCCTTTGCCTTAAGTGGTTGCTCATGTTGATCATCACTAACCCTTGGATTAGGGCATTTATTGGCATAATGTCCCATCTCTTTGCACTTGAAACATTGAAGTGTTGGTAGTGCGTTCTCTGCAGTGTTTTCTTTATTCACATCATTAGAAACCCTTTTTCCATTACTTCGACACTCAGCTGCTCGATGACCTTCTTTTCCACACTTAAAACATTTTCTAGTCCCTTTAAGACAATCTCCACCATGCTTCTTTCCACACTTTGTGCATAAGGAAACATTCATCTTTTTTTCACCATTATTCTGAGATTTCTCCTTGAACTCCATCTTTCGTTTCTTGTCAAAACCATGAGATGGATATGTAACACCAACTTCCATTTCTACCTTGATAGCACAACGCACAATTTCTTCATAGCTACTGAAGTCTCTTATAGCTAATGCCCTTCGAAGACTTGGTTTTAAGCCACTGAAAAATCGATTAACTTTACTTTCAGGTTGGATGATAATACCAGAAGCATACCTTGCAAGTCTTGTAAAATTCGCTTCGTATATACCAACAGATTCATCATCCTTCTGTTTCAGCTCAAGAAACTCCTTTTCCATCTTCGTTCGAAGAATACGAGGGAAGTACTTACTGAAAAACAAGTTCTTGAACTCATCCCATTCCATGGACTCAATTTCATCTCTTGGCCTCGTATTCTTGATAAGATTCCACCATTGATCAGCTTCACCTTCCAAACGATATACTGCTAAGATGACTTTATCATGTTCAGAACATTGAAGAACTGAAAATATCTTTTCAGTAGTACTAATCCATTGTTCAGCAAATAATGGATCAGTAGACCCACTGAAAGAAGGCAGACGCTGCCTCATGAAGGATTCAACAGAATGTTGCTCCTTCCTTTGCTCGTTTGGAAGTCCTGCATGATTCATAGCTTGAGAAAGTTGTGTGAGCATGGCTACAAGATTTTGCATTCCAAATCCCATATCGTTTGGTTGCTCAGGGGGACAATCATTGCATTGTCCATTGCATTGATCAACACGGTTCCTTCGGGTTCCAGCCATCGTCTAAAACCCCAAAAGAATAGTGTGAGAGGCAAAAATAATGCTAGGGAAAACAACATAATAAAGGGGTAGTACCCTCAATATCTTACATCTTAGGTTAAATTCTATGATCGTTAGCGCAATTCTAGGACTATAACCTATACGTATACTTAACCATAGAGACATCCCTAGACATACCTTAGAAATATCTATAGGGATCTCACTAACGTTTTCGCATCCTAGTTTCCAAAGGTTGACTAAACCTTTCCTCTGATACCAACTGTAGAGACCCGAAACCTGACGTACATGGACATTACATTAAATTTGCGGAATACTTAGTACATAACAAAAACACACACACAAGGATCGTAATAGTTTAGTGTCTTTGGAAACTCGGAACATAATCTTCTAATCCTGGTAAAAGATCTTCAATATCTCCCGTAAAGATCTTCCATTTTTTTTACCTAAAACCATTCTTTATATCCTGGGGAAAAGAAAACATAAAAGGTTGAGCTCAAATGCTCAGTAAGGGTATACAAAATAAATAAAAATCATATCATATCTTTTTGAAAATCATAACCTGCAATAGAGATCATAATATCTTAACATGGAACAAATCATAGAAGTGAAAATGATATCACCATAATCATAACATGAAACTTGAAACTTTGTGGCATGCACACATAATCATTGAAAATCATTTCTTGTTAGTCATGACTCATTGCCAAGACTATCTTAGTGGACAAAGTCCCATTCTGAATCGAGTAACCCTCGTTTCAGTCCTGTTTCACTGAACCGGTATAACCTACCATTCCAGCCATGTCTATCTCATGAGATATAAAATCTTTACCCAATGCATTGGAGGGAGATATAGGTCCCACCCATCTTATAATGAATCCTTTCTTATGTGTGCCACGTAATCATAAAACATACATCATCCCATAACACATGTAACAAAAATGGGATTCTTGAAACATCATGACATCATAAATCAATTCATATAAGATAAAGGAATTCATAAAAATGTTTCCATCACAACATAATCAAATCCATGTAATAATAGGGAAAAAAACAGAACCCTTTATTATCTTAGATGGAAAATAATTTTGATAAAACACTTGAACTCCATTCTTGAGGAAAATATCCTTTCTTCTTCAAAAACATTTTTCCTTTCATAACATGTCATACAACTTTAAAATAAAATAAGTTGATTAAAATAAACTTGAAAACTTGTAAAGGAAGCTTCTTGGAAATAATGATTTGAAAAATCCATTCATTCCATATAAGTTAAAAAAACATTCTTCGTACTTTTGTCGGAAAAGTCAAAAAGTACCTCGTACGAAAAACGACAAAAGATTCCTTTCATACATATTACTAAAAACTCATCGAAGAGTAAAAATGGATTTAAACAATTGTAGGTGGATAGAAATAATATTACATATTGATGTATCATGGATGTGGATGATAAAATACACCCTAGTAAATACTTACGAATAAACAATCTCGGATAAAAATGAGATTGTGATATTTCCCTTACCTTAGGTCCGATTGTCTTTGTATGTGTCCGAAGCTCCTGTATAATGGTTTAAATAATGTCATTGACTTATTACAGAATCATATTCATTGTTATGACATCATATATGGTTCACTTATGACGTTATATTACCCGTTCTTTTGTAAATTCCATGTTAAAGAAGCGTTTTGGGTAAAATCGTTTCATTTATCGTAGATGTTTTGACTTGTTGTTCTTGACATCATTATTACTTATATCATGATTTACTTACTTCCAGAATATAAAATATGATTTATATATCATATATATTCAGTATATATATATATATAATAGGTAGATAAATAAAATGAAAAACACCGTTCATGGAGACGGTAGTCCGTATGTACGCATGAACGCTGTTTTCCTTTCCTTATTGTCTTGAAATGGAAGTAAGTAGATGACATACATATGTATATATATACATAAATCCAGTAGCTTTATAATGTCATATATTTCATTATTATTTCTTATATATACTTTATAATCATTCTTAAATGGTTAACATGGAGAATGAATCTCATCGCGTCGTGGAGACGGTAGTCCGTACGTACGCACGAGCGATGATATCATTTCTATAAATATTGAATTGAATTGGAGTGGATTATACAATATATCATAATCAATATGATGTTGTAATAACTATGTATACTTATTCTTTACACCATTATACCCATCCATGTAAGGTGGTGGTGGAAAATAGATTACACCACGACGTGGAGACGTTATTCCGTACGTACGCACGCGCGGTGATTTATTTTTCCGTAGGATGGATAGATGGTGAAATAGGGTTGTTTCATACTTATAATAACATATCAGTATATGAGTGATACTGATGTTATTACTTCATAATGAAACAACCTAAGAAGAAGAAGTGGAAAAAGAAATAAAGATGAAAGAATTGGTAACGGTAATTACCTCTTCTTTGAAGTGCCTCTTTGAGACCTCCTCTTAGGGCACTAAAATTTGTCTTTGAGGAAGACCATAACATCTAGGATGTTTCTAGGGAAGTTGAGAAGAGATTTTGGCAGGGGTTGGCCGAGCTTGAGTGCTCAAATTGGTGTGAGGAGGAGGGGGAGGAGGTGCCCTTTTATAAGGGAGGAGAGGGGCACCTTAGGAATATCTCAAAATATTATTTCATATTAAAGTCAAAATCGGTTTATAATGGTTCCAAAGGGTCTTATTTATAAGATAAGGTGGGGATGGGTCGAAATCCTATCAACCAATAGAATTTATACAAGTTTAGGATATTATTTTAACCTTATCAATTAGATTTAACTTCAAGTTAAATAATTTAACTTTTACCGTGTCTTTTTGTTTTCTTTCACTATATCGTTAATACACTTACTATAACATGCCAAACGAACCCCAAATTGTTTATTATTAATATATATATCCTTATATAAGTCATTTGGCCGAACCTTAGATTTTTTGGAATAAACTAACAATTAATAATATAATATTTGATTTAAAAACTATTTTGTGTCAATTTTGACACTATTTGATATATGATTTTTGTAAAAGTCATAACAGAATTAAATGTTCGAAACAAGTTGATTACATCAACATTAATATATCATAGTAACCTAGAAAATTAGTGGAATTCATAAAAAATCTCAAATTACATTTATTTTGGTGTTTATAACATCAATTATGTCAATATTTCATTAATATGATAATTACTGCATCATCGTTGTGTCATAAATAAATTAACTTATTTTATGTCTAAAAATTACAAATAAAATACCATCATGTAGGAAATCTTGTTATCTTTCTAATTAATATTTATAATCTAAAATCCAACATATATAACCCTATGTAACAATTGTTTTGCTAAACGATATATGCTTGTGTCATTTTTGTATTCATTTTAACTTAATTAAAATAAAGTGTCATTATCACTTACAAGTGGATCAATGGGGTCCCAAAATCGACCCAAAGATGCCCATGGTTGACCATGTATCAACCAATGGGGTTAAGACACGTTTTAGGGTAATTTAATATTATTATAATATTATTTTTTAACCCTTATTTACCGGATTTACCCTTAACCATGGTAAATAAAATATTTACCGTAGTAATTATTCAAAATGTCTAAAAATAAAAGTTATCTATTTACACAATTTGAAAATCCTGATTCCAAATATAGAATCCATTTTTCTAAATTCAAAACACAGAAGTGGCAGAAATTAATTTAAAATTAATTCCCGCTGTCAAAACAAAAAGTGTGTTTTTAAGAGATAATAACTATCAAAAGATTGACACTTGTTTATGTTCGGTTTAATTGTAAAATTGTGTCCAATGACCAACATTATATTAAGTGGTAAAAATATATTCTAAATATACTTTAAAACCATTCAATATTATAATTTAACCACATAATATATTACGATGAAAAAATTTGTTTTTAATTAAAATATAGCGTGTTTTTACTATTCATTAAAATATGAAAGTTGTCGGAAAAATATCAAAACATTATCTAATGTAAATTTTTACATCCTGATTCAAAAGAAGAATATTATTTTGTCAAATTGAACATATAAACATGTCAAAAACTATATTTAAAGTGGGTGCGCCATCAAAAGGCGGTAAAACTGCATTTTTTGAAAAATACTTATTTTACCCGAAAAATTTATTTTGTTCTTATACCATGTTCTAGAAATGTGTAAGATGAATAATAATGTTATAAAATTCAAATTTTAGTTAATACTATTCATAACAGCTAGTTTATGACAATATTATAATAATATAACATTGTTTATTAAAACCCGGTATTGCGTACAACACACGCTATCGAGGAAGGTCGTGATTGCGTGTAATACAAGCCAAGTCAGGGTTGCGTGTTGTGAAAGAATCCTTCGTTGTTTCGTATAACAGAATCCAACCATATTTCATTTATACATTTAATATATATATATATATACTCAATGTTGGGTAGAATAACTATTATCAAAATTGTGTGTAACACGGTCCAAGAATAGTGTTGCGTATACTACAAGCTAATACGGTGTTGCGTATAGCGCAAGGTAATCTTGGTGTAGAATAAAACGCAAGACATTAATGAAATTAAAAGAATATTTTTCATAAAATCTCGAGGTGTTACATATATTAATTTAATATTTTAAGGGTTTCCAAGGGTGCCCCTCCACACTCCTATAAAAAGGCACTCATTCCTCTCTGTAAATCACTCTTAAAAAACGATTTGGTTCAGAAAATATATCCCAAAACCATTAATAGAATACCTACCCACAATCTTGATGCCTTATTTTAGTATGAACACCCTCTTTAGAGGTGTTAAGGTGCTAAGAAAGGTGATCATCGGAATGAATGGTAATGTTTTTATTTAACTGTTTCTATTTTATGTCTTTTTCCAATTCATTCAAATATTATTCATCCATGATGAAATAATAACTAAAATATCCTCAATATATTGAGATTTTATTTTGTTAATATCATCACATAAATCCATCTCCACTTCCGTTAAATGGGAAAGGAATTAATCATCCGTGCGTATACGTGAACTATCACCTCCACGAACCAATCTAGTTCATTTTCCATAACCGTCTCTCATGACTAGTTAAAATAGTGAAATTAAAGTTCATATGCGATATTTAGGAAATATTAATCATTATAAGATAATAATATATCAACTACATTTTTACTTTCCATGTGCATACAAATGATAACGGCGTTCGTTCTTACGTGTGAACTATCCTATCCAAGAAGCGACGTGACTCATTTTTATTCATTACATCACTTTTATGATATATATAAGTATATTTAAATGATTAATATGATATTAATTATGTTATGTTAATTCTATTAAGATAAAATAATACTTACCTTCTTTACATAACAATAAATGAAAAATGGAGAACATTACTCATGCGTGTGTACGACCTACCGTCTCCATGATGATAACATTGTTCATTTTTCATAACCATACATAATGGTTTTATTTAAAATTATAATTTATGTATAAAAATTATAATAATTTCATGAATATTAATCTATAAATTATAAACTTCTGGCCACATGGACTATTGACAACATAATATGTTCATTTTCGACTCAAGTACAGAATATCGACAAAACGTCCAACATGAACTCAAATAATTAACTAATTATTATAACATGGTAATTAATGATATAAAAGGAATAATAAAAATTAAATTGTTATGAATTAATTTTAAAATAACCTCTTTATATTATTCATGAAGTACAAGTAACATACATGACTAATCAAACAAAAGGTAATGGACTTCGTCTCAATCTCCAATCATTGGGGAATTTCTTGATAATATGAACCTTTATTATTCTATAAGTGTATATTCATATCAATATTGTATCTATAATAATGTTATTTAATGTTTCAGTAAATATATTACTTCATGGATATTAATATTTAAATGCCCAAAGTGGTATGGGACACCATCAATGTTTAAATATTTAATTATCAAATATTTTTCTTCATGATATTAATTTATATATTTATTATATGGATATAAAAGGATATAAAATAAAAAAATTTATATATTTTTAATTTAATTAAATTGTTATAAAAAGTAATATTTTTATGTTTTTTATACGGAATGTTTTCACAAATGACAAAAGGAATGTTTTTTTTAACGTATACGTTGACAAAAACCTCTCTATCATCGTGACCGTTATTTGATATTTGGATTCCTCTATAGACCTTAATTTTTTTAAAAGAAAATGAAATAAATTATTCTCTTTTATGGGTATTTTGGTATTGAAAATGGTTTTGAAAATGGAATGATTATTTCAATATCATAAAATTATTTCTTTTGATTTCAAATTAAATTTTATGATTGAAATTTTGATAATTGATATATTTTATTAGTTATGATTGTATAATGGTAATTGGACATTTGATGGGTGGTTAAATGATACACCAAATATGGATGGATCTATGATAAACCAAGGATGGGTGGTTATGTTATAACCTCCAATGCATTGGGTTTGAAAGTCAGTCGTATGGTTATTCCATTTGTAAGAGTGATGTGTATGGAATTTGACCACATGGTTATTACATTTAAGTATGATTATGTCCCATGTTACCTTTATATTTTATATTAAATTTATATGGGTTTATTGTAATATTTTGATTAAAAAAAGGTAAATCAATGATCTTATATTTAGTAAATAGTATTTAATACTTCTTTAAGGTAAAATTCCATCTTTAGGATAAAAGTATTAATGATTTACATGTTTTTTCAAGGCTAAAAGTTTTCTTTATTTATGTCCCTTACTAGTATTTTTGTGCTCATTCCAAGTTTTAAAATGTTTTTCACAAGATTTAAGGGAGAATAGAGAAAAGGACCAGATGTAAGAAAAAATTGTGATAATTAAACATGAAACAAAACTGTGTTTCTTTTTAAATAGTTTTTATTTTGTGAAAAGAAATGGAAAGTGGGTAGAAGTGTATACTTTGTAATAATTGAGTTTTTATGTATGATATATGGATTAATAATATAAATCTCTAAACTTAAAAATATCCTCAATGTGAAATAAATTAAATTCTTGACTAAAACTCAAGATTATATCATGTTTAAGGTTGGGGTCTTATATTATTAAATCCTCATATTTGTTCTATAGAACCTATAATTTTGATTCTATTACTTTAGAATCACCTTAGTAGATATTTATAAACTAATCCCACATAATATATCATGACTTGCATGAAATCAGTAACATATAGATTTTATTAGATATGGATCCCCCTAATGCATTGATTCCTCTAGCATCGGCATCTAATTACCTTCGGTCAGCTTCTGATAAAGAACCACTATCAACAAGGGATGAAATATCATGAATCCATACTATAAATACATCCACACCTAAATATAGGGATTGTTGTTTCATCTGATTCTTCTATAATTAAAATTTTTTTCCATAAAAGTTTGGAATCCTATTATGATTGGAAACCTCTATAGAAACCCTTGAGAGAGAAACATTGAAATTAACCTTTCACTATGATACTAATTGTTATCCCAAATATGTGAAATATAACTGAGAGAGGGGTTAATCAGGGTATGATAGATTAAACAAATACCCCTTCAGATATTGTTTCTTCATTAAACAGAACACACTAATCTATATTCTCTATAGAAATGTATAAACAGATGAAATAATGAAGGATACACATCAATTTTACTTGGTTCATCTAAATTGGGATACAAACAAGGAGAATACAAAGAAAATGTTCCTATGTACCAAATTCACTAAAGTGAAATATTGTTACAATGTTCAGAGTAGAATCACTATCCCACCTAGTTTACAACCAATAATATTTTGAAATATCTCTGCTCTCTATAATGAAGTGTTTTCACTGCTTCTTCATAAGAATATAATTTTGATCACTAAAATCAATATTTTTTACACCCCATTTGGTGAATCATTAAGTTCCACTTTCATCCACATGATGAATACCACTTTACCACATATTTACTGAGAAATCCATTTTGGTTCACATAAGATTTACTTTTTTGAAAACACTTTTCTCAAACTTCATGAAACTACACAATTATTCATTAGAATATATTTCATTAATGAAACCCAAAACTTTTATCTGGATCACTAATTTTTTATATATAACTACTTTCACAAAGCTCATTACTTTCATGAACCTCACTACTTTCACTACACTCACAACATTCATGAAGAATATCTAGCCTTCATGAACCGCCTTTCTCCATGAAACCCATAATATTATGAAAATATTCACATAATAAAAACCCTTCATGAATCACCTTCAAAAATTAATAACCTTTGGATTTTCATATGGCTTCTTCTCTTCATTGGAGTGTGGGGGGTATCCGCCTATTTATAAACATTTCCTTCCCTTCGAGAAGCATTCAACCTCACCACTTACTTTTCACGAAGCCCTTAATTCTTCTTCGTAAACCTCTCTATCTTCATGAATCTTATGGGAAATTTTTCCAATTGTAAATATTCTCAGAGTCATGTAACTTACTATCCTTCATTTTTGACTCGGACATTTTTCATGAAGCTCCCAATATTCACAAACCACTAAATTTTTTCGAAGCACCAAAACATACTGAAACCCCAAACCTTCACAAATTCCATGTGTTTTCTATATTTTTAGGAGGAATACCTGAAATTATAACATTCACGAAGCTTAATTCATCCTATGAATTTTGGACACTAAAAAATTGGAAAAAACTATGAAATTGACCCACATTATATATGTACTATTTTACCACTTCGGGAGTAGCCATTCCTTTTTCTTGGATCTTTTTGAATATGCCTTTTCAACAATACCTTTGGAACTCCATAAATGACTATGAAAACTTCTTTTTTCAACAAACATAATCAATACAAAAATACTACAAATCTACCTTGAAGGATTTTTTCCCAACAAAAACCAACAAGAATTATATTTTTAAAACTAAATTCAGTTTAATGGGGGACCATATTAAATATACATCAAGAAAATTTCAATTTTATATTTAAAGCATAACTTTCTAACACTTTCATTTTCCAAATCAAAGATGAATCATTTTAGTCAACATCCAACACATCTAATAGTTATTAAAAATAAAATGGCATGATTGGAACAATTTTAAGACACATTTAAAAGTGAGAAAGTATCATTGGTTTACTAAAAAAAGGGAACCCATGAAACCACCTCTCATTAATCACTTTGAACTTTTAATAATTGATGAAAACCACTAAAAACAAAGTCAAGGGATCCAAATAATTCAAAAGAAAAACCTACATAACAAAACCACTACCATTACACTTTTATGAAGATACTCCTTGGTTACTATAGCGGGAGGGGATGAGAGAAACCTAAAAAAGGAAGAAAGAGTTAAGGGTAATGAAGGGGATCACTTACCGTGGTGATTTTTATGAATATTCAAGGTAAAAACTTATAAAAATCAAACCCATGATGAGGGGAAAGGGTGATCATCTGTGAGGGGAGGTGCTTAGTTTGAATGATGGAAATGAAATAAGAAATGAGTTTAAATTAGGGAATGAAAAAAAGATATTTCATATGTTTAATTTTCTTATAAGACTACATGGTTTGGACACATGGTTAGAAAAACTATGTACCAACCATAGAAAACCACACTCACATAAAACTAAAATCATTTCATAGTTGTCCCCAATGATCGTATTAATAATTTTCCAATGATGTGAATTCTACTATTTCCTATTTTCTTAAAAAATTAAAAGGGAAAACACCCAAAAAAGAAAGAGAATAATATAATAAAAAATAAATAAAATCATACCTGAGAGTGACACAATGGGTATGATAGTACATACCCTAGAGAACATAGAGTAAATCTAGAAAATATAGAGTATATATCTTGATGAATGTAGAGTACATCGGGAGAACCAAGAGTATATACCCTAGAAAAAATTGGGTACACGGGAATTCATTAAATTTATATAATCAAAGTAAATATATGGTACATAGTGGAAAGAAAATAGAACACTCAGAACATTGTGAAAAAATTGATAAATATATTGAAACATGTCATGAAAGATAATCTATATTATAGTTAATCCATAGTTTATGGAATTTCAATATTTATATACCACATCATCCAGAGGCTTTAAATAGAGTGTTTAAAGAGAAAATAACTCTTCCATATCATTCATAAGTTTTAATGGAGTCATTATTCCTTAATATTTAGTTATTAAAATGTAAATATATTCCCATGTTATTTGGAGTTTTGATATAGGAAAAATAATGATACAATATGTAAAGATATTTGGAGAGTTTTAAAGAAGGATTCTCATGAAATACATTATGAGTATGACTGCATTAAAATATTTAGAACCAAAATATGAAGATAGAAACTAGTTTGAAATGGATGGATAAAAAACATGTGGTAATCTTGAAGAAATAATATTGTGGTTTCATATTTTTTAATATAAAATAATATTCATGTTGTATTATTAAGGTGTTTATTGATGCCGAAAGCATGGGAGATCTTGAATTTTTTTGAATAAAGATATACTCAAATTTTTTTAGATGAATAGTAGACTATAGTCAAGGTTCCTACTACCTAAATATAATGACGAAAGAAACAATTTAAATATTTTATTATCATAGATATTTATTTGGGGTATTATTTTGAATTTGAAATGGGTATATTTTGTGGACACATGGGAGGATCATAGATAGCATAAAGAACACAATGTAATACAAAAGGTTCATAGGATAAATACTATAAAAGCACAATTAATCTTATAAATAAACCAATTTTATGATTTATAAGTATTAATTTTATGAATTCATATTCATCGTTGTTTTTTAAATAAATTTATATAATGTTTCAATCAAAAATGGAATATTTTTATTTAACTAAATTGTTTTTTCTAATTTTACATGGTTTTATTTAAAAGGTTAAATTTCCTAATGATATAATTTCAAACTAATAAAATGAAATCTATTTTTTATTTCATTATTTCAAAAATAATTTTAACATAATTTTTTGATAATTTTTTGAAATATTTTATTCTTCTGTAGAATAGTGAAAATATACTAATTTTACAAATACTTTCACATTTATATCACTATCAGGAAATAAGAATAGCTTGAAAGTTTATGAAATCATTTTTATAGAACAAATATATATTTAAGATATAAAATAGTTAATTTAAAAATATAAAATTTAACTTATAAATTTATTTTTGAAATCAGGGAAATCTATGTAGTGTTTTTAGTAAAATAAAAATTATTCTTGATTCTTCTCTATTAATCAAGTATTTACAAGGATCCTTTCAATTTTGTTTTTTAGCTCAAAATTTCTCCTTTTACTTAACCTAATATAATTAATTCCTTCGGTATTAACATTATACTATATTTTTGTTTAAATCCATTTTTTCATAAAAAGGAATTTTTCTAAATATGGGTTTTTCATTGTATTTGGAAAACTTATATTAAAATAATTTTTTACCACTTCTGAAAATTGAATCATAGAATATTGATTCCATATTTGAGATCACAATGTTATAATTTGGTAATTTTAAAGACCCAAACCCTAGTATACCAGATCTCATGATTACTTTATTAGATTGGTACAAGATACTAGAGATCTCATACCAAAGGACCAAATAATTTGGTAGTCATGGAAAACTAGATTCATACATAAATCTAACATTAAATATGAAAACATAAAATATAATATAGTTTTTTATTTGAGAAATGTAATATCCCCTCTATCATATCCATACATATCAATCATAATAAATATTCAAAAATCATGGGGAATGGAAACATAAGAAAGTGGTGAGCTCAGATTCTCAGCAAGGGTATGCGTATAGTAGAAGCTAATAAGGCATGAATAATATAGAAGGAATAAATGATGATCAACTAATTCTATAAAAATAATAACATCATCTTGAATCTTATCCATATATATCATAACTATTTAAATAATCAAATGATCATTAATAACTAATTTTATAATTATGAAATACATAATGTCATATATCTTAAACTTGTTGCCAAGGCCATGTGATAATATATTATAAAAAACCATCAGGGCCTCATACTCATAAATCGTACATAAATGGGTAAAGGATAATTCAAATACCCAAATTGTTTTGTCTCATGATAGGTATCAATGCATTGAGGTTCTAGATAATTCTGGGAACCAGCCTTCTCTTAATAACTCCAATACATTCATTATATGAATTAACAATAGAAATTAATCAACATGCCTTTATAATCAATAATTTTCAATATTGGAAAAAGTAAAATATGTAATTTCAATACTTTCCCTAGTCAAACTGATCATAAACCATACAAAGAAATAATAATAATGGTATCATTATAAAATATCCCTATTGGTTCATAAGTAAAATAAATAGTTGTTATCATTAATTAATTGAAATACCCTAAAAATTTCATTAAACCATTTTTGAGGAAAATAATCATTTCACTTTAAAAATATATTTTAAAAAAAATAGAAAATTCCAAGAATGTTAGAAAAATAATTTTCCATAAAAATTACCATGGAATCATGTAAATTAAGCTTAAAATCATTGACTGTTCATGAGAGTAGGAAATTTCATTCATTTAGTAATTTTTAAAACAATTATTCTATTCATATCTTCTATAAAAGAACGTTGTTCATAAAATGTAAATAAGATTATTTTAAAAAAAATCATATAAATTAAAAATTGGCTAAAAATTTATTCAATCAATCATTGGAGAATAATAAAAAAAATTAATTTTTTTTAAAAAATATGGATATTGAAGAAAAATATTCTCAACCAAGGAAAAACAATATCATTTTTTCCTTTAAAAACATTACTTATATATATTGAGTATTTAAGAGAGAAAAATGAAATAAAACCTTAAAACTTATAGAAATAATTAGAGGAAAATAAAATCTATTGGGTTTAATATAGATTGACCAAATAATTCCTCCAGTTGAGACTGAACATAAATTATCTCCAATAATGACAACATTGTGATTAAACACTAACCACATTGGTAACTTTCAAATCAAACCCTCATAAAATATAAAACATAATATGGATATATAAATACCCATAAATTTTATAAGAATAATCATAAAACACATTCAAGGTAATTATATACACCATATTATAGAAATAGGTGTTGAATATGACATGTGTCTCATAGGAATAAAAGTGAGATGAAAATACCTGACCTAAATCCTGACTTACTTCATAAGAAGTATAAAGTCATATATAATAAATTTAAATTTATTTTAATTCTATAACATAATTATTTATATACTAATAATATAATATATTATCCAATTATAAAATTTCAACACCCATTTATTAATAATTCTTTATTAAAATCAACTTTTACATGTGATAATACTTACGTTTTTCATGGAAGTTTTGGTTCGGCGGTTCGGGAATTTGTACTTTGATAATGGATAAATAATCTCCATAATTTTAACCATGATATAAATATCATATATATTCATTATATATATATATATATATATTTATATTTATATTCATCCATAAAACGTATATATAGAAAAATGAATCACAATGTACATAGAGACGGTATGTCGTATATATGCATGAACGTTGTTTCCACATTATGAATGATGGAATGAAAGAAAGTTAAATAAAAATTAACCTTTTTAAAAAATATTAATATCATAAATATATTATATATTCATAAATCTATCCTTGTTACCATTCATGTAAAGTGAAAATGAAAAAATGATTCACATCACTTTGTAAAGGTAGTAGTCCACACATACACATATGTGATGTTATCATTTTCCAACAGATGGAAAGGTAAGAATAAAAATTATATATTATATTTAAAAAACTATAATTTTATAAAAATATCATATATACTAATTAATTCAATAATTATTACCATCCAAGTAAAATTATTATAAAAATGAATTTCACCGCTATGTGGAGATGGTATGTCGTATATATGCACACGCGATGTTTTCACTTTACATATGAAGGAAAAGAGGAGTAAAATGGTTTTACCAAAATCATAATAAAATAATAGAAAAATAATGATACTAAAATTATTATTTTCGGATGATTACAATATATTTATAGTAATTAGAAGAAGAAATAAACTTAAAAGAGTTGGTAATGATGATTACCTCTTTTTTCGATAGACTCCCCTTAGAATCCTTCTTAAAGACCCCTGGAATTATCATTTAAGAATAAAATAATCTATAATTTGGATATATTTAATTTTAGAAGATAATTGGGTAGGTTTTTTTTACTATGTGGATCAAAGTTTGTGAGGAAGAGATGATAATAGCTACCCTTTAATAAGTTGGGATAAGGGAACTGTTGGACTTACTTAAAGTATAAAATTACTATAAATTAATTCTCTACTAACAATGGTGAAAAATTTATATATTTATAATATATGGTGAATATGATTCTATATCCTTTAATAAAATAAATTTTTTTAAAGTTCATATAATTTTTCACCCTTATCTCTTTGTTTTAACATATAGTTAACCCTTTTGAAAATTACCATGATTTCAATGTTTTTTAGTATAATGAAAATTAATATGAAGGAAAAACAACCCATAAATGGGTCATTATTGATATATTAAACCATATCCAATTCAATTTTTTTATTATAATATTTTTATGAATTTTAAATCATTTTATAAAATATTTTTTATTATAAAATATCTTTAATGTCATTTTTGAAAATATATAAAATATTATAACATAATACATGTCTAACTCATGTAAACTATTTCGATGATTACATGGATTAAAAGATATAGAATATATGGTCTTAATATAGTCATCCATTCAAATTTTAAAAGGTTTACACAACATTTTAAACCTTATATTTTGGTTTAACCCCTTGGTTAACCAATTTTAACCTTAAATGTGGTAATGACTTTTTCAATATTAAATGATTATAATTTTAGTTATAATTTCAAAATTTTCTCATAAATGGTAAAGGGATAAATTTTTTAACAATTTATAATCATAATTGACCAATTTAAATATTTTTATGATTTTTAAATAATTTAATAAAATATATTTAACATAAAATACTATTAATGTCATTTTAAGAACTATTCTCATAAATTGACATTGAAAGCAACATGAAACATATGGAATTAGAATAAAAACCTTTAAAAAATGTAAAATGTGTTTGATTTATATTAAATTATTTTATTCTTTAAATCACCCAAATAATATTACTTTTATAGTTTTCAAAATCATATTTCTAATTTTTTTACTTTGTGATCAAGTACGGTGTCGGTGTTATGTAAGCATTTAATGTAATTATTTCATCACTAAAAATAAAAAGTATATTAAAATGATAAAAAATAACTTATATTAAAAATAACCATTTTGAAATGAACATAATTTTTTATCCCTATCATAAAATATTACAGATATTTAAACTATGATAGTAACATTTTGGACTTTATATTTACATAAAATAATATAATTATTATAATCAAAGGAAAGTGGAAATAAATTTCTCCATTTTCAAATTTTGGATGATTATAGATGAAATATACTCATAAAATTAAATTAATATAGGTTTTGGTTGATTTTGATGCCTTATCATATTATTTTTAACCTTAATTACCTGATTTACCATAATCATGGTAATAAAAATTTTATGGTTATGATTCATAATGATAAAAAATAAAAGGGTTATATTTAACAAATTATATCCTATAGATTATAAATATGAAAAAAATATATATTTAATTGAAAAAAATTTGTTGATTTTAATTTAAAATTAATCCCACAAAGCATGATGAAAATGAGTTTTCCAAAAAAAAATGTTTCTAAAGTATAAAGGTTTTTATACCAAAATAAAACATAAAATTAGTTATAGTTACATTAACTAGATAATTAATCCTTTAAACAAACTAATTTTACTTTTAATATAATTTAAATCAAAATGTAATTATTTAAATTCATTAAATGAAAGGATAGTTTTAAATAGAAAATTAGTATTTTCACTATTCATCGAAAAAATAATATTTTCAAAAAAATTATCAAAAATTCACACTAATATAATTATAAAATGGAGATTTGAAAAATAATGTTCATTTTATCAATTATTTTTTAAAAAAATTGGTAGAAATTAATTATTTTATTTATTCCCACAATGTAATAAAAAACATTTCTGAAGAAAATTTTATTTTTTTAGAATATAATGTCTTTAATAAAAAATAATTTCTTAATCAAAAAAATTATATATTTTATTTAATTTTTTTATTCCTATTAATTCCTTTAATTTAACGGCTATGTTATAATATTATACTATATTACAGTTCATTTGGACTCACAGTTGCATGTATCATAAAACTAGTGGACCTATTATATTAAATATTCCAGGTGTTACATTCTACACCCTTAAATAAATTGTGTCCCCTAAATTTTTTCCATGTCATCAAACGTTAAATATTTTAAAATACCTTTTTTGAAACCACAGATCATACTTAGGGAAAATAAAAATTTCTTTGACAATGGGAGGTGGGACACATAAAATTTAACTGAAATAACATGTGATAATGTTCTCGGATAAGGATAATATTGGGGGAAGATAATTTATAAACATGGAAGAGAAGACTAAATTTCAAGGAATAATAAAGATTAATACAGTACATAGTCATAAGAAATTTTATAACCATGAAACCATAAATTAATGAAGTTTTAAAAGACTATCAATTCACATGAAATGAAGGTAAAAGGATTTTTATTTCAAGATTGTTTTACTAAAGTTAAGGAATTCCTTTACCATCTAGACTAAGAACATAAGGTAATATAGTTACTTGAAAAGTTTATTTTCATTATTTAATAAATTTACACTATAATCTCATATTTTTTTCCAAATTATTATTATTAAAAATGAATTTTTCATGTATAAATCATCAATATCATCTTTTAATTGATCACATAATCCACAAAAGAATAAAAATTATTCTTATTGTCTTTACTAAAACTGAAATGGTTAGAAAAATGTAAGATAATACCCAAATTGAAAAAACATTCATATGAGTAAATAATACATTAATTTCTAAAATTCAATAATAAAACAAAGGTTCGAAATAGATCAATAAATAACTTTATATCCCAACTAAATTCATTAAACTCAACATTAAAGATATTTTTAACCTTAATGGTTATCACGTACCCTTAAAATTAAACCTCAAAAAACATAATATAATTCTTCCCAAATAATCCATTATGTTAAACTTAAAGGTTAAATATACCTCGACACAATAAAACATCTTATAAAATACCATTAATCACCTCAAATTCTCAAAAATTGAAATGATTGTGATCATATAATATTCTCCCCAAAGTAAATTTAATCTTTATACATCAAATAATTTTTCAAAAAAAATAATACTAACCAGGACATCACATAGGCCGGTGGTAGGTAATTCACTTTTTTCACCCTTTCATTGTGGGTTTAATCCCCATAACCTTTCCAAATGTGATTGGTTTTCACTCAACCTATGCATTATCGTTTTTATAAAACTATATTAATAATATTCATATAATTTTCCAAAAAATATGATTAACATCCCAAAAATAGAATTAATCCACAAATAAATTTTTAACCACTAATGATTTCTATATATATTATTATTTTTACACAAAATAAAACAATCTTAATTGACTATTATTACCTTAACATCAATGATCATATTAACCCTAAATGTTATCAATTACTTTAAAATTATATCCAAAAAATATAGAATCATTATTGCTAAGATAACCTTATCACTAACGAATATACTAAACTAAAGGATTGTATTACCATAAATATCTCTGAAAATATGCTTAATCATATTAAACTACCATCACATAAAATCTCAAAAGAGATATTTATGCCTTTAAACATATGATCCACCCAAGACACATTAGGTTTCTTCCATATCACTATGGAATATCATGGGCTTTTATGTGTTCTACTATATCATTCACCATAATGGTTCATAAATAAAATATAAATTAACTTAATCATACCCCACATGAGTTTCAAACCAGGTACCCAATAAGGGAACAGTCACCATGCACTATAATAATGACTAAAACATATCTAGACAACTATTTTGGGGGTTATTACCCCTATATGAATCTATTCCAAAACCATATCCACTTATAGTATCTAGATACAGATATATTTATATTAAAGACACATAATCTATACCATAACAAAAACATTACGATATTATCTAATAATTAGGCATATCCTTAGAGTTTTTCATAGAGTTAAATTCCTTAATCTATGTTTTCCTAAATCATGTTTTCAATGTTTCGACTAAAATTATCTCATACAAACTATAAATATCCCAACCCTAGTATCTCAGATCTAGTTGCTACTTTATAACATTGGTACTATATACAAACGATCACATACCAAAGGACCAAATAGTTTAGTAGTCTTAGAAAAATAGATACGTGCTTTAATCTCACATTAATTTATAAAACATAGTATTTTATTTCAGAACACCATTATTTCCTCTATAATATCCCTTCTTATCAATCATAATACACTCCCAAGAATCCTGGGGAAAGGAAAATTAATAAAGGGGAGAGATAAGATGCCCAATAAGGTTATGCTTATAGAGGAATCTCATATTACATAAATAATATGATAGAAATAAATAGTGATCAAATAATTCCATATAAATAATCACATGATCTTAAAACATATCCATGGATATCAAAACTATTCAAATAATCACATAGACATTGTTAAATAATTTTACAGTGATGTAATTAGTAATATAGGACACCTTAAACTTACCATTGAGGTATCATTCTAGGACATTGTAAACATACCACCAAGGCCTCATGTCTAGACATCTTAAATAAATGTGTACGACCTCAGAAAAATACCCAACCTATTTCGTCTCATGGGACCTACCAATGCATCAAGTGACTATGAAATTTCTCCCCCCATCACATAATAACTCCAATGAATTAATTATATTAATAAACAATACAACTTAATCAATATGACTTGATAGTCAATAACTTTCCATATTAAAAAACTAAAATATGGAATGTGAATACTTTCCCCAGTAAATTTGAACATAAAATCTAGAGAAATAAAAAAGGATGGTATCATTACAACATATCCCTAATGGTTCATGAGTAAAATAAATAGTTTTTCTATTACTTAACATAAATACCATAAAACGATCATTAAAAACATTCTTGAGAAAAATAGCTATTTCACTATAAAAATTAATTTAAAAAAAATAAAAAAATCCCAAAATATTAAAAACAATAATTTTTCTTAAAAAGAACCATAAAAACTTCAAAATGAAGTTTATAATCTTTGAGTGGTCAGGATGGTGGGAAATCTCATTAATGAAATAATGTTTAAAAGAAATATACTATTAATACCTTCTCTAAATGAACCTTGATCATAAAAAAATAATTAAAAAACAATATATATTAAAAAATGGGTAAAAAATTATTTAATAAGTCACTGTATAATATTAAAAACTTTTGAAAAAACTTTTTAAAGAAAACAAGGACATGGAATAAAAATATTTTCTTACTAAATATAATCAAGGTTGATTTTCATTTGAAAATGTTATTTTGGTTTCTTGAGTATTTAAGAGAGAAAAATTAAACAAAAAATTTAAAATTAAATAAATAACTATAGCTGAATACATTATATTAGATTTAAGATACAATGATAAAATAATTCCCCCAATGGATACTTGAACATAAATAATCCCTAATAATGATGAGATTGTTAAATAAACCCTTGCCACTTTGGTAGCATTTAAATCAAAACCTTATAAAATAAATAAACTTATATGGATATTTAAGTCCCCATAATTGTCATGATAATAATCATAAAATAAATTCATGGTTATTATATACACCACCTAAATGAAATAAGTGGTGAATATGACATGTGCCTCACATGAATAAAAGTGATACGAAAATCCTTTACCATAGGTCTGACTTGCTTCATAAGCAATATATACTTCTATATAATAAATTTAAATTTATTATAATTATTTACTATAATTATTTAAATAATTATAATATCATATATTATCCACTTATTACATTTCAACACCCATTTATTGATAATAATTTTTTAAAATTATCATTTCTAGGTGTTAATTGTTTCTTTTTTCATAGAAGTTTCCATTCTATAGTTCTGGTCCTTATAATTTCATCATGGTTATATCATCAATAGAATATTAACCATAATATAAATATCATATATATTCATTTTATATATATTTATATTCATCCATAAAAGGTGGACACATAAAAAAGAATTGCATTGCTTAGGGAGATTAGAGGTCACACGTACGCATGAACATTGTTTCCACTTACCAAAAATGGAAAAAAGAAAGGTCAATAACAATTCACCTTTCCATAATCATAATAATATCATATATTTATTATATATTCATTAAATTTATCCTTATTTCCATCCTATAAATCCTAAGTGAAAAAACAAATCACATCACTTCATGGAGGTGGTAGTCCACACATACACATAAGTGATGTTATTATTTTCAAAAGGATGTAAAGGTAAGAAGGTAATTGATATATTATATTTATAGAATCATAATTATTTCATAAATATAATATAAACTCTTTATTAAAATATTTACAAAAATCCAGGTAAAATTTTTATGATAAACAAATTACACCACTACATGGAGATGGTAAGTCGTACGTATGTAGGAGCGATGTTTTTGCTTTTTGTATGATTTAAAAGA
Organism: Viscum album; assembly: GCA_963277665.1. NCBI lineage: Eukaryota > Viridiplantae > Streptophyta > Magnoliopsida > Santalales > Viscaceae > Viscum > Viscum album. The sequence continues at coordinate 1,313,110,383 of OY728137.1, forward strand.
GGTGTAAAATGGTTGAATAATAATCATAATAATAATAAAATATTAGTATATTTATGATACATTATTTATTGTTTTCTTCTGGTTATAATAGATTATATGAAGTAGAATAAGAAATAAACTTGAAAGAGTAGGTAAAGATGATTACTTCTTCTTCGGTGAACCTCCTTTCGATCCTTTCTTAAAAACCCTTGGAATGGTCTTTTAAGAATACCATAACCTATAATTCATGGATAGTGAATTTTATATGATAATTAGGTAGTTATTTTTCCAGATATATGCATCAAAGGGTTTGAGGAAGTGAGGAGAATATGTGCCCTTTTATAAGTGGGGAGAGGGGCACTCAAGGAATTACTTAAAGTATCAAATTAATATAAACTTATTTTCTGGTTAAAATGGATCGAAATTGAAATATTTATAAAGGATTAGTCTAAATTATCTCATAAAATAAATTTTTTACATGTTTAGGTGAATTTTTCACCCTTCTCTCTTTATTTTAACCATTGTTTAAAACTTTTCACAGTTACCATGATATCAATGTTTTATACTCTTTAGGGGTCAAGAAAGTTAATATAAATGGGAAAATGACCCATAAATGGATCATGATTGATATTTTAAACCATATTAAATTCACTTCCCCCAAGATAACATTTTTATTAATTTTAAATCATTTAATAAAATATTGTTTATTATAAAATATCATTAATGTCATTTTTGGAAATACATGGAATGATATAATATAATATGAGTCTAGATGATGTAAAATGGTTCCAAAATGGCATGTATTAAAATATAAGGAATATATGGTCTTAATATAATCATCAAAAAAAAAAGTCAAAGCTTTATACATCATTTTTAACCTTATCTTTTTATTTAACCCTTTGGTTAACGGATTTAAACATCAACCGTGGTAATGAATTTTTCAATATTTTAGGATTATGATTTTACTTATAAGTTGAAAATTATCTCATAAATTTAAAATTTATGATATTTTAAACAATTTATAATACTAATTATTATCTTTCAATATTTTTTCAATTTTTAAATAATTTATAAAAATATATCTAACATAAAATACTATTAATGTCATTTTAAAAACTATTCAAATACTTTGACATTGAGATAAACATATAACTAATGGAATTATAATTTAAAAATTTAAAAATTATATAATAAGTTATATTTTAATTAAAAAAAATTGGACCACTATAAATCACACAAATAATATTACTTTTAGATTTTTTAAAATCATTTACTTAATTTGTTTTACTGCTTGCACAATAACTGTGTCGGTGTTGCGTAAGAATTTAAGATAATTATTTAATAACCAATAAATAAAAAAATTATCATGATAAAAACTAATTTAACTGCCTAATAATCATTTAGAACCAATAATAATTTTTTTATCGCTTTCATAAAATATTATGGATATTAAAATTAAGAGAGTGTCATTTTTTACTTTATATTTACATAAAATAATATAAATGTTATAATCAAAGTAAAGTGGGAATAAATTACCCCATTTTTGATTTTATGATTATTATATATGAAATATAATATTCAAATGATATATATCAAGGTTTTGGGTTAATTTTTAGACCTTATCGTATTATTTTTAACCTTAATTACCCGATTTACCTTTATAATAGTAATAAAAATTCACTATAGTTAATATTTATAGTGAAAAAAAATAAAAGGGTTATATTTACCAAATTTTAACAACTTTATTATAGATATGTTATATATTTTGAAATATTAAATTCACAAAATTAATATAAATTAATTTAAAATTAAACCCACAAAACACGATGAAAAGCAGTTTTCTAGAAAAAAATGTTTTCTAAAGTATAAATATTTTGGTACCTAAATCCAACCTAAAATTAATTCTGATTTCCTTAAATAAATTATTCATAATATAAATGAACTAAATTTAATTTTAAATATATTTAAAAATAATGTGACTTTTTAAATTCTTTAAATTAAAATACGGTTTTAAATAAGAAATAGTATTCTTCACTATTTATCAAAAAATCAATATTTTCATAAAATTATAAAAAAATAAATCTAAGATAATTATTAAATTATAATTTAAAAAATAAAAGTCATTTAATCCTATATATTTTCTAAAAGGTTCAAAAATTAATTATATTATTTATTTACAAAAAATTAAATAAAACCAATTTTTGAGGGAAAATATTTTTTTAAAGAATATAATGGATTTACTATAAATATACTTTCTTCATAAAAAACTATATATATATATATATATATATTAAAATTTGGTTATTCAAATTTATTCCATCAATTTAAAAATTATTTGAGACATTCTAGTCATGGGGTATGGTAAAAATAATTATTTCTTAAGTTAAATTATAGTGTATAGGTTTACCTAGGTTATCTCCAGAGAAGAGCATACTATAATCAAGATACCACCTTTAATTGGAAGGAAAATGGGGTGTTTTTTAAATTGTTTGATTTTGAAAATAAAATAAATAAACTAATCAAGAGAAATAAATTATATAATAGATTTAAATCTATGATATGATAAGGTTGATCAGGTCAGGGTCATTCATGCAAATGCAATGTTATCCTAAATCTATTTTATCTAATCCTCTTCTATTAAGCCACTTAAAGTGAGACTCCACAATCACTTCCTCTCACTTCGTTGGAAAAATATTGATGGTGATAATAAACCTTAAAATAATAATATATTGATATACACTCCTTCAAATGTGTGATAAATTTGTAGTAAATACCCTCAATTGACTTGGGAAATACCTGATAGTGTCTTGTTTATCCCAAATAATCAAGAATGTATGCTACCCCTCCCATATGTACTGACAATCATTGAGTACTTAACCACTAAGCCCCGATCTATTTAATCATGTATAAACCAAAACCTATTAGAGGTAGAAAATTATATTTGACTAAATAAATATAAATAACAGAATCGAAAACCAAATACAATCATACATGATAATAAAAAATACTATTAGAAATTGAAACCAACTTTGTAGAAGAGAGAAAATATTTTATACCATGATGTTTAGAAACTCAAAAATCACAAAAAGAAAAACTAAACTTAAATAATCACTTATATTTTTACCCCTCCATGTTAAGGGTAACCAATAATAATGAGGAAGAGGAATCCATTAAAAAAAATAAGAACAATATAGAGAAAAGGAAAAATAAAAAATTTCTCCTCCAGATTCATTCTGCCATAATTTTTCTTCTTTTTCACCAACTAGACTACCAAAAATCACTAAGCTTCCTTATTTAAAGTTGTTTTTTATTTTTTTATGGTGACCCTTAAACTTTTAATTATTTTTATCATGTGTAGAAAATTTTATTCCTGAATTAATTAGTCCCACTTTTTTGCATGAAAATACTATTCATTTTCCTCCACTTTGATGCATAAAAGGGTTTTCTTAATAAGATAATTTCTCCAAGAAATTTAATGTGAACATAAATCTACAATTATTATTTCATTTATATCTAGAATCAATTAATTTTTAGGTCTTTAATCTGATATATTCCCCATTTAATGAGGAGGGGTCCATTCTGTCGACTAGAAATATTTTTCAACTTTATTGATTTTTTTGGTTCTATTGAATTTAAAATGATATCTGGGTCCAATTGAAGAAGATGAATAAAAATAAAAATGGAATCTTAAAAATAATAATCACTTCATTCAGATTAATATTGAAAAAATTATGCTCAAAACACATAAGTGAAATAAAATTGTTAAAATTTCATAATTAAGTATTTTTTACAATTTAGCACAAAATTCATCCAAAATCCTAAAATGATGAAAATAATCTCAAATTGTTAAATTTTTAGGAATTAAATCATTGGTAAACACGTGAAAAATAAGGAAAATATTAGCTCAACAAATTCCCCCACACTTATTACTTGGACTCCTAGACAAGTCAACATCAAAATCAAATCAAAGAAAATTAAAAACACATACCCCTGAGATCCCTGAATTTTTCCAACAATAAAAAAAGATATCATGCCTCTTTAAAAACCAATTATTTCAATTTCTCTATTCGAATCATTCAAACCATTTCCACTTAATGTCTTCTCTTGTGCACATAAAACACCTACATCACATGAATTTTCACTCATCTCCGAATGGTCAATTTTCAACAAGGATTTTCTCATCCAAACCCATAAAAGAGTCACCATAGGCTTGAAAAATTCATAAATATACATCTAATTTGAGTCCAGGATATGTGTTTATCATGAGTAATTTTTATTTTTTTCCGATTATTTTGGTTTGTAGGGTTTAGAAGTCAAAACTTTTGAGGCCGAATAAGGATATTTTAGATCTTATTGATGTAAACTTGTATGATTCTAATTTTTCCTTGAGTATGGCCTCCTCCTCAATACCTTTATAATAAAATCATCTCAAAAATAATATCAAAATTTATTTCATGGGAATCCCACATATTCTCCAATTATTCATCTTAATCTCAGAAACTACTTCCCAAAATTTAATAATTTCTTCACATTTAAAATCTCCAAAAACAAACAAATTTTTTCATAAAATCTCAAAAAAAAAACATATTTCATGAAAATGTTTTTTTAGAAAAAAAATATATTAATAATTTTATTTCCCACCCAAATTACCAAAACAGTTTGTTGGATGATATAAGATATCTTCCCTCTACACGTATGATCAATTAGATCATGTAATTTCACTTCAAGAGAATGTCGGATAGGGAAAATTGGAGTGTAATGTGGATAAAATAATAGGATGTTAATGGATTCTAAGGGGTAAAAGGATTAAATTTACAAGGAAGGCCAAAATAAAAATTATTAACGTCAAAATAGATCTTTTAAACCCATTAAATGACTCAATAATTTAAAACACAAGTACCTAAAACCCTTATGTTTTTAAAAGAATAAATCAAATTATGGATTAATAAATAATGGTTTATTTCTCTCTAGAAGTGAGGTGAATGTAAATAATATGTAAAAAAGGGTTCAGAATCCTTAAGGGAAAGTGATTTAAATGATAAAGATAGTGATATGTGACATGGGATCTAAAAATTAGAGGTATTATCATGAAATTACCAGAGTTTTGAACATGAAACAAAGTCATTTTTTCATTAATTTATTTTTATTTTCATGTTATAAATTGATTAAATCACTTAAATGGGTTTAAAAAATGTAAATGATAATCATTTTATCTTTCAATTTTCAAAAATACACACAGATGGAAAACGAAACACACAAAAATTTGAAAAAAAACAATGTTTATTTAAATAGAAAAATGGAAATTTGAAAATCCTAAACTATAAAGGTAACCTCCCCCTTACTTAAATAATGTAGGGTCTGTAATTAATTAAAGTAGATTTTTAACTGAATCATAGCAAGAAATTTTTAAGGATAGGTATAACCTGACTTTTTTCTAGTGCAACATTGAGTTAAGTGCCCAAATGTTGGACACTGAAAGCTACATCCAAAAGAATAAATGTAAACACAATATATTTATTGAAAGTATATAAATTAAAATTAAAATGATAATAAATGGATAGATCTTGGGTTAACCCCCCAAGTGGTACAAGGGTTTTGAATACCTCTAAATGGGTAGTTCCAATTAGTTATCCCAATATGATAGTGAGTGAATATTCTTTCTCATGAACCATAAAAATTTATCCATTTTAGATTTTAATTATTCTTTTTTATTGAGTATTCCGTGTATATATTACAAAAAAATACACCACCATTATAATGATATGCATGTTACATTGTGTGGGTAGGATAAATAACAGGTCCCCCTTAGTATTTATTTCCAACTTCATAACCTATTCATCATTCTCCAATGATTTCTCACGGTATGATGAATCAATGGAATAATTAATGAAAAATATAGAGTTTAATTCTATTTCAATAAAATTAAACTATGAGGAATCTATATCAAAATATTACCCTTCAAAGTAAACATATTGTGTCTTAATTTCCTTATTCAAAGCCACTTGAATATCCTTATTAACCCCCTCTAATTAGTGTTCAACATGTTTAGGTATATCTATATGTTCCTCTTCAGATGCATCTTATTTTTATTTTTATTCTTCCTCTATGGAAATAAAAGTTTTGACTGAATCTGAAAATTCAAAATAAGGGTAGGTAATAATAAATTCAACTTTGATAAAATTCTAATGAAAATAGTTTAGAAAAATATTATGTACCTTTAGTAGCTAGACTAAATTTCATTCTCATTAGAAAGTGATTCTTGGAGTTTAATTTTACTAGACATATGTAGGTATTCATGCTCCTCTATATTTTCATTAAAATCAAACACTTGGGTGGTTTTTATTTTTCCAAATATAGGGAGTAATAAAAAATTATTTCCTCTTATACTTTCACAATAGTAGTTATATCATATTACACCTCATATTCATTCTAGAAATCATGTAAATATTTTTGATCTCCCATATGTACTTTAGTAGGAAAATCTTCATCATAAATCTACTCCAATATAGATTTATCTAGGACAAGTGGATCGTATTTTAATTCCATAAAGGCCTCCTTGGGGTCTTCAACTTGAATGATGAGTGGGGATACTTCTTCCACTACTCTTTCTGGTTATGGTTCTTGTTTCATATCTACCTGTTGCTACTAGGATACACATATATATTTATTTATCCACTCTAGTTTTCTCTCTAGGTTTTTCATTTTTTAACTAATCCTTTCCAATCAGGCTTCATGATCCTTGTAAACTTATTATTCTCTGTGTTACACCTGTGAGTAATCAATCCATGAATAATAATCATAATTTGAATAAATCATAGAGAATGACTTATTTTTTGTAGATTTTTTTAAATGAATGAAAGCAATATTTAAAAAATTTTGAAATTAGATTGTTGACACATCGCCTATAAAAATAGCTCCAAATTTAGACATATTCCTATAATGGGGTGCGTAAAAAACAATTATTTCCTAAGTTAAAATGTATTGTAGTGGTTAACCTAGGTTTTATCTAAATAGGAGTGCACAACAATAAATTTGTCACCTTTAATTAGAGGTGAAAGGGGGTGTCTTTGAAATTTCTTTATTTTGAAAATAAAATAAATAAAATTATTAAGATAAATAAATTAAGAAATTGATTTAAAACTATGACATGAGATGGGTGATCAGGTCGGGGTCGTCTTCCAATTGTAATTTTATCCAAGTTCCATGTTATTCAATCCTCTTCTACTAATATGATAAAATTAAGATTTCACAACTGCTTCCTCTCACTCCCTTAATCAAATGGTGATGGTGAGAATAAACCTTGAAACAATATTAGATTGGTATACACATCTTCCAATGTGTGTGATATTTTCAGTGAAGACCCTCAATTTACATGGGAAATACCTGATCAGCCATTGTTTATCCCAAACAAAAAAGAAGGTCTACTACCCCCCCACACATACTAATGGTCACTGAATAATAAGAAATATCAATAGTAGAATCTAAAACCAAGTACGATTGTACTTGATAATAAAAACTGAAATTAGAAATTGAAACCAACATTATAGAAGAGAGAAAAGATTTTATACCATGATGTTCAGGAACTCAATCATTAGAAAAATAAAACCTCCCCTTCCCCAATCAATCATATTTTTACACCTCCATATAAAAGTTAACCAACGAGAATGGGGAATATTAATTCATTAAAAAAATAATAATAACAAGATATAGAGAAGTAAATGTAGAAAATTTCATTTCCATAATCCATATTCCCTAAGTTTTGTCTGTTTATTCCCATAGGACGGCTGAAAATTAACATGATTACTTCTTAAGATATGTTAATATTGATTTTTTCTGTCTATAATCAAAATTTCAATTATTTTTTACTCTTTTAAAAAAATTATTACCTAATTACTTAGGACATATTTTTCTTCCCAAAGAGACAATTTAACTTCCCCCACTTTGACACATGAAATGGGTTCCTTAATAAGACAATTCATTCATGAAATTTAATGTGATAATTTTCCTTCCACTTTCATTTCCATCTTTAATCACTTAATTTTGAGGTCTGCATCCCGAGATATGCCTCATTTAATGTGGAGAGGTCCTTTTTGTCGGCTAGAAATATTTTTCAACATGATTGATTTTTTTGGGCCTATTTAAGTTCATTGATATTTTTTTATAGTTGAATAAGTTGAATAACATGAACAAATTAAGCCTAAAAAACTAATCACTCCATTTGGATGAGTCTTGATAAAGTTATACTGAAAATATGAACGTGATAGAAAACTGTTAAAATTATAGAATTAAGTAATTATTACATTTTAGCCCAAAATTTACCAAAAATCCTAAAATAATGAAAATAAATTCATATAGTAAAATTTTAAAGGATTAAATAATTTAAATAAACATGAAAAATAATGAAAATATTATCTTTATCAGTAGTTTATAATAATATACTATATTATAGTTCATTTAGACTTTGGGTTGTGTGTATCAAAAGCTATAAAACCTAATACACAAAATTTTCAGGGTTTTAAATTAATGATTTCAATTTTATATTTAGTCATAATTAATAGTTACCATGTTAAAAAAAATTTCAGGGTAAAGGTTACATGGTTTAATGGGGGGGGGGGTAAAACTAAGAGATAAGGCTTATAATATCTCTAAAACTTGTCTAAATGTGATTTTTTGTTTTTATTTCAAACATAACATACTATATTTTTGAATTTGTAAAAGTTTTTATCCACTTTACAAGATAAATTAATTTATTATATTTTAAATTTATTAATATTTAAAATGATTTCACTCTTCTAACTTATAAAAGGGAACCTCCTCTCCTCACTTCTCCACATTGAATGAGCACTCTAACCCAAGAAAGATCTTCAAAAATATAATTCCAAATATCATACCTATGTCTTACAAGTATTTTTATAACCAAAATACCTAACCTAGAAGGTATAAGGTGTAAGAAAAATAAAGATATCCATGGAGGAGGTATAAGTATTTACTGAATTATTTTAAGTTTATTTTTTTTACCAATTTCAAATATATTAAACCATCCTAATATTTTAAAATTAATATATTTACTATAATAAAATGTTATTTTATTTATTTATAAACCTTTTTCCACTTCTTTTACATCCTATGGTAAATAAAAATATCATTTGTTAGTATGTATGGACTACCACCTTCAATGGGCGATGTGTTTCGTGTTTCATCACCACCTCACCTGTATGGTTATAAAGATATAATTAATGAATATATAGTATATTTATGACATAAATATGGTTATATAAAGATATTGTATTATATAACTTCTTACCCTCTCATCTATTAGAATAATATAATGTTTCTTGTGTTTATATGTGGACTACAACCTCCACAATGTGATATGATTCATTATACATTTCCACCTTATAAGGATGGTCATAAGGATATATTAAATGAATAAATATGATATTTATAACATGATTTATATTATATATAATAAAACTTATATCTAATTAATTTCATTTTCATCCATTATAAAAAATGAAAATGTTACTCACGTGTACGTGTAGACTACAATCTTTATGAAATGATGTGTTTCATTTTCCATTATTAAGTTACATGGATGGTTTTGAAAGTATATTTAATATATAAAAATTATAATTATAACATTATTAATATTATTTATATAATTAAATCATGATACCTTTTACTTTTTTCAACCTACCTAAGTTGTTTTAAAGGTTAAGGATCAAACAATCTCAAAACATATAACATAAACGTAACTGCTTTATGTACTAAATAAAACATGGTAATAAATGAAATAAAATTAATAATAGTAAAGTAATAAACATGAAAAAAATTCTGAAGAAAGTAAATAATTATTTTATTTTTATTATTTAGTAAATTAAAAGATGTATGTGGTGAGTCGGGACATGGATTAATTGATTTTTCTTTAAAACATTGTTTTGAATGTTTTAAAATATTTTTCCTCCTTGTCCATATTATTTTAAATAATTCAAGAATTTTATTATTTATACATAAAATATTTTTAAACTTCACTTTTAAAATACCTTTGACTCTATTTATTAATTTTTTTAAAATAAATCTTTTCAACATTTTCAATAAAAGTAATTTTTAACTTTAATTACAAAATTTGTTGAATGTTTTTTAATGTTTACCACGTGACCTATTTTTTCCAAAATCCTAACCATTATTTATTATAAATATTAATGTTCAGGTTTTAATTATTTTTCAAAAAATATCTTATTCCCATTATTTTTTATTTTTTTAATATTTTTCAACTAAAATTAATATTAATCCTTATTTTTATACAAAAATGGAATGTGATTTTTATTATGGGATAAAAGGAAATGTTACGTTTTTTATGTTCAAAAAGTGAATGATTGTATATTTTTTAATCATAATATATTACTTAGAAATTATATATGATGATTGGAGATCTATGTATAAATTTTATGATGAGGGAGACTGATATAACCCTCAAATGTATTGGGAAATGATTCGGTCTTCAAAGAAATATTTTTAGAGATAATAAATTAGGTTACTTCTATTGAAAGGGTTCTATGAAAGAGTGTAACATGAGTTTGAATATAATTTCTCAATATTTTATCATGGATTTTCTATTCATTATATGGTTTTAAAAGATTTTATTTTTCCAATGGTTGATTACACAAGTGGTTATGTTTTCTTTATAAGCTCAGAGTTGATTGTAAAATGAGTAAAAAAATTGTGGGCTTTCATGTTTTTCAACGGAATAATGATTTTCCTTCTTTTTATATCCCTTAATAAATTTTGTTTTTCTCATCCCAAGTTTTCAAATGTTTTTTACAAGGCCAAAGGATGTGTAAGAATTATATAAATATCAATGATGACAAATATTGAACAAATATTAAGTGTCATGAATGGAATAGGAGTGTAAATATAAGAACCTAATTTGTGGAAAAAATATGTGTTTTGTATAAATTTAAACTTTTTTATGTAATTTTTATCTAGTTCTCTATAAATATAAACCTAAAAGGTCTAATAAATATAATAATTTTAAATCCTTTTTATTAAATTCATAATTACGGGTTGTTTAAGTTATGTGGTGTTATAGTTGGTATTAGAGAAAGGGATTATAAAACATTAGAGGTTAGAATGATGTTAAAATATACTTTTAATATATTAAAATCTATATATATATATTATCATGAGATAGATTTTTAGGATTTACATATTGATTTATATAAACCTTTTTTTATTATAGAATTTTTTTTACATAGAGTAAATAGGGAGAATAAGGTAGGCAGGTGTCAGGTGGACAATATCCTTCATAATCCACAACCTGTAGTGGCTGGAGTTTGATATGAGTAGTTTTTGGTTGTGTTAAATCAATTAAAATATAAAATATATGGTGTAACCTATGTGAGATAAAAATAAAATTATTTATAGAGTAATATGTCAATGAAAGATCATTTCATGAAACAACACCCTCTGGCTTTTAGTAGATCATCAAACATAGTGAAAGCTGAACGACGGATAAATGCTTTGGAGAATACATTTAAAGTACTATGATGGTTATAAAATCATATGTTAAATATTTTTATTTACTATTTTTTAGATTAAGTTGATCAATGGTGACCTTAATTTAATAATATAAAGGATAAAATGGAATTAATATCATGAAGTGAATGATATTTAAGGATCTTTAATTTTATAAATATTTACCTGAAGTTATTTTACTTGAAATAGATAGGTTATTTCTGGAATTGAAGTAAAGGTAATATGACTCAGTTTTCACTTATGAATATAATTTCAATATACTTTCCAAATATGCACCAAATTCCATTCCAAACCAATAAATTAAAATTGATAAATTTTATATAGGTTTAAAACCAAGTTTATGAAGAGCTTTTTCCTCTCACAAATTTAAAATTTATGAGGAATTTTATATATGTTTTAATAAATTTGGAATGGAGTTTAATAACAATTATGTACCTCATGAAAACAAGAATAAGTAAGATTCAAGGTAGAAATCAATTGACAAGAATTAAACAAGGAAATATAGAGGTAATCCCCCCACCCACATCTTCCAAATATGGTAAAATATATTTTAAGGAATGTTTGATAGAATTAAAAAAGTGTTATTGGTTTGTTAAGTGTAGTCATTTGTATTTTGATTATAAGGAAAATAGTTTTAATCAAACTAGAAATGATAAAACAAATAGTCAATCGTAGTGAGATATTTTAATTTCAATAGGTTAGTTCATTATGCAAATGCATGTGTGAATTTAGTTACTCAAGGTGGAAATGATCAATATAAAAGGTATAATGGTACGTAAAATTATGTTTTTACTATTATGCTGAATTTTGGACCCTCAAAAGAAGTGGTGACTAGTGCATTACTTGTTTACTCAAATTATACCAACATCTTGTCTGATTTGGTATATACAAATTCATTAATTTTTATGAAATTTTTACGTAAAACAATAATATCACCACAATAAATAGAGATATAAATTTTATTAAAAAACCCTAGGGAAATTATTAAATTAATAATAATTTATATGAATATTTCTATTATCACATGTGGAATGTTTTTTCTTGCAAACCAGGTTGTCTTACCCATAGTTAAGTTTGATGTTATTTTGGGTATGGATTAGATTTTAGTTTATAATGATAAAATAGATTGTAAACCTAAGGAAGTTATATTCAACTTTCAGAATGAGTCTTGATTTTTATATAATAATAATCTCATAACATTCATAATATATACTAGTGTAAAAACACCATTAACATTGGTTATACAATGAGGTTAATATAGGTGATGTAGAAAATGATACTTTCAACATTGCTTTATAAAAAATGATGCTGAAACCCCTTAAAAAATACAAAATTTAAAAGGATTTAAACATCAATTTTTATAAAATATGATCTTTAATCACCTTCTAAAAAAACAAATATATAAATATTTCCATGTCGGTTTTCATTAAAACTGATGCGGAAAGCCTTCATGCTCGTCTTTTCTTGTCGGATTGTAATTAAACTAAAATTTATAGAATAATTTTTTTAAATATATATTTATAAATAAATAATTATATACTTATAAACATTGATTATATAACCAAATATAAAAAATACAAAAAATAGAACAAGAAGCATAAAAACTCATTGAAAACATTCACAATTTTTTTAACAAATATATAGCTAAATGAAACTAGATATCTAAAATAGTGAAAATTATAAAAAAAAATTTGAAATTTTTTTGAATATTTTTCAATTATTATTATGTGTTTTAGAAACATAATGAAAAAACTTCAATATAAAGTGTTATGAATTTAAAAATACAATACATTTGTTTAAATTATAAGTGATATATTGAAACTAGTATTTTCAAAATATTTTTTTTCTTTGGTTATGATTATCTCATAAACGAATCATAAAACATAACACCCACATTCATAATTACATAATTGTTGATGAATTTATATTTATGAAATAATATTTTAAAAATAGAAACACAATATTTGTATGAAAAAACATGTATTCCCTCGAATTAAAGTTATCTACCAAAACTTTCACATATTTAATTTTTTCTAGTTCTACTGTTGAATAGTGGTCCATGTTGAACTCAATCCATGACCTATTGTAATTTCAAATATTTATTATAAAAAATTATATAAAATGAAATTATTATAATTAAAGAACTAAAAGAATATAATAAGACTCACTTTTTTAACAACTTCCGAAATCTTATTTGAACACCTCCTAATAAAGAGCATAACCAATATTATTTTCATTATGTTGTGAAAAAAATACGTATAAAATAAAATTTCCACTAAAACATAAAAAATTCAGTATCTATCATAGTATAATGAATAGTATTTTATAATTATATTTTTTTACTAGTCAAGGAATAGAAAAAACCAATATGTAATTTTTGTGGTTTTTAATATTTTAGATATATATTCATTTTTGTATTCTATTTCAATTATTTCAAAACTATTGAAATATTTTCTAAATATATAAAACCATAAATAGAAGTGTAATCATATTGAATGAAAGGAGTGTAAAGATGCCTGATTGGAAATTTAATTAATTCAGTAAATAAAACATATGTTTACTGAGATAAATTAAAATTATAATATAAATTTAATTGCATAGAAAATAGTTGCAACATATGTACAATGATATCCTCACCCTTTACAACATCCATGATGTTGGTTTTAAAAATATTTAATGTATAATATCTTCCACATATATCATCACTCATCATAAAAGTATGATAATTATATAATATATAAAAATAAGTCTTAAATTTCTCTTCTCATCAACTTATTAAGGATTATATAAAGGTACGGGAACATAAACGTTTCCTTTCCTTTGTAGATATTTATTTGATTTTAGATACTCCTATATAAGTTAAGTGTAATAAAATATTTTAAGTAATTATGAATTTAATAATAAATAAAAAATAAAAAATAATGTATACCTCATATATCAGCAGACGATAAATATTAGCTATCCAAAGTAAAAAATGATCAATACTATATCCAACTATAGACACCTCCTGAGTAAGTAGTGGAAATAGATCAATTGGATCAACAATATCATTTAAAAGTACTCTTACTTGACCCTAATGTATATTTTCATAATGTACATAATCCCCCAGATAATGTAAAATTTAATATGCTACAATATGTACATAGGGATACCTAGTATCTAACTTATAGTATATGGTCAAGTATGAATGAGGAGGTAGTGGATCTTGGTAGGCTAGCTACAAAGGCCGCATCTATCTCATTGCATCTACATGAATAGCTGATATAGATTATTTAATTCAATCATTTATGTAATCATTTAAGTGTCACACCATAACCTACAAAGTATCTAGTTATCTCTTATATTCTTTCCCATCGATGTTTCACTAGGGAAGTTTACAACAACTTTTTTAAAATCAATACCCTCTTTATACCCTTTGACATGGACTAGGTGTTCCTGATTTCTTAAAGTAGTTGTGAGAATATTCATCCGAACCATAGGGATAAATATCCCTTATTCCATTTTCTCCAAAAAGGAATCCTGAAATAATATTTTCAAATATTATATTAGTTATATAAATTTAAAAAATAGAAATATTGAATGAAATTAATACTTAATTACATAAAATCATATCAAAAACCTTATATATTAGATAAATAATATACTTTCATTTTTTTATTCTCATCCTTTTACATTTTCTTAATAGGATAGAAGAGATATAGGATAGTGTGGAACTTCTTTAGAGTTTCTACTTGACTTGGATCTTAATTCAAAAAAAATTATCAATCATTTTATCCTCTAATAATGGATACCCTCCATGTGAAAATGTTGGAGGGTATAAATTCTAAGACTATATCTCCTAGTGAGTTTTCATAGATGCATATTATATATGAAAAAATAAATAAGTTATCATGTAATTGAAATTAATTAAATAGATAATTTTTTTCAAATAATAAAAACATACCATAAATGTTTCCTCCCACCGAATGGAGAAAAACATATTTCATATATCCATATCTATAAACTCATACTTAAGGCATGGATCTTCATTCTATTTACTCATAAAAATATAAAATGGAGCTAATTTTGAATTAAAATCTCCCCATCCGGTTGCTATGAAGGATATAATCTTTTTCTAAATTGATTTCATATTTTTAAAGTAAAATTCCATATGTAATTGAAAAAATAATATATTAATAAAGGTATAGTATTTAAATCATTGGAGAAGTAAATAAAAAATTTTAAAAAATTTACCACTAAGGACTCTCATAATACATCTTTCACTGACTGGTTGATTCTTCTCCAATCATGGAATAAAATAATTATCCTACAATGACTATGTATAGCCAGTTAAGTCCTAAAATACATGAAATTTGGACAAGTTGGGTGGTTTTTCTCATAAAAGTTAGTTATTAACCACATCACTCCATGTGTGGGTGAAATTTTTGGTAAATTTTTAATCTAATGCATACCATCTCTAGGTGCCATCCTCTATGGAGATGAATAAGGGATGAAAATAATTTTTAGAAATATAAGATTAATTTCACTAAATAATTTAATTACTATAAATATATATATATATATGGAAAACATGAATACCTCAGTTCCCCTTCCTCTGTGTATGTCATTTAAAAAGATGTATGTTATTTCAGAAAAGGTGTGTGTGCCTATATTTAATTAAGATTTTTTAATTTTAATAAATAAAAAATTGATTGTTCATAATATAAAAATATACATTAAATGTTATTTGTTTCAACCAAAAAAATTTCAACTAAAACTAGTGAATATAAAAATTAATAATAAAGAAATGAAAAAAAATAATTATCATCTAAAAATGTGTAATTTTCTGTACCTTTATTTGATTAGAAATAAATAAATGATATAAGTAAAAAAAATTAATTGTACAAAATAGGAATAAAAATATAAATATTTTAATGAATAAAACTATATACCTAAAAACAAAGAATATAAATAAAATAGTTACAACAAAATGGTGAAGGAAAAAAATCAACCAAAAAATGAAAATCTAAATCTAATGGATTTAAAAAAAAAGTTTTAAATTATTTCAGTTCCACAAAAAATAGATTACCTGATTAATTAAGAGAGTAATGGATTTTTTCCGATATCCCATCTATATGATCATTTCAGTTTTCAAGGAAATTTTCCACATCACAGTCATTGTTATCATCAGGTAATCGGGCGAAAAATAAATAAATTTTATAAAATTCTTCAACACCATCGATATTAGAATCAACCAAATGAATTTATTACCTCGAAAAACAATATAACACTGATCATTTGATGGGTAAACAACATTAAATTTTTGTTTTTCATGTTTCTCCATGATAAATGGTTCCTCCTTGCAACTAAATATTTTCAAAACAACTGGTGTAAATACATACTCATCATGTTTTACACAAATATTACCATCAAACCAATTAAACAATAATATAGATAAATGAAATTTATTATAATCAATATCCCATACATCTTAAACAACTCCAAAATATAGTGTTGATGTATAAATTGGGTTTTTGATCATTTTTTTCTTAAAAAATTTAGTGCTTCTACAACAATAATTACTCTACTATTTTGAATGACACTCATTTAATATTGGGTTTTTATGTAAAATTTGTAACCATTAATATCAAAATTAGACTGCATGATCACATTAACACTTTCTCCTCCTACTAACCATTTGAATGTTTTCATACCGAAAAATCAGTGTTGATTTTCTCCCTAAATCATGAAACAAATGTGTTTTTATGTTCGTTCATCTATAAATTTTCATTTATTCTCAAATTTCATAACATAAATACATAAATATGTGATGATATATATTGTTTAAACTTACATATGCTGTTAAAAATGTATAAATGTTCATGCATCACTTCATCTTATGGAATTAATTTTACCTTTAATGCATAGTTCCCATTACCTTCTCTATGAACTATCAAATGTCATGATATAGGGAGACCAAAATTCTATACTTTAGAAAAATAATTAGTACCTAAATAAATTAACAATTTTTCTATATATTTCTGAACAATATGGGTCTATGGTTAATGCATATTCTTAATATATCCCTTCAAAATTTTCATATATCTTTCAAAATGATACATCCAACAAAAATAAACAAGCTCATATATTCTTATCGTTCACACTAAATGAATCCAAAAATGAACCATTATCAAAGAAGGATGGTGGAAAATGAATTTCAAGTTTAAAAATTATGAGTACGATTTAATTCTGTAAAATGTCTAAAAGATCTAGATCAATGGCATTGTAGAAAAATGAATTAAAAAAGTAACAGAACCTGATTATAGAAAATATGACTCTTATTAGAAATATTCTATATAATGTAACTAGTAGAAATGGGAGTATGAATACATGATATTTATGAGATTTCATACCTATTAACTATAAATCCTTCAATGACACCAAATTTTTCACATTTGAAGAAAACAGACTAGTTACTTTAATACCATGTAGTCATTGATAAAAAATTATCTTATAAATATTTCTTAATGTCTATTAAGATGGATGTAAATATGTTTTATTTAATTTTTTGGGATCTAACTCCATAATTATTCCCATGGTTATTTAATCAGTCTCACTTGTAATCCATATATTTTATTTTATTTAATTTTTACCAAATTTCTAATTTGAGTGTCACAAATGGTTTTCTTGTCATGTGTAAAAGAAATTTTATGTTTTATATCCATAAATTTCATATAAGGTAGCATGAATAAAATGGATCGTTAAATCCATTTATTTGTATAACCACCATAAATTCCTTTCTTTCCAAATGTGACATCTTTTTTTCACCTTATCATAATATTCATTAGTTGACAATGGTTGTGGGGAAAAATAAAACTTTTGTAAACTGTTAAATGCCTTTTTTTAATCTCTGATAAAGATAATCCATTCAAAAAAATCTATGATGTCCCATTTACACTATTTTTCTTCCATTTTATAATTGATTATATGAAGTCCCCTCTTCAAAAATTATAAAAGATTTATATCCTTTAACATTGTATCCTAATAAGTTTCCAAGTACAGGAATGTCATTTATATTGAACATTATCATAACATGTAATAGAAAATACTCTTTCTTGTATGCATCAAATACTATAACACATGTCTCGTATAAAATTTACAAATCATCTGTCAATGGTGATGGATAAAAATCAATATCATTTCGAGGATATTTTGGTCCAGAAATCATCAAGATCATCATCACATAATTCTTCTTCATACATATTTGTGGGGAAAAGTTATAGACAACCAACATAATAGGCCACAAACTATATTGGCTACTGAGATTCTGATATAGATTCTTTCCATCTATGTACAGACCCATTATAATATTTATAACTTCATTTACATAATCAGAAATTTTTTAATCAAATATTTTCCATTGTAGTGAATCAGCAGGGTGATATTGGTTTCCATCAGATATGTGGTCATCTTTATTCTATATTAGCCTCTTTGTATCAATTGAATTTAAAAATACACACTTCAAATAAAGAATTATTTTAAAATACTAGATTTATTTAATGGGAGTTTTGTTGCATGTTCTTGAGAATAAATCACAATTGGATTTTTCATCCATTTTATATTGTGATGTCCAAGATTTTGGAAAATTTGATAAACTTTTGTATTCTTTCCAATATAGAACACATTCATTAGAGAAATTTTGTATGTTTTTATACCCCAATCCCATTGGATATAATATTTTTTTCTTTATAATTGGAATATGGAAGTCTATTTCCTTCTAAAAGTATTCTTTTTAAAATTTCTTACAATTCAGTGAAATTTTCTCACTTCAACCATGTCTTTGTTTTAAGAATCTTAGCATAACTCATTACATTGTAAATTTTGATACAATCCGAGAATAGTGGTTTCTCAATATCTTTGTATAGTCATTCAACACTTTTTCTTGAATGGTTTCAGAACCAATATCATAAATTAATTCTTCAAAATGATCCTCTATATCATACTAAACATTTTCGTCATAAATAGATCTTAACTTGTTTTTTTATTTCACTGTGCTATATCCGATGTTTATAATTATAACTAAAATCCTATAAAATCAAATGGTGTTTGATTTATATATACTATAATTTACCTATGTTAAACACATCGTGCATGGATAGAAAATAACATCTTTTTTCCAATATTTCATTAAGAATATTCCAAGAAAATTTCAAACACTTTCTCATGTTTATCTCTAATTCTTCATGAATTTATCCAATTACAATCCATTAATTACCTAAAAATTAATAATATAGTATATTAATATATAAAATCATATAAACATTAAATATATATATATAATTAAATCCTAAAAATGTATAAATATATAAACATGCATTAATTTTTAACAAATAATTTATATCTTAAAATTTTTTTAAATAAATAAAATAATTTACAGCCAAATAACAATATTTAATTAAAATTAATTATAAGGATAAAAATAATTTGTAAATTCATTTAAAAAATCAATCAAAAATAATTTATAATGATAAGAAATTTATAAATACAAGTAATTATAAATAAAAAATAGTTGCAGCAAAAAATAATATACCATCATAGATAATTTATAACCACAATAATTTTATAATATTAAACAAATTTTTTTAAAAAAATATAATTGACCAGAACATGCATACGAAAAAATGAATGGATGAATCCAATTTATAATTAAAAAATAACTAATTAATTTTCAAAAAATAAAAAAACATACAAAATATAGATGCTGAAAATGTAAAATGGTTACTGAATTCTAATTAATTCACTCAAGGGTGGTGTAAACATGGTGAATGAATCAAGATTAAAGAGAAAATTTTACAAAAAAAATAAGAAAGTCAAATTAAAAAAAACCTTTGAGTGTGGTTGTTAGTCGATGGGATTAAAGTTTTCATGGACTGAATAATTTCAACGGTCATGGGAGAATGATAGAGAATGAAAGATTAAAGAGAAAACACGGAAAAAAAGTTTAAAATAATATTAAAGTTAAAGATAAGGTGTGTTCAGGTGCCATCGCAAGTCGATTGGATGTGGGTTTCATAAATATCACGTTGAAAAATGATGTGATGTTTATGGTAATTTGATGCTTTCTGAATACATTTAATGTCACTTCTTTGTAAAACAGATATTAAAGTCATTCCATATCACTTTTAATAGTGGTTGTGAAAAAAACTGTTAAAACTCCAATGCTAAATCATATTTTTAATCAAGTGATATCAAGAATTTGAGAAATTGATTAAATGTGGGTGTGAAAGAAATCATGCACATGTTATCAAAAGGAAGGGAACTGTTCAAATTTTGGATATGTTAGTGGTAAATGAATTTTTATATGTATTTCTTAATAGTCTACCCAATTTCCATTTTTATTGGGAAGTTGAATTCATCATTTACTTAGTTATTGATACTAATCCAATTTCAAAACCTCATTATCAAAAGGCTCCAATACAGGAAATGGAATTGAAAAATTAGCGAAAAGAGTTACTTGATAATTGTTTCATCTACCTTATAAAATCACATCGGGGTTGTCTATTTTTTTAAAAAAATAAGTATGGATTTGTGGGTCATTTCAATGCGTATAGAGCCCTTAATAAAATTAATGTTAAAAAAAGTATTTTTTTCCCTCATATCGATGAATTTTTTTATTTTCCCTGGGGTGATTAGTATTTTTTCACGATTGACATCATATCCATATACTATCAACTAAAAGTGAAGGAAGAGTTCATTCCGTGGATATCATATCATACTAGGTATGAACATTACAAGTTTTTAGTTATGCATTTTGGACTCATAATTTCTACAGTTGAATTTATGGATCCAATTAATAGTTTTATTAGTATGCGAATAATTTTTGGTGGTATTCAGTGATGAAATTGTATTATATTCTAAAATTTATACGGATCTTGAGAAACATCTAGGGGTTGTTTCGAAGAATTTAAAGGTAAATAAGTTGTATGTAAAAATTCAAAAAATATGAATTTTGGTGGTAGAAAATTTCATTCCTTGGAAATATTATTTCTAAATATGGAAAAAAATTGATCCTTATAAAACTAAATTGGTGTAAGAGTGTCCAATACTGGTAAATGTCATAGAGATTTGATGTTTTCTTGGATTAACAGGTTACTACCTGTGATTTGTTTTGAAACCTTTTCTCAGTTATCTATCCCACTAACCAAGTTAGCTCAAAAGGGATTTAAGTTATTTTAGAAAAAGGAATGTGATGAATGTTTTTAAGATTGAAAAAAATAATATTGGTTAATTATAAAATGATATATTTTCCATAAATAAATGAGGTTTTTTTAATTTACAGTGATACTCCATTGAGGTTCCATGGTTATGAATTAATAAAAGATGATCAAGTAATTTCATATGCATCATTCTAATTGAAACCATAGGATAAAAAGTATCTTACACATGATCTTTTCCTTTCAATGGTGGTTTTTTATTAAAAAAATTTAAGGCATCTTCTATATCGGGAGAAATTTAAAATGTATGTGGATCATAAAAATTTTGAAGCATATATTCACCCAAAAATAGTTGAACATGAGGTTTAGAGGATGGTTAGAACTAATAAATGATTATTATTACATGATTAACTATTATCTAGGTAAAGAAAAAAAGTTAACTAATTTATTGAGTTGAAAAGGTAATTCATTATTAACTATGTTATGCTTGGAACATGATCCATTTGTTAATAATTTAATGAATATTATAATGGAAACTATGTACGCATAAACTCCCTCTCTTTTGGTTTAGGTGTTAGTGAAGTCATATTCTTCATAAATAATTAAGCATAATCATAAGGAATAAATAAATATATTTCTGGTTTTACCATGATATGTTTGGAATGTCAATAGGTAAAAGTTCAATGGCAACTACTGATGGGGATAATTGAACCATTACCAATTACTGAATGGAAATGAGAGAATATATCTATGGATTTCATGGTGAGATTACCAAAAATTTCATAATAGTACTGAACAAATATTTGAAAAAATGATACGGGAAAATAAGAAATGCTAATTCATTACTAAATAAATGACACCTTTCAATTGAAACTAAAAAATGAAACTACAAACCGGAAAAAATATGTAACTTCGTTATATAATATACTATGTAATCGTAATGTTCATACTGAAAATGTTTCACGTAGATAGATTACAACTAAATAATATAATAGAGTTTAATATAGTGAAATATCTTGATTTAAAAAATTCAAACATGGCATTGTAGTACTAAACATACTACTAAATAAATAATATTGGTGAAATGAAAATGTATTATTTTAGTACTGATTAAATGAAAGAGTATAATGATAATATTAAATATAAACTCATAAATAATGAACCTAATTTTCATTAGAAATGAATCCATATGACTTGTAGTGATATACAACATTGTCGACGTAATAAACAACCTAAAATAGTGGCTTATAATTTTAAAGTTGTTTATGATTCTTGAGTACTTGGATAATAGTGCACCCACATCAAAATCCTGGAATACTTGTTCAAAATATTTCACTATAATTATTTCCAGGTAGCAATTCAACCAAAATAGAAAACACTCAAAACAAATATTGATTTCTATTATATCTAATAATATATTTTCAATACATATGTGATTTGAATAGAAAAAACAATAGAAAATGGTAAAGAAAATATCATATTACATAAGAATGGAAAAATTGAGAAATAATTTCTCTATAACCAATTTAAATATAGACCAACAAGTTTATATTTTTATAATGATATAATGGAGGATATGAGTTGTTTCTTATGGTTGGATGACTCCATGTGAATTGAACCCTACATGGTTGAATGAACGACTCCATATGTCAAAAAAATCATTAAAATTTTAACTCATTTCAGTATATTTTTTCAAAATTATTCCCCTAAAGATAATAACACAATAGATGTGGTTAGAAAAGGTAGTTATTTTCATCATTAGTTTCATGGTTATTTTAAGATATTATAAATTTAGAATAAAATTGAACACATATAAATGATGTAATATTAAAAATTTGGAAATGGAAATGTTAAATATGTCACATAAAACTAATATACAACGTACTAATATTTAACATGTTGATATATCAAAAATTGTGCATAAATTTATAAGGGAGTAAATGTAACATCAATCCCTTATATAGTAGCTCAATTTGATATATTAGTGAAGTAAAATAAATTATGGTGAAAAAAATGTAACTTAATGAGAGGTTTACAAAACAAAAAAATTCCAAATTGAATATACATATTAAATATATAGAGTGGAAATGTATTTAATGGTGTAAAAATTAAGGTAACCAAGAGGTGGTTAGATGTAAAATTTTAATAATTGCATATAAAAAGTATAAACATATTGAAATATAAATATTTTATATAATTAACATAATTATACAATATATGGTATTTGAAAATATTGTGTGATAAATAACCAAAATAAAAAGAGATAGAAAGTATTATAAAATATAAAAAATTAAATTCACACAATATTCGTGTAAAAATATTTTTATAATACATTATTAATATAATTATTTTTTATAAAAAAATAAACATATAGTATTCAAAGAGAAATAAAAAAAATTAATAACTTGAAAAAATATATTTTTAGATTACAAATCTTCTTAATTGAAATCATTTGGCGGAATGAAAATTGTTAAAAATTGGGCTAGTATAAGCGAGTGATATAAGATTTTAATTTGAGAAAGACTTAAACATAGTTACATTACTATTTTCAATTAATAATTATAGTAAATTAGTAATAAATATAATTTTATGTATAGGGGGAAACAAGATATAAAAGTTGAATTTATAGCGAAGAATTTATGAAGGATAAAAAATAAATATAATATTAATAGTCAAATTGTACCTTTTATATTGACTTAATTGAATCTACTAATAAGTTTTTAGGGAAAATATTATTATATTTAAATTTAGATTCAATTAAAATAAATTATTTCATTTAAAGATATTTTTATATAATGGATGTTTAGAGTAATGTTTTAAAATATGAATAAGAATATGTGTTAATTTATGGAACAAACCTATTTGTATATGAATATACTAGTTCAATTCATATTATAGAATCTAAATAAGGTGTATGAGATGGTATGGTTGTAATAATATTAGAGGGTAAATTACTATTATTATTTAGACAAAAAATCAAAACTTTAATGAAAACAACATATTTTTTTGAAAAAAAATGACAAAAAAATGTCGGAGATTAAAATATCAACGATTAGTGGATTTTATTACCAAAACCATTTGACAACATCAAGTATGAAATATATTATTTGTATGTTAAAGCATTATGTAAGACCGATAAACAAATTTGTAGAGTTTATATAATATTTTTCAATGGAATATAAAAAATATATTTTAGTATACGCATGTCAAAGTATTAGGTAATAATAATAAATTCATGAAACTATAGAAAACTAACTATAGAAAAGTAACTATAGAAAGGGTATAACACTACTACAAAACATAATTTCATCAGTGCTAAAAAAATTCGTTATTAGTGCTAAAAAGTGTTGATAAGCGCGGCGCTATTAAAAGGGGGGTCCCTTCTATTAGTGCTAAAAAATTCTGATAAAGGCCCATTTTTCATCGCTAAAAAAAATTCTAATAAAAGTAAAAAAAACTAAAAAAATTTATATGCATCAGAGGGTAGACCCACCACCCTTTTAACAGTGCTTGACCCCCACCCCCCTTCAACAACGATAGGAAGCCCTGCCTACACATGCCCCCTCTAACCCTTTAACAGCCCTAGGTGAACCCCCCCCCCCCCCCACCCTTTAATCGCACTAGCTCCCTGCACCCGCCCGCACAACCATGGCTCTAATTGGATTTAAACTGAATACCTCTCCCTTATAGGCCTGCACCTTTAACAGTCATCCATATTGTTTCATTATCTGTTAAATATATAACTATTTATTATATATCAATATATATATATATATATTCATTTATTAATATTGAATTATATTAATATATATATAGTTATATTAATATATATATATATATATTTATTTATTTATCCATATATTAATATATACATATATAGTTAATTATATTTATATATTTATATATCTATTCCTATATTAATATATATATATATATATTTATATATATTTATATATATATCTAGTTATATATATATATCTTGTTGTATATATATATATATATTTATTTATTAATATTGATTTATATTAATATATATATATTTATATTAACGTATATATTTATTCATATATTAATATATATAAATATAGTTAGTTATATTTATATAATTATATATCTATTCCTATATTAATATATAATTATACCTATTTATATATATATATATCTAGTTATAAATATAAATACATATATATCTAGTTATATATATATATATCTAGTTATATATATATATATATCTCTAGTTATATTTTTTATCCGTATATTTATTCATATATTAATATATATTTAAAATATTAGAGTTAAATACATTTGTAAAACAACTTTTTTGTGTGTGTTTATAAATAAATAAAAACATACATACAAATAGACAACACACACACATATATATATATATATATATAATATGTGTATCTATAAGTATAATTATACATATTTATATATATTTATATATGTACATGTATTATATATTAACATATATATACGTATACTAGAATATATAGATTATATATATCAACTTTTTAATACAGACACACACTAATACACACACACACACACACTATATAGGTATATAAATATTCTAATATTTTAATTTTAAATAAAATGGATTTTTATTTTTATTCAGATAAGGCTTATATATTGTGACAATTATTTTATATGTAAATATGTTTAATTATTTATTTATAAAAATAAATTTTTATGTGTGAATATATAAAAAAATAAGTATATATTGTTATATATTTGATTATAAATAACAGTAAATTGTGAAAAATTATAAAATCTCAAAGACATAATATCAATATGAATGTAATTCATGGGAATAAATTCAATTCCCGACAAAAATAGTAAACAGACCCCCTTAAATGAGGCTGAAATTCCATCGAATATTAAAAAAATTTGTTATCTCGACTAAAAGCTCAGTTTTGGAGGACTTATGAGCCTTTTTGCCTTGAAAATTTTGACATAGGATTCATCTATATCATTAATGCATATAGATCCTTACAGTCTTCAATTGGATATGTGGTAGATCTCAAACGGACATCTAGATCAAAAGTTATGGTTGTTTGAAGTTTGAGTTTTGTTTTCAACATATTTTAGATCTTTTATTATTATTTTTGATTTTTTTGTGTCCTAAAATTGTCATTAAATTATTATTACTCGATAATAATTACCAAATAATTAATTAACAATATTTTTTAAAATATTTTATAATCTATTTTGACTAAATATCTTATATATTAAGTGTAAATGTCTATTTATACCTAAATCATATTTAAGAAATATATATTATATTTATATCAATATAAATATATTTATATATTAATATATTATTTTTAATGAGTTTTTGGAATATAATTGTTTCCGTCAGGAATTGGGGATGATCTTATTGATTTAAGATTCAAACATTCCGAGCGGTTTCTAAAGGGTTTGTTCGTAGAACTGGAGACATCCAATGATTCCATATCCATTTGAACCTACTTTTCAAAGGTAGGCGCTCATTAGTTGTGGACTAATGAGGCTTAAGAATTTTCATTGGTCGAGAGGATGGGAGGTCGAACTCATCACATCTTTTTTAGGGGAATTATTGTCTACTCCGGGACTCTCTTTATAGATTTAAGTTATGTTAGTGAATCCTTATTACATTACCATTTATAAAAGGAGTTTTCCTTTAGATCTAACAATCAATGATTGATATGTAGGAAATTTGGAGAATCTTTTATATGTATTCGAGGTTCTTCATCGATATAGAATCATCTGTATTCGTTTAGATATTCTTAGCCGATGGTATCCTTTAATACATGAATGTCTCTTGGTCATTATGATGACAATACTGGTTTTAAAGCCACTCAGTGGGGCACCTGAAGTTTATTGTCATTCAGAAGGACATTGATTATTTCAGAGTTGTGATCATTCCCACATATGGGCTACCTATGTATCCTTTGTTTTTGGAAAAGGAATCAGAACCCACGTAGTTCGTGTAAGGGAGCATGGTTTTTATGCATAATTGATGGCTCAATGAAAGATTTCATGATTACATTTTTTTAAAGGTGGTGGCATGAATTGGTTTCCCAATTCATGCCCCCAAAAGAAATTTATTAAAATCAAAAGGTAGCAATTCAAACACGAGGTGTAAGGAGCTTACACCAGCGGGGATTTAAAGGGGATACAAAGAAAAATATAGGACAAACAAGTCCAAAAAAATAAATGAAAACATCCCATACATGAACAACAGGAAGATAGCAAGACCATTCTTCAATCCGAGCTGCTAGCCATCCCAACCCAGCTTCAAATAAACTATATGAAGATCCAGAGATCTATCCAAGAGAACAGAACATAATTCAAACAGACAAAAAACCAGAGAAAATAACTGAAAACCAGAGAAACCAAGTAGAAGCAGAACATTAAGGATCTGTACAGAAATAGGTCAGAGCCATCCAAATAAAACAGGACTCAAACAGTCCCTAAGAATTCGGACATCAGAATTGCCAAAGATGTATTATAAAGAAGAAACATCTGAGAAAAATAAATCTTCCCAAATTAGGCCACAAACTCCAATAAACACTGCTCCATTATGAGTAGAAAACAAAGGAAACATTCTTCACTATTCTTAACTGATCAAGAGTAAGCAGAACTACCATCATCTAAAGAACCATTTTAATCTGAAAAGTTGCAGGCTATCAAGAAAAGTCAGAGCCAGAAATCCAAGCAGCATCCAAAAATATTAATCAAGCAACAACCGATAGCACAATGTTGTTAAGATCAGAGAGAGTTAATATTCATCCCATGTCATAACTTAAAAGGGGGGACAAGCTCCTAAATAAACAATGAATCAGAATACAATCAGGCTCCATTATGATCCAAGGAAAAAATCAGACATCAAGTGAAGAAGGAAAACCAACAGACAGTGCAGCCCGGTTGCATGCCCACTCAGAAAATCCAGAAACACTTTAGACAGCATGATAGTAGAGGACTGAAGAAAATAAAATAAATGCTTCAGAAGAGGCACTCTAAAATAGCTCAATCCAGACAGTAGGAAAAAATAAATTCTGATTTTCATAAAAAAGACGAAAACATCCAGGAGAGTGTATCTAAGCTGGGAAAAATAAGAAATCCGAAATATAATCAGTTTAAGAAATCTTTCCTGATTCTTTCATTGAAAATTTCCTGCTTAGCAGCCAAGTATGCGCTCTTAGTGATCTCTCCTTTCTTAAAAGAGCTATATAAGATTTCATCACTGAGTCCCTCTGAAGAATCATGAGCTTCACAAGTTGGTATAGTATTGTTATCATCCCTTTCAGCTTGTTTCTCCTTATCTACATGATGATTTTCAATAGGTGCAGAAACATTATGTCTAGAAATGTCCAATGAACGAGTGACAATAGTACTCTACACATGAGAAAAATACCTACGTTTTCTAGTTTTTTTTGGATTTGGTGCAATAAACCCATCTGCATACACTATTGGTTTCTTACCTTTCCTGGCCATGTCCCTTAAGTATTTCTCCTCAATATCAGTAGATTTATCTTCTTCAGTGCTTTGCGGGAGATCATCTTCAGATTCATCACACCTCTCTTTTTCCTCATCTTCCTGAGTGCCTTCTTGTATTTTCACTATCGACCTATCATCCAGGGAGGGTGTGGGACTATGATGTACATTTGCATTCACCACAAAGGGTGAAATCCCCTTCTCATCCATATCCTGAGAAGAACTTTCATGATCCCTCCGTGAATTACAATGTTCTAGAGTCACATTAGAATTCTCGGGGACATCATTGGCAATAGGAGTCTCAATAACATCAACAGGGTTTGATTTAGTAGGAATCAAGTTAATTTTAGCATTGACTTTTTCTTCCCAAACTACTTTGCAGCGAGGTTGAGGAGGTTCAAAATTTTTTGACACACATTCTCCCATGGAATGACCAACTTTGTAGCAGCAATTACAATAAGGTGGAACATTTTCAAAAACCACCTCTAGAGAATAGCCTTTATCACCATTCTGAATCCAAAATCTGGAAGGCAAAGCTTGAGATATATCAACCTCAGTGCCGATTCTTGCAACTGAGGGGCGAGATAAATTCAAGGTGGCAGAATCTAATCTAATAGGAGTTCCAAATAGACTTGCAATGGTAGTAAGAGCACGCTGCTTGAAGAAATGTAGAGGCAGCCCTGGAAAACCGATCCAAAGGGGAACAATAGGGGGCTCAGAACCTAGTTCAAAATCAGTAGACCACTTGAATACCTTCATAGAAGCCCCCCCAAAAGACCAAGAACCGCGAATCCAAAATCGGTAATAGTCATTATCCGAGGAGAACGAAAACACAACATTCAGAGAGTTAAGAAGTCCAATCTGGAAGTTTGTAAAACCTATGTTATCAAGGGATTTATGTAAAAAGAACAGAGAAGGTCGGTTTTTGATAAATCAGCCAACAAGAACAATTCGAAGGTCTGAACCAAGATCATTTACCTCATCTTTGGAGAAACTAATCGCCGATAGACCTATGTTTCGGTAGGTTTTTGGAGTAATGAATCTGGAGGCCTTCGATTTCGTGTGAGGGATTCTACCTGAAACTAAATCTGCGAAGGATCGCTCATCTTGATACCCTTGATCAGCAATGTTAGGGTTACTCATATCACCTGAGAGCATCGCCTTCCCGCGAGCCTCCATCTTTCATTACATGATTACTTTTACACTCTAAGCTCATGTGAGTCATGCTCGGTGTGAGAAACAAGAGGTATTGGTGAAACCAGAAAATTGTGCCACGAAAGATGAAATGATGTGGGGATTATGTGTGTATGAATTCCCAAATAAATGAGGATTAAGATTTACTTTAGGGAATAAATCTAGGAATAGGGTCCATAAAGGTATATGTGCTTTATGGAGATTTGGATACTCTAATCATGGTGCTTACTCCTAAGGAAGATGCCCATGTTAAGAGGGGACTTATGATTGGGTTTTACTTTTGAAAAGGAAGCCCAGATCAAAAGGAAATTAAGACTGGTTAAGAGAAATTTTGACTGGGACTTAATCCTGAGAGGAGGCCCAGGTTAAGGGAAATATGGTTGGGGCTTACTCCTATGGAGGATGCCCATATTTTGGAATTCTAATACTGGGGATTATTTCTGAAAAGGAGGACCAAGTTAATGAGGACTTGGGGCTTACTCTTAAAGAGTATGCGCATATTTGAGAATTTTGACTAGGGCTTATTCTTGAAAAGGAGGCCCAGGTTAAGGGGTTCTCTCATCTTAAAGGATGAGGTTGAATGAATGAAATATCAATCATTAGTGACATGAAGATGTGTAAATCACTCAGTTTTGAGAGATGTTCCATGGAGTTCCTTTCAGATAAGGAATTCAAATCAAGTAATCATGCCATAAATGGCTTTGAAGAGTGTCTTTAAGAAGAAATCTTGAATAAGAGAGGTGGAATGGCATAAGAGGGGTGAAATGGGCAGGAAAGGAACCCCAAAAGATAGGGGCGCACAAGTCCTGGCTGGCACGCAAGTACTACATGGGCATGCAAGTCTTTGGGCGCGCAGGTATACCTGTGCGGCACATGGGTACTTGTGCAGTTTTCATCCCTTAGGGTAATACATGGGCGAGACTTGGCTCAAACCCTTGGTATTATCCCTAAAGGCTTTCTAGAAGATGGAACTCAAGTTCTGGTGAAGAAGTAGGATGGCGCGCAGGTGTGTCCATTTACCTTAAGGGTAAAACACTTTAGGTGCGCAAGTGTTAGTTAATTATAACACTTAGACCTTACTCCTCTTGTTTAGACCTTCCATTCTAGGTAAATAATTACCTTAGAAGTGTTCGGAAGACCTGAAGAAGAGACTTGGGCGTTCAGAGCTCTGTATGTGAATTCTGGAAAAATTCCTCTTTAAATGGGGGGCCCACCGGGGGTATTTATAGGCTGAAGAATACCCCAGGCGGTTATCACTTAGGGCGTGCAAGTCACTTTCATGACAATTAGGCGGCGCACAAGTATACATGCGCGACAGTAAGGGAACTTGTGAGACCCTCGGTCCTTTGACTCCTTTTTCATTCCTTTAATGATTTTTGATGTTTTCTTCAAAGGATGAATCACTTTGTGTCAATTAATTTCCCTTTACATTCTTTTAGACAATGTGACGAAAAGGAGCCTCAACAAAATTCCCCCTCAGATTTGGATCTGAAAGAATAAGGATGTTACTCTGAGGAAAAGAAGAAAACCAAAGGGAAAGAGGTGCGCAGGTGTTCACCACACAACCAACATCGCGTAGGTGCGAGTCGTGCAGGGCTGGAGTGCGCTAGCTATAGGCATGCAGGTGGCCGTACTGGCCTATATATATGTGCTCATTTGTCGCGCATTGCACAGAACCTCATATTTTTGAGCTCTCGCCATGCAAGTCATTTGTGCCGCACAAGTTGCTCTCTTTTCCGTTTTTCCTTTGTTGTCGCGCTACTGTCAAGTTATCTGGACCTGCGCGGTAATACTTGCGTGCCAAATAGTTGTGTGACACATTATACTTTCATGACACATCCACACTTACACACCAAGTTTTAGACTTTCGCGCCTTAATTACATTGCCATTTTTTCTGAATTCCTTCACAAATTTTATGAAAATTCAACTTACTTAAGAGTTAATTATTCAACTTTTGTGCAGAATCAATGGCTCTCAGGAGAATCGTAATAGCTGATGAACTGGAAAGCAAGTGACTTGATGATATGATGAGTATCATTGGCCACAATTATTATACCGTTTTTGATAGTACTCATCCGGATTTGGCCAAGTATCTAATGAAATATCATCGCAACTTCCCCCAAATAATTTATCTGCCTTTGTATGGCTATGGTCATCTACGAGAAGTCACTATTCCAGAATCAAAGAACTATCTCCCATTTTCGTGGTTTCAGAATTACACCAACTTTGCTTCAGCAAATATCTCATGTGGAGGAGGATTTATAAATACTGGAATAGTGGAGAAGGCCCATATGATGCATCACAGGCCTTGTACTCTAGATCTGAAAACTCATAAGCTCGATTTGCAACCACATTGTCATCCCTCAATCTTCCAAAACACTCAGATGGATCAATCCAAAGGCTGGAAGAAAAGTTGGGACTTCTGTCCTGGGGGAGGTGTGAAGCCAACTTGGATGTGGGAATATTGGGTGAAACAAACCTGTGAAGAGTTTGTCTATAATTTGAAAGGAGTGGCGATATACGAAGTTGTCTGGGTTGGGAAAACATATGTTTACAGAAATGATAACTTCATGCCGAAGATACTCAGCCACTAGAGCCCAAGAAACCAATTCTTTCCATCTAACTCATGGAGAAGTGGGAATCAGTCTGTGGGATGTCCACAAGATCTCAGGGGATCCAATTTTGGGCGACATGTATGATGAATTAATTCCTCCCAAGGTGACTTAGAATGATTCATAGAATACTCCTACTTTGGCTCAG
The DNA here is from genome assembly GCA_963277665.1 of Viscum album. Lineage (NCBI taxonomy): Eukaryota > Viridiplantae > Streptophyta > Magnoliopsida > Santalales > Viscaceae > Viscum > Viscum album. The sequence goes on from OY728137.1 coordinate 1,313,143,524, forward strand.
TAATTATTTAAAATCTTTCATAGGCTCAAGAGTTTAGATACCTCCTTAACTAATTCTAGAAAGGATATTCATCCGGAGGAGTGGATGAATATATTTCTTATTGAGAAGAAAGAGAAGGAGCCAAAGGAGAAGGAGCCAAAAGAGAAGGAGCTGAAGGAGAACGGATCCAAGAAAAAGAAATCCAAGGATAAGAGGCCCACCCGTCCTACCACCTATCCAAAACCTGAGAAGAGGGGTGCTCTGAGAACATTCTGGCCAACTCTAGAAGCATGGGAGTTTGAGAAATGGGGATATGAGGTGAATCAAAGGATCCCAAACAAAACTCATCTGGAGGGCCTCTTGGCTTTGTGGAATAGCGTCTATCACTTGCCAGTCAAGGACTCGAAGGGAGGCGTCAGGCCTGGGACCTTCGTTATTGCGACAAAGTTGGATGAGGGAAAAAGGGTTGGGTTGGCTACCCCCATTTTAGAAAATATTCATAGGAGTTTACATCATGTCTTCATGGGTAAATCTCCTTTCAGAATAGTGGGACCATTCAAAGTTTTACGGGGATGGATCGCCACTCACATCAGGAAGTATAATGTACATAATGGAGTACAAATTCCTGAAAGTTCTTTCAGGCCATCAGTGAAAGCATTCTCTAGAGTTACTCCATTAGATCTTAATTCCTATGACATGAAAGTGAGGCTGAGCATGTTTAAGGAATTCAACTTCTTTCCCTATGGAAATCCTCCTACAAGGGCGGTTTGTTGATGATGGAACAACCCACTTAGATTTGAAGGAATATATGCCAGCTTGTAGAGATGGTGTGCTAGTTCACAGGATTGACGGAGAAATTATATACGATGCCTATGATCTATATAGATTTTCACGTCAATTCAAGTGTCTGCGACAGATTGTTGTATCTCCCCCAGTATATTTCAGGTTAGAGCAACATCCAATGGTTGCTTGGAAACTGTGGCTGATGACATCAAGGGAGAAGACTGAGGCAGTATTTGATCTACCAGTTGAAAAAGTGGCACATAACTTCACTACATGGTATGCTAAGCACTGGATAGCATCATACCCTAAAGGGGTGATGAATCACCTAGTTTATCAGGTGGGGAAAAGGAATAGGACTGTAGAGAAAGAAACCCTCCCTTATAAAAGTGATGCTTCCCCACCTGAAGCTGATTCACCAGATTCCTCCTCTAGGACTGGTTCACCGGATTCCCAAGATGGGGATGATGAGGCGGAACAAGTGGCAAAGCGGCCTCGTGCCCGATATAATCCTCCAGTCAGAATCACAAGACCCACTCTATCAACTCCAGGTGAGTAACTTCATTGGGATACTTTAATCACTACTACTTTATAAATAAATAAGTCTTATTTTCTTATTCTCTATCTGTAGTTGCAGGAGCTGGGAAGAAACTGAAATAAAAGATTGTAGGACCTTCCTCGTAGCCTTCATATCTAAGACCAGAGGCTGTCCAGACATGGCAGAGTTTATACTTTGTTGTTGAAACTGCCTGGCTAGATTTATGCGAGGGGCTACACCTCCCTAGAATAGGGAATCTTCTGGCTTCTACGGACATCAGTTTTGAGAATAACCCTAATGATGGGTGGATTTATATTAGAGAGATGAAATTATCATCTATGCCATTGATGGGTCCATTCCTGTCACCAAGCAGGTGAAGGAATTGATTGATCGTGGCGCCGCTGAGGGGACTGATGAGGAGTGTCACGATTACATGACTCCTGAAGATGTAAGTTTTCTTTCCTTATTTTCTTTGAAGCTTGATTTCAGTAGAAGCTTTGTCACTTAAGGGAGTTATTTTCTTCACCTTGCATCTTTCAAAGAAAGGAGCTACTAAGGTTCCTTTGCCACAATATAGCCCTGGTGGTACTACCATCAGGGCTACTGATGAATCTCCTCGCAAACCAGGTGAGATATCTCCAGGCCAGCAGGCCCTGAATGAGGATTTGTACATGACCTTCCATTCTCCAATTCAACTTCCAATAAGGGAGACAACTGATACTCCCAAAACTTCAAAATGACAAAGGCAACGAAGGAGGAAGTCCATCGCTAAATGCTTTACCAGTAGTGGTAAGTCCTTCGGATAATAATGAATTTTAAACCATGAAAAAGATTGCACATTTTCCTTGGGATTGCAGGGGCTTATTCAATTTCCCCTCTAAGGGAAAGGAATGATCCTCCTTTGAGGACCACGGAGGGTGTTGTGGACCAAATGAAAATTCAGGCTGACTTGGCTACTCCTGAAAAAGATCCAAAATCTATTCCTAGTACTTCTCTTGCGGATGCTATAAGTAGAGAAGAACCTACACCAGAATCATTGGCGGTTGTGGCAACTGAATCTGTTATCCTTCTTGAAGAAGCTGTCTTGGGTCAGGGGCCACAGAATGAGGGTCGCTAAGAGGACACGTCAAATGCTCGCACTGGTGGGACTAACCTGGATTGTGAAATATCATTGGATGAAATTATGAATTGTGGCATGTCTTTCGAATAATTTTATGATCATGCTAAATTATCACGTGATTTAGATGACCTTGGGCATGAGTGTTATCCTCTGTCCAGTAAATTTTCTTATAATTTACACTTCTAGTCATGATTGAAAATAATATGCAGTTCTATCCATAGAAGCTGCTGAACTGCCAATGCCTGAAGAGGGTGTGAACATTTATGTCAACCCTACCAATGCAGAAACATTATCTCAAGTGGAGGTAAACCTGGTAAACCCTCCTGAGACCCTTCTTGAAGATCCTATTGAAACTGGGAAAGATGGGTAGGAGTCTTCTCAATCTTTTGATCTACTATTAGGTAATGATTGTACTGAGTTTTCAAGATAGACAACAAACTTCCATTATTATATGAAACTAACCATACTTTTAATTGATCAAATATGGATATCAACTTCAATGGCTAGAACTGGAGGTGAAGTCTCAAACTCCTCCCAAACAGAAGTAGAAGGTGAAGCAACCAAGATCAGGGGGGAAGAGTAGAATAAGGCACTTCCTTAAGTGCATTAATCCCAAATTACATGCCCCCCGGCGATGATGATGACAAATCAGACCTGGAGGTGCATAAGGCGCTCAGCTTTTCACGACACAAGGCATGGAACAACATATGGAAAATCATATCTGAAGTGCCTCTTGACGAGATATCATCAAATATTTACCGATTGTTATCCCAGTTCATCATGCAAGGACTTGGCAGTTTTGGATACCAAGAGATCCATACCACGGTGAAACAAGTCATCTTAAGAAGGGAGCAGGAGAAAAGTGCCATGAAGATCTGACCAGGGTGAAGCTGTCAGTCAATATCAGCGAATTTGAGGCTCCGGTATCCCGAGCTGAGGCTGACTATGCTGCCAAGATGAAGGATCTAAAGCATAAGATCAAAGATAAAGTCATTCAGAAGATTCACCTTCCGCAATAGTGAGATTCTGTTACTGGGGAACTTGAACAACTCAACAATTCACTGGAGGGGGCTCAAACAAATGGTATGAAATCCATTGCAGATGCCAAGAAAGCAATCTATCAAACTGAAAAGAGTGGAGTTGGTCAGGTGCATGAGCTTCAAGTGGCTGCTGATGAATCTCGGGATATTTTACATCAAGTGAAGACTTATGTTGACAGCCTCCTATAATTTCTTGGAAAATAAGAGAGACTCCAATCTGTGGATTTCTTCCTAATTCTTGTGCATCAAAATGGAAATAATGCTTTCATCTTCAATCACTTGTGCACATATTTTCCTACTACCTGATTTAAATTTTACCTAAGACAATGGGCCAAGTAAGCATAGTTTGATTTTTAATAGGATTAATATAAACAACCCTACATACTTTGAATCTCTTAATTGGTTAATATTACCTAAACCATAAAAGAATGTATGTTTAGTGATCTGGAACATTACTTTTATTCAGAGTTCCTTTGTCTTTTGTGGGCAGTTTAATGTCATGCACATCGGACTTAAAGAGGCTAATGTGTAAGGTTGAAATAGCTTTGACCAAAAGGGATTAAAATTGACTCAATTCCTTGACAATTTATCTGAAAACATATTACCATACTCAGGTATGAGTGAAAAATATGTAAACTATGACTTAAGTATATTTGAATTTAAGGAATGATATGAATTATAGCTAAAAGTAATTAGAAGAAGTAGTTCCCAAGAATGAAGTTACCATTATTTAACAAACCTGTTCGGGGGTTGAATTATGCAGGGCCACCTAAGGGCATTAGCTGTATAGTCAAATAAATAGTATCTTTTGGCTGATAGGTCCATTATGTAGACTACTTATGCAAGGCCACCTAAGGGAACATGCTAGATAGTTAGGCAAAAGAACTCTCAGAAATTTACTTTCCTAGTGCTAAAAAGCCAGTGAAAGTTTATGGAGATTCAAATTTTCCAAGGTATAGAGTTTTTTGTATGGAAAGATGTACTTGAATATAGAGAAGATATTTCCAAAAAAGATTATTAAAGAACTGGATGGATATCACTCCTATGAAGGTCTAACCCAAACGAAGGGAAGGAGAATATAAACCATAAACTTGAATACTTTTAGATCATGAAAAAGGATATGGGAATAATATGTTAAGGATGGATATTTTTGTGGGTCCCTACATATTATCAAGACAAATTAAGACAAAAGAGGTTTTCCTCCCAAAAATGATGTTACCATTATTTAACAAACCTGTTAGGGGGTTGAATTATGCAGGGCCACCTAAGGGCATTGGCTGCATAGTCAAATAATAGCATCTTTTGGCTGACAGGTTTGTTATGTAGACTAGTTATGCAAGGCCGCCTAAGGGCACGTGCTGCATGGTCAGGCAAAAGAACTCTCAGAATTTCAATCCTTTTGTGATTAGAAGATAAGAAAAGGGTTATGAAGATCTGAAAATTTTTAAGGTTAGGATTATGACACATAAAGATGGGTCTTTTCCAAAATATGCAAAGATACACATATCAATGCTAACCATAATCATGTTGTGGCTAGGTCCTGAATTGAAATGTTGGACTTCACTACGTATCCCGTAAGGGTGGGAATCAATCCGTACATAGTTATTGAACTTCAGTTTAATGTCGTATGTGATAAAAGGATGGGAGATCTTAGTTTAGGGTCATAGAGCTTGAACCATTATAATAAATACATAGTGTGTGTTTTCATGGGGACTTTTCAGCCAGGGGACTGAAAGAGGAATTTGGGGTTAGGTCCAAAAGACTTGGGGATCGATTCGAGGGACACTCAAACATTCCTACGCATCGCATAAGGATGGGAATCAAGCCAACGTAGTTTTAGAACTACCCTCTATAAAAATTAGGTTCGTACATGTGAAGGGTGAAAAAGGATTTTAGTGCAATGATGGTTTAACCCAAGATAAAATTTCAGGTATTGCAATGTATACACATAGTCTTTGAAATGAAACATGATTGAAAATCAATGTAAATAATGATTCCCTATCAGGTGAGGGTATTAAAGAATATTATATTTTATTGTCATACTGGACAAAAGTGTTGTATAGTTTAACGTCTTATAGCAAGGACGAAAGTGAACTAATGTAAAGATATTGATTCTAGGGGTCATTTCACGAATCAACATTGTATGAGATGGAGGTGAACCGATGTGCAGAGATTGGTTTTGGGCTTGACCCTTGGGAGGTTTCCTACATACCCATCCTGGAAGGCAATGATCAAACTCCACGTAGTTCAATTAAAGAATGAATTAGTGATCAAGTTGTCCTTGGGGACAACGACCAAAAATATAGTGTTGGGACTTACACATGGTTAGTAGCCCAGAAAGTGTGTTATGGTTGAAAGTTGCTATAAGATCACGTGAGTCAAACTCGGTGTGATAAACAAGAGGTAGAAAAAACCCTAACGATGCATAGTTTACTGTCATGTAGGACATATGAAGGGACTATGCAGTTTTAAAGTCTTGCAGTTAGGACTATTGGTGCTGCATAGTTTAATGTCATGTAGTAGGGACAAAGTAGAGTTTAATGTCATGTAGGACATATTAAAGGACATTTTGTAAAGTTTAGCATCATGTAGTTTGTACGATGGGGGAAATACAGTTTAATGTCATGTTGGACAAAAAGAGGACTGTGCAATTTAATTTCAAGCACTGAGGACAAAACAGTACACCATTTAACGTCATGTTGAACGTATTAGGGACTTCTTTCCCACAGATTAACGTCATGTTGGAAGAAAAAGGGACGATACAGTTTAGCGTCATGTTGGACGTAATTTCCAATAGTTTAAGGTCATATGCATGGACCATTGGTTATGTAGTTTAACGTCTTGCTGGACGTAAAAGGACTTCTATATAGTTTAACGTCATATAACAAGGACGATGAAGGGGGACACGGTTTAATGTCATGTTGGACAAAAGTGTGAATAGTTTAAGGTCATATGCATTGACCCTGGATGGTGCAATTTAATGTCATGATGGACGTAAGGGATGTGCAAATAGTTTAAGGTTTTATGCATAGACCGTTGATGGTATAGTTTAACGTCATATAGCAAGGACGATGAAGGGGACACAATTTAATGTCATGTTGGACGACAAATGATATATTTTGTGTTTATACAAAATACTTCTTCATAAATCTAGTATTGGTTAGAGTAGTGATGAGTTCTCCATCCATTGAGATTAAAGAATAAGCTCAATTAGAGTAGACCTTATGTATTGAGTAAGGTCTTTCCCATTTTGGCTCAAGATTGGGAGGTTTCTTTCCTAGTATCATTGGAGTTCTGAGAACTAATACCAATTCTCCTAGAGTGAATGAATGGAGATGAACTTTTTTGTTGAAAGCTCATGTTATTCGATTCTGATAGACTTCCAAGTGGTGAAAAGTGCACAATATTTTCTCATCTAATCGCTCCAATTCATTCAATCGCTTTTGAGATTGTTCATCGGTAGATGACTGATCACAAATGGCTACTCTGAGCGAGGGTAATCGAACTTCAATGGGCAAGACAGCTTCCATTCCATATACCAGTGAATATGGAGTTGACCGTGTTGCAGTGCGGGTGGTAGTCCGATAAGCCCATAAAGCAAGAAAGAGTTTATCATGCCATGATTTATTATCTTTATCGACCAAATTTTTTAGTATATTTGAAAGTGTATTATTGAAGGCTTCTATCTGGCCATTGGTCGCTACATGATACCGAGATGAATGGTTGGATTTGATGTTGTATTCTTGATAAAACTTCTTCACCTCAGATGAACAGAAGTTGGTGCCATTGTCTGTCAATATGGTATGGGGGACACCAAATCTGGTAATGATGTTAGACTTGATGAAGCTAACAATGCAATTAGAATTTACTTCCTTAAGAGGAATTGCCTCTGCCCATTTGGAAAAGAAATCAGTAGCAGTAAAAATATACTTAAACTACTTGGCCGTAGCTGAAGGGTATAGCTCCACCACATCCATTCCCCATGTGGAAAATGGACACGAGTGTTTAGCTGTATGAAGCAACTCTGGAGGTTGATGAATGAAATTGGCATGTACTTGAAATGAATGACATTTATTTGTGAAATCAACACAATCTTGTATCATTGAAGGAAAAAAGTATCCAAGCCTTCGAATATGATCAGACAGTCTATGTCCAGACTAGTGGGAACCATAGACTCCTGCATGCACTTATTTCATGACAGCCATTGTCTCTTCACCATCAATGAATCTGAATAGAACTCCATCAAAAACACATTTATAGAGAATTTTCTCTCGGTGATCTGGGCTATCATAAAGAGTAAAATTTACCACACGTCGCCCGATTTGTTCTTTCTTGGCTCTATCAGGTGGAAGTGTTCCATTTTGAAGGTATTCCCTGATAGGTGACATCCATCCTGTATTATGACCATACGGTTCAGGAATGGGACTAATTTCATTAATTTCCTCTATTCTGATTCGAACATAAAATGAAATTGCACGACGGTGGGAAATAATGATGGTTGTCTCATCCTGATTTGGATCTTCCAGAGTTGTGGCTATATTAGCCAATGAATCATCTTGAGCGTTTTGTGATCCTAGGACATAAGAAAATGTCGGTTCCGAAGGGAATTCCGCCATTAAATCTCTGACATAATCATACAAAGGGATTAGTTCTTCTTTTCTAATGGCATATTCTCCATTGACATGTTTGATGACCAGGTCTGAATCACCTTTCACCATTAAGTGATTCACTTGTGCTTGAAGCGCCAACTCCAAGCATGCGATGAGAGCTTGGTATTCTGCTTCATTATTGGTACCACCTTCCCACAATAAGAAGGAATAAGGTAACACTGCCTTTTCTAGAGAAATAAGCACAATTTCTAAACCAACCTTTTTGAATTTAGAATTTTCTATTTTCCACCCTATTGGACTTCTGGAAGCACCATCAAAATACATTTCCCATGCCTAAGGAATTTCTTGAATAGAGAAGACTTCCTCATCAAGGAGTTCAATATCTGAAGATGTGTCTTCCACTGAAGGGTGTTCAGCCAGGAAATCAGCCAGAGCTTGGCCCTTTATTGCCTTTTGAGACACATACTGAATGTCGAATTGCTGCAAATTAACTGCCCACCTTGCCAGATGTCCTGTAAGTATTAGAAGATTGAGGATGAATTTGAGCGGGTTATTACGAGATAACAATTGGACCTCATGACGTTGTACGTAGTGTATCAACTTCTGAACTGCAAAGATTAATCCCAGGAAGCACTTCTCAATACTTTAATACCGGTTTTCTCCTTCAAGCATAGTATGACTAAGGTACTAGAGGCTGTTTTCATTCCCAACATCATTCTTCTGAGAAATAAAGGCACCCAATGATCATTCTAAAGCTGTCACATAGAGGAAAAGTGGTCTTCCTTCAATAGGTGGCATAAGTACCGGTGGGCTTAGTAGTTATTTCTTGAGAATATCGAATGATTCTTGAAATTCTTCAGTCCACTGGTAAGTGACTCCCTTCTTCATCAATTTGGTGAAGGGAAAACTTTTGCCTGCCAAATTGGTGATGAAACGCCGAATATAGGCTAAGTTTCCTTGATGTCCTCTTAATTATTTCAAATTTTGAGGAGGTGACATACCAAGGACTGACATTGTCTTCTCAGGATCGACTTCAATACCACGATGGCGTACAAAAAAGCTGAGAAATTTTCCTGAGGTTACCCCAATAGCACATTTTAAGGGGTTCATCTTCAAATTATTTTGTAAAATCTTGCGGAATATGACTTCTAAATCAGTCAAGTGATTAGAAAGTTGTTAGGATTTGACAACCAAATCATCCTCATAACATTGAACAAACTTCCGTAAAAAGGGCTTGAAGATGCAATGCATGGAACGCTGATATGTTGAACATGCATTTTTTATGCCAAAGGGCATTACCCAGTAGCAAAACACACCCTGAGGGGCCCTAAAGGCTGTGGATTCCTCATCTTCTGGGGCCATTCAGATTTGATTGTATCTGGAATATCCATCCATGAAGGAAAGTGCTTCATAGCCAGCTATTGTATCAGATAAAAGTACTGTAATTGGAACTAGGAAATCATCCTTAGGACAATGCTGATTTAGATCTCTGAAATCGATGCAAATTCTAATTTTTCCATTCTTCTTCTTTAGAGGGACAATATTAGCCAAACACGTGGGATATTGAACTTCTCTAAAGAAGTTAGCTTTGATAAGATTATCCACTTCAGCTTCAATTTTGGAAGCATACGTTGGGTGTGTTCTTCTCACGGCTTGCTTAAATCCTCGATGTTCTTCTTGTAAACCCAAATGATGAGTAGCAACATCAGGATCAAGACCTGGCATCTCTGTATAGTTTCAAGCAAATATATCTCGATTTTTCTTTAAAAAGGAAATATACATCTCTTGTTCTTTAAGAGTCATGGCCGCACGGATTAAAGTGGGGAGTGGATCTTCTTTTGTACCCAGATTTATTTCTCTAAATTCATCCACAGTGGTTGAGATACCCTCTTAAAATGCTGGAAGAGCATCTCTTAGATCTTCCTCTTCTTCTTCTTCAACATGTGTTATTTCTTCTGTTTCTAATTGTATAGTAAATAATGAAGAAAAATTTCCATTATCAGAAGAGATGTTAAAACTTGAACATATTGAAGAAGATGCTTCCATTTCCGATCAAATTGATGATGAAGGGTCTTCCTTGGGTAATAAATATGAGATGATGGATTGAGAATCGAAATCTTGTCCACCTCTGACGTCGCTATCACTTCTTCTATACTGGTTGGAGAAGTATAGACTTGTTGGATTTCAGAATATGAAACGAATACATCTCCATTTGAGCTTTCATCATTTCCTGGAGGATCACCAATTTCTCCTATGTTGTCTGGCTCGATTTCCGTAATTGACATTATGGATCTTTCCATAAGAGTATTTTTATTTGGGTATATCCTGTCAATTTGACTGATAGGAAACACATAATTTGTACTCACATGCGTAAATGGATTTACTATAATATTTTCCAACCGACATAGAGTATTAACTTTGGTAATCTCCCTGGTTGTGGATTTATCCCTTCCCTTCGTGTGATAGAATTCTGCCTCAATGCATTGAGACTCACATGTCTTGAATGGGGCCTTATCATCATACAATGTCCCAACATGACCATCGAAACAATACTTGAGACATTGATGGTATGATGAAGGGATTACTGCATGTTGATGTAGCCAGGGTCTTCCAAGCAAGATGTTGAAGGATGAGTCTTGATCAACAACCATGAAATCTGAATTGGATACAAGATCTCCTAACTGAGTTCTGAGTGTAACATCGCCCAGTGGTTCTTGTTCATTTTTATCATATCCTTGTAAAATCATGGTAGAAGGAGATAAATCTGATTCCGTGAGGCCCAATCGATGAAGTGTAGGAATGGGCATGAGGTTGACTCCTGAACCATTATCAATGAAAGCTCTTCAGACATCTACACCATTGACCTTGCCAGATAAGTACAAAGGTCTAATATTTCCATGCAGGACATCATCTTCATCTTCATCAGTAAAAGATATTACTGCATGGCATTCATTAGGATTATTCTTTATGTGATAGACTTCAGCTGCAGCAATTTCAGTTTCAAACTCATGAGGACTTCACAAATCCTCGATGAGTGCCTCCCAGAGATCGTTTTATAGATTCAAAGCATCTAGAATTGATAACATGGCTGGTACTTGGGACAGGTGTTTCAATACATCATACTTTTGATCCAGAGGTCTGTGTTTACCAACAGGAACATGTGGTTTAGAAGGTGCCTTGGAAGTTGATGATTTGGAGGTTGATGCATCTTGTATCAGGATAGGAGTTGGAAATATTCCTGGTTTCGGAGGATTAGACTGAATAGATCCATTTACATGTTGAGAGGAAGAATATGGAACCTTCAATAGGTCTTCCAGAATAACTGTGTCAGGACTGAATTTGTTTTTGGTGGAAGAAATTGTTTGTTCTTATTGAGCTCACTGAAGGGATCTGCCACGAGTTTCTGCTGCATACAAAGTTCTAGCAAGGGTAGAATTGGAATAGCGGCTTCTGAAAGATCCACGTCTTCCCCAACATCCTAAGCCTCTGAAACTTCCTCTGATTCCTCTATTTGATATAGGGAATTCAGGCTCATCATAATCGAAAATGAAATTGGAATATGGATCTGTTAATTGAATCATATTAATAGAACCAAAAATCAACTCTTCATCTGATGAAGACTTTTCCTGATTAGCCTGTTTAGGTTGTACTATTTGGTGGGATGGTGCCCGCTATGCCGTTTGGTGGGATGGTGCCCATGGATTTGAAGTATATGGCATGAAATTTTCCAGAGTCAAAGACATCTTAGGCTTTGACACATACTCATATTCTTCTAATTGTTCCTCTTTCTTGGAATTATGCCGCCCTTTTGAGGATTTTCCCTCTGAAGATGATTTTGTTATGGCATCCATAGTATAAGACACAATTGGTTTCTTCAATTGCGTTCGTAAAATGGCATGATTTCAGTTGATTATTTTCCTGACCATCCAATCATCATATTTCTGTGCATTTTTGCTCTTAACATCTTGCCATTCACATTCTTCTTCTAGAATTTTATCAGTAACACATGCTACCTGGGATGAAGAGCCTTTTAGTTTGACTTGTCCCGAGTCGACCATCTTTTGCATAAGGTATTTAAAGACAAAACAATCCTGGATGGGATGCCTCAACATCTGATGAAATGGGAAATAATTGGGACGGTCTTCATCTCCTTCCTTATTTGGCCTCTTGGGCCTCGGCTGCAAAACTAAATTATTCTCCAGGGCTGAAATGAAGTAACCAGGAACTTGTTCATTTCAGAAAGAATAAACTTTACTATTCAACTCATCAAATTGTTTCTGTCTTTGATCTATTTGATCATCTTTATAATGACCCATACTTTACATAAATTGTTAATACTTCAAAATTGAAGCACACTTATTACAACATATGACAAAACCACAAAGGACCGTATAGGTATAGTGTCTTTAGAAACTGGGAAACATAAACAACTGGTTCATAAATCTTCTACAGTGTCTCCCATTTATTTCATCATATCTAGGGTCCCTTTTAGCATATTCTACTTAATATCCATCTTCCTGACCCGGGGAAAAGAAAACATAAAAGGGTGAGCTCAAATGCTCAGCAAGGGCAAATAAAGGAAATAAAAATCATATCATATCTTTTTGAAAATCATAACCTGCAAAAGAGATCATAATATCTTAACATGGAACAAATCATAGAAGTGAAAATGAGATCCCCATAATCATAACATAAAACTTGAAACTTTGTGGCATGCACACATAATCATGGAAAATCATTTCTTGTTAGTCATGACTCGTTGCCAAGACTATCTTAGTGGACAAAGTCCCTTTCTGAACCGAGTCACCCTCGTTCCAGTCCTGTTTCACTGAACTGGTATAACCTACCGTTCCAGCCATGTCTATCTCATGAGATATAAAATCTTTACCCAATTCATTGGAGGGAGATATAGGTCCCACCCATCTTATAATGAATCATTTCTTATGTGTGCCACATAATCATAAACCATACATCATAGCGTAACCCATGTAATAAAAATGGGATTCTTGAAACATCATGACATCATAAATTAATTCATATAAGATAAAGGAATTCATAAAAATAATTCCATCACAACATGATCAAATCAATGTGATAATAGGGATAAAAACATAACCCTTTATTATCTTAGATGGAAAATAATTTTGATAAAACACTTGAACTCCATTCTTGAGGAAAATATCCTTTCTTCTTCAATAACATTTTTCCTTTCTTAACATGTCATACAACTTTAAACTAAAAGAAGTTGATTAAAAATAAACTTGAAAACTTGTAAAGGAAGTTTCTTGGAAATAATGTTTTAAAAATCCATTCATACGTATAAGTTAAAAAAAACATTCTTCGTACTTTTGTCGGAAAAGTCAAAAAGTACCTCGTACGAAAAAATGACAAAAGATTCCTTTCATATTCTTTACTAAAAACTCACCGAAGGGTAAAATTGGATTTAAAATATTGTAAGTGGATGGAAACAATATTAAATATTGAGGTAACATGGATGTGGATGATAAAATACACCCCAGTAAATACTTACGAATAAACAATCTCGGATAAAAATGAGATTGTGATATTTCCCTTACCTTAGGTCCAATTTGCTTTGTACGTGTCCGAAGCTCCTGTATAATGGTTTAAATAATGTTATTGACTTATTCCCGAATCATAAATATTGATATGATATCATATATGGTCATATTCTTAGCTTCTTGATAGTGATATTTCATTGTTACTTGTTACTCAGGTCTTTATTGTCTTTTGTTCTTATGCGTGTTTTGCCGAATACATTCTTATTCTTCTTTTAAGGTTATAGATACCTTATATCCAGAGTGGTATTAGTGTAACATATATCATATTTATTCATTCAATTCATTTATATAAATATTATGTAATGATGATCATGTAGAACTAGTCGCTTCACATCGTGGAGACGGTATTCCGTACGTACGCACGAGTGATGATATTGTTCCTATGATCGTGGAATTTTATTGGAGTATATATATATATTATTTAAGTATCAATATTACTTTATAATAATCATAAATAGTTACTCATTACACCATTATACCCATCCTTGTAAGTTGGTGGTGGAAAATAGATTACACCACGGCGTGGAGATGGTATTCCGTACGTACGCACGTGCGGTGATTTCATTTTTCCGTAGGATGAATAGAAGGTGAATTAGGGTTGTTTCATATTTATAATAACATATCAGTATGTAAGTAATACTGATTTTATTACTTTATCATGAAACAACTAAAGAAGAAGAAGTTGAAGAAGAAAGAAATTGAAAATATCGGTAATGGATATTACCTCTTCTTTGGAACGCTTCTTTGAATCCTCCACTTAGGGAACTAAGATTGGTCTTTGAAGAAGACCAGGACATCTAGGATTATTCTAGGGAAGTGGAGAGGAGAAAATGGCAGGGGTTGGCCGAGATTGAGTGCTCAAATTGGTGTGAGGAGGAGGGGGAGGAGGTGCCCTTTTATAAGGGAGGAGAGGGGCACCTTAGGAATATCTCAAAATATTATTTTATATTAAAGTCAAAATCGGTTTATAATGGTTCCAAAGGGTCTTATTTCGAAGATAAAGTGGGGAAGGGTCGAAATCCTATCAACCAATAGGATTTAGACAAGTTTGGGATATTATTTTAACCTTATCAATTAGATTTAACTCTAAGTTAAATAATTTAACTTTTACCATGTCTTTTTGTTTTCCTTCACTATATGGTTAATACACTTACTATAACATGACAAACGAACCCCAAATTGTTTATTATTAATATATATATCCTTATCTAAGTCATTTGGCCGAACCTTAGATTTTTAGGAATAAAATAACAATTAATAATATAATATTTTATTTAAAAACTATTTTGTGTCAATTTTGACACTATTTGATATATGATTTTTGTGAAAGTCATAACAGAATTATATGTTCGAACCAAGTTGATTAAATTAACACTAATATATCATAGTAACCTAGAAAATTTGTTTAATTCATAAAAAGTCTCAAATTACATTTATTTTGGTGTTTATAACATCAATTATGTCAATATTTCGTAAATAAGATAATTACTGCATCATAATTGTGTCATAAATAAATTAAATTATATAACGTCTAAAAATTACAAATAAAATACCATTATCTAGGAAATTTTTTTATATTTCTAATGAATATTTATAGTCTAATTTATCTTATGTATAACCCCATATTAAAAATGATTTACTTATTAAACTTTGATTTTAACTATTTTAACCCTTCTTTAAATAAATTAATAATGAATGTCCTAATCTAATCCAAGTGGGTCTAAATGGTCATATTTTATTCCTAAGTTTGTTTTTGGTCGAATTACACTTGTCCAATAGAATTAGGACATGTTTTAGGGTAATATTAATATCATATTTACCCTTAGTTACCCTATTTACTATTAACCGCGGTAAAAAAAGTAAAAAGTTACTATTCACCAAAAAATTATTTTTAACTCATTGAACCACATTTTACTTACTGATATCAACCATGTCTGTCGGATTTTTGAAATTCCATTCACAGAAGCGGTAAAATTATGTTTTATGCAAAATTCAGTTTTTAACCTACCACTTAGTGGTTTCACTATTCATCAAAAATTGAAAGTTTTCAGAAAAATACCAAAATTTCACCCTAGGCTAATTTCGATATTCTGAGTCCAAAAATGAAGTCCATTTTGAAAAATAAAATTTATAAAATTTCAAAAAGTGGTTATTACTATTCATAACGGCTAGTTTTAATAGCATATTGTTGTTTAGTGAAACTTGGTATTGCGTATGACGCAAGCTATCGAGGAAGGTCGTGATTGCGTGTAAAGCAAGCCAAGCAAGTGTTGTGTAGAAAAAGATTGCTTTGATGATTTATAAAACATAAAAGTCTCGGGTGTTACAGTCTTGACGAAATGGCCTCTGTTGTTGACGCTCAAGAGGTGGAGTCGTTTGAGAAGATGAAGGTTTTGAGGTAGAAGCAGGTACACGTGCTTGTTTAATCATAACTATAGCAGTCTCTACTTTACCCATTCTCCTTCCTGGAGATGATGGAATTACACGATCATTAGCCTTAGTCTGTATAAGAGAATCTTCAATATGTTGAGTGATTGAAGTATGGTCTCGAAACCCTCCTGTGTATTTCACAGGGATCAGCAGTGTGCATAATTCGTCACACAGATTTTCCACATAGATTGACAACAGTTATTCCTGAACGAGTGCTAAGCTTAGGGAATATGTTAATCCCTTCTAGCGAGAAATGAAATATGATACCCTTTCATTCTCCCTTTGCTTACAGTTTTTAAGATCAAAAACTATTGTCTCTGGAAAAGTTGAGCTGAATTGAATAGGAAATCGTTGATGGAGATCTTCCCATGCAGTAATTGACCGGGATTTCAAGCTTGTGTACCAGAAAAAGGCTAGTCCTTGCAAGGTTCGCATGAAGCATCTGAGTTTCACTGCTTCTTGCTACTCAGGAGTTCCCATCATAGGATCGCAACAAGACACATAATGTGTCAAATGTTGTTCAAGATCGCCTGATCTATTGAAAATAGAGAATACAGGATTCCCAAAACTTGATGGGGGAAGGATTGCATCTACCCATACATGGTAAGCTTTCATTTATAGTTGAACATGCCCACGCTTTCCTTCCATAGTCTCTAAATGAGCTATTAACGACTCAATGGTAGTTATTAACTTTTGAGAAACATTCGGTTGAACTTGGACCTGGGCAGGTGCAATTACTGGAGCATGGATAGGTATGGCAGCTGGTACTGCAACTGATGGCAGTACTGCCAATTTTTGTTGCACTTGACCTGTAGGATTAGACCTATGAGGGTGTACTGATATAGGAGGATATTCTTGATCCATCTTAGTAGCTGCAACAAATTCCCTTGGCTGACAGACTCCAACACGCTTAGGAGGAAGACTACCTTGAAGTAGTTCTGCGTTAAACCTCCTCAATTCTTTCATTTCTTTCTCTTGTTGTGCAAATATTTTCTCTAGTGAGAGTGATTGGCCATCTCCAAAGGAAGGATATGTAACCTGATTCTTTCCCTTCCTCTGGTTTGATCCCTTTCAGAGAGAGGGAAGAAGTTTATTTGAAGGAACACCCAGATTTTGGGTAAACCTTTGATTTCGTGTACACACACCTTCTTTATTTGTTTCTGTGTGCACAACTTCTAGGAACCTCTTCATCTGATCCCTCTATGTGATCCTCATCTGGTGGTTCAGCAACAACAGCATTGATGGCATTAATTGTTGCATAATTCATTTTATCCCTTCCATCATCATTTATGTGATATTCACTTCTGCTATGCCCCTGACGAGACATTGCCTTTTGTAGGTTTAATCCCTCATGAACTTTTTGACGAATCGTAATTTGGAGGGAATCTCCTGATAATTTGGCTCTTTGTTCCTCTTGAAGCTTCTTACCCAATCGAGAAAAGACCAACTTTCTCTGAGGAGGGATTACAGGTTAATGATTTGAAAAAGTCCCCAGTTTGGTGGACTAGGGCTGTTTCTGCTGTCTTTTCTCAACTCTTCGAATCCTATTTGTTGATTCTGAGGGTTGGTTTAAAAGAGTCCCAAGTCTGGAAAGCTGGGGTGGATCTTGAAATACTATGTTTGAGACTTTCTTAAAAGCTCTCCTGATCTTGCGGACCTTGGTCCGGATATTAGCTAGATGCATTAATCGACATCCACTTTTATGACCCGGTTCAAAAGACCGTTGGATGATTTCTGACACTTCTGTCACTTGATGATGTGCTTGCTCCATACAAGAGGCTTGTTAAATATTCTCTTTCACTAGATGCGGGAGTAATTCAACAACTTGTTATCTATAATCTTGATGTTTAGAGGAACTAGTTGAAGTCTGTTCTTAGGAATCCTTTGATTACCAACAAAACCCATTGACTGTGGCCGGCCACGGGCAATAACATTGCATGAAACCATTTTTGGTGGGCTTTAACGACTGTAGAGCACAGTGAAATTTAGTGCTCCATGAACACCCCATCCCCTGACACGAATACCAGATGGGGAATATGCAATTAACTGGTGTAATCTTCTTAGTGCGCCAAGTCACGAACGCTGAAAGGCTCTCTGATGCTTTTCAGCCTTCGAATATCGAGAGACTGATAGATATGCCAAGTCAATTTGGCATTGTAACCCTTATATTATCTTAACATGATTTTCATATTCATCATAAGATAATACTTTATTTTTCAACTAAAAAAGAGTTTTCCAAATGTTGAGACAAATATCATGAATTCCATCTTCCGTCAACATCTCTGGAATGTCATACTGATAGTCAGACTGAGGCCAAAACATGACTGGCACTTCACCTTTCGCCAGTTGTTTTCTCATTTCCAACATTTCCTCTTTATCATTCAATGAAGATTATTCTACCTAATTTGACTAGAGTTGGTGCTTCCTTGTTGCTTCATCGGATTCAACAAGATTGGTAGAGAAATCACTGATCAAACTAGAAGATGCATGACTTAGAGGTGGTTCGGATAATGACCTACACCCTGGGATATCTTCTGATTGAGAAAGTATTTCACCTGCTAGCGATGAAGCATCAGACATGACTGGTTTTTCATTTGCAAGTGCCTCAAGATAAGAGGTCTTTCTCGGCACTACATTGTCTACTAGAGCATTTTCCGGGCAATGTGCATCACTACTGCGGAGAGGAATTTCATAGTGAAATTCATCATCATGGGTACGACCACCATGGTGGGTTATAGAAAAAGATGAGATCTCTTCCTCCTTGGTCTTCTGACCACAAAGAGGGTTCCTGTGGCTCTCATCTGAAGATTAAACTTCAAGATCGACCAAATTGTCATTAAGAATGCCTTCATGAGGAAGTGTCTGTTGACGACCTTCGGAATTAATGTTCCCACTATTGGGAAATGAGGGAGTAAAATCTTGAATTCCAACAGATAACTATCTGAGGGCTTCAAGAACTCCAGCATCGAGCAAGGCCTTGTTACATATTGGCTCTTGATCTCTTGACTGTGATGGACGGGTCTTCTTCTTAGATGCCTTCTTACTAACCTTGGAAACCACTTGTTGACAAAAGTGGCTTCTCTGAGCAGGTGTATGTTCCTGATCAGGAGAGATTTCTAGGTTAGGATGATGATCTATACTCAAATCATGCGTATGTGCCTGACTTGGTTGTCCGTATGATATGGGGGAGTATGCCCCACAACCATGTTGGACTAAAACAGATGTGTGTGTCTGTTCCGGAGTGAACTGTTGATGTGTCACTCCACTGGTAGGGATAGATTTATGTTTCTTTCCATGATATGTTTCAGAAGCTATTATAATATCCTGGAAAGCATCCAGAATATGAGCATGGATTTGGTTCTGCTCTTTCACCATTTATAGAATATTCTTGGTGACTTTAGCTGCCGGAACGGGGATATACGTCCATTCCGTGCATGAAGTAGGTCTATGTGCCTGCTCATGTCCTCCTTTTCCTGTCAGTGAATCCTGATAGTACTCAAGTGTGGGGGAAGAAAGTTGAGTATGCCTCCAGTTTTTCGTCAGAGCTTTCTGACTGACTTCTCCGTGTGCTACCAAGAAAGACTGTTGGTAGGCTTGATCAATACTAGCAGGTGTATGTGCATGCTGATTACACTTCGTAGAACGTGGTTGAAGAGCTCTATCAAATTTAGTCAAATGGGCCTGCTGACTAGATGATGATGTATAAATAGGTATATGTTCATGCCAATAGTACTCCGCCAGAATTGCCTAGCGGGATTGGCGTGCTGCTGCCAGACGATTCTGCTAGACAGCAGAATTAAAACGGACGGGTGTATGTGCCCGCTCATTTCTTTCCACCATGTTAGGTTGGTGGACTTCTCCGGAAATGGCAGAGATAAGAACTTTCTCACTGTTAATCGTATTTCGCCTCTGGCGATTCGTCTTGCCTGCTTGGGTTCGAGGAACCTGAGTCGAACGCCTGGATTCGGTACCCTCATCATGTTGAGGGCGCACTGCTGCATGAGTCTGGCGGTGATTGTTGATAGGATCCCTTGGGAAGGACTTCTGTTTCTTTGAATTAAGTCCCTGAGGGACCTGATCATTCACCTCCTCAGAATATGGGAGTGAATGGTGATTGTGTTCCAGGGATAACGACCCGAAATGGTTGGATATGGGGGTTAGCACCACCTGCTTCTTGATCACTGGTCACTATTGTCCGGATGACCAGGGTGAATTGTTCACTTGTAGGGCTTGTCGGGCAGCCTCCAGAGTTGGAATGGTATCGTGTTGATGGTACTCTTTAACCAGCGCATTTGATACCCATCGTTGAAGATGCTGAGTACGTGATTTCATCCTCAGAGCGGACGACGATCCAGCAGGAGTAGCAGTAGTGGCATTCACAGCAGACGTATTCACAAGTGTGAACTTAAGAGAATCCATTTTTGGAAATTCAGAAGATCTTGGAAAAGAGTGCCTGTTTGATATAACAGACATAATCAAGATATGTACGGCCACTACATCTTTTGAAGGAACACATATGTTATTTATTGTCTTGTTGGCTCTCTCATTGAGTTTTAAATAGGGGCCTAACAAGTAGGTAAACTATCATTTTAACTTGGTTAAGTATTCATGTCGGGTTCACCATTTATTGTGTCCCTCTGGAATTGGGGATGATCTCATTGATTTAAGATTCAAACATTCCAAGAGGTTTCTAACGGTTTTGTTCATAGAACCAGAAACCTCCAATGATTCCATATCCATTTGAACCTACTTTTCAAAGGTAGGCGCTCATTAGTTGTGGACTAATGAGTCTTAGGAATTTTCATTGGTCGAGAGGATGGGAGGTCGGACTCATCACACCTTTTGAGGGGAATTATCGTCTACTATGGGACTCTCTTTATATATTTAAGTTATGTTCATGAATCCTTATTACATTACCAAGTATAAAAGGATTTTTCCTTTAGATTTGACAATCAATGATTTATATGTAGGAAATTTAAAGAATATTTTATATGTATTTGAGGTTCTTTATCGATAGAGAATCATCTGTATTTTTTTAGAGATTCTTAGCTGATGGTATCCTTCAATACATGAAGGTCTCTTGGTCATTATGATGACCATGCTAGTTTTAAAGCCACTTAGTGGGGAACTTGAAGTTTATTGTCATTCAGAAGGACATTGATTATTTCAGAGATGGGATCGTACCTGCAGATGGGCTACCTACGTATCCTTTGTTTTTTGGAAAAGAAATCAGAACCCACGTAGTTCGAGTAAGGGAGTATGGTTTTTATGCATAATTTATGGCTCAATGAAAGATTTCATGATTACTTTTACACTCTAAGCTCAAGTGAGTCATGCTCGGTGTGAGAAACAAGAGGTATTGGTGAAACTAGACAATTTTTCCATGAAAGATGCAATGATGTGGGGCTTATGTGTGTGTGACTACCCAAATAAATGAGGATTTAGATTTATTTCTGGGATGAAATCCAGGAACAGGGTCTATAAAGGTATATGTGCTTTATGTAGATTTGGATACTCTAATCTTGGGGCTTACTCCGAAGGAAGATGCCCAAGTTAGGAGGGGACTTATGATTGGGTTTTACTCCTGAGAAGGAAGCCCAGATCAAAAGTAAATTAAGACTGGTTAAGAGAAATTATGACTGGGACTTAATCCTGAGAAGGAGGCCCAGATTAAGGGAATTATGGTTGGGGCTTACTCCTAAGGAGGATGCCCATATTTGGGAATTCTAATACTGGGACTTATTCCTGAAATGGAGGCCCAGGTTAATGAGGACTTGGGGATTACTCCTAAGGAGGATGCCCATATTTGAGAATTTTGACTGGGGCTTATTCCTGAAAAGGAGGACCAGGTTAAGGGATTCTCTCATCATAAAGGGTGAGGTTTAATGAATGAAATCTCAATCTTTAGTGACATAAATATGTTTAAATCACTAGGTTTTGAGAGATGTTCCATGGAGTTCCTTTCAGATAAGGAAGTCCAATGAAGAAATCATGCCATAAATGGATTTGAAGAGTTTCTTGAAGACTGAATCTTGAATAGGAGAGGTGGAATGGCATAATAGGGGTGAAATGGGTAGGAAAGGCACTGAAAAAGATAGGGGCACGCAAGTCCTAGCAGGCGCGGAGGTACTGTGTGGGCATGAAAGTCCTTGGGCGTGTAGGTATACCTGCGCGGAACATAGGTAATTGCGCGATTTTCATACCTTAGGGTAATACTTGGGTGAGACTTGGCTCAATCCCTTAGTATTATCCATATAGGCTTTCCAGAATATGGTGCGCATGTTCTGGTGAAGAAGTAGGGTGGAACGCAAGTGTGTCCATTTCCCTTAAGGGTAAAACACTTTAGGCGCACAAGTGTTAGTGAATTCTAACACTTAGACCTTACTCCTATTGTTTAGACCTTCCATTATAGGTAAATAATTACCTTAGAAGTGTTCGAATGACCTGAAGAAGAGACTTGGGAGTTCAGAGCTCTGTATGTGAATTCTGGAAAAATTCTTCTTTAAATGAGGGGCCCACCGGGGTTATTTATAGGCTGGAGAAGACCCCGGGCGGTTATCACTTAGGGCTCTCAAGTCACTTGCATGACCATTAGGTGGCGTGCAAGTATACTTGCGTGACAGTAAGGTAACTTGTGTGACCCTAGGTCCTTTGAATCCTTTTTCATTCCTTTGTCAATTTTTGATGTTTTCTTAAATGGATGAATCACTTTGTGCGAAGTCATTTACCTTTAAATTCTTTTAGAAAATGTGATGAAAAGGAGCGTCAACAATAATATTTATCAGTTCTTGTAAAAAAATTGCTAATAAAGACCCCCTTTATCAATGCTACTAAAAAAGAACTAAAAAAGGGGGTATATTTAACAGTGTTAAAAAAGTGCTGATAAAGGGGGCACTTTTATCAATGCTAACAAAAAGCGCTGATAAAGGAATCCTTCAAACAGCTCTTTTTTAACATTGTTAAAAGCACCTTTTATTAGTGCTTTTTCTTATTATCGATAAATATTTCCCCTTTATCGGAGCTTTTTTTTGCACTATTAAAAGTTGGTGCTGCGTAAAAATATTTATGTGGTAGTGTAAATATATTATAGATGTTCTGAATAAGTTGTGGAATGTATAGTGTGTTGAAAATATAAATAAGAATTTACAAAAGTGAAATTATTTTTACAAATATTAAAAATTGAAGAGACTGATAAATTGATTCATATTTCATAAAAATAAAAATTTTATAGAAATATTAAAAGAAAAACATGATTAGCACTTGGTTCTAGATATAAAGTTTCAAACAGTTTATGAAGCACATGTTTAAATTAGATTAGTACCAAAAAATAATTCCTTGTATAATAGTAATCTAAATCCATAAATAATATTGAGTAACCAATTAAAAATATCAAATAAATTTTTTTTAAAGTAAATAATTTATTTTTATTGATAAATAATAAATAAAAATTAAAATATAATATTTTAAATTCAAAGAGTAAAATCCAAAAAAAATTATAATAGTTCTAGTAATTAAATAGAAGTTTAATACATCACGCTAAATATAGAAGATTCAAATAAAATAATAACATAATATATTTTGAATATATATTGTAAAATATGTAATATATAAATTTAAAAAAAATGTATATAAAATTTTAAAAGTAGGTTCAGATTAAATACAATATAGATAACTAAATTAGTATAAAATTGATTTGATAATAAATTCAAATATTATAATCAAATAAAAAATTGATCATAAAATATCATATTTCAAAAAAAATATCACTAATAACAGATCATATTCTGGAATTAAAAAAAACATTTTATTGGGAACTTTAAATCCCTAACAAGATCCATAAGTAAATATAAGAAGGCCATTATTTCATGTGATTAAGAAAAATTGGAAGATTTATTATAGGAAATTATACCACTTATGATAGTAGTAACAAATATTAGATGAAACTAATATATTAGAACACAAAAAAATAAAATACAAACCTTAATTGAAGTGGTGATGGAATGTAGAGGAGCAATGGAAAAATGAATGGGGTAGTGAAACTCTATCCAATGAATGAAGATTATAATTTTATTTCTAAAGAACAAGAATGGTGTGAACGTAAATTGGGGTTTAAAATAAAAATTAGAGTTTGTGGTTCTAAAATAAATGAATCCCTACTTTACATGAGAAATTGGGTGTCGGTGTAAGGGGATAGGGCCATTAAATCACTAAAGGAGGTTGTTAGGGTGAGAAATATAGGATATTGAAGGTAGAAAAACCCCTATTTAAATGGCTGAAATGTGGAAGAGGTGATTATTTAAGGATGAAAAAGTGTAGAGGATGAGGAGAAGGAGGTGAAGTAGATGGGGAGAATAAGGAAAAGGTGGGGAGATGGAGTTGGACAGCCGAAGGAAAAGTATGAAAATTAAAGGTGGAAATGGGGATGGTGATGGGTGGAGATTTTAAAACATGATGAGGATAGGGGAGGAGAATTTGGAGTAAAGGGAGGGTAGAAAATTGGTACATATTGGAGGTAAAAATCCGAGGTGATGACACAAGGATGAGAAAATATAAGTTTTAGAATAATTATAGTAGATTTTTTAATACTATAAATTTTATTTTATAATTTCAAAGAGAGTTTCAATGTGAAATGATAATTAAATGTAAATTATAAAATATTTAATATTTTTTAATTAATAATATATTTTTACTAGTATTTTCTGAGTTCCAAATTAATAATTAATTTAATTATGATCAATTTACTTTTCATCTCCTCTTCAATATATTTAAATATAAAATAATTAAATTTCAATATATCTATTTTGTTAAATTTTATAAAATTTTAACATAGTTTTTTTTATTAAAAATAAAGAAATATTGATAAAATGAGTGATGATTCAAAATAAATTTATCATTTTTGATGAAAGTCAAAGTTAAAAATAAGTTATTAAATATTTTTAAAAAATAGAAATAAAGGGATGATTGGGAATTGTTAATGAATTATTAGTATGTTCAATTATATTTAAAAGGGTTTCTAATATATTTAATTTAAAACATGTTTCATTAACAAATATTTCATTTATAGTTAACTTAAAAATTAAATTAATTAGGTTTTTTATAATATATAGTTAAAACGTTCGAGATGAGGAAATTTAAATGTAATTAGAATTATTGAATCAAATAAGAGACTTAAGGGGAATTATGGAATATCATATTTCACCTCATTCATTTAGGATTTAATTCATGGGATTTTAAAGTGTTGACACTTAGTAAAATGGTTGTGTGAGTCTTGTGTTTAAATTAAAAAAAAGGGAATTTAAGAGGAAATCATCTGATAATTGAATGAAATGGGGTTTAAGGGTAAATAACAAGGGTTTACATTTTTTTTGAAATTATTTTAGGGGCTTCTTGGAGGCCCTTTAATTATAATATATCACTCATATTGTATAAATTATTTCTCACATCTAAACTACATAAGAACAGTCATTCATGAAACACTAAAAAGGGATGATTGAATAAGGGTTACGATTTTTTATAATTTGTTAAAATGAACATATATTTCAAATTAAAATACACATCCACTAAACTTTAATTATCATATTTACCTATATGTATTGAAGAAAAATATAATAATATAAGAACTCAATATTTATAAGGTTTACGCCTAGAGTGGGTGAAAATATTATAGTAATGATTAGTATAATCTATTCCTCAAGTGACTTCATTAACATCACAATGTGAGTTAAAAAATCCAATAATGTATCATCCCTAATTTAGTACATGAACATGTTTCCCCATTGAATTAGTCATTGTTTGGAGAACACTATAGTTATAGTTGGGAAAACTATCATTACTATAGACCACTTATATTGTTATGGTTCAAAAAACCCTTTCTATAAGTGAAATATAGTTATAGTTTTATAAAAAACTGTAACTATATATTATATAAATTCATAGTTTCAATAACCATGATATAGGTTAGATTGAAAAAAAATATAGGATAACCAAACAACCCCATTACCATCCAAAATAAGAAAACATTAACCAATATCAACAAAAACAGTAAACATAAACCACTACCAATCAGGATATTTCTAAAAAATTATATGAATTATGATATGAAATGTTTTATAAAGTTAAGAAACCTGAAAAATTCACCATCCAACAAATAATAATGACAAAATTTCTATTGACGAACTCAATATGTTGAATTCATAACTCACATCCAAAACCATCAAACCACTTCTCAATAAGACCATTTAGGAATAATTCATATTATTCAATATTGAATTAAAAATTTTTAATGCATATTAATCTCAAACCAACCTATATACATGAATTTCATGAAATAAATTCCAAATAAACACTTTCAAGTAATACTCCCCCACCTAAACACATGTCACCTTCAATTCATCAACTTATATAATGGAAGCCAATGTTTTTTTCCAATCAACTTTCTAAGGATTGAAATATCCACCAAACCATTATCCATAAAAGAAAAAAAATTATAAATGAAAATAAATGTTTTGACTAATGATTTTTTAAATACACTAGACAAAGAAAAAATATTTTAGAAAATACTTTCTCACCTAAACAAAGTTGTACACCTAATGAAAATTATACTTGTTTTATAAATGATTTTATCAACTATCATACCAATGAGTAATGACTTTTTACTAAGGATGATATATGCATTTATAATCATATTTAGTTAAAATGAAATGATAATATAACATAAAAATAACAAGAACATCATACTTATTATAGTAATAACAAAATTGATATTCAAGAACATGATATTTTGATATCACAATTCAAAAAACATTGAATCGTTGCTTGTTATGTATATTTAGTCATATTACATATGGTTTAACTCTAAATTATAAGCTTTCAATGCATTTGACTATCAATCCAACGTATACCCACAAATGTTATGAAAAAATTCAAAATAAACAATTTCAAGTGATATTGATCAATCCAAGCACATCCCAACTCTAATGCATCATCATAAACAATGGAAACCAATATCGCAATTCAATGACCTTTATAAGTTATATATATATATATATTATAATCATTAATTTAGAACATCCAAATGTTATTTTATTCATAAAAAAGTAAAATAAAATAGATGTGCATGTTAAAAATGTAATTTTTTCATTATCATCCAACATGTTAACATTGAATATAGTTGATTTACTAACCTGGTGACTTTTACCAAGAGAGGATAATGTTTTCCGGAGTTATTTACCAATGATTTTCTTCCCCTAAAAAAATTAAATTATTGTAACAACCCACATCATTATGAGTAATGAAATTTAGAAGAGATTTGAATTTTTGGTCCTAGAGCGGGGGATGTTTTAAGAATTGTAACTCTTATTAGTATTATAAGGGTTGGAACATCTCTAGAAGATGTTTTTGAAAAAAATTAGAGGCATGGGATATGTCTTAGTTGATTTGGTTAATGTTGGAGTATGTTCAGGGTGGCCCTATAGTTGAACTTTTCTATAAGTGGGTCTTCATTTTGTGATGGGTAAAGGTCATGCTATAGAGAGGGGTTAGTCGAGGACCACTCCATAGAGAATTAATTATTGGAATGGTGGAATTATTTTTCATCATTTTTTACAATGTAAAGAGCCTTACATATAGGTGTCAATCCATGATAGATTGTGACACACTATGGTGGTGAACATTATGTAATTGGTTTGAGGACCCTTATGTACTAGATTTATTAGATTTATTGTGAGTAAGGTAACCATGTCACAACCCCTATGATGCACCTTAGAGGCTTTCCAAGGTGAGGTTACATGGCGTAGAGCATGGGGGTCATGTCCCAAGAGGGGATTTCATTCCATGAGAGAGTATGCCACGCCATGATGGGTGGGACATTAGGTTTTTTTTCTAATTTTATGAAGGTCACCACATTGTGGAGGGAGGGGTCACATTGTGAATAGGAAACCATGAGGTAATGATCACATCATAAATTAAGGTCACATGGTTGCATCACATCATTACCCTTTTGGTCTCTCTATGAGTATACCCTAAGATGTGGCATCATTCCAAGATGCTTAGGGTTATGTTGTGACAATCCATTTTTTATGTTTCTATAAATGAGGGGGAAAACAATTATTTCCAGGTTTTCCCTTTTAGTATTTAGGGAGATTGGGGCTTCAAAATAGGTTCATTTTAGTCATCTCCCCCCATTCATCTCTTCAATTACCATTTTTGTGGGTGTTCTTAATGGTGATTTAATGTAGTTTTGGAGATATGTTTTCCCCATTTCTTATTTAATCTTTTTCCCCTTTATTTCCCACTAATTTGTACTAATTTTGGATATAGGGTTTGATAAATATTTCACAGTAGTATGGTGACATCATACCAAATAGTGAGAATATTTTTATATGTGACTAAAGAAGATTCCATGAGGAGGAATTCAAATTTTTTTATGATTTCAGTGGCATGGAGTTTCCTAGGGACTTTTTTCATTTTAAATCTTTGGATTAAATTGATTAATAAATTATAATTTATTATAATTAATATTTGAGAACTATACCTTGATATATGATCTTGGGATATTGGTGTAGCTTGGATTAAAGTAAGATGAGGCTTGGATGGGTTTAGTTGTGGGTGACTAAATCGTGGTAAGAGGGGTAACATTGGTATCATGCAGGTGGTCCCTATAATACAAAATCATATGCCTATTTATGAATGATTTTTTATTCCTGTATGTTTAAAAGTGTTTGGTTACTGGGATATGGATTGATTAAGAGTCCCTAAGTGAAGTGACAAGGTAGTATTGAGCCTCCCGGTTTTAGAGAAGTTGATCCAGTAGTTGTGGAAATTCAATCGATGGAAACTATATCTCCTCGGGTTGAATATGATAGTTGGGTTTTTTGAGAGGCCTAAGGAATTTCTCAAGTATGTAATGGGTGTTAAATATCATATTTTGGAAACCCGAGTGATATTTGGATAGGAATAAGACTCTTGGGCCTATGAATGATGAGTGAGATGGTCGCACATCCAATGTATGGTTTGGAACACCCTCTAGAGGGTGTCTTGGAGTCTTAGTGAATATAATGACCATAATAAGCCCTCCAAGGCTAGATGAGGTGTGACATGGAGGGTTACCACTAAGATGTAGTCTTAAGAGATTTCATATGGGAGATTTTAGGTGAGGCCTGAGTGTGGATCATGGAATAATCTAATGATTTAGCATTGAGTTTCTAAGGGATTTGATATGAGTTACTTTGTGAAAGTCCCTGGTAAGTGAGACCAAGTTTTTATATGAGAGTTGGAAAACGATATATACGTGATGTGGTTCCCCATACCCACACTCTCGGTCCTGATGCTAGAAACTTATTTTTTACATACTAGCTTTAATAACAAGTCACACAATCTAAACATAAAAATCTATAATTAAAAAATTATTAAAAAAATTATTCACATATATAACCAATAAGATTTTCTTTTAGATCTTTAGATAATTAAGAAAAAAATTAAATAACAAAACCTATATCTTTCTCACCTAAATGGAAATTTTTTTCATTATTCAAAATTTTCTGTATTTTACTATAAGTCTTCAACATATCCCACAAAATTTACTTCACATGAAATCCTTTTAGTCATATCGAACATAAGTACTCTTCTTCACAACCTCAAGAAATGGAAATATAATAAGGTTTGATCTTAAATACATATCAAGAGTTATCTTACAACAAAAGCTATCATGGAAAAATCAAGGAGTGATAAATATGTAAGGAATAAATATGATCAGTTATTAAATAATAACTTGTGTGTAAAATATATCTATGGATAATATAACAATGAAAATAATTATATGGAAATCAATAAATAATTTCATAATGATAGAATGAATAATTCCATACATCTTACTCTTACCATCATAGCTTTATTTCAATATATTTCAAAATATATTGGTAATTCACTCTCCAAATATCCTAACTAGTTTATCTCATGAGACTTATCGATGCATCATGGGGTTATATAATTTTGTGCCCCACACATCCCTAAATAATTCTAATGCATTCATAATGTGAAAGTAATGACTAAAAAAATATATAATCCACATACCATATCAATCAATAATTTTAAATAACAATTATATATATTATCAATAGTTCCACAATCAATAAATGGAATAACATTTATGGAAAACATCTTTCAATTTGTATAATGTTCACACCTTATATATTAATGGATGTATGGTTAATTTAGTAATTTAATTGATATATAATACATCCAAGAGATTAAAGAACAAAGACATGAAGAAGAAAAATAAATTCTAAGGAGTGATTAAGGTTTATAGAGAATATAACCCATATGAACAATTTGAGGTATGAACTATAAATTCACAAGGGAAGAAATAAGACCATCAATTCATCATAGATGGGAGTAAGACTGCAAGGTAAAATTTAATGAACATGACATCATTCATAATTAAATCATATATTAACTAACATGTGGTAAATAAATGATTTTCATAAAAACATCCTTAAGATATTATCTTAATCCAGAGAAATAAGGTGGATGGTATCATTAGAAAAAATACCCAGTAAATCATAATAAATATTAAAGGATATTGAAAAATATAGAAAACTATTTAATAATAAATGGTATAATTAACACTTTTTAGTGGTGTTACATAAGAATAAATAAAGAGCTATATCATGGCATACCATGTGTTCAATGGTTTATAATGAAGTATACGAAATATCCAAAGCACATCCCTTAAGAGATTCAAACCTAATGTGTAGTTAGGCCCACCAGTTTTTCAATGAGTAGAGGTATATTTAGCACTCAACCAACATGTTATAGGGTTATTAACCATAGATTGATTTGATCCAAGGCATGTATCTAATTGTTTGTATCCAAATAGGTATTTTCTTTCTAAGAAAACACATTATTTTTTACTTTACCAAAATTTTAGGATGTTAACCTATATTTAGATTTATCATTGGGTATTACACTAAGTAATTATAGTCTTAATTTGTAATAATAATTAAACATTGATACTAAAAAAATTAATTATAATAAATGTGGAAAAGAAGATAAAAACATACATAAGTTGATTGAAATTACATTATTAATTCTTCTAAAACATTAGCCTTTAATTTTAA
Source organism: Viscum album (assembly GCA_963277665.1). Lineage (NCBI taxonomy): Eukaryota > Viridiplantae > Streptophyta > Magnoliopsida > Santalales > Viscaceae > Viscum > Viscum album. The sequence goes on from OY728137.1 coordinate 1,313,174,716, forward strand.
AATTAAAGTCATAGAATAATAGGAATAATATTTTCCTTGAAACTCCATGGAAACATGGAAGGAAATATTAATTATGAATAATTCACATGATGGAGAAAAAATGTTTTCAGATAGAAGAGGTCAAAAAACATTCCTTTCACACTTTATCTATGAAAGTAAAAAATGAATCATGTAGAAAATGTTAAAAAGATTCCTTTTAAAAAAATTGTAAATAAGATCCAAGGTAGTAAAAAATAACCGTAAGAATTTTTTTGAAAGTATAAATAAGAATATTATTGAAACAATATGAATAAATATACATTTAATAGAAACATTTTCTACTATTATGAAGATATAGGGACAAGTCCACATACAAACAACTCTCTGGTTGATTTGTGAAACAAAGAAAGATTAATTATTGATAATACATGTAAAACCCAAAAAATAAAGTGGGGATACGGTTTAATATAATAATAGGGTGGAAAATAAAACTTATAAATATGAAGTTCAAGAATATAGGTTATAATATAATGTAATTAATTTAATTTAATAACAAACCTTGCGACTTAGGTAATGTATGAATTGAAGGAAAATGAATAAGGTGAGATTAAATAAATGTTAAAATACCATGAATAAAAATTATTTATTACATAATAATTAAATAGTTAAATATTTACACCACATAAAATTAAATTTTAACATAATAAGAAACAAGTCTCAAGGAATTTGAAATCAAGAAAAAGAAACGCTTTCCCTGAATCCCTGATTGATCGAAAATATTTTAACTTCATGTATAATATAATAATATTCATTAATAATTTATTTTATAATATTATTCATGTTTATTAAATTTAATATTTTTTTATTACATAGTTGTTACTTATTTTTAGTTAATATTGATCATCAGTTGTTAGTAGTTCAACCGTTCTCTCTCTATTTTAGTGTAATGGTTTTATTCATCACTATATGTCCATGAGTTCAACATATCTGTAATTAGATTTTTATATAATATTTATCATTATATTATCAAAAATTATTACATCTCAAAAGATTTTTGAAAATATATTCAAATTATAATTTCTTCATATCCATGTTTTGGGTGGTTAAAAATTACTATGATTATTTAATGTTAATATCATTAATATAATGGAAAAAATGCTTTTATCAATATTAAAAAAAATTATATATATAATATTTATTAATTAAATTTTATTTTTAGAACCATCCATGTAAGGCGATGATGAAAAAGTAAATACATTGCTTGTGGAGGCAGTATTCTGCATGTATTCATAAGTAACGTTTTCATTTTTCAATGGATGGAAAGGAGGTAAATGATGGTTGTACCGTAAATATAAAAATAGATTACTAAACTAATGTATTTTATGATATTATATTATTATTTTTATATAATATTTTCATGAGGAATAATAATAAATAAACTCGAATGAACTTTTTTTAAGATGATTACCCCTTCCTTAGTTATTCTCCTTTGGATCTCTCTATAATCCTTATTAAGTTGGTATTTTGGTGATACCATAAACTTTAGGTCATGGATAAGTGTTTTGGGATTTTATTTAGGTAAATATTGGTTGATTTAAAGTTCTAAAAGCATCTAGATATGTGAGGATAGGAGGGTTCCGTTTATAAGTGAAAGGGGTGACACTTTTGTAAATACTCCCAAATTTAAAATAATATTAATTCATTTTTCATGGTAAACTAGAACCAAACAAACAAAAAATAAATGATATTATAGTATAGGTTGAAATACACTCATCTAATAAAATTTGAGAAAAAAAATAGATATTTTTGACCTTATCAGATATTTTTAACCTTTTTAAACCCATTTAGCCCTTATTGCAGTGAATAACTTTTACTTTGGTAACTTAATTTTATGAATAAAACATTTGGGATTGAATAGTATAAAAATGGATACAAGAGGGGGTGAATTTTAGTTTATAAAATAAAACGTAAGAAATAATTAACTCTTTATGTAAAATTATGAAATAGAATGTTCATCCAAACATCAAATTTTAAATTGGACAGATAGTTTGTCAAAACTTCAATGTTTATAAAAGATTAGAATAAGTAAAAAATATTTAGAATTTCATATTGGAAAATATAACTTATAAAATCAAGTAAAGTTAGAATTTATTAAATTGTAAAGAAAAACATACATAACTTGATAAAAATAATGATTTATTCTTTAACCTTCAGTATTAAAAAATTCTATAACCCAGACTTAAGGTATCTATAGTTTTAACCAAACTATTAAGGTATTTTTTCCTTAAGCAAAGAAATCCTCAATACTAAGATAAGAATAGATTTTTTCCCTAGCACTGGGAACCCTCGATCAGAAGATTAGAAAAAACATTTGTCATCCCATCCTTAGAATCCCTTGTTTAAAAGGTCGAACATAGTCTTTGTATTATTATCATCAGAATCCCTCGATAAAAAGATCATATAAACAAAACCGATTAAAAAATAAAAATGTTCTAATGAATTTACAATCCCTGTTCATATTCCTTTGAACAAAAACTCTCTAAAATATTACAAAGTACAAGTTACAAGATGTTACAACTTAGTAAACTTCTGATGGGTTGAGTTGTAAAAGCATCGACACCTACTCTTCACAAACACCTCTATTTATAAGGAAGGTTCCAATGATCATATTCCATGACTCTAAAAGTTGTTTGTAACAGCCTCAGAACAAACGTCATCTTGACAACTCATCATTTTCATCTGATTCTCATAATATTATATAACATCACAGTGTAACAAGATTTCATACATTGGAATGAATTTATTCATCTGGAAAAATTATCTATCTTTATATCAAATATTCAAGGAAAATTCCATCTATAAAACATATCTACATCAGTCCAGAAAATGTTTTTCTGAAAGTATTAATATAATATCACCAATTTAGACTAATTTATATTCTAACTTGTCACTTTTATAAATATTTTTATTAAAATATATGTAACAGTATGTCTGAAATTTATAAAAAAAATAAGAATAAATAATTTATTCTATCATATAAATTAATATTACTCTATCCTAAAAAAATATTTCATGTAATAACATACTTAAATCAGTGTAAGTATAAAACTTAGTAAAATATATACTTTTAGAAAAATGTATTATGTTTTTAAAAAACAAATTGGAAAGTGTTGAAAGACATTTCAACTCAAAAAACATGAAATAGAGATTTTTTAATAATTTGAATATGATGATTCATAATATGGAATCCATTTTAAAAGATTCAATTTATATAGTTATTTAAAAATAATTTTATTATTAGTACACATAATGCAATGAAATTTAGTATTTAGAAAAATGCATTTTTAAAAATAAAAATGAATTTACACTAAAATCATGTATCAAATTGATCCTTATAAAATTTATTGGTTTGTTATTTAAAAAATTATAGTTATGTGACTAATAAAAACTCAATATAACCTTTTAAATACTTAATTAAATAAATTAATAAAAAATAGTTCTTCCATTAGAATGAAATACCAGTTTGGTTTTAAAATGTCAAAAATAGGTTTCTAAATTCAATATAATATTTTTTAATGTTTTATTTTACTAAATAAAAATTTAATTTGTCTCCATATAAGCCTTCATAAAATTTAAATTCATTCTAAAATGATTATGATATCATAAAAGTGACTGTATTTGTAAAAAACTATATTTTCACTATTCACCCAAAAATCATCCTTTTTAGAAAAAACTGACAAATTCAACCTAAGATAATTATAATGTGATGATTTAAAAAATGAGTTTCATTTCATTATATTAAAATTCTAAAATTCATAAATTGATATTTTAACTGAAAGTAAAATATAAAGAAAACTACTTTTATGAAAAAATGACCCTTAAAAACTTTAAGTGTTGTTAATTTTATTTGATATAAATTTCTAATTAACTAAGTGTTAATTTATTTTTTTGAAAATTTTATATTCACAATGAATCAATTTTTACATTTAATATTAATGAATTAATTATATTTTGGATATTTTTAGTTCATTTTTGTGTATGATACAAGTTATTCAACAAGATATTTATTTAATGTAATACGTAGTAAAATCTTAGGGTGTTATATTCTCCAATCCCCCCCCCTAAAAGAATTTTTCCTCAAAATTTTACATTATTATTTAAAAAATCAATGTATATTGATATAGATATAATATCATATATATATATATATATATTATCATGATAAGTAACATCTAAGTTACTAATAGGAAACTTACTATTTCTTAATTAAATATTTAAAAAACAATATATATTACATTATAAGACTCATACTTGTGAATGAGTTTCCAAATGCATACCTTAATATATAAGTGACATTTTACACATAATACATGAAATATTTACTTTCCTATTCCTTGATTTTGAGTAATTATTTAACCATTGAGAAATAAAATATGAGAAAATATGCTCGATTCCATCCCTTCTTATAAGCGTAATTTCATCCTTCAATGGTATTTTGATCATTTTTACACCACTAATTCATCTCATATTTTAAATTATAAATGACCATGATAAATTTTTCATTCCTAAAGTAATAAAATAAACTTTTAAGGGATCATAATGTCTATAAAATAATGATAAGGTATTCCTCCTATATCTAATAATTTACTAAAACCATTATGGTGAGCAAAAGTTTAAAAACTTGATATTATTAATAATAAAATTGAAGAATTAATAAATTAATCTATAAAACCTAAAAAATAACACCCAATGTTCAATTAAAATCATTCAATAAAAAATAAACCCTAAAACTATTTAAAATATGTTTAACCAAATTTAAAACCCAAAAATCAAAATGATTTGATCACGGTTTCCTACAAATTCAACTTAACATTCATCTCAAAAATTATTTTACCTCAATGATCATTAAAAATATTTTTTAAAATATATTTAACATAAATATAATGAAAATATATGCTCCCAGAAATATATTAATCTACAAAAAATAACCAGAATCATATTGACATCAAATTAGCCTTAAGTCCCTAGGGTTGCCCATGCCTCTCAACTTATATTACTAGAAAATCATTTATCCCATTGTCCCAATTAACCATAATATAATCACTTACCAAATAAAATGGTAATATATACCTCAATAATGTATTCTTTTTAAAACCCAATAAACATTTTTCTAAAATATCAATAATCACCTTAGTATATAACCACATAAAACCTCAAAAGTGTTTATATATCACTAAAATTATAATGAACCTTGAACTTGTAAACCTTGGATGATATTTATAACTATTAAATTATCCTTAAATGATAAAATCTTAAAATATAAATTTATCCAAACCCTAATATGATATAAAATGTGACATTCAAGACCCACACTCTAAGATCTGATGATCAAAAGATATTCTTTAGATACTAGCTTCGATACCAACTCATGAAACCCAAACATAAACACCCATAATTAGAAAATTATTATAGAATATGGATTACCTTATATACCCAATACCTTTCAGGTTTAGATATTTATAGAGTTATGAAATATATTCATCTAACCAAACATGTATCTTTATCACCCTAGTGAATGTTTATTTCATTATACCAAATTTTTATTATTATATTATAAGTCTTTAACATCTCCCACAAAACTCTCTACACATGATATCCTACTCTTCTTCATAACCTGGTTAAATAAAAACATAATAATGGGTGGGATTAAATTCTTGAAAAGAGTAATATTACAGGAGAAGCTATCATAGAACAACTGATGCATGATAAATATCATAGGAAAAAATAATATTTAGATATTCCATAATAACTTTTGCATGAATTATATCCTTGTATAAAATAAAATTGGAAATAATCATATGGGTATAAATAACTAATTACATAATGATGGAATACATAATTTCAAACATCTTACTCTTATCGAAAAGTCCTCATGTCAAGATATTTTAAATAAATTTTAAAGGCGTATATTGAATACCCAAACTAGTTTCACTCATGAGACCTACCAATGAATTGAGGGGCAATATAATTTTGAGCCACATACATAATTAAATAATTCCAATGAATTAATTTTAAGAATGAAATGAATAAATAATAAATAATCACCTTTCATTAGTAATAAATAGTTATCTTTATTGAAATAGCAAGTATATATATTATCAATAATTCCATGGTCAATCGATGGAATAACCTTCTTGGAAAAAACCCTTAAATTTATAAGGTGTTTAGTGTATAGTTATATGGATATATAGTTAATTCAATAATGTAATTGATATATAATACATCCAAGAGATTAAATAACATTGACATGAAAGAGAAAAATAAGTTTAATAAATATATGTAGAGTAATAAAGAACATAACCCTTATTAAAATGAGAGGTATGAAATATAAAATCATTTGGGAAAATAGTATAATAAATGCATCAAAAATGAGAGTAATTATTCAAGTTAAACTTTTATAAACATGAAAGTATTTATAATTTCATTATATCTTAACTGTCATATGGTAAAGAAATGGGTTTAATAAAAACATATTTAACATGTTTTATTAAGTCATCAAGAGAAATAAGGTGTATAGTATAATTAAATCATATAGCTAGTGAAGCATGAGAAAAATAAAGAATGATAAAAAAGATGAAATACAATTTAATGAAAAATGAGTTAATTGACACTTTGGAATGGTATCACATAAGAAGATAACATGATCTCGATCGTTTGATATAGCAAGTTCAATTGTTCATAAAGAAGTATGTGAAATGTATAAGGGATATCTCTTAGGAGTGTCAAGGAAGGTTTATAGTTGTCTCTACTAGTTTATTACTGAGTGAAGATCAAGTTAACACCCAAAAAACCTTTTTTAGGGTCATTACTCCAAGGTTCATCTAAGACAAAGTTTGCATCCACTTGTTTATATCCAAACAGATATTTTATTGTTAGGAAAACACACACTTTTTACTTTACCAAATTTTCATCTATTATCCTATATTTAGATTTATGTCTAGGGGTCCCACTAGTTTATTCTAGTATCAATTTCCAAATATAATTAAACATTTAAAATAAAGAAATTTAATGATCAAAATTTGGAGTGGATGATAAAAATATACATAAGTGGAATGAAATACCTTTTTAATTCATCTGAAATAAAAAAATCAATTAATAAAATAATAAAATTGAAATATGGTTTTAATTTAAAACCCATGAAAATATAGAAAGAAATATTAATTATGAATAGTGTTCATGAAGTTGAGAAAATTCGTTCACATAGAATATGATAAAAAACAATTTTTCACACTTTAATAAAGAAAGTTAAAAATGTACCATGTAGAAAATGTCAAAAACATTCCTTATAAATCATGTAAAATGTAGTGTACGATTACATTTAGAATTTTTTTATTTATAAAAAAGATAATTCTTGAAAACAAATAAAGAAATATGCATTGAAAATAAATATTTTGGATTGTTCATATGATATTGGGACAAGTCCGCATACAAGAAACTTTTTGGTTGAATTGTGAATCAAAGGAATATGAAATACCAAAAAGAATTGTAAAACCAAAAAAATAAAGTGAGGATAAAATTTAATATAATAATATGGTGGATGAAACCTAAATTATAAGGATTAATTTAAAGAATAAATTTTATAACTGAATGGATGTAAATTAAGTTAATAACCACCCTTACGACTTAGGTATTGTATGAATAGAAGGTCAAGGAATTGGGTGAGATTAAATTAAAATGAAGAACCTAAAAATAACAAATTATTTATGGTATAAGAAGTTAATATATTAGTATTATTCCATATAAAATTAAATTGGTTCATAATAATAAACATGTATCAAGGAATTTGAAATCGAGAAAAAAACCCATAACTTGAATATCTATTTTCCCATAAATATTTTAAATTCATGTATAATAAAATAAGATAAATTAATAATTTATTCCATAAACTTATTCATGTTTATTAACATTTATATAAATCGTTTATTTTCATTTATTACATACTTTTTATTTATATTCTGTTAATATTGATCATCATTTGTTTATAGTTCAACTGATCTTTCTCTATTTTGGTGTAACGGATTTGTTCATAACTCTATGTGAATGAGTTAATTGTATTAATAATTATAGATTTAAATAATATTTTTCATTCTAGTAGTATATATTAACACAACTCAATATATTTTACAAAATATATTCAAATTGTTAAAATGTCTCGGTATACTCATTTTGGGTAGTTAAAAATTATTATGATTATTTATTGTTAATATCATTAATATAATGGAAAATATATCTTTATATAATCATAATAATTACATAAATATAAAAAAATTTCATTAAATTAATTTTTATAACCATCCATGTATGGCAGTGATGAAAAATGAAATACGTCATTTGTTGATATAGTGGTCTGCATGTATGCATGAGTGACGCTTTCATTTTCCAATGACTAGAAAGGAGGTATATGATGGTTGTTGAATAAAAAATAACATTTAAGTAAAATAATTACACTAATTATACTATGCTAAGATGTTTATAAAATATTTGGAGGAGGTGGAAGAAAAAATAAACTTGAATGAACTTGGTTGAGATGATTACCTCTTCCATGGGTATTATCCTTTGGATATCACCCTAATACTTCTTGGGTTGGTATTTTGGTAGGAAAATAACATCTAGGTCATTTATAAGGTTGTTGGGAATTGATTTGGGAAAATTTTTTATGAGATAAATTTCTTTAATTGTGTGGAAAAGTGAGGATAATAGTGGTCCTTCTATATGTGAGAGGGGTGGAACTTTTATAAATACTCTTAACATTTAAATAATTTAAATTTATTTCTAATGGTAAATTGGAACCAAGGAAACCAAAATTATAATATAGGAAAGGTTACACCAAAATAAAATTATCAGCTAATATTATATATATGATTTTTTTTATTTTTGTGACCTAATCACATAGTTTTAACCTTTTAACCCATTTAACTCTTACGGTGGTGACTAACCTTTACTATGGTAACTTGATATTATGAATAAAAATTAAATGAACCTTATAAAATAATTTTAATATGATGATTTCAAATATGGAATCCATTTTACACGTTTTAATTTCTATATTTGTTAAAAAAACATTAAATTTGATATTAGTACGTGTAACATAACAAAATACTAGTTTTAGAAAAATTCCCCTTAAAGAATAAAAATGAATTTACACCAAAATCATGTATATAATTCATCCCCATGAAATTTATTGGTTTATGATTAAAAAAATTATATTTATGGGACTAATACAAAACCAAAGGCAACCTTGTAAATTGTTAAGTGAAGAAAAGGATCAAAAATAGTTCTTTTGTTAGAATAGAACATCAATTTGGTTTTAAAATATCAATTATAGGTATCTAAACTAAATATAATGTTTTAAAATATTTTATTGTAAAACATTATCATATATATTTTCTGACCAAAAGGTTTCATAAAATTTTCATTCATTCTTATATTATGATGATTTTATAAAAGTCATAATGTTTTTGAAAAACTATATTTTTCATTATTCCCCCAAAAATCAACCATTTTAAAAAAATCCAAAAAATTTACCCTAATCTATTTATATAATTCCAAATTAAAAAACTATGTTACTTTCATCGAATTCAAATTCTAATGATTATAAAATTTTATTTTTAAATTGAAATAAAAAAATATAATGAAAATCGCTTTTATAGAAAAATGACCCTTTTAAACATTAAGTGTTCTTAATCTTATTTCATATAATTTTCTAATTAATTGAGAGTTAATTTTTTCACATTTTATATTTATAATTTATTAATGTATACCTTGAATTGTAATAAATTATATATATATTTGTTTGTTTTATTTTGTTGTTGCGTACAATAAAGCTATTTAACAACATATATATTTAAAGTAATGCATAGTAAAATATCAGGCTTTTACACATGACCTGAGGCAGGGGTCAAGTATAGCCTATGTGATTGGGTATCACTAATGGGTTTTGGTAATGGGTTATTATCATTGAATCAATATTGAGATGGGTCTGAGGAACCATGTGGAAGAGCTCACGGGCAAGATGGGATTGTGGATGGGTTTAGCATGTTTTGTTGTATGACCAAGATAGCCTTGTGAGATTATAATTTAAGGATAAATTTCTTATAACTCATTCCTCAATACATGGGGATAGGTATTGAGTGTGTGTCTCCTTGGTGGTGAGTTGGTAAGCACGTGAGATGGGTTGTGATGCCCTGGTAGATGATTTATGTGTGTGTCAATTATGTGTATGATTGATGACATGTCTTGTGACTTGGACTCATTGTGAGTGAGAAGGTGTTGGTGATACCTCCCTAAGTAGGTGTGTGGGTCAAGAGATGATTATTGCTGACCTACCTTGATAGGGGTTGGTTTTTGAACTTTATTTTATTAGAGAACTCAACCAAGAGTGGTTGGTTTGGGAACATGATTTGATTGGATACCTCCCCTAAGAGGGGATGGTTTAGGAACTTGGATTTGATTGAAAACCTCCACTAATATGGTTTGTTATGTTAACTTGACTTGGTGGACAGACTCCCCTTAGAGGGGTTGTTTTGGGTACTTGATTAGTGTCCCCCCTAAGAAGTATGGTTTGGGTACTTGATGAAGATTAGTATAGGCCCTACCTTGAGAGAGAGGGAAGTGGTTGAGACATGGTATGAATCCCTACCATACATATTTTTCTATGGTTTGGTATATACTATAATACAATTTATTTCTTGTATAGTTCAAAGCATTTATAGTCGGGGGTTATAGTGGACTTGTTTGTACACAATGACCTGACATGTATGCTAGTGTGTTTTATTTCTATTTTTCATTTTCCTTAAGAATATAGAAATATTTAAGAATGTGTATTAGTAGAACTTAGTGAGACCCTATTTATATATATCTCTTACACCCTACATGGTCACCCTTGTGTGCGTGCATACCTTATGCCAGATATGTAGGTTGAGAATAAGTTATGCAATGGATTGGGCTAGAGCAGCTTGATTGGGATTTCGGGTGGATTGTAGTTGAGGATCAAGGATGGTAGAATATTCACCTTTTATATTTCATAATTTTTTAGTTTTTATATTTGATTGGGATAAAGGGTGATTAGTGGGTATATATGATTTTTTGTTTCATATTTATTTTTTATAGCATGTTTTATTATTGGTTTTGAATACATTGATTATCCTCTAGGGAGGATTTTTAATTTTTTATTATAATTAATGACAAAGATAATGAGGTAATAGTCTCCCAAATGTATGGTTTATGCCCTTGTCATATAGTGTTTGGAACTTCAGCTAAGATACTGATAAGTGATCTTAGTCGAGGCGTTACAACTAGTTAGTGTATAATTTAATTGAAAATTCATTCATAGAAATGCAGGTTTAAAATTTAATTTTCATCATTTTAATTACAACATAAATATTTTAAAATATATTAGTATCATTATTATTCATCAATAAATCATTGAACCATGCCTCCAACTTGATTATAAAAAACATTATGTGTAAGGGTGAGGATCCATATATCCTAACCCTTTGCATGTTTTCATATCCTATAGTTCTCAAATGAGTCCTACAGAGGTTATGGAAGTGTTTGGATGTTAAAATATGGAAGCAAGAAAAGTTTCATCATGATAAGGTGGGATTCATGGATTGGGTGAGAGCTTAACTCATGTCCAGTTGAATTGGACACATTGTCAAAATGGATAAGTGTATCCATAGGCTACATGAATCTATCAGTTATGTGAAATTGGTTATGTAACTGGATCATCTATGTGGTAGGATCGACTATAAAATGAAGGTACATGAGTGGATCAGTTGCATGAGTGATTATATATGTGGGTGGATTGGGTACATTGATTAGCTAAATTGCTGAATCGGCTACGTGAATTGGCAACATGCTGAATTTGGCTATATAAAGAATTCATCTATGTGGGGAAATGGATGTGTGGGGATTTTGGTTATGGGTGATTTCAGCTATGTGAAATCACCTGTGTAGATATTTCTGATAGTTTCGTGAAAATGTCTATACATGTCTTTTGGAAGCATGAATTAAGGGCCTTCAAAGGAATAAATTTTAAGGATAATTAAATTATTTTTTTTAGTTTTACAAATGTGTTAATGTGACCTTGAATGTAGAGTTTAATGAGATCCATAGAAGTTGGAATTAAATCTTTTACGATATATAAAATTCAATCATACCGTATCTAATAACTCAAAATTAGAGGTATTTTCCTTTATTAATACCTTCTTGAATTCTCTCAAGATTGTACATTACAAAACCCTTCCCTTAGAATAATGGAACCCTTCTATTAGTGGCTCGAGTTCTCTAGTGATGATTCCATCTAGCACACACCTCCTATTTTGGTGTAGCAAGTTGCATGGAGATAATTTATTCCATGTAGGGGATTCATTGATTCTGCTATTTATTTATGTGAAATTATAAATATGGCATAGTTTAGAACTTTGTATTTCCATGGAATTGACCTAATAAATACTGAACCATATTAATAAAGAAATTGGCTGGTGATCACCTATTAATGTTCGTTATACCGTGATAGAGGGTTTCCTCTTGATTTTATAGATAATGTGATATCTGTGACATGTTTATTATAATTTCTTATTATTCTATTGATTATCATTGTTTTCTAGATGATTTTTTTAAAAAAAATATAGAATTAATTGAAAATTAATTAGCTCAAGAATAATTAAATAAAATCCATGTATGAATTTTATGTTTCATGTAATTTGATAATGATAAAATTAATGTGAGTATGTATGTTTAATTAAATATGATATTCCATGTGTTAATGGAATTTTTAAATAATTTGAAGCATGATAATTCTTGTTGATAATGTTGATAATAAAAAAAAGTCTTTTTAAATGAGAATGATACATATCACAGTTTGATGAACCAGGTTTTAATTCTAAGAGCATGTTTAGCCTTTTAGCAGCTTGTTATAACTTGATTCCTTATGTTTCCTATAGATGAGACCTATGAATAATGAATTGGTTAATTAAAGAATGAATAAGAACCAATTGTTTGATAAAGATAATTTATAGGGCATGAGTTTACTATATTCTTGAGAAGGTCAAGTGTCTTGAGTTTGGAGCCGTCAAAACTCATTTATGTGTGAAGGATAAATGTCCTACTTTAATGGATTAGTTTCCCTATTTACAATGTTTGTTTATAGTTTCCTTGTAATTTTCTCTAGTTGTGAGCTTATTTATAAAATTTTATATGATCCTTGGATGGTTGAGCATAAATAGATGATGTTATAGGGTAGGTTGACCCATATGATGTGGCAGTAGTTAACGCCTATGATGGAGAGATGCATTGGGATATGTTTGTGGTTTTTAGGGATGGAACCTTAGATTATGGAATGAGTTAAAGCTGGTATTACCTTCTGATGTGATGCTGAGATCTGGGATACTTTCTTATGAATATATTTAATGGTTGATGGCCAACTTTCTTATTTTATCTTCATTACTTTCCCCACTTCCTAAGGTGGTTAGATGTTCTTGGTTACATATTTTCCCTTAGTGGTAGCTTATTAAGGTTTTCCTAAAGTACATAGTTTATATAATGATTGAAATAGAGAATAAATAATTCCTAACCCACAGGGCTAGTTTTTTTGGAATGAAAATTCTAAAAAGATGTTAATCTTGATAAACCATAGAGTCTTTATGGATTATACCTAGAGATAATGGACTTTACTTTGATGATTAATGTAATTATTTGTGGAATAATGTTAATGGTTATTTAATAAATAATTAATTAATTATTATAATGGATATTTTTAAATGAAAAGAAGTAAATTAATATATATCTTTTAAATGAATATGTGATTCTAAGATTTCTTGTCTTAGAAGTGGAGGTCAAGAGTCCAAATGGAGTTAGCTGTAGTTGATTCTAAGACTAGGTTTTAAACATTTTATGCTTTTTAGTTATACTATATCATGTATAATCTATGATTTCATACATTAAACCGCCCATGTCAGTTGGGTAAATTGACAACTAATGGACTATGGAAGGGTGTTTTCCCTAACATCTTGATGATGGATGAATGGATAACTAGACCCTCTTGTCCTTCTCTATTCTCTTGGTAGTTACTTATACTGGTATGCATTTTGGTTTTCTTTCCCATATATGTGTGTAGTGGTATGTGTTGTCTTGTCATTATTTCACACAAATTTATCTCTAAATATAGTATCCAAAGGATGATTATTTCACAAACATTTTTTTCTAGATATAATATCAAAATGATGATTATAGTTATGACATGTATAGACTGTGATGGATTAAGGTACTTACTCATTGTATGGTTTATGATGGATTGATGTATAATACCCGATGTTTGATATATTTTATATGGGGTGTGGTGGATCCTTGAAACAACTTGGTTATTGTATATGGATATGGGTCAAGGATTATGTGATGATGTGATACACAAGGTGTGTGTTTTTATTCCTTTCCAATATGCCTTTGGGCTAAATTATTTTGGAGAGAGGTGGCTCAATATGTGTGACATTGGGGAAGAGCAGCAAACCAATGGGGAAGAATGAGCGGGTTACCCTTGATGTTTCATTACTATATTTTATGATCTATTGTATATGATACACGGTGAGAGGTAGCCATGGTACAGCTGGAATCTCAGTATACCAATTTTGGTGATGAGTTAGTTTCACTGTTATTCACTATGAATTATCATGATTTCTTTATATTTTTTATGATAGGATCTAGGGAGGATCCTAATGAGTAACATATTATGATCACCCAAAATATATATAATTTTTTTTCATATCAACTGGAGAAGGTTTTAGATTGGGTTGGATATTACTAGCTAGTAGTTTTTCATGAGTTGTTTAGGATTCGTGGTCAATGCCATCTTTACCTTTTGTTACTTATAGTTTTCCTTTCATTTATTATATTACTATATAAAATTTCATGTTTTTACTTGGTATTTATATATATATATATATGATTAGGTTTTGATTGGTGTATCTTTCTTATCTCTCTCTTCCACATGTTCTGTTATAGGGAAATTACTCCCATTTTTTTTTGTTATACCCTCAGTGATAGTTAGAAACCCCGGGCCTATTGGAGGTGGGACTTTGGAAATCACTGTCTCACATCCCACATTGTCAGACTAGGCGGGGAACACTTTAGTGGGAGGGGTCATGATAGAGTTGTATAAGAGGATCAAGGTTAGGGATGTGATGGAGTTTGGATTTAGGCATAGATGAGGTTTCTTGGGTTGGTAGAAATGGTTTCATATAAGTTTAGTAAGTGATGTAAACATGGGAGACTTTCTAAGACACAAGTATTTAGGGACCCCTGTGATCTTATTCATAGAACATTAATTTTACTGAGACATATAAATTAAATGATGTTGGATTAATGGTATAGTTCTAGGAAAGGATCATACATCATTCTTCTTACACCTGTGTTTGAATTGAGTGGACATTGGGATAGGTTAAAACCTTAACAAGATTAAAAACGATTAATTAATTAATGAAAATTATTTCATATTCCATTTTTAGAAGTCTAATAGTTTGTTATTTTTCAGTAATAGATCTAAGTAGATGTACTTGTTAGGTACACACTAAATATGTTCAGTGGGACATTCCAGCAAATCTCCACAGAGTGGAGGTAAATGATGAAAAAACATTTAGGAGAAAACTCTAAGAGTTTAAACACCAAAGTTTATAGAAGTATGATGGATATATTTTAGATTCAGTCATAGAATACTAGATATATGAGGTTGAGATAGATTTTAGTTTGATCTATGATCAAAAGGAGAACTAGCTTTCATTGGCTGTGATGATGTTACGTGGAGCAGTGAGGTAGTAGCGATTCTTGTTTCTAATGGATTCTGATGAGTTGATAGTCTCAAGGGATAAGTTCCAATACCTGATCCAAGAAAGGTACATTTCTTAAAACACAAAGGTGTCCAGTATCTAGGTGTTTCTTACCATTTTATATGGTAGTTCTAGTGTATAAGAATTTAGGATATGTTCCAGTACCCTTCTGTGATGTGATTATGACATATTTCTAGATAAGGAGGCTAGTGCATGTAATTTTGAGGAGGATTTTAATTCGTAGATCCAATTACAGGTCACCCTATTTATGATAAATACACATCTTGAGGTGATAGAAAGAGTAGATTTTATTGATAAGACGTTGTCTAGAATCAGATTGTCATAAGAGGTGAGTTGTCATGATTCCTCACAAAGTACAGTTGTGGTCTAGGGTTCCCGGTTTCCTAGATATAAGAGTTTACGATCATCCAAGGGGATGTCGCATCCCTCATCATATCATTTATCTGGTGGGGGTATCTCTCAAACGTATTCTATATGATAAGATGCATATTTTTCTTATGGTGGTCGAAGTCATCAATTGTGATATTTTCCAACCTTTTGAGTAGTCAACTTATACCCAGTGTTCTACTTTAGGTTCCTCCATTGAGGCAGTTTCTACCAAGGAATAAGTAGCAAGGTGATCTAGTTTCGGATCAATAGAGTGGATATGGGGTAGGAAGAGTACATCCTCAAGATGCTCCCCATCCTTAGAGAGCAGATTGTGGTTATGGTGGTGGTCATCAAAAGGGTCAAAGAGTGCATGGATAAGTTCATAGTCAGCTTTATCCATTAGTGTTGCCAGCTCCATGTGAGCCAGATTTCATTCAAGGTACCCTTTTCTTGTTTTCTACATGGAATAATGCTTTTTATATTTTAGGAGTGACATACTCCTTTATATGTTTTACCCTCATCCATTCTTTGGAACTTGTGGTAGAGAGGATTGTAGTTCCTTTGGAATTTACTACACTAGTTGGAGGTGAAGCAAACTTTTATGAAGTATGTGGAGACTGTGAGCTTGTGTTGGGGTAGAACCACTCTTGGGAAGATTTCCTATGTTTACATATACATCCATATGACATCATACTTAGAATTTATTGGTTGTATATGATGTAGGATATCATGGATTTCATCAATAGGTGAGTTGTGTTCTATGATGCTGATGGAGATCCAGAAGTGTTTGTTGGCAAGAGAGACCCTATGATGGGTTAGAGGCATGTTAAATACATACGATCCTTGATGGTTGAGATGATGATGAACTCATCGAAGGTTAAATATTTAGTGTTTCCAAGGGTTGTAGAAGAGTTCACTAATGTCTATCAAGAGGAGGTTTCAGTGTTACCCCCTCGATAGGAGATCGGGTTTGGGGTAGAGCTACAACTAGGAAAGTATCTTATCTCAATGTATCAATATAGTATGGAACCTTATGAGTTGTGAGTGATAAGAATATAGATTGATGATCTATTTTAGCAAGGTTTTTTTGAATGAGTGTGTCACCTTGGGATACACCATTTTTTCATAAACAAGACTGATGGAAGTTTATGGATTTGTATCAATTATCAAATCTTGAACTATGTGATAGTGAAGAATCATTATCCAATTCCATGAATTTAGGATTTGTTAAATTAGATGAAGGTAGAAATTTTGTTCTTTAAAATTTATTTATGGTCAAGATATCGTAATATGTGATTAAAGTATGATGATATTTAGAAGATTGGCTTCCAATTTTATAATAGTAATTATGAGTTTGTTGTGATGTCCTTCAGTGTGATTATTTCTCCAGTTGTGTTTAGTGGTTTGATGAAAACAGTTTTCAAATAGTTCCTAGATAATTTCATATTGGTTTTCATCGACAACATCCTTGTGCACTTTATGTCTGAGGAAGATCATGGAGAGCATCTATGTTCCATTTTGCTAGTTTTTCTTCAAGAAAAGTTCTCAATAAGTTTTCAATGTGTGATTTATGGACTTTTGAATTTCATTTCTTAGGGTATGTTGTGTCCCAATAAAGATTATTTGTGGATCCTTTGAAGATAGAGGCGGTTTTTTCTTGGGAACCCCTCCAGATAGTGGTAGAGTTATGGAGTTTCCTTTGTCTTAAAGGCTATTATTGGAGGTTTGTAGCTGATTTATATCGGGTTACAACTAATTTGATAGCCTTAACCAATTATGATTTGGAATTCTTTTATATTGACTGGTTCTAGGACTCTTTTGAGTACCTGAAGTAGAATTTTGTTAGTTCTCCATTCCTTTATTTTCTAGTGGAGGGAGTTCAGTTTGAGGTTAATTATGATGCATCACATATTGGATTGGTCTATATTCTAATGTAGTAGAGACTATTTGTTTCTTATGGGTCTCAATAGTTCTGTCCCCATGAACGTAATTATTCCACCCATGATCTTGAGTTGGAGACAGTTGTGTTTTCCTTGAAGTTGTGATGACATTACCTCATCGATGAGCATTTTGTGGTTTTTACTGACCATAAGAGCCTGAGGTATGTCTTTTCTCAGCATGAATTGAACTTGTGTCTACATTAGTGGATAAAATTCTTATAATATTATAAATTCATGATTTCATATACTCTAGGTAAAGGAAATTTTTTAGCTGATGTGCTGAGTAGGAAGTCACGTAGTGATGTCGTGTGTGAATTTGGAGATTCTTGGAGGTTGATGGAATAACTCTAAACAATACATATAGATATGGGATAGGTTAGAGGTGGATTTTTTTTCTTTTACAAATGATAGTGTAGTCTTATTTGGTGCATCAGGTGGA
Organism: Viscum album; assembly: GCA_963277665.1. Taxonomy (NCBI): domain Eukaryota; kingdom Viridiplantae; phylum Streptophyta; class Magnoliopsida; order Santalales; family Viscaceae; genus Viscum; species Viscum album. The sequence goes on from OY728137.1 coordinate 1,313,193,345, forward strand.
GGAGTCCCAGTTGGGGAATTCTGAGGTATAGTTCTAGAGGGACTGAGTTATTTTTTGTGATACTCCTGAAGGTTGGTAAGAGGATGGATAGTACTAGGTATTTTTTAGGGAATTATTTTCGTTCCTTTAGTGATGAATGAGACGTTTCTCCATGAGTTCCATAGATCACCCATGGAATTACAACTTGGCGTGGAAAAGATTACCAAGCCTTGAGAGGTCTATTTTTATGTCCTAGGATGAAGTGTTTAATTTCAGATTTTGTTTCTCGATGTTTGGTCTTCTAGAATGTGAAGGTTAGGCACCGTTTCCCTAGTGGTTTTCTCCAGCCATTAGATGTTCCCCAATGGAACTTTTATGAAATCTATATGGACTTCATTAATGGTTTACCTCAACATCAGGGAGTCTATTATGTTATATTGTATATAGTGGATTTTCTAATGAAATCAACCCATTTTATAGAAATCAGGGAGTTAATATTAGTGGAGGTTTTATTGAGGAAATATCTAGAGGAGGTGGTGCAACTCTATTGATTCTCGAAGATGATAATCTCTAATTAGGATCCTCATTTTACCTTTAGAGTGTAGAGATGTATCCATCATGATTTTAGTTCTCATTTATGCCTTTTCATTTCTTTTAATTGGTAGAAGTATGTTAAGATAGAGAGGACTATCCATACTCTTGAAGATATATTGTTCTCTTGTGTGCTAGATTTTTTAGGTTAATGTATGTGGAACCTTACCTTGGTTTATTTTTCTTACAATAATTGTTTTCAATCTATCATTGGTATGGAACTATTTGAAAATTTGTATAGCAGAGCTTTTCATTTTCCATTGTGCTGGACTGGGGTTGGAGAGGTAGAAATTATCAGTCTGGAACTAGTATAGAATAAAATAGATATGGTTCGGGTAATTCATGAGAGGATGAAGGTTGTGTGGGATCATCATAAATCCAATGCTGATTATTAGATGATTCCTCTAAATTTTGACGTTGGAGATCATGTGTTCTTGAAGGTGAATCCTCATCGTGGGTAGTGAAGGTTTGGTCATGAGAGTAAGCTTTCTCCCTTTTTTTGGGAATTTAGAGTTGTTGGATTGTGTTAGAGTAGTGTCATATTATATAGAACTTCCCCTTTATATAATTAGAATAAAAAATGTTATTCATGTGTCGCGGATCCATTGTTATCTTCATTACGAATCTCATGTCATCAATTGGGGCCACATCGATGTTGATGATGATATAGACTTCAAGGAGTGGATGAGGAGATCTAGGACTGCCAGGAGAAGGTGTTTCATATGAACTTTATTCCATTGGATTGAGTATTATAGTGGAATAGTACTTAGTTCCATAAGCTATTTTATATTTGGCTCTTCTCTTATAAGGTTGTTCGTTTTGTGGATGTCGACATTTCTGGCTGATGATATGGTTTCCTCTTGTTTCCTAATGTGGATTTAAACTAGTATGATTGGTATCTCCCCTAGGAGAGTGTCTTGGATCTTATTTTTGCTTTTTTGTGGTTTTGAAATTTTCTCCTATAAGTGGGAGGGTTGAGCTCTTCTGATGGAGAGATCCTTAAGAGGTATCTTGCAGGGTGGATGTTCAGATGACCCATATTTGTTTTCTATTTGGGTTTGTTTTTGGATTCTCAAGGATGAGAATGTTTTTAAATGTATCTAATATAAGGGCTCAGATATATCTAGCCCAACACTTTTCATGTTTAAAAATCTTGTAGTGCTTGGAGGAGGCCTACAAAGTGTCTATAGTTGTTTAGATATTAAAATCTAGAAGTAGGAATAGTTTCACATCATGAAGGTGTTGTTCACGGCTTGGGTGAGAGCCTAAATCATGACTAGTTGAATTGCCTACATGGTCAAAACTGCAACATGGATCCATCAGCTACGTGGATCCATCAACTATGTGAAATCAATTATGTTGTTGGATCAGCTATGTGTATTAGTTGTGTGGTAGGATTAGCTACATGAATTGGATATATGAGTGGATCGGTTAGGTGAGAAATTGTATATGTGAGTGGATCAGGTAGATCGATTAGCTATGTGGCTGGATTGGCTACGTGAATTAGCTACATGCAGAATTCTTCTATGTAAGGAATCTGGATATGTGGGGAATTCGGCTTTTTGGGAAATTGGTTATGTGTGGAATTAATATATATGGGAATTTGGCTACATAGAAAATTTAGTTGTGTGGGAAAATGTCTATGTGGGTCTTTTTGGCTACATGGTGCTTCCATCTACATGAAATCACCTACGTGGATATTTCTTCTAGTTTCAGGAAAATTGACTTGTGGGTCTTTTGGAAGCACAAATCAAATACCTTTGAATCCTGAATTGATAAGGATAATTATATCCTTGATTTTTTTAGTTATATTAGGCTATAAATTTATCCTTTCTTGTGGAGGTTAATGAGATCTATAGAAGTAGGAATTCAATCTTTTATGATCAAGAAAATTTGATCATCTCGTATCTATTGACTTGGAAATGAAGTTATTTTCCTTTTTCCCTCCCCACATGAATTCTATTTACACCAGGCATTCCAAAACTATTTCCTTGGAATCATGGAACCTTTCTGGTAGTGGATCGAGTTATCTAGTGGTAATTACATCTAGCATGCACCCCCTATTTTGGTGTAGCTAGTTTCATAGAGCTTATTTCTTCCAGGTAGGGGATTATTTGTTTCTATTATTTATTTGTGTTCAATAAGAAATTTAGAGAGGTTTATCACTTTGGATGTCAATGTAATTAATCTAATAAATATTTAATTGTATTAATAAAAAAAATTGTTAGTGACCACCAGTTGATAAGCTTTATACCATGATAGTTGTTTACCTCTTTATTTACTAGATAGAGTGATATATATGTCATGATTGTTAGAATGTATTTATATTCTATGGATTAGCATGTATTTTTAGATAGAAATTGGTATGGAATGTAAATACTGAATTAATTAATAACAAATTGGTTTAATAATAAGTAAATAAGATACATGTTTGAATTTGGTGTTTCTTGTAATTTGATGATGATAAAATTAATGCAAGTATACATGTTTAATTAAATATGATCTTCTATGTGTTAATAGATTTGTTAAATAACTTGAATCGTGATAATTATTTTTGAGAATGTTGATAATAAAATAAATTCTAAATGACAATGATACTTCTCACAGTTTGATGGAACTAGTTTTAATTCTAAGAGCATGTTTAAACTTTTAGTAGATTATTATATATTGATGTCTTATGTTTCCCATAGTTAGAACCTGTGAATAATGAATTAGATAATTTAAGATAGTATAAGAACTAGTTGTTTGATAAATATAAAACTGGGTCCTGAGTTTCCCATATGCTTGAGAAGGTTGAGTGTCGCGAGTTTGGAGCCGTGAGAGATCGTTTATGTCTGAAGGATAAATTCCTTGCTTTGAAGCCCCAGTTACCATTTTTACTATGTTTTTTTCTTGATGCCTTGTGATGTGATCTAGTTGTAATATTCTCTATACAATTTGATATAATCCTAGGATGACTAATCCCATGTGGCTAATATGATGCGGAGAGGAGGCCTAGATGATGTGGTCACAGTTGACACCTATAATGGAGAGATGTGTCGGGATATGCATGTGGGTGTTGGGGATGGAACTGGATTTGTTGGAATGTGTTAAAGCTGGGATTACCCATTGATGTGATGTTGAGAGCTGGGATGCTTGGTAATGAATTTTTTTAATGGTCAATGGTTGGGTTTCTTGTTTTTTTTTGTATTCCTTTCCATACTACTTGAGGTGGATGTATGTTATTGGTTTCATTTTTTCACTTGGTGGAAGCTTAGGATAGTTTTCCTAGAGTACCTAGTTTATGGAATGATGCTAATAATGAATAAATAATTCTTAACCAATGAGGTTGGTGTTGTTGAAATGAAAATGCTGAAAATACGTTAATATTTATAAACCTTGGAGCGAGTTTGGATTATTCTTGGAGGGATTAGACTTTACATTGATGATTAATGTAATGAAATGGGGAATAATTTTAATGGTTAACTAATGGATACTGAATTAATTAACGTAAATGAAATTTTTTAATGAAAAGAATAATTTAACATAGCTCTTTTAAATGCTTGTGTGCTTATAGGATATCTATTCTTAGTAGTGGTAGTTGGGACTCTGAGTAACGTTAGATATAGTTGAGTTTATGTCTAGGTTTTTTCCATAGTGTGGTTGTGAGCTATATTATATCATGTTTATTTTGTGATTTCAAATTCTTCTCCTCCCAAGTCAGTTAGGGAGACTAAAACCAAGTGGAATCTAAGAGGGTGTTTTCCCCAACATCTTTATGGGAGGATGGATGGATGACTACCCACTATAGCCCCTCTCTCATATCATGGGAGTTACTTGTGCTTGTAGGCACTGCAGTTAGCTTTCCCATATATGTGTGTAGAGGTATGTGAAATCTTTTGTTTATTTCAAACACATGAATCTCCAGATATAGTGTCAAAAGAATTATTATAGGTATGATGTGTATAGGATCTGATGGCATGAGGTACTTACACCCTGTATGGGTTGTGATGGCTTGAGGTATAAAATTTAATGTTTGATATACATCATACAGGATGTGGTGGCACTCTGAGATTACTTGGTCACTATATATGGATATGTGGTTGGTATGATTTTATGATTTGATGCACGAGGTGCATGTTGTGATTCCTTGACCAGGTGTCTTTAAGATGGATTATTTTGGAGAGAGATAGATCAAGATGTGTAGGGGTATAGTGGAAAACCAATGGGGGAGCATGAGAGGGGAACCCTTGATATTTAATTACTATATTATATGATATCTTGTATGAGATAATTGGTGAGAGTTATCCAACATGAGGTTGGGAACATAGTATACCAGTTTGGGTGATGAGTTAGTTTCACTATTGTTCACTGTGATTTAGCATTCTTTCTTTATCTTTTGCATAAGAGGATTTATAGAGTATCATACTGAGTATATTCTTATTCTCTCCCAATATATATATAAACTAGTTTTCAATTTATCTAGAGTAGGTTAGAGATCGGGATGGACATTACCAGCTAGTGGTTTTTTAGGAGTTTTTTGGGATTTGATTCCATTTTCATCTTTACCTCTTGGTACTTTTAGTTTTCCTTTTAATTGTTCTAGTACTATATGACATGTCATGTTTGAACTTGGTATTTCATTATATATATGTATGAGAAGGTGTGGATTGGTGTATCTATGTTATATCTCTCTTCTTCATGTTTTATTAGAGGGTAATGTCTCCCATATGTATGATTATTATACCCTCATTTATATTCACTAACCAAGGGCCTACTATAGGCGGAACTCAGACAGTCACCATCTCCCTTCCCTCATTGTCGGACGTAGAGGGGTACACTTTGGGGGAAGGGGGTTGTGGCATTATGCACATTCATTAAAAACATATAATTTTCATAAAATTATACAAGAAATCAACAAATATAATATAGAACTAGAAATAATATGTGTTAGTTATAAATCTAACCCATGATTAATTATTATATATCAGATTTAATTTTAAACCCCACTACAGTAATAGTGGATCCACATAAAGTGTGCTAACATAAAACAAGGAATGATTAATGCATCAAAAGGGAAAATAATAGTTAAAAAAATTATATAATTTGTTATTTTAATCAATCCTCCAATATAAAAAATCATGAAATATTTATTGTTTACCAATTCAAAGTAATACATGATTAGATGACCAAGATGGGTTATCTCTACCACTACCGCCATTATCAAATTCTTAATATTTTTCAATGCCAACATCCACTTCTATAGTTACATTATGACTAAGAGATGGGTTGGTAACAGCATCTAAACCACTGGGAGAAAATGATGCCAGCACAGAGGTCATCTAAGTATCAAATTTTGATGACACATCTCTTAAAATCATAGATCTTATAAAATGGAATCCAATGGTCTTCTACTATTTTATAATCTAAATTTCTTTCTCTTTTCTAACCAAACACTATTATATAGTATATTGAGTGCAAGAACCATGGGTTCTTGATGATTACCAATACTTCATAGGTATAATATTCTTTCCAAGCCTATATTAAACCATCCTAGAGTTCCCACGAGTGAAATACTAATAGGAATGATTATTATGAACTCAATGGTCCTCCCCTTATCTCTCAAAAGTATCCAAAGTAACTTCTGAAATTACTTGTAAAATAAAAAAGAAATGAATTATATGTTAGTTGTATTGGTTAAAAATCTAAATATTCATGTAGTTTATTCTCCCATGAAAGGACTAACTAGATTGTTATCACTTCTATTCCATCTAGAAAAATATAGTTGGGCATGCAAAACCAAACCCTTGATATTCAATATTTTTTATATAAATTACATGTCAATAAAAAGATAACAAATATTACTTTTTAATTTGTGTGTGTGTTATATTAAACAAACTAAACAAATACTTTTCTAATTATGATCATGGTTAGACATTCCAGTGTGCCCCAGAGTGTGAAAAAATTTTATTACTGACTTGTTTTTTATTCATCTATGATGATTATTGCACAAAAAATATAAATTAAATAAATAATTTTTTAAAAAATACAAATTAATTAGTTTACACCATGAAGGAGAAATAATGTACATCTATACATGAAACATAGGATTAGAGTGGTAGGAAACATACGAAAAAATATTAATTTAGCTAAATGTCTCAATTTCATTTCTTTAGTGGCGATTTTAAAACTCTATTTCTATTTCATGGTGATTTTTAGAAAATTCACAACTAAATACAAAATTTTATTTTTCTATTTTTTAGAGGAAAATTTGATAACACCAACATGAAATATATAAAATTAAAAAATAATTTATTATTAATCATTTCTTATAATTTTAAATTTTAAATAATTTTCAATTGTGAATTATTAAATTTTAGTTATCATTTATTAATTATTAATTATTATATTTTAATCATAAATTTTTTATTATAAGTTATAAATTATAAATTATAAATTAATAATAAATAATAATTAATTCTTAATTCTTAATTATTATATATAATAATTAATTATTGAATTTTAAATATTTAAAAAATAAATTAACTATTAATTATTAAATATCACTATTAATTATTAATTATTTTTTATTTTTTATTATATATTATTTATAACTAATTATTATTTATTATTTGAGTTTTTATTAATTGTTAATTATTAATTATTAATTAAATGTTATTATTTATTAATTATCAGTTATTAATTATTGTTTAACAAATATTAATTATTAATTATTAACAATTTTTTATTAACTATTAATTATTTATTATTAATAAAAATTTATAATTTATAATTTTATTTACTTATTACTTATTAATTACTATTAATTTGTTATTAATGATTTTTTAATTAATAATTTTTATTTACAAATGAATTTATTAACAATCAATTAACCTTTTAATTTTTAATTGATAAATATTAATAATTAACTATTTTTAATAATTAAAAATACAAAAGAAATTTGTAATTTTATTCATTAGTATTTAATATAATGTATTTTATTTATCAAACAAGTTAAACAATATTTATTGACATATTATTGCATGTAGATTAACGTGGTGGAGTGGATACTACATAGAGAGTTAAATGAGAATGGATGAGAGTATTGTAAGGATAAGTTACCCTCTTTGGAACGTTTATGTCATTTATACAAAATATTGAGGCAAGTAATTTAAATAAAATTTATTGATATATTAATAAATTCAAATTCATTTGATGAAGCGGTATGTACTTAAATAGAAAAGTGATCATGTGTGAGATTGACACAAGGATGCGTGACCTCTAGGGAAGTCATTGTGACTCTACTTAACACATATGGCCACTCTGATCAGACTATGATTCGATAAAGTGTTAGAATTAATTATGATACCTAAATGTATTAATACTTACATGTAACAATAATTTCAGTGTTGGGTAGAGGTAAATGGAAAATTATCAGGATAGAATGTGATCAAAAGAGTCATTAAAGAGATATATAAGGGATATCTTCATGATATAAGTAGAATATATAAGAGACATTTCATAACATGATAATGTGTAAATTGTATTCCATTTATAATTTTAGGTGAGGACTCGACTTGAAGAAAGTGTGTATGATTCATCCTTTTGGTGACTTCATCTGGTAAATAATCATAATACAAATTTTCATGTCATGATGCAGATGTAACAACTCACATTTTCTATGTATTATTTTTTTATATTATTTGGAATGTTTTCAAAATAAGGCGTTGAGACAAAATTTGAATTTGAGGTCCAGTGTGCCTGAAATAAATGTTTGAAATATATTGAATATATTAATATCACGTGCATGAGTTTTCCTAAAAAAGTGTAATAACCCCCCAAATGAGGGCCAAAATCATAAATCATAGAGCACTGCCGAGTTTGGAATACAGGTTTTACCTTAGGGGCAATATAACATTTTTCGGTGTGGGGTGTTTGTGAAAAGGTCAACGCTGGCATAAAATAACGAAAATTAATTTATTAAATTAATTTATTTTGTTTATTGACCCAAGGAACTATCTTCTACATTAATTATTATATTATGGCCAAATTTATGGTTATTTTCATAACCCTGTAATTTTTAAATAGCATTAGAGAGCCGTTGAAGGAGTTTTTTTGGTCAAATGACAACCGAGGCAAGGTTCAATGATCGGTCTGTAGTGGAATTCAAGGATCTCCCCAAAAATAATGATGCGGATTCATTATTCATGAATGATTGATCCAAATTATGGTAGAACATTATTCTGATTATAAATATCTCTATTTTATTATTTCTATGAAGAACATGAATTAATTGACCAACAGATTGATCTTCGGATATGTTTTATTGAGGGATGGGTTATTTTGTGGGGATTTATTAGAATAGTGGTATATGTTATTGTGGATCTTCATTCATAATTATAATGACAACGGATTAAGTCCAACTAAACATGATCGTGGTTTATTACTCTTTTTCGTGTTTTTGGGTTTTCTCCCATTGTTCTACATGCATTCATCATCGATGATTCGAATGAATGGTGGTTCAAAATATTAACAAGAGATAGAATGTTGTGAATATATTTCATAGTGTAACAATTCAATATCACATATCCAATCTTGGATTAACAAAGGGATGGAGCTAGTTTAGAAGACAAAGTGGACCAGATGGATTCAAGGATACCCGATCTTTGTGTTCTTGGGTATACGACAACGAATGATGTGTGTGGACAATTCCGGAACAGAATCAAAGGGTCAAAACATGATGATTGACGATGGAATAACTCATCAAGTTTTGTTTCTTAATTTTATAGAGACATGCATTTCTAGATCAAGGGACATAGGAGTATCTAAATATGCAGGATCCAGATCTAGGATTTTGGAAAATCATGATACACACAGAATGTAATCTAAGAACACACGCCATGTGGGATCCCCTTGTGTGACGCAAATTTTCTATGGAGAATTTACGTATCACACATCATGGTACACTATCACACAACATGTGACTCTTTCCAATTGGCTCGGTGTGTACCTGGGATGGTACACGGGCACAGGAACAGGCGTGGCTAGTCTTCCATTTACATGAACAGACATACATGGACACAGTCAAGAGTACACTAGACTAGACACACCGTGTACTCTGACACAGACACAGACCTGGGACTTTTTCAATAGGCAGAACCTGATTTCAATGGAACATGCCATATACTACTAGTACACGCTATGTACTCTTTAAAAGTTGAATTAGATCCCTTGTCCTCTACAGTTTGGACATGTTTCTTTAGGGTGTTTTCCCTTGATCCATTCCCTAAGGGTTAGTATGGAATCATGTCCAACACATAGGATATTGATCACCTCAGTGGGACTTATTGGATATATTTTTCAGAATTCATCCATGAGGCTTGGTGTGAGATCCTCTATCTTTATATTTATCTAGGTGGAGTTCTTGGTATCATCATGACCAACACTACGTGAGCACCGAACCTCTACATAGCAGGTTATTCCAGATGGAGTTGTTGGTATATCCCATGGCCTTAATCATGATCTTAATTTGTGTATTGTTCACTTCATACTTCCAACATATACTTCTTATGGAGAAACATGATGAGTAGTAAATCTTAGAGGAATTTCATCGGTGTTATCTGACTCGTGGAGTGTGTTCTCCTAGATGAGTGCTATGTGGAATCTACGAGCAGGATCCTTAGACTGAAATTATGGTTGTGATTTACCTTGAGAATGTGTCTCTTTATTGAGTATATCTAGGTATTCTTATTATATATTTTGTATATATATATCTATGTAGAGATGATTATTATTCCTATTTTTATATGCATAGTGATTTTAGGGTATACTAATGGGTAATTTTATGCTCACCCATGCATGGTATTTTTGTACACATGTTGTGTATTATGAAAATGATAGACATTTTAATGGAGTCCTAGAGAGACTAGGACCAGGCAGAGCTTAGTGATCTAGATAGACCAATGTTTTTTCTTGTAATTGTCTTAACAGCAGTACCCTTCCATAATTTCAGGTTGGTATAGTTTTAAGACTCTATGGTAGGCATGTATTTTGTCATGTTTACTTTCTGGTTCAATTTTTCATACTCTAGTTTTTGGATTTAGATGTATGCATGCATGGATTATTAGTTGTTTCATATTTCATCATTGTATGGTCTTGGAGATGTGTGCGTATATAGAGTAACTTTATTCTAAGGTCTCCCATGTGAGTGATATGCCTTCTTATCAATACTCTCCATCCCCTTACCAATTAGAGGTAGGCTTGGGTTAGTCATGGAATAGTCCTCATTGGGATGGGTCATGATAGAGTGATATTAGAGGTATTCAGTTTTAACTTAGGAATGGAGTCTTTGGGATTGGTTTGGCACAATAGTGTTAAATTTTTTGAGCTTGAATCTCAAGCCAGGGACTCCAATGTTGATGTGGCAGTCGACATATCCATACACTAGGACTCTGATTACATGAATTTTGTCTTGGAACTTGTGGTATTGGTTGTGGGGAAAATAAATGGAATATGAATCATATAGAAATTGGTTGTGGTTTCTATTTCCTTCTTTACTTATCTCTCCATATATACTCATTGAACATGGTAAATCTTATCTATTTTAGGATGCCTTCGCAATGTATTCTATATAGGATTGAGCATCAGGATCATGAGGATAATCCCTTTAGTGACAAGGAATCTATACAGAGTCATGTTCCATAGCTGTTACCTCCAAGTGGTGCACTAATTATACCACCCCTATTGAGTAGCATATGGTACTAGAAATACCAGTAGATGAGGTTCTCAAGTTGATCATGCTTTACAAGATTCAGTGGTAGTGACCCCTCAGGTTCTAAGGTGATCCTAAACCATAGGTGGTTAAGGAATGGATTGAGGTAGTGATGGGATTATTTCATATTTTCATAACATCGACAAATCAAATGGTGGTTCTCGAAGTGAGCCTTCTATATAGATATGCAGGACGATGGTGGGGTTTAATAACCCATTCATATGATGATGCGACTCTATAATGGTCAGATTTTGAGTATCAGGATCTTTTGCAATTTTTAAGGAAATTATGATAGTATCTGAGTATTCATCGAGGTTTGTCTACCTCTCCAGGTTCTCAATAGATATTTTTTTTGATTAGTTCAGTCGGACTCTAACCTTTGGGAGAGGACTAAATAGATACATCTGATCCATCATTATAACTCAGTTCATTCCTACCTACGTTGGGGTATTATAGAATTATTTGGTGGTCGATATTTTTGTGGTTCAGATGCATAAATTGGTTGCCGAAAATGATTAACTAATTATTAAGTAATAACTAAATTATGATTAACTAATGATTGAGTAATGATTGACTAATGATTAACTAATGATTAACTACAGATTAACTAATGATTAAATAATGATTAATGATTTATTATCTAATGATTAAAGAATGATTAAGGAATTATTAAAGAATAATTAATGACTGATTAAAGAATGATTAACAAATGATTAACTAATGATTAACTATTAATTAACTACTGATTAAATAATTATTGAATAATGATTAACTAATAATTAAGGAATGATTAACGATTGATAAAAAAATGATAAAATAATGATTAACTAATGATTAAGGGATGATTAAATAATGAATAAAGAACGATTAACTAATTATTAACTAAGGAGTAACTAATGATTAACTAATGATTAAATATTGATTGAGTAATGATTAATTATTGATTAAATAATGATTAAGGAATGATTAAATATTGATTAAGGAATTATTAACTAATGATAAATTAATTATTAAATAATTGCTAAAGAATGATTAAGTAATGATTAACAAATGAATAAATAATTATTAACTAATGATTGACTAATGATTAAGTAATGATTAAATAATCATTTAGTAATAATTTACTAATAATTAAATAAATATTAACTAATTATTGACTAATGATTAACTAATGATTGAGGAATGAATAAAGAATGATTAAGTAATCATTAACTAATGATTAAAGAATTCTTAAGTAATGATTAAGTATTGATTAATGAATGGTTAAAGAATTATTAAAGAGTGATTAAAAATGATTAAAAAATAATGAAGTAATTATTAAAGAATGATTAATTAATTATTAACAAATGATTAACTTTGGATTGACATAGAATAAACATAGGATGAAAGATAAAAAACAGGATAACAAAGAGGCTTAACTGCACACATGATTTGTTACTCCAATGATTTAGATGACCTCTCCCTTATTTCACACATATTTTGTTAATGTTGATGAATATGTTTTAGATGAATCATATTATCTTTATAAACCATTAAACATACATTTAGTAAAGTTAAAAATTATACTACAAAATATTAGTGTCGTCTTTTAGGATATAAGAAAATGTTATAAAATTTTGGTTTCATAAATATTATGTGGTTATCTAAGTAATCAAATATATTTGTAGATACTACAATTGGATGTGGCTTTGGTACATATATACCTAGAGGTAAAACTCAAAAAACACTACATTAAGCTAGAATCGACCAGGAATGGGTTCATGACAACAGGCTTTGATGTACACTTGGTTTGAAACTCTCTATGTATATGCTATAGATGATTCATATTTTCATTATAAACTACTGAAATACCTTTAGAAAGATTAAAATTTGCACTAAGAAACATTAGTATCATATTTTAGGATATAATAAGACATTTTAAAATTTTAGTATCATAAAGATTATATGGTCAACCCTCATTGTCAATTGTATTCATAGAATATTTTGGAAACTGACATAAAAAGAATAGAAACCATCAAATAAGATTATTTATCCATGAGAAAATGATAATTATGATCATATGAAGTGAAATATACAAAAAACCCCATTAAATAACACAATAATGCTTTACAATAGATAAGAAATATCTTGGCATTTTTTAACAAAATATAGTTTGGATCAGATGAGTCTGACTTCAGAAGTGAAGTAAAATCCAGCTTATTTTCAAGGTGTAGCTTAATAACATCTTCCAAAGAGATGTACTTAATTTAAGTACATCCCTTTGGAATATGTTATTAATATACCACTTGAAAATAAGATGTATTTTACATCACTTCTGAAGTCAGGCTCATCTCATCTAAACTCTCTTCTGTTGAAAATTACAAGGTGTTTGTTATCTATTGTAAAGAATTAATGTGTTATTTAATGGGTTTGTTCTTATCCATTTCACTTTATATGATAATAATTTTTATTTTATCATGGATAAATAAATTGATTTTATGTTTTATCTTCTTTTTACCTCAGTTTCCAAAAAAAATATAAGAATTATTTTCAAATAAAATTTTATATAATGAAACATTAGTATCATATTATAGGATATTAAAATACATTCTAAAATTTCAGTATCTGAATGATTACATGGTCAACCCTCATTGTAAATATTATTTACACTAACATAATCTTGACCAAAAAAATTTGGACATTTAGAGACACTTTTTACTGTGTCTACTGCTATTGGGAGGTTATTCAAACTGATCAAGGATATTCTTATAGTACATGACCAACAACAATGGTTGGAACATCTTATCTTGTAACCATAAGTGAACATCAAGACAAAAATTTTGGTTTCTTAAATCTAGGACAAGATCAAGAGATCAAGTCTATTAGCTATCAAAATTTTCAATTCCTAGCTACACTATATCAATTATCTTGTCCATTGGTTACTGATAAGTAGTGGGCCTAAGAAAAAAATTTATTTTCCTAATGATCATATGGGTTCATGATGAAGTTATATGTTGAGGTTTGTAATGCACAACAATAACATCCACATTTTACAAATAAATATACTTAAAATAATGGTTGAAGATGGTCTGTCCCAAGAAATTGAGGCTCTTCTCTATGATGTAGAAGAGGAAAACCTATATGTTCTTCCCGATATACGTGTAAATTTAAATTATGATGAGGATTTTTTAATGATGGAATAGATGGAGACAATATTGCTGATGAGGAGGGAGCATTAGAAGTTGGGGAGGATTTTTTTTGAAATTCATTAGTTATACAACAACCTCAACCAACAATAAATCATACACCACTCTTCACATCTTTGTTGGAAGCAATAGAACATTTGTCTGAATTCAAATGAAATTTTCTAAAACCTGGAACTTAGTTTCATGGAGTTTTAGTGGATAGGTTTAGTGAGATAGAAAAAATATTATATGCTGGAAGGGATTTTCCAAGTGAAGATGCACTGAAAAACATACTAAAAAGCTTTCATATTGAGAGGAACTGTAGATATTTAGTTCCAGAATAAAGACAAAAAAACATTATACGGTCTGATAAATATGGATATGATTTTAGATCCCTCTAGAGGGAGATTCTATACAATGCATTTCGATGTTAGATAATTTTGAATATTGAGGCAGCTCATACTTGTGTTCAGCCAAACCTAACACAAGATCATACTTCATTGGATACTAAATTTGTATCATCTATTATCAATGAGAAGATTAGGACCATCCAAGATGTTTCCATATCCTTTGTGAAATATAGGATATAGAAAAATTTGGTTATAATATTTCCTATAATAAGTCATTGATGGAGAAACAAAAGGAAATTGTGAAGGTCTATGGTGATTGGGATGACTCAAATTGAGTGTTTCTACAATTTATAGCCATACTGAGACGCAACTACCGATTTTTATTCCATATACATATAAAAAATCATGTGTATCAAGATAACCAACTTAATCCATCTCATGTTCAATTTAATTGGTTGTTCTAGGCATTCCTCCCCTATATTTATGAATTTCATTTTAGAAAATAGTTCATACAAATTGATGGAACATTTCTATATGGAAAATACAAGTGAATATTTTTTATTACGGAAACCGCAGTTGGAAACCATTCACCTCTTCCTTTTTCATTTTATATTTTGGATAAGGAAACCTATGTATGATGGGGTTGGTTTTTTGAATGTATCAGCAACTATTTCACCCACATTAGGGGTGTCTTTTTGATATATGATCGGCATCGGGAAATAAATGAGGCAATCAATGTAGATCTTGATACATGGAGACCCTAAAATTCACATCATCGGTACTGCATCAGACACATTTCTAGTAACATGTGAAAAACATTCCATAATGAACCTATGAAGAAGACAATCATGAGGCTTGGTATGAAATGTCCTTCCTATTTTTTCTTATTTCAACATAAAGATAAAATTAATTTATGTGAAATATGATCATTGATTTTTATCATATGATATGGATCAAGGAAGTTTTGAATAAAATTTTGAAGACATGTTCAAGTAAAATCAAGGAGTGTATGATTATATGATGCACATTCGAAAAGAAAAATGGACATTGGAATATGAAGGGGGGAAGGTATGGACACATGACCACAAATATTTTGGATTTAGTCAATGGTATATTGAAGGGAATTTTCAAGTTACTTGTAATTTACCTAGTTTAGGAGGCATTTTATCATTATGTGAAGTACATCATTGATATAAAAAAACTACACTCGGATAGGATATAGCAGGGGATAAGGTACGGATGACACTTTAAATGAGATATTGAAAGGAACATTGACAAATCTTCTAGTTATCGAGTGTTACTTTTCCACTGAGAATACTCTAGATTTTAAGTTCAATAGTTTTCAGGCACCATTATAAGCAGCATTGGTGAAAATGGTGGTATTACTTGAAGCAAGAAAATGCCAATGTGGAAACTTCCAAGCACAATTGTTTTCATGCGCACATTTCATCATAACATGTGCCACTGTGAACATATTATGGGAAGCATATGTTGATCTAGTATACCCTATGGACACCATTTCTAACTATTATTCTTCACCATGGATGCCTATTAGTGAGTTTTGATATTTCCCAATTCCTGAAGACTAGTCGATATTGATACCTGACATCAACAAGTTGCGTTAATGAGGGAGATCAAAGTCCATTAGGATACAGAATAAGATAGACTGGCCTCAAGAACAAGGGAAAAGTTTGAGATGTAGCATATGTTATCAAAAAGTTCATAACCAGAAATGATGCCCTAACATTCTTGGATCGAGATCACACTCTCAACCACGATGATGTATTATCTCCAATGTGATCTTTTAATATTGTTAATTATCTGGTGTTAAATAATATCATTCATTTTTTATAATTGTTTGACATTTTCTAATACTTTTTCTATCAAATAACAATAATCCTTTCATATTCACATTAAAAGGAATATGATAATTACATGTGAGGTCACATGAAAGCATACTCAAACTATACAAAGATAAACCATATAGAAATAATGTGATAAAATAAACAAGAAACATACCATCATGTGAGAAATCATACCTAAATTACAAAGCACTCCATTTTAGATCTAACTTATTAGTTAAATTCAAACTAAGGTTGTTTTGGGTTTTAAAATACAATTTTTCTTTGTTGTATAAAATTTTATTAGAAAATAAGTGATAGAATGTTTTGTAAATTGAGGAAAAAATTATAGAAAACATCAAATCAATTTATTTATCCATGATAAAATGAAAATTATGATCATATAAAGTGAAATGGACAAGAAAAAACCCATTAAGTAACACATGAACACTTTACAATAGACTAAAAAAAATAAAAAATTTCAATAGAATAGAGTTTAGATGAGATGATCCTGAATTCAAAAGTGAATTAAAATCCAGCTTATTTTCAAGTAGTGTCTAAATAAAATTCTGCTGACCATACTACTCATTGTGCAGTATCGGCATGTTTCATGCTATGTGATAGAGGATCATCAGGTTCAATGGATCAGGGTGCATCGACCACACCATTATCATTACATTCTGAATCCATTCACCATTACAACATACCTACATCGAGATGGATACTAAGACATTGTGTTATCCAGTTTCACATTTCTTGATCATCACATACTTACTACCCTCCTTAATAAAAGGAGACCAGTGACATAGACATTCCACCTTCTTGAGGGAGATATGAACATTACCCTTGAGGATGTGGAAGTCCTACGCAGTCTTCCTATCAAGGGGGATGCAGTTATTGGACCCACCCATGGAGACTATCCTATGATTTTACAAATATTGTTAGGTGTCGATATTTTGGCTGATGATACTACTAAATATGGTGGTTTGATATCAATGAGGTGTCTTGAGATTCATTTTTCACAATTACCCAATGATATTGACGGGAAGACTGTCACGTGTCATACCTATGAATATATCTTGTGGCTCATTGGTGGGACATTGTGTTCTTATCACTATGTTATGCATGTGTAGAAGATGTATATGGGGATACTAGAATATTTTTATCAGGTTGGGAGATACATATAGGTATATGCATGCTTGGATTACCCTTATATAGAATTATGCATGGCATCCTGCTCAGATCGCATGGATCTCAAGAGATGTGTCATCCTTCTTCAGATGTGGTCATGGGAGTGCATTCCTCCCCTCTCCCATATTTTTTGGTCGGTATTTTCCTATAAATGTGATGCATGATGCTCTTCATGGAAGCTAGTATGATCACTCAACTATATTATTTTCTGATACTTGTAGGAGTAATTGAATTTAATTTCTTATTATTTATCAATTATGATGTTTTATTTTATAGGTGGAGTCAGAAACACCACTTCATCAACACTCTGAAACATTATTTGGGTGCATACTATCTCATGTTGGATAGCCCACTACCCACCGATGTAAGTACATACAATCTTTAATTGACTAATCAATTTCATAATATCATCATTTTTTATTTTTAATAACAATATTTTTTGAAAAATATCACATGTCATTACAGATTACATGGATTTCATACTGGGTTTTATTATTCTAGTTTCTGGCATACTTCACTAATGGAATTCATGATGCTATGGATATAGTGACTCTCATTCACTTTCATATTATTGGGTGGAACCAGACTGATAGATTCATGATCTAGTTTGGCTATGTTTAGTGCATTCCATTTCCACCAAGACAGTCACTATCATTTTATTTTGTGAAGCTAATGGGGATGAAGGATGTCAAATAGCTCCGAAAACATGATGATTATCTCAACCTCTAGGGTAGACAAGAATCACTTCATATCGAGGGTGAATGTATGATGTGATTCCATCTATTAAAGAAGGCCGATTATGATCCATGGTATAGAATGAAGTTTATACTATATATTACTCCACAAGAAAGAGGGATTCAAGATCTGGTAAGTCAATATATTTCTATTAGTTTTTTTACTGTAAAATTTTCAAAATAATATTGAATCTCTTTACAGTATACTCGACTACAGCAGATTATCCGCCTGTCTAATTCAAAGGAAGGGTAGGTTTCTAGTGGGAATGTGATCCATACTTCAGTGTAGGGGATGGTGCCAGATTATCATGTGGTTAAAGATAGTATCTTCAACCATACACCCCAGGGAGATGACGTTCCTACCCAGGGACTAGAGGTTCCTACTCAGGAACCTCCAGCAGAAGATGTTGATGTTGAGGATCCATGACGACAATAATGCAGACCGCGTCGTGCTGCACATGTGACCTCACTTGTTCCACAGGAAGAGGTAGGCCCTGTAATAGTCCATCCTAAAATGATTTGGGGTGTGAATATTTTTTTACGAGATCCATCTATGTTGGCAGGATATCCATAGTTTTCTTTGGGTACAGATTATCTGAGCTTCTATCAAGTGTAATTTCCCATGCCTCTACCTTTAATTCCAGATCCTTCAAAGGCTATATGGTTCTCCTAGGTTACGATGTTAGGTCCTTCTACACACATAGTGGGAGAAGGATTGGGTTCCCATGATGACATACAGTAGACACCTCCTCCCATTGAAACACAGACAGATCATCTGACAGTCGAAATTCTAGTACCCGATGATCAACCCTCTCTAGGTCATCATAATTCACCCCAGTGTAGAGGTTAGAAATCTTAATATGGACGTCCCATTCACACACCATCACATGGGATGGAACCTCACTATAGAGAGTGACTATACTCGTTCATGTATATGTTTTCTGAATATTAAAATAGTGAAATTATTTTTACTATCAATCACTTTTACATTTTTATCCATTATTTTAATTTTAATTTATATTTTAGTTACGGATTATATTTTATAAGATTTCAAATTCAACTACATGGAACATTGAAAACATAATAAATTTCAAGTAGGTAACTTTTAAATATTATAAAATATATACTATAAAAACAATCTAAATAAAACAAAAAAAATAGCCTAAGAATCTAATAAGGTTTCGAAAAAAATAAATTCATAAATATAATAAATAATTGAAAATGAAAGGAATATAAAGAAATATTATAAATAAAATTGTAATGGTTTAATGCAACGATATATTATTCCATTAAAATTACTTTTAGTTAAATTTTTTAAGAAGTGCTTCTTATTTTGAATTATTTTTTATATTTTTAGTAAGTGTGTCAAATATCATTTAGATTGTATTTATATGTTATAAGTTATAGACTTTCAAGGACACCAAATTGAAACATTATTATATTTCAAGTACGTGAATTTGAGATAATATAAATTAAAAAATATAATTACAATATAAGGTATATTTGAAAAAGTGACTCAATATATAAAACCTAATTGAAAATAAACAAAATCATAAATTTAATAAGTAAAAGATAATTTACATGTCAAAAAATTTATTACATACAAAAATAACATTTTCACATTCAAATATTAATGACATAGTTCTAAAAAAATAAAATAAACACAATATATATATATATATATCATAATATAAAAACATATATATTTTTAAATATACAAACATGTATATTAAAAATAAGTTTTTTTTATTTTTTTTGAAAGATGACAGAGGCTCTTCCACCTTTCCAATTAACCGAAAGGTAGTAGGGCATATGCCCTCTTTCAATAATAATTTAAAAAACAAACTTATACTTATTTTTAAAAAATTATTAATTGCATAAAAACATGAGAAGTGATTGTGGTCATTGTTCATGTTAAACAAAGAACACACAGATATGGTTGAAGCATTGTTGTGTGGGTCGTCACTTACACTCAAGGTAGGATTTTTCACCATTGCATAATATTTCATAATGTATTTCTATATTATAAATGAGGGAGGATCTGAATCTAATTCCTTTATAAGTAAGAACACACCATTCCATATTGTTATTTCATCATGAGACCTAGGGATTTGATACATACAATGTTTTTTTATCACTGCTTTCTTGATCATGCTGCGTCAGTGACTAATGTTGCAGAGAAAGGGAATTTTGTGTCACCTTAATAGTCTACACATTCCATTTTTTTAAATATCATTAGAAAATTAGTAGGGTATTGAGACAATGATTTTCTTAATAATCGTGTCTTTAGTGGAGTTGGTTTCAATTCATATTTTGGTTTTGATGATGAATGAAGAATATGAGTCGTAGTCATGCATAATAGTGTCACATTATGGTCATTCATACATAAAGGTGAAATAAGTAGGTTATAATTATTCAAATATTTAAATATATTGTTTTAAGAGAGTTACAGGGTTTCTCCATAAGTTATATGTATAAATGGTGTGTGCATGAGAATTATCCTGTCTACAGCAGTTTTCTTCACACCATAACATAAGAATATACAAGTAGATATGAACTTCAAGACTCACTATCCCTGTATTTTTTTATTATTTAATTTTGTGGATATAAAAGGATATTTCCATGTGGATTTTATTTTGTATATAAGGATTTAGAGTTCATGGACAACTGGGAAACTTATGATGAAGATATGACTGAGATATGATGGAGATATAGAAGAGATAAAAGGATGATGTTTGTATATAAATTGATCTCACCTATTTACAGTGAACAGGATTGAATTTATGGGGAGTCTTCATCTATAATATGTATAAGGATGTGTACTATTGTTCCCTGGTTCGTTTAGGTTCTATTTTCACTCTCTCATGGATAACATGAGATAATAGATTTTGTGTCAGGGTTCTCTAATTAATAGGTATTGAAGTGTTTTGACGTTTATTTTTTTTTAATAGTATTTGTGTTAGATTTTTTATATTTGGGAATTTTATCATAGCTATCTCTAATTAATTTAAGCACGACTATTATCATTTGTGATTGAATGAGTTCCCTTTATTTTATTAATTAGTGTGGGATTCTATCCATTACCATTGGGTGAATTTCATGCTATTTTTAAACATGGTTTTAGGTTACACAATCTATAATTATTTTAAGTACATGACTATGAGAAAAGTAAATATTAGTTATTGGAGAGTGATTATCCAAACCAAGGGATTCATTTAGACCTTATTCCAATAACTTCATGTTTATCAATTATTCCCTTTATGTTTTATTAATTCATGAACCAGAATTTTCAAATTCCTTATGCACTCTTATTCATTGGTATTTATCCTAAGATAGATTAGTTGTCTCTCCTTTTAGATTGTGGTCTAAAATATTAAGTTAAGAGTGTTTTATGAACCATGTTTTTGTGGGTTCAACCTCATACTTGACCAAATACTATGAAATTTTACTTCAGATTAGGTATGATCATTTATTAATTTCAAAACATGATTAGGTCATAGGAAGTAATGACACCATATGGTGGTAAAAGTTTTCAGTGACATTTTGAAGGACTTGATTTTATATAAATCATTAATTTAATAGTTTATAAATTTATTTTCCCTCTATTTTTCTATTTTTTTATTTTTATTAGGTTTTTATTTTATTTTATTTTATGTTTTTTGGTGTTATTAAAGGTGGTTACGAATTAAAAACACTATGAAAATCCACATTTTCTTGGTAGTACAAATGGTAACTTCATCACAAAAAATAATTGTACTCAAGAAAAATATTCAAAGAAAAGGATAGGGTCCAAAACAACACAAATTTCTTGATGAGAAATTACTCCATAGCGTGGAAGAATAATTAAAATAAGATCTTGAACATTTAGATATCATACGAAAGGAGGCTCAATAATCAAAGGATTTATCCAAGGTAGAATCCATGTTTTAGGAAACACTTAATGAGATATCCAATGGTGATGATTAGTTTGAGATGAATATGAGGTAACTTCAAATGATGAAGTTGAATATGAAACCATGGAATACACCTTCACGTGTTTTGAACCAATGGAGGATGAAAAAGAAACCATGGTAGAATTGGAAAAGGAAGAGGAGGAGAAGATGTATTATACTAAAAAGGTAGAAAAATCAGTCATGGATAAATCCAGACTGAGTAACATCTTGACATACTCTAATTACTCGATAAAATAGGTAAAGTCAAGTAAAAATACCTTAAACAAAGTGCCTTGTGGGAGGAAAACCAAGTTCTTTTATTTCTATCAAGGAATTTAGTTTTTATTTTAAAATTTTAGTTTATAATTTAGTTTCAATTTCACTAATAATTTTTTATCTAAATTGATCATAGAACTTGTACTTTCACTTGATTATTTTGGTTTTGTAGGCCCATCAAGAAGGAATGTAAAAGACATGAGGATATGATTTTGAAGAAGAAGGAAAGTGTGGGGGGACATTCATTAGATATGGTAGTACTGATTTTAATTATTTATTTCTTATACTTTCCTTACATTTTGATCACATTATTTTTTATGTTTAAGGAAATTTGTATTCCACACTTAAACTTTTTGGTTTATTTTTTATCTATGATATAGGAGTTTCTTAGGAATCCTGAAATTTCATGTTTTAGATATAATTGTTAATAATATTGAATGAGTAATATGGGGGGATGAATGATTATTGATCAGAATGAGGGTATTAATTTGATGAATCCATATTTGGGGGGATTGATTAATTTGTGTAGATGAAATTCCACTAACTTGATTCATTCTTTGATTTTTTAAAGTATATGTTTCTTAATTTGTTGTTATTATTTATTTCATGAGTGACTATTTGATATTTTATGTTTCTCATTCACGAGAGGGTTATATATCACTTTTTTTATATTATTAATTATACCCTGTTTCTTGAGAAATACTTGGCTCATGTAGACTACTATAACTTACACTGATATCTTTTTGAATCTATAAAATAAAAAAGTCACAGTAAATTTATTCAGGAATTTTTTATTTTGATCCCTTTATAATTTTAAGACCAACCATGTAATTTTATCCTTCTTTTAAGCCTATATAATCCATGAATGACTTTGAATCCATACTACAAGTCAAATTCTATTTCATACCCTACTCATCATATTTTTTCATTATTTACAATGGAATAAATGTGGGAGAAGAGGTTTTACATATTACGAAAGGGATGTAATGGGAAGTGAGATACGAGGTATTATCATTGGGTGTCAGATAAGGTTCATGAATTACCATTCATTTTGTTTCATTTTATACCCTCTAAAAATGAAGAATCAATGATGAAATGAAAATGGGTAATTTCTATTTAGAAAAATATTGAAAAATAATTTTAAAAAATAATTTTTACTCAAAAAATAGGAGGTGTAATTTACTATTCTTTTTTTCTTGATTTTTGATCCTATGGATTGAGGATTATGGGTGATACTACTTTCTTTGAAGTGTTTTTTTAGATTTCTATAATTTATATTCCATTGTGATTTAGAGTTTAAACTCATTTTTGAGCCTTATAGTTTTTCACATTAATTAATTACCAACCATTAACCTTGAATTCATTTGATACTTCTATGTCACTCCTCATTATTAATGTTGATATTTTTCTTTTTGAGGTTAATATTTTATATTCATCACAAGACTATGATTAGAATTCATATAATTGAGGTATATTAACATAACTCTAGTAAAATATATACCATATAGTGATAAGAAAAAAATCATGGCAAGGTAAATCACAAATTGGGTTGCATACTAACAAAAAATTGAAATATATTAATGGAAGCTAAGAGAAGAGTCATTATTTTAGGGGGTAAAATGTATGATCACATGGATTTTCTTTAAAAATAAGGAGTTGAAGAGATATTCTTTATGTAAATCTTAAAAACTTGTTTTTTATTCATAATTGTTTACTTTTATTAATAATAATTTTTAAACATTGGTAGAATAGGTCTTTATTTGTTATATGTATAGTTTTTCTTCTTTAGGAAAATTAAGAGTTTAATTGTTGTGGGAATTGATAGTCATATTTCATGCATCAATTTTGGTAATGAAATTCATTAAGTTTATTTATTAATTATTTAATTACTTTTTCCTTAATTTATATATTTTTTTACATTTTTTATAGTAGGTTATGATTAAATAGAATTTTAGGGGGGAAATAAAAATGTAAAATTTTGGAAAATGAAGAAAAAATATAGTCTGGAAGTGTTAAAAAACATGAAAAATAAATTCTATCCCCATTAGAAAATCCAAACACCTGAGGTAGTAGTAGAGTTCAATAGTGCTTCCTGGATAGGGTGGCATTAAGGAACATAGGAGAACCTAGATTGGGGTGGTGCTAGGTAGAGAGAAAGAACAATTAGTGTGATGAAGTGCTACAATTAAGGACTAGTGGTCATAGTGCAGACCAACACTACGGGAAATTTCTACGTCATGGTTATCACATCCTAGTTAATAAAGAGGTTGTATTATGAAGAGAAAATTGATGCAGGATATGAAATTGAATTCACATTTCAATTTAAAAAAA
Source organism: Viscum album (assembly GCA_963277665.1). Classification (NCBI taxonomy): domain Eukaryota; kingdom Viridiplantae; phylum Streptophyta; class Magnoliopsida; order Santalales; family Viscaceae; genus Viscum; species Viscum album. The sequence continues at coordinate 1,313,218,484 of OY728137.1, forward strand.
ATCATGCATCGATATGTATGAAACAATTTTATGAATTTATTTTTTTCATGTGAGGTGGGGTTTCATTCCAGGAAATCATATTTTCACCATGATCCACTATTTGATGGGGTTTAACACATTTTTTGAGGAGATAAAAAATTATTAGTGGATATTTTTATCTCAACATTAATAGAGTATTTTCTCCCAACATTAATGGAGAGTAAATTCTCAATATTAATGGATGGAAAATTTAATGTTGACTGAATTAATTTGAGATATAGACTTGGTGTTTATAAAACAACATGTGATAACATATTTTGAAAAATGTTTCAGTGTGATGTAGATAGAAAGAGTGAAACGGGAAGGGGTTGTCACATTTGTGGTATCATATGGGACACAAAGACAGTGACATCAATATGAGGATAATGTTTCATTTTTATGATCTTCTTTGATCAATGACAATTTTCTTTCAATCTTGGTGATTTTTCAGCACCCAGTTATTTAGTCAATGATATTCAGATCTATACGATCAAATTTATTATTTTCTATTCTTTTACATATGATGTTGTTTTTTCATATCTTCTTTCTACCTTTACTATCCTCTCATGATTTTATTCTATTGTACCAATGATTTATAATTTTGAGATCGCTCTCATTTTTTAGAGTCTCTACCATGTACTCATTGATTATAATGGATTTTCTTTTTGGACAAGGTCTCATGTTTTTTACCTCATTGAGTTTTCCAGGTTAAAAATTTTTTATGTCACATTTATTTTTCCTTCACATATTATTTGGTCAGAGTGAATCTATTTTAGTTTTCTAATCTTTTTTAAAGGGAAAAAAATTTAATTTTGTTGCGCGTTCTCTTTCCTGTTGTTTGTGTGTTCATCACTTCTCGTATTTCCCAACATTTGGTATCAAAGGTGATGGTTTTTTCTTTCAATTAAATGTGATAATTATGGAAGTTTATGCGAGGATTATTGATGTGTGTTTGAAGAAGTATAGGGTTTGGAAATCAATTATGGTTTAGAGATGTGATGCGCTAGCTGGTCGAGGGATTTTGAGCAGGGGGGGAATTTTGATTCTATGGGTGCTCCAACTTGGGTGGTGACCATGATTATGGGGGATCTAGATGTTTCTGGTTCTAATATTATTTATGAGGATGATGTTGGATACATATGTGATGAAGACTTCCAAATTTGGATTTCTTTTTTCAGGGGGGGTTGATGGTTATTTTTTAGAGGTGTAAAAGGGAATCGCCATATTTTCAATAGATGATGATGGTTGGTTCAATACCAACCAATTTTCTTTCCAACTGATACTGTTGGATGTTTTCCCATATTTTATGTACTAAAGGGGAGGGACTATTCAGATTCACTACATTTATTGAAGAGAGAAAAAAATTATTAATGGAGAGATTTATCTCAACATTAATAAAGTATTTTCTCACAACATTAAGGGAGAGTTAATTCTCAATATTAATGGATGGAAAATTTAATGTTGACTTAATTAATTGGATATATGTACTTTGTGTCGATATAATAGGATGTGGTAACATATTTTGAAATGTATGCCAGCATGATGTAGTTAGTAATAGAGAACTGAGAAGGGGTTGTCATGTTAGTTGTATCCCATGGGATATGACGACGACGACATCACTATAAGGAAAAAGTTTTATTTTTATGATCGGATTTGATCGAAGATTAGTTTTATTCTATTCATAGTGAATTTTCAGCACTTTTTTGGATGATATTAAGATTTGTATGGTCATATTTACTATTTTCTCTTCTTTCAAAGACAAAATTCTCTTTTTAGATCTGGTTTATGCCTCTCTTGTCTGCTGGTGATTTTATTCTGCTATATCAGAGAGTTATAATTTTGAGATCCCTTTCATTTTTGAGATATTCTACCATGTGATTATTGATTATACTGGATTTAATTTCTAGACTATGTCCCATGCTTTTCATATCATTGGGTATTCCATGTTAAAAAATTATGGTGTCAATATTTATTTTTCCTACACATATTATTTGATCACAGCACATCCGCTTTAGTTTTTCAGTCTTGTTTAAATGGAAATAGATTTATTTCTAATTAATTTTCGTTTTATTTTTTACACATTCTTCACTTCCCATATTTCCCAACACTATTTTAGAGGAGATAAGAGCTCAATCCAACCTATTATGAAGGAAGAATATTCTTCTCTTTATTGTTGTTGCATCACGGTCCGCTTTAGGAATTGATACATAGGATGTGTTTGAGCCGATAATTTCTTACTCACATCATGTAGATGATTGTTTTTGTATTCAAAGGGAATTTAGTGTCACTGTCATGGACTGAACATGTAGTGAATTTAAAGCTCACACCATAATGAGGAGGATAGGGATGAAATGATGATTTTATTAAGAATCATGTTGCGGGAGGAGTTACTGTCACACAGAGTTTATGTTTTAATAACAAATGAAGAGCATGAGTAATGGATGTTCATGAATATATTAATGATTTAGCCATGAATATAGATAGATACAGTGATATTTTTTTTGAATTTTCAAATAATTGAATATTATTTCATGGGTGTCCTACATGGGTTTGCATCATGGTGCATGCAGAAATAGTGTGTGTGAGAACTTTCATGACTCTGATATTTTTCTACTTTTTGGGACCAATATATCTATATATATATATTAACATTGAGACTATATATCCTTTCATGTTTTTGAGATATAATTTTGGGATATTGAATAATATTTTCACATGGGTTTTTTGTATCTAAGAAGTTGGAGTTAAAGGAAATGTGGGAAATGTGGGATAAATATATGACCAAGATATGATGGAGATATGAAAAAGATAGAAGTATAAAGTTTTCCTACAAATAGAGGACACCACTACGCACTGAAGAGAAACAAATTTAGGGAGAATATTCATCTTATATCTATGGAATGAAGACCATTGTTGGTCTTTAGTTTCTTTTGGTTTTATTTTCTCTCTCCCACAACTAGCATGAGAAAGTGAATTTTGTCTCTTGGTTTTGGAAAATGCATGGGAGAACATAGAGTACTTCCCTTTCAAATGTAGAGTGCATAAAGAGAACATAGTGTACATCTATTGGACAATTAAGAGTACATCTTATGGATATAGATTACATCCCGTGAAAAAAATATAGTACATCCAGAAAATATACAGTGAATCCCCTGGAAAATATAGAGTACACCAAACTTTGATAAATTTTGTAGAATCAGAGCCAATGTAGTGTACACATTGTCAAGAAAAGATAGTACTTGGGAATTTGTGAAAAATATATAAAACAACTTGATAAATACTATGATAGGTGTTCCATGTTTCTCATGATCCAAATTTATGGAATTTCAGGATTCACATGACCCATCATTTGGAGGCTTTAAATGTAATGGTTAAAAAGAAAATATTTATACCATATCATTCAGAAGTTTAAATGAAGTAATTATACCTTAATGTTCAGTGATTAAAATTGAAATATCATCCCATGATATTTGGATATTAAATTTGATATAAATAATATTCATATATAGTAATATATTAAGGGAGTTTTAAAAAAGGATTATCATGAAATAGATCATGAGTTTGACTATATTAAAATCCATAGAAACACAATATGAAGATGGAAACAAGCTTGAAAGAGAAAGTTGAAAATAGTGGGGTGCTCTTGAAGTGGTAACCTTGGGGTTTCATATTTATGAATATGAAAAAAAAATTCATGAATTTATATTAAATAGTCTCATGAAGATAAAAACTTATAGGATTTAAATAAGTTTTTTAATAAAGATATACTTGTATTCTTAGGAATCAATGTTAAACTATAATTAAGACTCCTATGAAAAGAATATATAGAATAAAGAAACACTATAAATATTCCTAAAATCATGGATCATTATTCATGTTTTTTTATTTAAAATAGGTGGATTTGATGGACACATGGTGGGATCATAGATAGAATTTAAAACATTGTTTAATCCAAACTGTTCGTGGGAGAAGAATATATGAGAATGTGTATATAAATGGATCACTCATGGAAGTTCAAAAATAATAAAGGAGAGAGACACTACTATAGATATTCCATTTAATAGTGTGAAAATAGACTTTTAATAGTGCTAAAAATTCCTTTTTATCCTCAATGTTGTTCAAGGGGGTCCCCTTTATCAACACTAGAAATAGTGCTTATAAAGGCCCAACCTATTGCAAGGTTCTATTTATATAACAACACACTTAGAAAAAACCTGTAATATGTGTATGAAAAATATATAATTTAATTTAAATACATGTGACATCATGAATGCAAAAACACAGTATTATATGCATTTGAAACAAAGTTTTGTATAATTACATTTACAATTATCCACAAACATTTAAAAACATTAATGCTTCATCTTCTTTAGAACCACGATCCCCTCTCAAAAAAGTCCACCCAGGGTATGAGTTGTCGAACAAATAACCTCAAACCAAGAAAAAAATCCACCTATATAAGAAATAAAATATTTTTCTAGTAATACTATAAATAAATAAATTAAACATTAATATGTAAGAATACATTAATAAAATGTCGATTTTATATAAAAAGACACAATTTTAGTTATGTCATTCTCACTGTGTGCCGTATTGTGGGGGTTTTGATTCATACACTTCAAAAATAACTTATGGATCATTGTACTAAAATATCAAAACAATCCAAAAAATTTTTTCTTGGTTTTGAATATGTCACTTATTCTTTTTACTAAGATTGATGTAAATTTTAAATAATGACACACTTAGAGATATACCGGTCACACTATGCATCAGATTGAGGTGAAGATGATTTATACCCGTCAAAAATTACTTATGGTTATTTCATAAATTTTAAAAACAATTAGAATGTTTTTGCTCAGTTTTTAGTATTTCAATTGTGTTTTTCACTAAAATGTCATTTCAAATTGGAAACATGCACTTTTATTCATACTGGTCGCATCATGTGTTGGTTTGATGTGAGAGTGCTTCCTACATGTCAAAAATGACTTATGAATCACTGTCCTAAATTATCAAGACAATCAGAGTGTTTTTCCTTAGTTTTCATCGAGTGACACACGTTTTGATCTAAAATATCCATTTTAAACTAATAACAGAAAATTTGAGTCATATCATTCACACCATGAATTAGTTTGAAATGCATTTAATTTTTACATGTTAAAAATTACTCATGGATCATTTTCTTAAAGTATTAAAACAATATGAATGATTTTTCTTGGTTTTTAGTATGTCACTTGTTCTTTTTACTAAAATTAATGTCAATTTTAAATAAATAGACACACATATAATTATACCTCTCACACTGCGCATCGTATTGAGGTGCATATGATTCTCACACATCAAAAGGTCTTAAGGATCATTTTCCTGAAGTATCAAAATAATCCTAATGTGTTTTCTTATTTTGAGTATTTCACTTTGGTTTTTTATTACAATTAAATACAGTTTTATATAAAAAGACACATGTAGAGTTATAACGGTCACACCATGCGTCAAATTGAGGTGGGGTTGATTCTTGCACATTAGAAATAACCTATAAATCATTTTCTAAAAAAATATCAAAATAATTCGAATTTGTTTGCTCAGTTTTCAGTATGTCACTTTTTCTTTTTAATAAAAATTATGTCAATTTAAAATAAATAGACACACTTGGAATTATACTAGTCATATTTCCCGTCAGATTGAGGTGTAGCCGATTCATATGCATCAAAAATGACATATGGATCATTTTTCAAAATAATTCGTAAAATTTGAATTTTTTTACTCGGTTTTGAGTATGTCACTTTTGTTTTTTTATTAAAATTTCATTTGAAACTGGAAACACACACTTTGAGTCATACTAGTCACATCATTTGTTAGTTTGATATGAGTTTTCTTCTTACACATCACAAATGACTTATGTATTTTTTTCCTAAAATATAAAAACATTCCAACTGAATTTTCTCATTTTTTTAGTGAGTGACACCTTTTGATTTAAAATATCAATTTTGAACTGATAATGGACACTTTGTGTCATACTAGGAACATACTATATTGGATTGAGGTTCAACTAATTCCTACACATCAAAAATGAATTATGGATCATTTTACTAATGTATAAAAATAGTCTGAATGTGTTTTCTCAGTTTTGAGTGTGTCACTTTTATTTTTTACTAAAATTTCATTTTTAACTAGAAACTCAAATTTTCACTCATACCAGTCACATCATGTATCGGTTTGATGTGAGACTAATTTCTACACATAAAAAATGATTTATGAATCGATTTCCTAAATTATCAATAAAATCCGAGCATGTTTCCTTATTTTTAAAAGAGTGAAACTTTTTTAACTAAAATGTTCATTTTAAACTGATAAGGGATACTTTGAGTCATACTGGGAACATCGTGTATCAAATTGAGGTGAATCTAATTCCTACAAGTCAAAAATTAATTATAGATCATTGAGCTAAGGTATCAAAAAATATGAATATGTTTTCTTGGTTTTGAGTATGTCAGTTGACTTTTTACTAACATTAATGTAAATTTTAAATAAAAAGATGAAACTGGAGTTATACTGGTCACATTGTGTGTTAGATTGAGTTGTGGCTAATTCATACATTCCCCAAAGTCTCAAAAAAATCCTAACATCTAATGTTACTATGATTTCCATTATCTTTCTTCTTCTAACTACTAACACTGCATATTGACTCAATGTTATTAGCTGAAGACCCTTTCTCATTATTGAAATCCAGAAGAGTAGAGGAAGCTCATGTGACCATTATATCACGAGAAGTCACCAAAATGGGTACATGAGATTCCTCTATTCTTCTGGATTTTAATAATGAGAAAGGTTTTTCGGTTAAGAACATTGACTCAATATACAGTGTTGGAAGTTCAAAAAATAAAGGTAATGGAAATCGTGGTAACATTGACTGGAAGGAAATTTTTTCTCTTTTTTCACTTATTATAGATATTCAAAAAAATATGAAGTCCCAAAATATCTATAAAAAAACTAAATAAGTATTAGATAAAAATAATAAGGAAATTAACTTATAAATAGTAGATAAAATGATGACAAAATTAATTAAATAAGTAGTAGAAATTAATCTTTTCGTGATGCTTGTATACATTCTTGATGCATTTCCTTGTTGTAATTATCTCAGTTACATGCTCGAAGTCCAATATCACATGATAATGAGAATCTTAAAAAGATACCATGCCAAATTTAATAAAATAATCCACCTGTATAAGAAAACATTTATTATATTATTAATACTAAAAATAAATAAATGAAATATAAATATGAACATTAATTCTATGGATAATGATTTTATTTTGAAAACAACAATATTACCTCTTTTATTGAGTAGAGTCAAATTCATTTATCTTTCTGTAAAGGTAGTGGAGCGAACTTGAAGGAAATTGATAAATGTCAACACTTCTAGGGTGAAAATGTTTTGAGGTAGAAAAAGTATGTTGATGTTTTGGTGTATACAAGAATTTAAAATGGATAGAAATATTCTAAAATAAATTATTTATTTAATAAATAATAAAAATTAAATCAAAATTTCATTATATAATTTTTCACTAAAATAGAGAAAGTATATAGTAATATTACCTCTAAATATTCCCAAAGGGTTTCCTTTGTTATAGTATGTTCTTCCATAGGATTGGTAACATCATCATGCACAGAAGACATTGTCTACATGAGTAGTTAAACATTTAATTTAGATTATGTTAATGTAGTAAATAACAGATAATATTATGAGGAAAAACATAGTATATTAAAAAACACTTTTCCTTCTCATTGAACTGTTGGTTGTAGCCTCAAAGTCTAATCTTTCACGAGCATGAGCAGTTTTGAACAAAGCTATCATGACCCCCTCCCTCCAAAGATGCCCCTCTTGAGCTAAAAATGAGGAAAGGGAGATAATGACCCTCAAGTGTTTCCTCCAGTAGGCCCCGAGATGGCAACCAGCACCAAGGGTATACAATCCCACAAAATGGGTGTCATTGTCCCTTTTAAAGAAAATAAGATTTAGAGATAATATATTCCCTCCCAAAACAACTCCAAGTACTATATTTACATAAGAAACCTAAAACCATCCCATATGCATTTTTAAAATAAAACTATTACAAATACACGGAAAACTCCAAATTAAATACCAAAATCAAGGCTAGCAGCGACACCACAACTATCCCAAAGTCCGGGCTAGTATAGTCTAGCATGGTCCACATAATCCTCCTGGAAACCTGAAAATATTTATATATATATACGGTGAGTATAAAAATATACTCAGTAGGAAAACCAAAGTCTCTTGTGCACAAGAAATATAAGAATACTAATTCCCCTATGAGAAAACAGCAGAACCCAACAACACCGAACAAGGTATACTAGTCATTCCAACCTCACCAAAGCACACTAATCAAGTAACCCAAGTCAAGTAAAGTAATATATTAAACACATCGATATTTTGGGTACCTCGCACCACTTCCAACTGGCTTAACTGCTCTTTACTAATGGAAAACTTCTTCATGATCCCACCTATTCCAAATGTACCACGCCACAACCCACCCATACACACCTAGGACTCATAGCTAGTCTTTTCACCTAGGAAAATTAATCACATCACAACAAGTCCACAAACACCTAGGCCTCACAGCTAGTTCCATCACTTGGGAAAAGTAAGCTCATCAAAACCCAGTCGCAGACACCTGGTGCTCACGCAACATCTCATCCTGAAGACACCTGGGAAATCACAACTCTCCCTAACACACATGGGCCTCACAAAGCACAACCTGCCCAAAGAATTTTGGGCTACCACCACCTAGAAGATGGAGTAGGGAAGAGCGGGTGGCCAACCACCATCCTCCCACCAAGATGTTTTGGAAATACAACCTCTCTCGTGATGATGGGGTGTTTGTCAAAAAGTTCTCAACTAGGATGGTTTGTGTATAGAAATCACAAGGAAAATAAAAGTAATACATATATGATACAAAACTCTCAAAACCAACCTATGGGTTTTCATCAAACAATCAACCCACAAAACATCCTTTACTTCAACCTCTAAATGAACAAACTCACAAAAAGCCACAAACTCAATTCATACCCCCATCCAATTCATTTAACCAATTCTAATTATTTTTTAACAATTCATTTATTCATTCCATAACTACACGAGAAACTACCAATTACAAGGCATAATAAGCAACACAAAGATGGTCACACTGAGGAAGAAGAACCATGGTAAATTAATCCACTTCACATTCCTCTCCATTTAACACACATTAATTACATAACATATTGATCCTGAGATACGGGAATGATTTCTTTAGGTTATTTAGTTGGAGAAGCACCCATGCATGCCATTGCCATAATCATTCTTCAAATTCATTCCTCCCAATCCATATTCTCAATAGAGAAAACCCCCAACTCACAGCCACACTCAACAACACATCTCATCACAACTACAGAACACCCATAACAACCATTCTGAGCAGTCTTGCTACATAACCACACATCACCCATCACATCCAATAACACAACATAGAACAACCTGATCGCATCCCCATTGCACAACACTACCCATCCATTTCAAAATCAATCAATATCTCAACCTGAGATTCCATTACGACTTCTAAACCACCCCACAACACATAATAACTATACCACCACACAAACCAAACAAAACATATTCATAATTAACAAGTCATCCATCTATTAATACCACTTGTTTACCTTTAGGGTTATCATAGAAGGTATGATCCAGGGGAATCCATTTATTAGCTGAGTGTGTGTGGTTAGAAAATTTCATATACAATTGTTCAATGAAAAAAACATCATCCATTCCATAGACCATCCCATGAGTAGAAAAAGATACCCAACTTCCATGATGTTTAGCGGGGTTTTTAGCCCAAATAATTCTCAACAACAACCAAAAACAAATAACATGCAGATCATAGGTCACTTTCCCTAACCCTTGTATATTGATCTTAAACCAAATCAATTATCTTTATTTAATTTGGATCCAAATATCTTCACATGGGAACCATTACTACACCCACCCCGCATGATAAACAATTAAGAGGGGTGAAGGAAACCTACTTGGTAGAAGAAACGATCATCACTTCCTTATTGCACCAAAGAAAAGGGTGCACATGAAGCAGTAAAAGCCTATAAGGAAAATGTGATCCAAAGGCTATAACAAAAACACAATACTCCTCAAGGAATAAAAGTTTAGGACATCTTGACCCAATATAAAGGGAAGCGCACAAGGAACAGAAGATCTCAGCTTTAGAAAGGTCAGATCATAAATCAACAGAAGAAACAGTTTTTTTAAGCTAGTAAATGCCGATCTTGACCAAGACCACACAGTTTGGAAGTAAAAGGAAGCTTTAGGTTTTTAGAAGATAGATATGATTAGATATGGCTTCAAAAACCATTAAATATGGTTTTAACTCATCATACATCAAGGAAAACATTAAATGGGTGAAATTGGGAAAAACTGGAAAAAAAACAAACTACTGGAAATGAATCATCATTAGATGAGTCACCAGTGTGAGTCACTGGTGCGATTCATTATTTGGAAAGCTATTGGTGCAAGTTGCCATTCATAGAGCTACCATTGTGAGCTACCGGTACGATATATCGGTGCGAGCTATCGGTGTGAGTCGCCATTATGACTCTCTGGTTTAGAATCACTATTCGGACTCATTGTTGCGAGCTACCATCACAACTCACCACTGTGACTCATTATCGTGAGTCACCATTATGACTCACCATTGTTACTCTCCATCAGCGACCTACCATTAGAGAACCTGAAAAACTGGAAAAACTGAAAAGTGTTGAAATAAGTCAACATGATCTCCTAGAACACTTCAAACACCATATTTTCACAAATTAATGGACTGGAGAGGTTCAAGACATTAAATTAGAGACCTATCAAACTATTCATTCCCCCAATAATTCAAAACCAACCCTATGAGTAAAAGAGGGGTCCAAACAACCACCTTGTGAGATACCTCTCAAGGATCTATCTATGCTTTAAACACTGTTACTGACATCAAAGTTCAACAATAAACCACCATTTATTATTCAAAAGCTAGAGAGAAACCTCAGTATCCATGAACACCCACCCCCCCACATATCTACTAACCCAACTAACAAGAATACACACTACATATGAACAACAAACATGCCATCCTAAAAACACAAAAAAGGGATTCTGTTTTCCATGTTAAGTTGTTATCCACTTTGTGTGGCACTAACATTCCCGCACGGTATTAATTGAATCATAGTTATTGTGTTTTGATTAGGAATGTGTTCCTCTCCTTTTCACATGAAAGGAAATCATCACACATTTCACCACACACATGTCAACCCAAGGAAAAAAAATATTATTTCATAAAAAAAAGTTTAAACATTACATAATAAGGCAAGAAAAAACAAGGAAAACTCAAAACAACTATAGGTACTATGCACACATCTGGGTTTCTCATTCCCAAGTACTCTCCTATAGGACACCATGCCTCCAAAACATGAAAACCAAAAGAATTATCTACCCGCGTAGGACCTTCTCCCAATAATCCTAGATCTCTACTGGTCACTGCATGTATGTCGTGTCATCTTTTATATCCAACTCTCCCCAGTCGATGACATGTGAGTCATATTGAAGATATTGATTGAGTTGAGAGACTTGAAAGATGTTGCGGATCCTCTCCAACTATGGTGGAAGCACCAATTGGTATGTCACCTTTCCAACTCGTCCCAACACCACGAAAGGTACAAAAAAACTGGGAGAAAACTTTCTCCCTCTACCAAACCTCCACTTCCCATGTTGAGGTGAAGCCTTCAAGAACACATTGTCTCCAACCTCAAACTCCAAGGGCCTCCTCATATGATCGACATACAACTTCTACCGGTCTTTCTCTGCTTTCATCCTCTCATTAGAAATATGAACCTTCTTTGACATTCTCTACACTACATTAGGGCCGAGAATAGATATCTCCCAGAACCACTTTCCAACATAAAGGTGAATGACATTGTCCTCCATAGAAAGATTCAAATGGAGTCATAAAAATGGAAGAGTGGTAGTTTTTATTATAATCAAACTCTACCAAGCGAAATTTTCTCACCCAAGATTCTCCAAAGTCTAAGATGCATGCTCACAACATATCCTCCAGTGTCTTGATATTTTATTCTATCTACCCATCTGTCTGAGGAAGGAAGGTAGTGTTGAGGTATAACTAGGTTCCAAAATCATGTTGCAATCCCCTCTAGAACATTTATCCGAATCCAAGACAATAGATCTTAGAACTCCATGCATCCCCACTACCTCATCCACATATCTCTTTGCCAAGGCATCTACTACACCTGACTCCTTGATCTCTATGAAGTGAGACGATTTTTTCTTCAAATACACTACTACATAGATAGTATCGTAGCCTCTATGATATCTAGGTAACCATGTGAATAAATATATTGATATTTCATCCTACTTCCACTCAATTACATCTAAGGGCTGTAAAAACCCACCAGGAACATAGTTCTAAACCTTCACCGATTGGTACACTAAGAATTTCACCCCAAACTCTACCTCTACATGTTTCATCCCGAGCCACCAGAACTACATCCTCAAGCCATGATACATCATAGAAATTAAAAGGTGTACCACTAAAGGTTATTTATGAAACTCACAGAGGACTCCCTCATGCATCGCCACTGGAACAAAAAGCCTTCCATGGAACATTATCTAATTCTGACCATCCTTCGACCATCCCTCCATAGCATCACCATGGCTAACACGATCACACATATCCTCTACCTATGAGTCTACCCAATAAGAATCATCCACCTACTATATTAGACAATACTACACCTTCATCTAAAAAAACATCCTCAGCATATTTCCACTATTGCATCCAAGTGAAAGGCTTCCAACTCATCCATTACCTTCCAAGAATCTGTAGACTCCTAAACAATGTCTTTCTATGAATTTATTTTCAAAGAATTAGCCACAACATTATCCATTCATATGTTGTATGATATCTGAAAAGTTTATTCCTAAACAAACTCCATCCACCTCCCTTTTTGTAGGTTCAAATCACGCTGAGAAAATATAGACCTCAAACTCTTGTGATTTTTGAAGACCACAAAGCTCTCCCCAATGAGGTAATGTCACAAAAAATTCAGTGAAAAAAAAACCTCTAAAATATCTAGATCATGGGTGAAATATTTACATTCATGGGGAAGTAACTTTCTATACACATAAGAGATCATTTCCCCTTGTTTCATCAAGACGCATCCCAATCCCAGACTGGAAGCATCAAAAAACACCTCGAACATCACTCCTTCCATAAAAAACTGAGCACTGGAGCACTAAAAAACATCCCATACAGATAGGCAAATGTTGTCTGAAACAAATAAACCCACACAAAATCTTGATCTTTCCTAGTCAAGGTTTTCAATGGAGCAGCAACTCGAGATAAATCGGGTGCAAATCTCCAGTAATAGCCCGCATATAACAACCCCGTTTTTTATTACACAATTAAACATGATTTATTACATAAACTACACTTGATACAACATGAAATATCGAGAGGTATAGTGTATTTGGGGCTTAGGAACATTGCATAACATCTTAGAACATAAAACACACAAAATATTTATTAAAAACTCCCATTACATGACCACTAAAATCCCTTGTACTTAGCATTTCATGGGATTACCTGAGTACATGCATAAGAAAATGGTGAGATATAAAGCCCAGTAAGGTAATAAACATGGAATAACATGTGGAATACAATACATGTTAGATAATAGTCATATAAATGGATCACAAGATAAAAATAAACATAAAGTCATGATAAAGCATGATAATCATAACATGGAAATTTGGCAACAACACTTAACATGGAATTAGCATGAGCCGAGACTCATTGCACATGGAGCATGATTAAACCCTCATTGCACATGAAGCATGAGTAAAACATAGTTTAACTTAAATTATAATGAGTCAACACTCATTGCACATAACGTATCCTGATACTATACTTTATCCAATGCATTGGAGTGCTATTCGGGTGCACCCTTCCTAAACATTTCATTTCATGCATAAGTGTGCCACATTGATCATACAACATAGAATCATTAAAAATCATCATTTATTACATAATAACGGAATTTGGAATACATACATGAAACTCATTAAAAAATAATTAAATGTTCATAAAGGTGAATACCCTTGATAGTGAAATTGGTATGGTATTCACTACACAATTATTTTCGCTTGGAAAATCTTCGGGCAATCTTGGCAGCATAACGGCGTGACATAAAAATTCATAAAAATGGTTGATGAGAGAGAAAGGGGTGTATAATCATATTTATATGAAATGGGTAGTAAGGGGATCATTTAGATACATGTCCCAACAATTGTAATGGAATTTATATTCGTGATATAAAAGAATTTCTTGAATGTAAATGAGGAGGGAGAGATTCCTTTTGGAATTTTGACATAGTAACGGGTGTACATGGAAGGCATTAATGAGAGATAAAGGTGTATCCCATCATTAAAACATAAGTAGTACAGTATAGGGTAGGTGAGAAATCATATCCCAACATTTATAATTTAAAATAAAAGGGCATAACAATATTAAGAAACTTGGACAAAATGAGAAACGAATGAATCCCTTACTTGGAAGTGTTATCCCAAAGGCTTGGGAGAGGCTTGAGAGAGAATTTTTGGGAGTTTGGGGTGCCTTGGGAGGATTTTAGAGAGAGTAGGGTAGGGGTTGGATGAACTCAAAAGGCTTTGAGTGAAGAGGAAGTGGGATCTTGGTTGGGTTTATATAGGAAAGGAGAAGAAAATCTTTGTTATTTAGGTTTGGGACACCTCACATTAAACTAATCAAAACCACAAATCAGCCCATGGTTTTTTCCCAAGGTTTTTGAAAAAGATTAGTGGAAAAAAATATTTTATAATAAAAATGTCCGAACATCTTAAAATAATAGGGTTTTATGTGGACCTGAGTCACCCTCTCAAGGAAAATAATTTAAAAAGAAAAAATGTTTTATAAGTCTTGAAGAGTCCACTAAAGTTTTTTAAAATATATAAAACAAACCCAAAATCACATTATTTTAATGGTAAAACATATATTGGAAGAAAAAATGTTTATAGTATTTTATTACATCACTATTGGGTCATTATAATGTCATAAAATACATTATATATTTAAACAGTATTTAATTTTTACCTAAAAATTCAACTGTCTCATAAAATTATGAAAATTTCACCATTGGATAATTTTGACATAATGATTCCGTAAATAATATTAATTTTATCTATATAATTTTCTAAATATGTTAATTTTCACTTTTAATATAAAACCTGACATTTATCGAAAATTCATGGGTTTTGACAAAATGGATTTCAAACCTTAACAAAAATTACAATTGCATTCATAAAATTATACGATAATTTATATTTAATAAAAATTAATTTAATAATAATTATAATATTTTATTAAAATATTATTTAATTCAAAAATCCATTAATTCATCAAAATAGATTTCTTAGTTGAATATTATCTATAAATACTATTCGTGCATTAAAAATAATTTACAAAGTAAGAATAATAAAATTGAAGTATATTATTTATTATATAGAAAAATAATGTACAAAATCATAGTACTAGGGTATTGTTACATAACCCCTTATAACACTCGCAAAAGACCAAAGGGCAAGGTGTGTGATGGTGACTGACTCTTGGGGTGGCACGGATAACATTGCTCGAGTGGTAATCTCTATGAACATCCACTTCTCCCGTAGTCGGTTCCTCTCAAGATTAATGTGTTCAAGCTCAGCATGGGCTTGGTCAGGAGTGAATCACAATGATTCCACCTCCTTTCTGAGCTGTGATAAATGGGCTTCGTATGCGGTAAGTCTACTGGATGAGTTCATTACTTCCTTTGTCTAAGTAAATTGGATTTGTTAAAGCCCTATATTTATAATAATCATGTGATCACTATTCAATTTCTATATTAGCAATGGTCAAAATTATTGATGGTATTTTAAAAATACAAAAACATAAAATCAATGAATTTCATATTTTATATAACCATTTTACATAATAATACATTTAATTAGATCAAGAGGAATTTTAATTAATGAACGTTTGGTTCGTTACAATGTTCCCCCCTTAAGAAATTTCTCCCTCAAAATTTTATTTTCCCACACTAAAAAGATGAGGGTAACTTTGCTTCATCACTTCTTTTGATTCCCACATCGCTTCTTCAAACTTTTGGTTTCACCACAACAACTTCACGAGGGTCATTGTCTTATCTCGTAGGACTTTTTCCCTACGATATAAGATCTTCACTAGTTTCTCCTCTTAAGAAAGATCATACTCTAGCTATACTAAATTTTAATAGAGTATATGTGAAGGGTCTGGTATGTACTTCCTTAAGAGGGATACATTAAAGACATCATATACTTCGGCCATGGTAGGTTGAAGTGCTATTCGATAGGCCACAACCCCGACATGATCATGAATCTTAAAAGGGTCGATGTACTTAGGACTTAAATTACCTTTCTTTCCAAACCTCATTACCTTCTTCCACGGTGATATGCATAGAAATACCATGTATCCCACTTTAAACTTCGGGTCTTGTCGACGGTTTTCTGCATAACTCTTCTGTAGACTTTAGGCTACCTTGATATGCTACTGAATGGTTTTCACCTTCTCCACCATTTCTTCGACCATTTCTAGTCCTAGAATCTTACGCTCACCGACTTCATCCCAACATGCTGGTGTAATTCACCTCTTCCCATGCAGGGCTTCATAAGGTGTCATTCAGATGCTTGAGTGGAAATTTTTATTGTATGAGAACTCAACAGGAGGAATATATTGATCCCATCCTTCTTTTAAGTCATTGAGAACGCTATCAACATGTCCTCAAGTGTTTGGATAGTCTGCTCAGATTGGCCATCAGTTTGAGGATGATAAGCCGTAATGAAGTTAATCTCAGTATCCAGAAAATATTGAAGAGTCTTCTAAAAATTAGAGACGAATCTTAGATCTTTATTGGATAAAATAGATATTGGTACTCCATGCAGCCTTACCACATCTCTGATGTATATCTGTGCCAGTTGATCAGATGAGAAATCCTCCTGAATTGAAATGAAGTGTGTAGACTTTGTAAGACAATCCATAACAACCCAGATTGCATTATTGACTTTGGATGTCTTTGGAAGTATAATGAAAAATTCCATAGTGATGTTCTCCCATTTCTATGCTGGTATGGGAAACGGTTGAATCATCCCCTTAGACTTCTTTCTCTCTTCCTTCACTTGCTGACACACCAGGCACTTTGATGTAAATTCATAGATCTCCTTCTTCATATTATCCCACCAATAATTCTCTTGTAGATCTTGATACATCATTGTGTTTCCTAGGTTAATGGAGAAATTTTAACGATGTGCATCATCTAAAATATCCTTCTTCAGCTCCAGACATAATGGGACACATATACTTTTAACAAATCTCACAATTCCTTCTTCATTGACATTGAACTCTGCGGATTTTTCTTTTTTGATAGTTTCCACCTTCTTCTAAAATACTACATCATCCTTTTGAGCATCCTTTAACATTTCCAAAATAGATGGTTGATCAATCATTTTTGAAAGGATTGATAATGTTCCCTTATTTATGATTCTCATTTCCATATTTATTAAATCTAAGAAGATTGGATCCTGTTCAATTCTCATCAATGACAGAATAATTGGATCCTTTCTACTTAGAGCATCTTACACCTTGTTCGCTTTCCTAAGGTTGTAATGGATTGAGCAGTCATAGTCTTTGATCAGCTCTAACCATCCTCATTGGTGCAGGTTCAACTATTTTTGTTTTAATATATAATTGAGGATTTTTTGGTCCGTATATATTTCACACTTCTCCCCAAAGAGATAATGCCGCGAAATTTTTAATGCAAAGATCACCACATCCAACTCCAGATCATGTGTTGGATAATTATTCTCATGAACATCCAATTTCCTTTAAGAATAGGCAATGACTATGTGATTTTCCATCAACACACAACCCAGTCCCTTCTTCCATGAATCACTGAATACCACAAAAAGTTCTCCACTTGTGGGAAAAGTGGGCACGAGCGTAGTGATAAGCCTCATTTTCAACTCTTTGAAGATTTATTCACATTCATAACTCCAAGAATACTTTACTCCCTCCAAGTTATCTTGGTAAGAGGGTTTGAAAATCATGATAAGTTTCTCACAAAATGTCGATAATATCCAGTTAACCCCAAGAAGTTACGGATATATGTTACCATTGTTGGCCTCGGTTATCCCTCTATTGCAGCTGTCTTGGAGGGATCCAAATATATCCCATTTCTTGTGATAATATGACCCCAAGAATGAGACCTACTTCAACCAGAACTAATAGTTGTTATACTTTTAATAGAGCTTCTCCTTTCACAAGGTCTCTAGTACAGTTCTTAGTTGCTGCTTGTGATCCTCCTTGGTTTTGGGGTATATTAGAGTATCATCTATAAAGACTACCATAAATTTTTTGAGGTAATATATAAAGACTCTATTCATAAATTCCATGAATATTTCTAGAGAATTAGTGAGTCCGAAAGGCATTACTATGAATTCATTGTACCCGTACCCTGTACGAAAAGCAGTCTTGGGGATATCTTCCTTCTTCACCCTTACTTGATAATATCCCAACCACAAATCCACCATGGAGAAGTATTGTGCTCCACGTAGTTGATCGAAAAATTCATCAATTCATGGGGTAGGATACTTTTTCTTTATCATGATTTTGTTAATTTCACAATAATCGATGAAAAGGCTCATTGACACATCCTTCTTCTTGACGAAGAGGACTGGTGCACCCCATGGTGAAGCACTTGGGCATATAAACACTTTATCCAGATTCTCTTATAGTTGCTTCTTCAACTCATCAAGCTCAAACACTACAATTCTATATGGAGTCTTGGATATTGGAAATTCCCTAGGTATAAGATCAATTGAGAATTCAAAATCTCTTATAGAAGGAAGACTAGGGAATTCCTTGGGAAACACTTCAGTGAATTCCCTCATAATAGGCATGTCTTCAAGGATGGTTGTCTCCTTAGACTCAGTCATCTGACCCAGATACACATGATCATAAGGAATTAATATCTATGCTTTAGATGATGGTTCTAAAGAATATTGATTTTCCCCCTTGCACTTGTACAAAATCAGTGGTCGATTCTCCACATGGAGAGTGATTTCCCTCTCACGACAATTTATGTTGGCTATATATTAGAAAATCTTATCCATGCCAATAATTTCATAAAATTCCACCAAAGAGAGTATGATGAGGTTCGTTAGGAATTTAAATCCACCAATTATAATAGGGGAGGATCTAAATTCATGGGTTGTAATGATTTCCCCGTTTGTCATACTCATCGACATCTTTACTTCCATGATTTTTGGTGGTGTTGGTATTGTTCTACTAAACTTTTGGGATATAAAAGAATGTGTAGAACTATGAACGATAACCCTAACTTTCACTTATTTATTCTGGTTCTACCTTATCCAATATAAAAATAGGATGACCACTTTAAACTATTAAACACATAAAGGGGAATCCAAGGACAAAAATGGAATACTTATAAATAAGTTTTATTTCATTAACTTATGAATATATAGGATTCAATCTATGTTATCCATGATCCACTTCCCAAAATTTATTCTTAGGGGAATTTTTCTTTATTCTCTTAACAGTGGTTCATACTAAACTTGTGAATTTACCAAAGCATATACCTCGAGAGTGTATTAACCAAGAGTGCATAAAGGCCTGTTGTCGTGTACTAGGATACCCCAGGTCAAGCCCGAAACTCCTTGTTGGGGTTTTCACCCCTAGGTACATCTGTCCCAGAGCCACC
The DNA here is from genome assembly GCA_963277665.1 of Viscum album. NCBI lineage: Eukaryota > Viridiplantae > Streptophyta > Magnoliopsida > Santalales > Viscaceae > Viscum > Viscum album. Next base: position 1,313,238,422 of record OY728137.1, read on the forward strand.
TCTATCTGCTTGTATCCATACAGGGATGTATTTTCTTGATAAACCACTTACTCAATAATCACCAAAACATAGGGATATTTTTTTTATAGTTATTCTTCTCTCTATGGATTCACTAGGGTTTTCTAATCCTAATCCCAAAAATAACTAAACCTCCCTTTGATACCAACTATAACAACCCTGTATTTTTTATTACACACTAAAACATGATTTATTATATAAACATCACCTGATAAAACATGGAATATTGAGCGGTATAGTGTATTTGGAGCTTAGGAACATTACAAAACAACTTAGAACATAAAACACAAAACATCTTTATTGAAAACATCCTTTACATGACCACTACATTCCCTCGTACTTAGCATTGAATGGGATAACCTGAGGACATGCATAAGAAAAGGGTGAGCTATAAAGCCTAGTAAAGGAATAAACATGGAATAATATAAGGAATAAAATAAATGTTATATAATAGGAATATCAATGGATCACAAGAGAAGCATGAACATAAAGGCATGATAATGCATGATAATCATAACATGGAAATGTGGAAACAACACTTAACATGGAATTAGCATGATCCAAGACTCATTTCACATGGAGCATGAGTAAACCATCATTTCACATAAAAAATGAGTAAAACCTCATTTCACTTGAATTATAATGAGTCAAAAATCATTTCACATGATGTATCATGATATATTACTTTACCCAATGCATTGGAGCGCTATTAGGGCGCACCCTTCTTAAACATTTCATTTCATGCATAAGTGTTCCACATGGATCATACAACATAGAATAATTCAAAATCATCATTAAATATATGATATCAGAATGTGGAATACATACATGAAACTCATTAAACAATAAGTAAATGTTCATAAAGGTTAATACCCATGATAGTGAAATGGTCATGGTATTCACTACACAATGATTTTGGCTTGGAAAATCATGGGGCAATTTTGGCAGCATAACGGCGTGACATAAAAATTCAAAAAAATGGTTGAAGAGAGAGAAAGGGTTGTCTCATAATATGTATATGAAATGGGAATTAAGGGGATCATTTAGATACATGTCCCAAAAATTGTAATTGAATTTTGATTCATGATACAAAAGAATTTCTTGAATGTAAATGAGGAGAGAGAGATTCCTTTCGGAATTTCAGCATAGTAACAGGTGTAAATCGAAGAAATTAATGAGAGAGAAAGGTGTCTCCCATAATTAAAAATAAGTAGGACAATATAGGGGAGGTGATAAATCATACCAAAACATTTATAATTTAAAATAAAGGGCATAACAATATTAAGAATCTTTAATAAAATGAGAAAGCAATGAATCCCTCACTTGGAAGTGTTATACCAAAGGCTTGGGAAAGGCTTGAGATATGATTCATGAGAGATTGGAGCACCATGGGGCCATTCTAGAGAGATTAGGTCAGGGGTCGTAAGAACTCTAAATGATTTGAGTGAAGAGGAAGTCATAGCTTGGTTGGGTTTATATAGGAAAGTAGGATGAATTCTTTATTATTTAGGTTTGGGACACCTCACATTAAACTAATCAAAACCACAAAACTAGCCCATGGTTTTTTCCCATTGTTTTTTCCAAAGGGGATTGAAAAAAAAATATTTTCTAACTCCAATGGAAAAACTTCTTAAAATAATAGGGTTGCTTATGTGGAGGTGAGACACCCTCTCAAGGAAAAGAATTTAAAAAGCTAAAATGTTCAATAAGTCTTGAAGGGTCCACTGATGTTTTGTAAAATAAATCAAAAAAACCCAAAATCACATTATTTTAATGGTAAAACATATATTGGCCTAAAATAATGTTTATAGTATTTTATTACATCACTATTAGGTCATAATGATTTCATAAAACACATTATATATTTAAACGGTATTTAATTTTTACCCAAAAATTCGACTATCTCGGAAAATTATGAAAATTTCACCGTTGGATAATTTCAACCTCCTGATTCCAGAAATAATATTAATTTTATCTAAATAAATTTCTAAATATTTTAATTTTCACTTTTAATATAAAAACCAATATTTATCAAAAATTCATGGGTTTTGACAAAAATGGCATTCAAACCTTAATAAAAATTACAATTGCATTCATAAAATTATACGATAATTTATATTTAATAAAAATTAATTTAATAATAATAATAATAATATTTTATTAAAAAATTATTTAATTCAAAATATAGATTTCTTAGTTGAATATTATCTAAAAATAATATTTGTGCTTTAAAAACAATTTACAAAGTAGCAATAATAAAATGAAAGTATATTCTTTATTATATACAAAAATAATGTACATAATCATAGGACAAGGGTCTTGTTACATAACCCCTTATAAAACCCTCATAAGACTGAAGGGTAAGGTGTGTCATGGTGACAGACTCTTGGGATGGCTTGGATAACATCGCTTTGGTGGTAATCTCTATCAACATCCACTTCTCCCGTAGTCAGTTAATCTCAAGACTAATGTGTTCAAGATCGGCTCTGGCTTGGTCAAGAGAGAATCCCAATGATTCCACATCCTTTTTGATCTCCAATAAATGGGATTCATATGGGTTAAGTCTACTTGATGAGGCCATCGCTTCCTTTGTCTGAGTAAATTGGATTTGTTAAAGCCCTATATTTATACTAATCATGTGATCACTGTTCAATGGCTATATTAGAAATGGTCATAATTATTAATGGTATTTTAAAAATCCAAAAACATAAAATCAAATAATTTCATATTTTATAAAACCATTTTACATAATAAGACATTTAATTAGATCAAGAGAAATTTTCATTAATGAATGTTTGGGTCGTTACACCACAAGAACAAGAAAACTATGAACATATACCACATTATCTGGTGTTTCCAAAGAAACAATTGCTTCAAATTTCAACAGTTCTATTGTTATACCCTACTGTGACACCACATGTCCACGGAAATGTACCTCTCATGTCAAAAACTTTAACTTGGATAGTTTTCTATAGAGCTGGTGGCGTCGAAGAACCTGCAAGATAGTTCTGAGATGCTCAGCATTATCCTCTTTTGACTTCAAGTATATCAAGATGTCATCGATGACTATGACAATGAACTGATCTAATAAATCGTGAAAGAAATATTTTATAAGCACCATGAACATGGCTGGTGCATTCATAACACTGAACGACATGACTACGAACATGAAGTTCCCATACCTACATATGAAATCTGCCTTAGGGATATTATATTCATTCACCCTCAACTGGTGATATTCATACTGTAGATCGATCTTAGAAAACCAACTCTCTCATCTCATCTATTCTAAAAGAACTTCTATCCTCAGAAGGGGGTAATGGTCTGTAACTTAATTCCGTCTCCTGTAGTCTATGCACTACCTCATACCACCATCTTCCTTCTTTGCGAACAACGCTGGAGCACCCCATGGTGACACACTAGGCCAGATAAATCCATTTTTAATTGGGTCATAAATTTGAATCCTCAACTCCCATAGCTCATAAGGTGTCATCTGATAAGGAACCATCAAAATCGGAGAAGCATCAGGCTATAAGTATATACCGAACTCAATGTCATTTCAAGGGGGTAGAGTTACAACCTCCTCGGTGAAAATATCCATGAATTCCTAAATTACCCTTGGAGCCTCCACCATCTCAGTTTCTGCTGATACCACAGATAGATCATCCAACAAGGAGATAAGGGTCTTTGCACACCGACTTCGCACCTGACAACTCTACTCACCAACAAAAGCCGCATGTTGGCTATCCACATATGAAAACACAACTCTTATTCCGAAGTCTTTGATAATAGAATGCACATAATTCAACCCGTTGATGCTGAGAATGACATCATATGGTTTCATCTATATAAATAAGAGATCTCCATGGAACTGATGTGGCCTCATCATTAGTTTACATCCCCAGCACACATCAAACATGCGGGTATGGCCTCTGACTAGAATACTCAACACTCTAGGCATGGGAATACTATCTACATCTAGTCCAATAGAATGTGTTAGAGTGGGTGAAATAAAATAGTCTGAAGCTCCTAAATCAAACAAAGTGAAATTAAGGATACTAAACAAACTGATCTTACCTCTGATGATCTATGGTTTTGCTAAAACTGTTGCTTCTGTGGCGTCTGACTAACCATGTCAAGCTCCTTTACCTCTCTGATAACGACCACCAGCATGACCATGCCTCTATCGAGGTACCTATGGAAAACCCTGAGGTTGTCCTCTACCAAATCCATCTCTCCTTGGTATAGCATGAGCATGTTGTCCCTGCTACTGAAATACACTAGCTTGCAACTGCCACTGAGGCTGGCACTAAACCATCATCCTCCAACAAACTGAGCTCAAATGGAAATTGGTCACACGTTTTGAAGATTCCCATTGTCTCCATAAATGAAACACTATGATACCAAGCTAATGGGAAATTCACTAGGACCAGAAGGTCAAAAAAAACTACTGAGGTCGACTCCATGTCGGTCAAAACCTAGAAGGATCTGGTGCCTGAGACCTACTATTGGTAACCCTGACTCTCAAAGAACCCTAATTGATCCCCTCTCACGGTAGAACTCCTTGTGAGTGAATATGCACAATCATTTCTTCCTTCTTCTAAACATCCAAGTACGTCTATAATGTAAATGGATTAATCGTGTACTAGATAAAAGGATGAAGTGCCTCCTCTAGGAATCATGTATGAGACTCCTCATCCGAAAACAGATCTGGGGAAAATAAAAGAGATCCTTGAACATAATCCCCATCCCTTGTACCGACATACTCCCTTGATGATGGTAGAGTAACTCATACCTCTTCTCAGCGTTCATGGTCAATGAATGGAATTCTGCACGGAAATCCATCTCAAAATTGATCAACAGAGAAAATGCCTCTTTCCTCTCCCCAGGTATATCATCCACCACTGACACATAGCTCTCAGCATCTGTATCACTACCAAAGGAACCCAGTACTCTATTGGATATTTGATCAAAATGAATGTGATATCATGCTCCTCAAGCTATCACCCTTTCACCATCTCTAAATCACTACCCTCATACTTTCTCAATCCCTATCGCTGGAAAGCATGTAACGTTCTCTTCCGCTGGTCATCCTCCTCTACTAGATCATCCCTCCAATAATTAGCTGGATTATCCTATTGGGCCTCAACTACCCGATCCACACACTGACAATGACTGGGTTCCATAACTAAAAGGTAAACAATGAATTACTATGCCCGAGTAGTATGGAATTTTATTTAAGATTCATTTTAACTTATTTAACTCATTTAATTATCCATTTCAAATTACCCAATATACCCAAATTTAGATAATAACACAAGTCATTATGATAAATGTACCTTTCCTAGGGTCTCTACCCTGCAAAAGGTGTAGCCTCAATTGGTCGTTTGGTAGACCCAGAGTCCTTGCACCCAATCATTGGGGGGGCTAGAATCTTATGTCCTAGATGGTCTTCCCTAGTCTATGTCATGTACCAAGATTTCCTAACACTGTTTCCCTACCAACCCATGCAATTCTCACTATGCCAAACTCCAAACTTTATCCTATATCTCAACTATCACCTCTGATACCATTCTGTCATGGCCCCCTCCTTCCAAATATTCCCCTCCTAAGCTCGAAATGAAGAAATGGAGATAATGACCCCTGAGTCCTGCCTCCAGTAGGCCTCGGGGTGGTGACTAGAACCAAGGGTATACAATCTCACAAAATGGGAGGCATTTCCCTTTTTAAAGAAAACAAGATCAATGGAAAATATGATCCATCCCAAAACAAATCCATGTACTATATATATAATAAATCCATACTCATCCCATATGCATGTTTAAAATGTTGGATTGGTGTTGCCCGATCCGATTCGGCCACTGTATAATCTCATACCACTGTAGAATAGTTGACTGACTGACACTGATAGAGAATAGTAGCAGTGCGGACATCATAGTCAACTTTAGTATAGCCTTTTGGACTTCCAGCTAGCAGCCATTGTAGCACTTTTTACTTTGATGGACGCATTTTCACTACAGCGACGCGGACTTCCTGTGCGGTTGGTGGAACAGTGATCGTCTTCCTCTCCATTTGTATCCCATTTCAGGATAGGGTTTCTTAATGGAAAAATTCTTTAATTGTTCTCCTGATTATAGTGAATTTTCTTCCTCTATGTGGACGTAGGGATTATTCCCAAACCACGTAAATTTGTGTGTTCCATGTGTTTTTATTTATTCTTCATTTTCTTTCCATATCTCATTTCTGTCATTGATACTCCTAACGATTCCACAACATAAAATAAAACTATTATGAATACAATGAAAAATCCAAATTAATTACCAAAATCAAGGCCAAGAAGTGACAACAAATCTATCCTAAAGTTTGGGCCAGTATAGTCCATCATGGTCTATATAATCCTCTTGGAAACCTGAAAATAGTTTTATATACATAGGGTGAGTATAAAAATATAATTTGGAGGAAAACCAAAGTCTCTTGTGAATAAGTGAGAGAAGCATACTAATGCTCCCGTGAGAAAACAGCAGAGCCAAACAACACCTAAAAAGTTATACTAGCCATCCTAAACTCACTTAGGAACACTCACCAAGTAACGCAAGTCACGTAAAGTAATATAGTAAACACATTGATGATTTGGATACCCCACACCAATTCTCACTAGATTAGCTTCTCTTACCTAATGGAAAATGTCCTCATGATCTCACCTTTTTTAGATGTACCACATAACAACCTACCCACACACTCTTCGACCTCAGAGTTAGTTATGTAACTTAAGAAAACTAAGAAAATCACAACCCACTCACAGACACATGGGCCTCTCATCACATATTATACCAAAGACATCGGGGAATTTATAACTCATATGCACACACCTGGGCCTCATAAACCACAACCTTCATGAATAATCTTGGGCTACCACCACCTGGAAGATGGAGCAGGGAATAGTGGTTGGCCAGCTATCCATCCTCCCAATATGATGATTGAGAAAGACACCCTCCCTTGTGATGAAGGGGGTGTTTGGAACATTGTTCTCAACTAGGATGGGGTGGGTATAGAAATTACAATGAAAATAAAAGTAATACATACATGATACAAAACACTGAAGCCCAACCTATGGGTTTTCAAACAACAATAAACTCACGGAAGCACCTTTATTGCTACCATTAAATTCATAACCACACAACCAGCCACAAACTCAATTCATACCCATAGTAAATCCATTTAGCCAATCCCCATTCTTTATTAACAATTAATTTATTCATTTCATCACTACTTGGGAAACTAATTATTACAAGGCAGAAAAAGCAGCACAACAAAGGTTATAATGGGGAAGAAGAACCATGTAAAATTAACCAACTTCACATTCCTATTTGTTTAACACCCATTGATGACATAATATACTGATCCAAAGATACGGGAAAGCTTTCTACAGGTTATTTAGTTGGTAAAGAACCCATGTTATCCACTTCCATCATCATTCATCAAAATTATTCCACCCAATCCATCTTCTCAAAAGAGAAAACCCCCAACTCATAGCCACAACCAGTAACACATCTGATCACAACTACAACACACCCATAAAAACCATTCTCAGAATCCCTACTACATAACCACACCACATGCATCACATCCAGCAACACAACATAGCACAACCTGATTGGATACCCGCTGCACAACACTACCCATCCTTTTCACATTCAATCAATCTCTCAAACTGAGATTCCATTATCCCTTCTGAACCACCCCACAACACATAATGACCATACCACCACACAAACCAAACAAAACATATTCATATTTTTTAAAAAAAAAAATTGGGTACAACCGCGAAAGTGGCACACAATGCAATGAAGAAAATTACATTAAATTGCAAGCCAGGGGCATTGACCCCGCGACCTGCCCCTCAACCCCCCAAACCCTTTAACACCCCACCACCAACGGTGGGGCACAAAACATATTCAGATTTAACAAGTCAACCGTTATTTAATTCCACTTGTTAAATTGTGGGGTTATCATAGAAGGTATGATCCTGGGGCATCCATTTATTCGTTGTCGATATGTGGTTAAAAAAATTCATATATAATTATTCGACTAAAAACAAAAAAAATCATCCATTCCATAAACCATCCCACAAGAAGACAAAGACCCCCCAACGGCTATGATTTTCAGCGGGGATTTTAGCTTGTATAATTCACAACAACAACCAAAAACAAATAACAAGAAGATCATTGGTAACTTTTCCTCAACCCCTTCATATTGATCTTAAATCGGTTAAATAATATTTATTTAATTTGGATCCAAATATATTCACATGGGAAAATTTTTTACACCCACCCTGCATGATAAAAAATTATGAGGTACGATGGAAACATACTTGGTAGAAGAAAATATTAGCACTTCCTTATTACGCCAAAGTAGGGGGTGCGCATGCAACAATAAAAGCCTGCAGGGAAAACACAATCCAAAGGATACAACACAAACAAAAAAAATCCTTGATTAATAAAGGTTTGGGGTGTCTAATACTAAGAGAAAGTGAATCACACAAGGAACATAGGATCTCATCATTAGAAAGAACATATCCTAAATCAATAAGAGAAATGATTTTTTTACAAGCCATTAAAAGTGGATCTTGACCAAGACCATACCGTTTGGAAGTCAAAGGATGATTTGGGTTTTTAGAATATAGATATGATTCTAAGTGGATCCATAAACCATTAAATATGGTATTTAACTCGTTTTTCATTAAAGCGGACGTTGAAGTGGAAAAATTAGTAAAAACTAGAAAAAAGAAATACTTCCGAAAATGACTCAACATTAGGTGAGTCACCAGTGTGAGTCACCGATGTGAGTCACTAGTGAGAGTCACCATTCGGTGAGCTACCAGTGTGGGTCACCGGTATGAGTCATCGATGCAATTCACCATTCAGAGAGCTACCGATGCAAGCTACCAGTGTGAGCTACCAGTGCAACTTACCGATCCTGACTCACTGTTACGACTCAGCATTCTGAATCATCGTTGCAAGCTATTATCATGACTCACCATTGCGACTCACTCTCATGATTCCCCATCATGACTCACCATTGTGACTCACTGTCAGCGACCTACTATTGGAGAAGCTAAAAAACTAGAAAAACTACAAAGTGTTGAAATAAGTCACTATGACCTCCCAGAACACTTCAACAACTAGATTTTCACACAAGTAAAGGACCAAAGAGGTTCAGGCCATTAAAAACCCACCCCAAATCGAACAAAGGAATCCACTTGTATAAGAAAATAATTATTCTTTGAGTAATAATAAAAAGAAATTAATTAAACATAAATATGAAACAATTCATTACTTCTATGGAAGTCACATCATCATGTTATTTATGTACATTATGTCATCAGGTATGCTGCAGAAGTATCTATCTGTAGAAGCGGTTTAATATATAGTTTTTATTATATAAATATAGCAGATAACAGATAATAACATGAGGTAATGCAATTCATATTACTAAAAAACAACCTGATTATTGAACTCTCTTTTTTTAAGGCTTAAGAGTTTTGACCCCTCTATAGAGTATCCAAATCCCTTCATTGTGGGATCCTTTGACATACAAAACTTCCTCTACATTGGGACCACTACGAAATTATTGTGATGCCCCAATGAAAGGGTTATCCTTAATTGAGTTTTCATATATCCCTTATGTGGTTTTGGTTGATAAAAGAAAAATTGACCACTTTCAGTTTGTGGGATATAGATAAGATAAATAGTTCTACTACCTGTGATTCCAATATAAACGGCTCCTCTCTGTACCCTTCCTTACTAAGATCCACATTCATAAATATCAATTCATCTGTTTTAACAATACTCTTATTATCAACCCACATGCATTGAAAAATAAACACTTGTAATATTGTATAATATAACTCCCATATATTTTTGATGATGAAAAAGTATGATATATTCCCATAAATTGGATTTCTTTCCTTAGTACCAGAAACCTCCATCACTTTAGCCACAAGTTCAACTCTACTATTTTTCATGCTATTTACTTCATCGTATTCATTTTTATAAAACGTATACCCATTAATTATATATCCATTATAAGATAATACATACACACTTGGTCCTCTGGCTAGCCATTGAAGTCATTATAAAATTGAATCTGGATTTTTATCTGACTCCACAAAAATATGGTCTCAAAACCATCCTATAAACTTTTGATTATGTTTATTTGATATCCATATTTCATCCCTTTATGGATTCAAATGCCTACGAATTTATTTATGGGTTTCAACATATGGGGAAACCTCCAAAATATTATGAAAAATATAAAGGTGGGTCTTCTATCGATCTATAATATTGATTATGAAAATATCTCTTCCATAAATTCCTTCAACCATAAACTAAGAGAGTTTCAAATAAGAATAAAATAGAGTCCTTCAAAATCAAAGTTGTGGAATTTTAGAACCATTGGCAATGGAGGGTAGTGGAAATATATTTATTTGTACAATTAAAGATTGAATATACACTATATCCTCTCAATGTCAATTGATGCTGTCAGACAAACTATTAAAGCCAATTAAATATGAAACAAACAACAGGAAGCCATTGGTGAACTGAAATTAGTAGAGATGAAGTATAGATTTTCACATATTTTGTTCAATATTTGATCTAAATATGAGAATTGGAAGTTATTTTATTGAACAATGTGACTAGATCCGCTGATGTAGAACCGAACGAATGGTAAATTTTGATAAGTGAAGTTTCCAAGAGAATGAATTTCGAAGTCAAGAATGGCAAGCGCGTTCAAGGATGAGGGTGAGAGCATGCAAGGGAGTGATGAGGCTGAGGTTGATAATGATAGATAAATAAATGGAAGGGGAGGATAAACATACCATAGATTTAGAGAGGGTTCGATGGCGGTGCTAGGGTTCGGTGGTATAGGATGCAGCGGTCTGTAGCAGCGGTGGTTATAGGGTCTAGCAGTGGTAGAGGTATTGTTCAGTAGTGGTAGAGGAATGGTTTAGTAGTGGCAGCTGCGTTTCGTGAAATCTTTAAGGAACAAGTGAAGGAGACCTTGTTAGGGTTCTCTATATAAAATCAGGGAATACTTTTATTAGCACTTTTAAAAAAAACATTGATAAAGTGTACTAAAATAGAAAGTGGTGATAAAAATTCTCTTTATCAGTGATAAAATTATAGTACTCATAAAGGGAGATCATTATCAGCACTAAAAAATGATGATAAAGACCTCATGATAATAATTTATTTATATTATTATATATATTTATAAAATTATATATATAATAAAATATTTATTTATTTATATATAATCATAACTATAAATAAATATTTATTTATTAATAATTATGCCTATAAATAAATATTTATTTATTTATAATTATATATATAATAAATATAATTATATATATTTATATATAATTATATATTTATATATATTTATACAGATGGAGAGGTGTGGGGAGATTTTCGGCGGAGTGCTCGGTTGTCTTAGGGTTTCATAGGTGAGATCTTATGATTCTGAAATTAGGGTTCTTGGAGTGGAGGAAGTAACGGAATGTTCAAGAGCTATCTAGATCTAGCCTATTTCAACTATAGGAGTTTCTCCTAGTGCGGCGAGGAATGGGGAATGATCTTTTTCTTTGGTGACTTTATGTGGACCCAGGACGAGGGGTGCGACTTCGAGGACTATTCTAGTGACTTCGGGAGGGACTATGTCATCTCATGCTAGAGTTTCTTGTGGCACGGTAGATGGTGCAACCTTGGGGGTTCATATGGTTCCTCTGATTCCTATTTCAAAGCCCCTGTGAAAGGGTTTCTCTTTTATAGAGTCTCTTTTGCAGATGAAGCTGGCAACTGTTGAAGTTCCTCGATCATTAGGGACTATATTTCCATATCTGATAACGAGACATTCACAGTCATTGAAAATCCTCATGCTCTTAAGGAAAGGATCGATGCATGTCAATTTTACCTTATTGGGCATTTGATTCATGGTAAGGGTGATAAAACACTGAATACTGAATAATTAAAGTCATTTCTCTCTCGTATTTGGGGAATTTCCTGGTGGTGGATTGTTCCTATTGGAAGAGGGTACTTCAATCTTATTTTCTATATTGCGGAAGACAGGGACTATGTTTGGGGTTCCAGTTTTTATATTCTTAATCCATGGATCCTTCATATTTCTACCTAGGATTTTAAGTTCAACCCTCATGGACAAAATCATACATCTGATAAGATTTTTACTAGAATCCATGGCCTCAGTTGGGTTCTTTGGAATCCTATTATTATTAATGATCTTGTCTCATGCATTAGTGCACCCGTTAATTTGGATGAGAACACAATTGAAGGTAAGTTTGGGTACTTTTTTAGAGTCCTTATAGACGTTTACATGTTAAATCCATTGTCTCATTCTGCAACTTTAGTGGAAAATGGAGACAATATTGATGTTCAATTTGAATATGAATTCATTCTATCATTTTGTTAGTTCTGAAAGTTTGTAGGGCATGATTAATCCACGTGTAGGAATGTTCTACATATTAAAAACTAATATGCAGGTGCTTCTTAACCATCTGGTAAGAAAAATATGATGAAATACATTGTGAGTAATCACACCACTATTGAGAGGGGAATTGTTATTGATGCTAAATTAAAGGGGAATGGAATTCCTATGTCAGATCAAGAAAATGGTGAGTCTCCATTAAGGCTGGAGATTAAATCTCCTATTACTAATGCCAAAAGGGATGAATGCAATCAAGGAATTGAAGGTGGTAGTGTTTCATTCAAGGATTCCCTTATTGGATCTAAAACAAGATCACTACTATATGAGGAGCCAGTTTAGGATACTATTAATCTTGATCAAACTGACTTTGAATAGGATGTAAAAAATGAAGTGGATTAAGAATTGAGGCAAGAGTATTCCATATATTTCAAAGACAATAACAATATAGAGGAAAATGTCTCTCATGTTATGATGCATGTTTCACATGGGGAATCCCCTACCTTAGGGAAGCCTCTTATGGAGAATATTCCTCATTCAGTGGATGAGTCGAAAGGGGACTGGCAAATAACTAAGACATGGAAATGGGGTTATCATAAAAAAATTGAGGTTGAGGGCATTGCAGAGATGAGTGTGGTTGTTCTGCCAAGTCTTCTTCTAAGGAGCTTACTCTCAAGAAGATTAAACTCAGATAAAAGTACTCTGTACATTTCAATCATAAGAACCCGTAGTCCGAATTGGAATCAAATGATGAGGACAAATCCCATCATTGGGTAATTCTCATGCCTCGATTGTATGTAATGGGTGGGAGGTCATTGTTGGGGATTCTCAGAATCTAATGTTAGGGTTCCTCAGTTGGAACCTATTATAATTGTTTTATTTTAAGGCATGAAGAGAGTCCTAGGGGAGACTTGGGTTGGGACCAGTTGTGAATTATTATTATATATATATTGTGATTTGGATGCCCGGCTGGCATCAGTTGGCTCTCCTATTTTTAAATACATGAGACATGGGAACGTGGCATATTGAGAGAATATTCTGAGAATGATTGCCACACAGGTAGGTTATAGTACTGACCAATGGCCTAAGTAGGTGGATATGTTTGGGTTCAATACTATGGGATTTGTCCTCGGCCTGCCTGAGAAATGATGGTCGAGCATTTGAGCGTTTTGATTTCATTGTGTGTGACATGTCAATGAGGATGAGGTCTCATGTATTGGTGTCTTCTGGATTATTCTTGATCTCCAAGGATCACCCATATTTATTGACATTCAGTTACATGTAGTAATGAATACAGTACTTGTATGTATATCTACATTTCCCTTGTTGTGTACTTACTCTGGTTCATTTTTATCTATTTTTTCCTTGTAAATTAGTAAACTGGTTTTAATTAGGTTGCAAAAAAATGATGTTTAAATGAAAGTGTTTAATTCTCTTTGTACACATCTAAAAATATAAATACCACTTTCCCTTACTAAAATGTCAATGAAACTAATGAAATGAATCTAGATTTGAAATGGTTAAAGTAAATGGTTCGTACTTTTATTTTAAGTAAAATATTTACAAGAACTTACTTTTAAAAATTGTAGTTCAAACTTGAAATGGTGTTTCTTTTATTTTAAAGGTAGTGCATTGGGAATAGATTTTCGGGCCAGCCTACTGAGTTTTAATACTCACGCCTATAGTTCTTTTTTGTTTTCAGTTCTTGTCCAAACTCCAGCTTTGGTGCTCTCACCTTGGGAGACGCTTGATCGTTGATTCGAAGAGTGACCCATGGGGTCACATGGAGATAGTTCGGTCTTCGAGTTTGGTTAGTTTTTTCTTATTCAGTTCTTATTTAGTTGTTTGTGTGGTTTTTTTATTTTGTGCTACTCTTTATTATTTCATATTATTTTATTTGTTTATATTGGAAGAAATCATTCCCACGGTATCTGTCGGTTCCCTGGTGCTTGTCTCCAGCTCGAGAGGATCGGGAAATCCTCTCAGGCATTGTCGCGTATCATCTCGGGTGACCGGTTCAAGGTCGACTCGGGTTGGTTCATGACAAAATGGTATCAAAGGTATGTTGGCTCTTAGAGGACCTATCTTTTCAGAGCACCCTTTATTATTTGGGATGTCAAGGTAGATGGAGTAGGATTTTTGGGACTCAAAGGGTAGGGGCAGGAAGAGCATTGCAAACTCTTACTCATTCTGATCCTCGAGTTTCCATGGGAAGTCCGGTTTAATTAGTTTATTTGGGTTTTTATGGAACGTTTTGTTATTGGGATATGACAAAGGGAGTTTGGATAATATTCCTCCTAATCCGCATGGCCTGGAAATCCATGTGGAGCTAGGGGAATGGTCCAAAAAGAATCTACGTGTTGGTGACATGTTTGGCATATATCCGTCAACCATATGATCAAGTCACCCACCGACACTGGTTCCCTGTTTGAGTTGTTTTTGGCCTCTTCTGGCTTCTGTAAGTTGTTTTTTATCAGAAGAAAAAAATTGTTTTTTTAAAAAAATGGTTGTTTGGAATGTTATATTTAATTTGAGGAATGTTTTAAAGGAAATGGGATTAATGATTTGTTTTTCGAAAATAAAGTTTCTTTGTTTTGGCCCTGGTGTTCCGATGGGTGCTCACATGCATAATGGTATGTTGGAATATGAATGGATTTATGGTATGGTGTATGGATGCCTGGGGTGTCACGAATACATGCATGTGAGTGAGACTCTACAGAATAACAAAGGAGAGTGTTTAACCCACCAAGCCTGTTTTAAATTAAAGATGTTTTCAAAAAGGAAAATTTTGATGTCATGTTCGCTTGTTTTCTTGTGTTTGGAGCTTGTCACCTATGTGGTGTTTGATTTTGAGGATTTTTATTTATTGATTTGGCCTTGATTGGGTTCTTGACTTTTATTTTCCAGTAGTTATCCCCTTGAAGCTTCGTTGGGTGAACTTAGTGCGGTTGATCAACCTAAGGATTTTATGCTTGATTTTTAGAAACTAGATCCACCTATCTTTTATGGTTAAGCAGACCCTTCTGTAGTAGAGGAGTGGATGCAGAGGATTAAAAGGGACTTTAACCTCATTGGGCTAGTCGTTTAAGGTCAAGTTTGTAACTTTCATGCTTGAAGGTTCACTGTGGATGTGGCGGAAGTTAGTGTCTTGGAACGAGCCCCGTCAAGAGCTTACATGGGAGTTTTTCAAGGCTTTGTTTATTCGTCAGTATTTGTCTGAGGAAGAAACTATGAGAAATGGGATGGAGATTTGTTACTTACAACAGGGAGAAAGATCCATGTTTGAATATTTCCTAGAGCTAGTCCCCTATGATTCAGGGTATGCCACAGATGACTCCATAAATGCCCAATGTTATGAGGCAGGTTTCTGCTCTGATCTACAGTCGAAGGTGTCAGAGTCCAACCTAACTTATTTTATCGATGTGGGAAGACAAGCTTTTCATGTTGAAGTTGTGATGGCGGGAGTGCTCGAAGTAATCCTCCCTCCTTAAATCCCTATGAGAAGTGGTGAAGATTTTGGGAAGGAGATGAGGAAGTAATTGAAAGTGGATAGATCAAGTTGTGGAATCAGAAGGCATGAGGATCTTTCATCAACTTTTTCAGAGTGAGAGATCTTCGTGTGTTATTAGTGTGGAAAGCTGGGTCACAAGAGGTCGTCCTACCCAAGTACTCCTAAGCCTTGTCATGCTTGCGGATTTTTGGGTCACTTACAACGATTCTGTCAGGGCTTTTCTAGAAAGATTCATCGAGGAAGTTCTCAGAAGTGATGTGCTGTGGGGTTTTTGTTTAAAGTTTCATGTGTATGTTTACTTCCAGTGTAGGGAATCTCTTATCATTGTAGTGTACTGATGGTGTTTTGGGTTTTGAAATGTGTGGGAATGTCGTGGGTCTTTTGATGAACTCCAATTTTCAATGCCAATGTGGATTTTATTTTTAAATATTGTCTCATATTTTGTCAAGTCAAAAGATGTATGATTCTTATTGGGATTTTCAGAACCTGATTACGAGGCAGGAGATGATTCACCCATCAGAGCTCCAGCCAAAAGGCCTTAGAGTGAAGTCGGCGCGTAGTCAGGAACCCCGGGTAATTTTAAGGAGTCTGGTTAAGGTTTTTCCTCTATCGCTGTGGTGAGGCAGTTTTAGTGTGTCTGTTGTGGTTTCTCCATCATTGTAAATTTTCTATCCTCAAAAAATCACGATGGACTTATCCCTCAAGAAATATCAGTAATTGTTCTTTTTTGGATACGAGGTTCCGATTAGTGGCCTTGCGTGGACCACCCATGTGGATCAATTGTGGATTTGGATTGTGTCAATCTAGAAGTGGTAAGTCATGAGCAATTTTCCATTGTAGTTTCATTGATCCAGTACTTGGGCCCTGCCTCCTCGCCCATGGGGTTAGGGTTTTTGGTTCGTGCGGAGTTTGTGTTTAACTCTTATCCCTTTCAGATGGGAGTGAGTGGTTTGAATGTTCTTGTTGTGTTTATTTTATCTTTAGTAAGGCCTAGTGCAGGCCTAATTTGGATTTTCATTGACCGTGTATAGGTTGGTTCTCTATGGTGGGGAGACCCACCGTCTCTTTGGGTTTTCACTTAATTCGTAGGCTTGTTGAATTCTTATGGTGGGGAGTCCGGTCAAGCCTCCCCTCTACTAGTGATATGTTTCTATCAATTAGGTTGAGTCCCATCGGTGGTCACTGGAATGTCCTTGACTTAAGAATTTGGATCTTGCTTGTGTGGAATCATTAGGCATTGACCGATCGGCTTGATAGTGTTGTGGTTTTTCGAGGGCGGAAAGCGTTATTGTGGGGAGAACTTTCACACGCTAACCTATGCATTTATTTTATTTTATTATTTATTTAGACTTGAATATTTTTTTCTGGGGTCTGAGATGATTCCCGGATGAAATTTCTGAGTTTTTGATAAAAAGTGTGTGTCTTGGGTTCAACGTCGTTAGACGCACGGGCAGAGCGCGATGTCGTCCGGCTTCACCTAGGAAACTTTGTGGCCTTTTCATCTTTGATGAAGTAAAATAGATAAATAAATGTTAATTTATTGCATCTTTTAAAAATTTTATGGTTATTAAGAATTTTAATATTTTTCATTTTAAATGGAAACTAAAATTGTTAATTTTATTATTACTAAAATGATATGAATTCATTTATTATTTTTATTTTATCATTAAGGTTATTGTTATTTTTATTAATATCATTATTTATATTACTATTATTAGTAGTAGTAATATTATTATTTTAGTGTTATAGCTAGTTTTCATTTTTCTTTTATTTCAGATTTAGTTCTTTTTAGGGTTTTTTGTGCACCCCCCCCCCCTCCCCCATTTAACCCTCTGTTCGGTGCGATCCAGCACACCCAACGCCTCCCTGTCGCGCTCAATGTCACAGACCCCCAGACGCCGCCTCTTCCCCTTGCTGTGATCAAGCAAGCTGAGCCGTCGGCCTTCCTCTCGCTCAGCGCACCAAGGAGTCGTCCCGACCTCCTCCTGCCTGACCCCACCCCATCGTGTTCCCTCTTAGTGAGAAACAGTAGCCCTCGGACCCAACGCCTCTCCCTCTTTCCCACTGGCGCTCTTTCCAAGCTCCGGACACACCTCGCACACCCTCCGCACTCTGGCTGGTGTATGCGCCCCTTCGCATCTGCTCTGATCGTTCCAGCCATCCCCGACCCCCCTCGGCCTTGCAGCGCACACCAGAACCCCGGAGGTGACCTCCGGTGCAGCCCCGCCTTCCCGTTGCTACCCCCCAGCCCTGCCTTCTCCCTACCGGTGCACCCGGCCTCCGTTCGAGACCCCTCCTCCTACCATACCGACGCTCGACAAGCCCTTGAACACCCCTGCTTCATGAAATTGTTGTTGTTTTTCTTTCCAACCATTCAGAAGCCTCCCCGACCTTCCAGATGTCTCCCCATCGTGCGACGAGTGACCGACTCCTCCTTTCGGCGTGCGCAACTCCCATCTGACAGGTAAACCATGGTATACCCATTTGTTGCATGCCCCATTTGATATTTATATTTGATATATATATATATATACCATGGTTTGATTAGATGTATTGGTTAATGAAATGTTTTTTGGGGTAGGTTTGAGATTTTAGAACCCGCACGAAGCGATTCTGAGTGACTGTTGTCGTCGTGCTTCGATTCTGAGCGAGCGTTGTCATCGCACCTTGGTTCCGAGGTAGGTTCTCATTGCACTTCATTTTAAAGTTTATTTTTCATCTATTTCCTTCTGTTTTCTCCAAATATATATGTGCTATTTATTATTATTCGATGTATGGTTAATTTATTTATAATGCAAATTGGTAGTTAAATTCTTATTTTGTGAAAAATAAGGTCATTTTATAACATTTACCCAAACTATTTGTTTAATTAAATTTCTCATTAGAATTGTACTTGGTTTGTGACTCTTTGAACCTGATTAATCGATTTAAATAAGTTTTTAGGATTGAACATGTTTTTGGCATCATGTTGAGTGTTAATTAGAAACTGTTTTGATAAACATTTCTTACGTCGCTGATAAATGGACCGGTTGTCATTTTTTATAAAGAATCTTTCGTTTCAAGGTGTCTTGGTGTGTTTTTACCCCTTTTAAAAAATTCATGTGTGAGTTAGTAAATGTGGGTTTTGTGAAAACTATTTTAAATGATTTTAAGTTAAGAGGAATAGTTGGGGATTTTTAATCTGTTTGATATGAAGTGTTTAATTGTGGTCTGGTTGGTATGTGTGTGTAAAACGGTTTCGATTGGATGTGTGAAAGAAATGTTATAAAGAATGTTTATAAATGTTTTGAGTGGAAAAAATGTACTTGAAACCACTTTTGAAAAAGTTTTTCATTTTGAGATAAAACTTTGATTGTGTATGTTTAAGGGTTGTTTGGCCATTTCATGAAGTTTGTGAAAAAATTATTTTTTTATGAAAAACCCCATTGGGTGATTCTCAGTCCTCGATTGCATGTAATGCGTGGGAGGTCCTTTTTGGGGATTCGTGGAATCTAATGTTAGGGTTATTCGGTTGGAACCCGTTATAATTGTTTAATTTTAAGGCATGAGAAGTGTCCTAGGGGAGATTCAGGTTGATACCTGTTTTGCGTTATTATTATATAAATATTTTGATTGGATGGTCGGCTGGAAACGGTTGGCTCACCCCCTTTTTAAAAACTTGAGACATGGGAACCTGGAATATTTAGAGAATATTATGAGAATGATTTCCGCAATGGTAGGTTATGGTACTGACCAGTGGCCTATAGTAGGCAGATATGATTGGGTTTATTTCTATGGGATTTTTCCTCGTCCTGCCTGAGAAAGGATGGTCAATAATTTGAGAGTTTGGATTTCATTGTGTGTTAAATGTCAATGAGGATGAGGTCTCATGTGTTGGTGTCTTCTGGATTATTCTTCATCTCCTAGGTTCACCAATTTTTATTGAATTTCAATTGCTTGCAGGGATGAATATAGTACTTGTATGTATATCTTCATTGCCCTTGTTGTGTACTTACTCTGGTGCATTTTTTTCTATAGTTTTTCTTGGAAATTGGTATAATGTTTTTGATTAGGTTGAAAAAAAATGGTTTTTAAATGAAAGTGTTTAATTTTCTTTGTAAAAATCTAAAAATATAAATACAACTTTCCCTTTCTAAAATGCCAATGACACTAATGAAATAAATCTATATTTCAAAATGGTTAAGGTAAATGGTTCGTACTTTTCATTTAAGTAAAATATTTATAAAAACTTACTTTTATAATATTTATTTCAAACTTGAAATGGTGTTTCTTTTTTTTAAGGTAGTGCATTGGGAATATATTTTCAGGCTAGTCTACTGAGTTTTAATACTCACGCCTATAGTTCTTTTATGTTTCTAGTTCTTGTGAAGGATCCAGCTTGGGTGCTCTCGCCATGGGAGATGCTTGATCGTTGAGTCGGATAGTGACCCACAAGGTCACACGGAGATAGTTCGGTCTTTGAGTTTGGTTAGTTTTATCTTCTTCAGTTCTTGTTTTGTTTTTTGTGTGGTTTATTTATTTTGTGCTACTCTTTATTATTTCCCCAACTTTTATTTTTATTTCTTGGGCAAAATCATTCTCACAGTCTATGTTGGTTCCCTGTCACTTTTCGCCAGCCCAAGAGCATCGAGAATGCCTCTCGGGCCTTGCTGCAGATCGGCTCAGGTAACAGGTTCAGTGTCGACTCGGGTCGGTTTGTGACACCAAAAATCCTCCATAATAATAGCATCCATCAATGTATTCATAATCAATGAAATGTATCTAAGAATAATAATTAAATGAGGAACCATACAGTCATACAGACACATGGTCATGCAACTATAAAACATTTGCTCACACAATGGGATGATCATAGATACAAGACATTTAAAAGAAAAGAAATGTACATGTTCCACTGCTACCATCCTTGATTTCATATCTCAATCTAGTATCCAAACACTTATTTAGCTACTCCAACCAAATCATGCAACATTGGGCCTATTCCAAATCTAATACATGTCTCTAGTTCAATATTAACAATATTCATAAGGTCTGCATGTGCACCAAGGTGCTCGTGCATGGGGTGAGAAACAGATTCTCAATAGGACACCCCCAACGAAGCCCCTATCATATGTTATCTTAAACATGTTCATAAACACATGATATTCCCAGCCTAATAGAGTAATAATTGAAATGAAACAAATAAATACAACATGATTGATACTCGAGTTATAACGTTCCACCTGGGATCAAATAAAGTTGTTTTATATAGTGTGAGATTGTATCTAAGCACATCATAATCATCAGGTGGATACATTTCCTACCTCAAATCTCAGAGATACAAATAAATCAAGTATTACCATTGATTTCTAGGTGACATCCTTTTTGTTCCATCATATGATAGGCTCTATGTCCAGATCCATGGGAATTAGTCTTAGGCATTCCATAATATTCGGCTCAATAGTCGAATATACAGGTGGTAATCCTGGGCATTCCATAATCTTTCCAGGGGGGATAACTCCCAACCTATTAAATTCATATAACCTATCCAAGGGGAATAGTGGCCCACCTAGTAATCTCATGTCATTTTTCTAGTGGGAATAATTCCCCACTTGGTAATCTCATCAAGGGGAATAGCACCCATCACATCAATAGGCATCAAGACAGATTCTTGGGGATTTCCTAAGGCATTATAAGTCTATGTGAATAAATTAAAATCATAGGGGGTTGTCTAAGGCATTATAATAAAATAGGAATAAATATGAATCCAAGGGGATTGAAGAGGGAATTCTAAGACTGTAGGCATCAAGCTGAATCCCAAGATGCCTCTTAAGAATTCATTTATAAGGTCTCAAGGGAAGTGTATCCCTCTCAAAATATCTCATATAATAATACTCAGTGGTAAATAAATCCCACCTAGAAACATCTTTTACAACACTTCTCATAAGGGTTGTAAATCCACCCAAACATGTCATAAGTAACAAATATTGACTAATCATATGCACAACATGTCATCATCATCACAACCATAACTAGAACAAACAACTAATTTAGGTTCTGAGTTGACACCAATATTCATCTAAATCTGTTCCCATATGCATCCTCTATAGTAGTATACATCCATTGAAAAGAAAAGGGTCCCCTGATAAGTGTTTTAGTTGGAAGATGAACTATTAAACGCAGCATGCAGGTGAAGATGATGGAGAAAAAAAATCAACTCACACAAAATTTATGACTTATCTTGCTTCATTTTTATCAAGAAATGATTGGATAACCTTTTATCATAAAGGACACTATAAAAACGGAACAAGTGAATCATCATCACCCATACATTATTGGATAATAAATTTTGGATTTTTGTTGGAATCAATTCATGAAGAAGGATGTGATAATCATGAGTTTATAGGGATTTTATATTCAACTCCCTTCATTTGACTCATTTAGATATGTTGTTGGAATATCCATCAAGAACCTTGATATTCTCCAATAATTCTAAAAATTGATTTTTCTCTAAAGGTGTCATCACATATGAAGCATAAGGAAATTTCTATTTATTTTCACCGATACACACATTATGTAGTTCTGTTCAAATACCTCAATCAAAAAAGTCCCGATGAGATCATAAATCATCTTTGGTATTCCTCTTGATATTTAGAATCATTGAAAGAAACATTTCACATATATTTTTCTCACTGTGAATTACGTCTAAATAATGATGTAATAAATTGGTAGACCAATATGGAAACTCAAAAAAGATACTTTTATTTTTACAATTCTAAGTGGCTTCAATGTCAACATTATTCCTCTTTTTAGATTTCATGTAACCTTTTTCTAATGAAAAATAGAAATCTTTCAATTCATCAAGAACAATAGTTGTTGACATACATTGAGGTAGTTGTTCAGTGTCAACAGTATTATCAAACCTCATGTGATTCTTCCTATATTGATGATCCATTAGCAAGAATCATCGATTCTCCATGAAGCTAAAACTACAAAGATATTTATGTCTTCTTGATCGTGTATTCTTCATACAAATAGGACATGATATTTTTTCCTTCATTCTCCTACCATACATCATTGCATAAGAAGAGAAATCATTTAGAGTCCATAGAAAGGCAGAACACATCTGAAATATATTTTAATGAAGAATAGAATGTTCTCCCACTCATATCCCAAAGTTATTTCAAATCTATTATTAAAGGTTTCAAGTAGACATTTCTATCATTGTTAGGATCAGAAGGTTCAGATATTAGTCTACTCAAAGAAGTGAATGGTTTTTTCATACACAACCACAAAGAAAGATTAGAAATGTGAATAAAAACTAGCCACATGATGTGAGTAGTAATCATCTAATCAAATGGATTAAAACCATCAAAGGAGAGACCCAACCTGACATTATACACATCAGCTTCAAAATCAAGATTTTTGGAATCAAATGTCCACCATGATAATCCATATGAAGGATGAACCAACTCATCATTATCTTTAATTATATCTGTATCATACCAACAAATATTTGTTGAAATTTTTGTATACATGAATAGATTTTAAATCTTAGGAATCAATGAAAAGTGCCACATGACGTTTTGTGGAACACAAGATGGGGTTTCATCTACATTTTACTTCAATCTAGATTTATCACATTCTTTACAGTCATTAAGGTCTGATGTTTCCTCCCAAAATAAACTGAAATATTTAAAACAAGCATGACTTTTATTAGTATAAAATCCAATGTGTTTAATTAACTTTCATTCCTTATAATGATTTGGGGGAATATCTGCACCTTCAAAAATAAATTCCTTCAAAAAGGTAAGAATATAGTCAATAGAGGTATTAGAAACTCCATACATGGTTTTCCATGATATTACCACATTAAATTCCAACTTTTTCATTTTATTTCAATCCTAATATATATGAGTTCTGGCATCATTGGTTAATTTTTTCACTCTCTCAATATCATCATCTTCAAACTTTTTCTCATGTGTATTGATATCATTGTCTTCTTGTATTGGCATATCATCTCTCTCTTGATGATGCAAAAATTGAAACTGATCAAATATGAAATTATTCACATCACTTATTTATTTTCATTAAAGAATAGTATAATATTATTATAATGGTTCATGCCCTCTTGGTCCGTTACTTTTCCGTTTTTGAGTGTTGGAAGTGTTCAAGGGAGGTTTTGTGAGTTTTCAGTGGAAGTTGTAGGTGCAGCAGAACTAATGCAAGAAATATATTATAATGTCTCAGAATTTCCATTTTTATTTTTATATATTATATGAAATTATTATGAGACTAAGTGTTGAGACAGAATGTGATTCTGAGATCTGGTGTGCCCAGAATAATTTCATGAAAAATATTAAAATATTAAATATCACACACGTGCAATTTTACTGAAAAAGTAAAATAATTTCTAAACAAGTGTCTGGATCAAAAATCTGAGGGCATCGTTGTGTTCAGAGCAGCATCTTTACCTTAGGTGGGGCCTAACATCGATCGGTGTGGGTTGACTATGAAAAGTAATTTTTGGACTTTTAAAATAATAAAATAAATGAAGTTTTATTTTATTTAACATTATGCGGTGACGCAGCAATGGTTTTCTTTTTAATAAAAATTGTTAGAGAATTCGGGGTTATCGTCATAACCTTAAAATTCCTCTGAAAGTCAGAGAATGATCACTCTACAATGAACACCGGTGGGTCAAGGATCACTGATGATGCAACCTTCATCCTTCATCAACAAAGGATCCCAACTCCAGGTAGGGTGTGGTTTTTCTTTGTGATCTTTTGTCATTTCTGAATTCGATGATGAATGCGGACCAACCCATGAACAGGTTGATATGTGGTTTGATCACTTGCGGGATGGGTGTTAAGTTGTGGGGTTTCAAAAGGGTAAATAATCAGTGTGATTTCATACTTTTTCGTTCTTTGTTAGAACGAGAACGAATTGAGGCTGATAGGAACAAAGGCCAAGGTTCGTTCTTCCGGGCGTTTTTGTGATTCTCATTTCCCTCATTCTTGACGTTCTTCACCGTTGGACCCTCATGGCCACAACTCAGCTTGTCGGGAGGCTTCGAACGCTATCGGACCCCAAAAGTAATGGCAAGATGGATCAGAGCCCAAGGCAGTGAAGATCATGACCTGAGTATCGCAGATGTGTCTCTGTTTCGAAAAATGGAGCAATGGAGAAAAGTGGGTGGCCCACGCAACCAGGGGCATTAACGACCGACACACATGGTGGTACATGGTGGCACAGTGACCAGAGCCACATGGGAGGTGGCTTAGCCACATAGAGGTTGGCATGGCCACATGCACAGCCCACGGTGGTAGCGAGGTCGTCGGGTAGGTGGAGTGCATAGGGCATGTAGACGTGGCTGCATCGACGGGAGGAATGTGGCAGGGCCGCGAGGGGGACACAGTGAGGAGGTCATGTACACATTGGGGCAGCCGTGTGGAGCCTGTGGTAGCGGTGAGGCCACGGGGTAGGTGAAGAGGGTGGGCCAACTGTGTGGGATGCGGTGCGGAAAAATGTGGATTAGAGGGGCATGCAGTGGGGGTGGACCACGTGCGGCGGTTCAGCTGACCCGCATGCCAGTGGGTCGAACTAATGGAGTCAAGTCATGGTCCAGCAGGCCTAGTAGGCTAGGCCTAGCGGGCTGTCTGGACCAGGTTGGTCCTGGTCAATTAGACCGGGTCGGGTCGACCGGACCAGGTTGGTCCGGGGTGGTCGATGGGTCAAGCCAGGTCTGGCGGGTTGGATCGGACCAGGATCAGACCTTTTTATTAAAACAACTATAGCTTTCAAACTGTGTGTTAGTTTGACGAGCTGTCAGTGGTGTTGAGACTCTTGTAATGTAATGGTCCTTTTGAGATACTCTAAGTGAGTTTTTGTGAAAATGTGAATACGAACTAATGGATTGAGGAGTAGGTTCTCCTAGAAAGAGCGCACCCCAAGTGGAATCCTCTAGCTAAATGTGACCTAGAGACTACATGACTTTGTGACTACGTGCCTTTGAGACTATGTAACTTTCTGAGACTATGTGACGTACTGAGACTATGTGTCTTACTAAGACTATGTGTCCTACCGAGACTACGTGTCTTACTAAGACTACATGTATTATCGAGACTAAGTGACTCATCGAGACTATGTGTCATATTGATACTTGGTGATTTGTGGATTACGTCAGATAAACCTATTTTGTGTGCTCTAGACTTATACCTGTGTGAGATGGATATGTATTTCTTCATGTTATACTTCATGTATTTCTTAGTGGTATTCCACTACCATAAAACTAGGCAAGGCAGGCGCCTGCCTTCATCACCGCTAACGGAAAGGCACTGATAAAGGTGTACCCTTTATCAGTGCTTCTCTTAGCACTGATAATATTTATTGTATACATTAAAAAACACATGTTATAACTAATTATTTATATATATATATATAATTAAATAATTATAAGAATAATAAAAAATATATTTATTATATTTATAAGATTTATTAGATTAATTAATTCATTATATTTATTAGATTTATTAATTCATTATATTTAATATATATATTTATTATATTTGTTTATATTTAATGTATTTGCTTTTTTATAAATATATAATACATTTTAATATACATGTATAATTAAAATTATTGAATATATATTTGTTTGCCAATGAATTGTGGTCAATGAATATATCATACATGCGTATATATATGTGCATTAATAATGTTCATTTATAGATTATAATTACATATCACGTTGATGTGTTATTGATTTATAATTAATTATGTTACCCATATAATATATATGTTATAAAAAATGTACACATATAATTAAAATTAAATTATATTTAAAAAATATATATATATATATTATATTTTCAATGATATATATATAAATATACCTTTCAAATAATTTTATAAGTATAAATAGAGATATTTATTTAGAGTTATAATTATTAATAAATATATATATATATATATATATATATATATCATAAATATCATTATAAATAAATATATAATGATATAAATAAATTATTAAATTTATACATTTATCAGCGCTTTTATTAGCGCTGATAAACTATGTCTTTATCAGCGCTACAAAAGCGCTCATAAAGAGTGTCTTTATCAATGCTAAAATGAAAAGTGCTGATAAAGTCACGCTTTATCAGTGCTACAAAAGCGCTGATAAAGTCCAACCTTTATCAGGGCTAAAAAAGCGATGATAAAGGGGGTCTTTATCAGTGCTTTTCATTTTAGCGCTGATAAAGACCCACTTTATCAGCGCTTTTTACTAGCACTGATAAAGGTCCACGTGGGATTTATAAAATCCACCAGGTCCTCCTCCTCCTCCCCGCAACCTGTCAAGCTTTCGCGGATGCCCTACCCTGCGCCGCTGCCTCTTCTTTGTCGCTGGCTCCCCTCCGTCGCGGTCGTCGCCTCCTTCTCCTCCTCCTCCTCCGCGGCTGCTGCCTCCTCCTCCTCCTTTGGTGCCTAATTCTCCTCCTCCTCATCCTCCACTGTGGCTCCTCCTCCACCTCCCCCTGCACTACGGCCTTCTCTCCGCCATTGCTCCTCCTCCTCCTCCTCCTCCTCCACCACTGCGGCCTCCTCCTCCACCAGCGCCTCCTCCTCCTCCTCTTCCTCCTCTGCCTACTCTGTTGCCTCCTCTCCACCACAGATCCTCCTACTCCTCCTCCTCCACCGCGGCATCCTCCTCCTCTTCCTCGACCACCTCCTCATCATCATCATCCTCCTCCTCCTCCACCACCAATGATGCCTCCTCCTCCACCAGCGCCTCCTCCTCCTCCTCTTCCTCCTCTGCCTACTCTGTTGCCTCCTCTCCACCACAGATCCTCCTACTCCTCCTCCTCCACCGCGGCCTCCTCCTCCTCTTCCTCAACCACCTCCTCATCATCATCCTCCTCCTCCTCCTCCTCCACATACTCTGCTGCCTCTGCTGCCTCCACTACCTATGCTGCCTCCGAGATGCCTCTGAGCTACCTCTTCTCCCTCCGCGCTAACAGATATAAGATTTAGTACCCCTAGTTTCTGTTATGTAACCGTTAAATTTTGGTTTTTATGTTTATAAAGAGTAATGGTGAAGGATGAGAGATTTTGGTGAAATTTTGATAAATTTTTGGGTAAAAGGGGGATGTACACAGGTTGCGTGCAGTTTGTATAAACTGTGCGGAAATCCTTGGAGAAACTGTGTGCAATAGCAGTTTTGAGGAAGTATCTTCAGCATGGTGGGAGCACGGTTAGAGATAACACGTGAGGAGGCTGTGAAAGGGTTTCCTTAAGGTAGTATCTAATGCACTGTTAGCGCACAGATTGTCTAAACATTTGGTCTATCCTTGCGCATAGTCAAATCTAGGTCTTAAAAAAAATGATCTCATTCATTTTGCCTCTAACTCCCTTTTTTTTCTCCTTGGAAGTCCTAACTCGGGATCCTTCTCCATTGAATGTAGTATAATCTCTAAAAAGTGATTTGGAATCAATCTGGAGCCCTCCCTTGGTGTTTTCAAGCCTGATTCTTGTGTTATGTTCTGTTCTTCACTGTTCTTCTCACGTGTTATTAGATTTACTTATCCTCTCCTCTCAGCATCTCAGATATACACCCATTATGGGTATATATATGTTTTTGGATTACAAATATGATGATATTTGGTCTTTTTGTCGGTATGATAAGAGATCAAATATGGTTTCATGTAGAATAAACCCAGTTTCTTGAGCATTCTTCATCCGTTTTCAGTTTTTTTCAAAATAGTTGAGGTAGGTGGCTTCAATCTCGACTCCCCTTGATAGAACTGATTCGTATGCTTTAAAATTGAATATCTTGGGTTAAATTTATTGTGAATTTTTTATTTAGAAATTTTTGGAAAACCTCTTTAG
Organism: Viscum album; assembly: GCA_963277665.1. NCBI lineage: Eukaryota > Viridiplantae > Streptophyta > Magnoliopsida > Santalales > Viscaceae > Viscum > Viscum album. The sequence goes on from OY728137.1 coordinate 1,313,267,319, forward strand.
TGACGGTTAGGGAATTGTGGAAATCTGAAAAAATGGGTGTTCTTGAAAATGTGCTTTTGTTCTTGGTTTTAAAATGTGGATTTTGAAATGGGTATTTTCTTGAATTATGGAATATGTATTTGATTAAGATTTTTTAAATAAAATTAATGTTTTTATTGAAATTAAAGGGTTTGTTTAAATTGGATTCCTTAATGATTTTCAATAGAATAACAGGTTTATTGAATTGGTTTAACACACAGGGATTTAGAATGGGTTTGGCATGGGTTAGAGGTGTGTGTTCATATGCATTGGGATGGATAAGCGAGTGAAGGACCCCCATAAAAAGGTTGGGATGGCTATCGCTGTGAAGTAACCCTAAAAAAGTGGTCCACTAAGTGATGTCCTAGTGGATAAGGGATTGAATGACCCCCATTATGCGATCATAACCAACTACCATCCACATGATTCTACTCGAAGCACGCTCGTTCTAGGAGAATTCACTCCTTGAGTCATTATATCATTAGAGACACTCGATGAAGTGGTCTAGCTCATTTGGTCCATACCCAAAGAGAATGAATTGGTCCAGGAAGACTATGATACATAGAGAGGGGATCATTCCTATAACTATTGGGGGACACCACGAACTCAATCTAGATTAACCCGCCATGTAGGGAATATATGACAATGATTAAAAAAACCCTACTAATGTAGCCAACTAAATGGAGGATCAAATCCATTCTCATGGAGGTCATGTTGATTCCAAAAACTCCACTAGGTTTGATGGAGTATCTCACTCTAGTCTCACAGATCAGTTCCATAACTATATATGAGACTCAACCCTTATAGGGGATTACATTCCAGTGATGTGGATGTAATGCCACACTAAACCCTTGATGAAAATATAATGGTAAAGATCTCAACCTATAAAATTCCAAACTAAAAACCCACCATTGGTCTCAAAATGAATGTATCAATGTTAGGGTCCCAATTCCATAGACGTTTAGTTGGTTGGATGCTCTGTATAGGAGTTATGGTCATTTGAGAGAAATTGACCGTAGACCTGTTAGGGGCCTGTGGACCTACCGCCATGGTCAGTCCACCTACTGCATGGACCGGCCACCTATGGACTAATCGGTGTGGCCAGTCCACATGTTACGCTTGACCAGCCATTGCAGTCGATAGTCGCAGACTGGTTGCACGGTCACTACATCCCATAACAGCTCAAGATGTCATGACACCATGATCGATCGTCTCGTCGATCACTATGGTTAACCACAACCGAGATATGACTCAGTTTCCATAGATCCTACCTAGTTCCGACTCGGATCTGATCCCAATCCACCTCATCTAACCCGACCCACCGACCTGACTTGGCTCACCGGCCCAACCCATCCCACCTATCAAACCGGCCTTCTTGGCCCAGCCCACTCCCCATCTACCACCACCATCCCACGTCCGCTGCTGCATCCTGCATCAAACGCCACATCTCTCACCCTCAAACCCAGATTCACCTCCATCACACCCTCCGCTCACTACACCAGCTGCCACCGCCGACCGTCCGCGTTGTCAGGCACCACCGCCGTGCACCGAGCACCTCATATCGGTGGTCCCTTATATAGATCTTTGTCCCTCCTCCAATTCTCCAAAAATTAAACAATCACATATCCAAGCTCCTTGAGTCTTGATCTACACAGATCCATCCTCATTTGTGTATTTTCCTTGAATATGGGGGTCTGATCAAGTTCAAAATCACCCGATAATGTCGAAATGGGAATCGCAGGGTTCCAACGGCGATGAAAGGAGGGAGGAATGAAAAGTAACTAAATTTTATCATCGTTGTCCAATATTTCTTGGCCAATGATCAACATTGGGGGATCTGTGATAGAATACCAGATTAAATCAATCCCAACTCTCAATATGCACAATCCTTGAATCAATCCATTCGTCGATTGATCCAAATTTTTTATAGAAAATAAAGGATAGAGAATAAACCAATTAAATAAAAATCTCTAACTCTATTTGAATAGATTGACAATGAATAACAAAGTTTCATCATCATCGTTGGCAACATCTGTCTAGATTGGAATTCATCAATTGCTGATTTGAAGCTCCGTCGTCACCCGCTCGAGAAGATTCTACAAAGGTTTCTTCCCATCATCCCAAGATATTTCCAGGGTTATGAGACTAACCCTGGATCTCTTAAAAATGTTTTATTTAAAAATAAACATGTAACTGTATCGATAAAATAAAATAAATATTTTTCTTAATTTATTTTATTCTTTTAAACGCCCAAGATGACTGTCCAAAATCGACCCATGCCGACCAATGTTAGGTCGTTCCTAGGATAAAGTCACTATTGTAAACTCAATGGTACCCTTATATTTTTTATCTGGGCAACCTTTCAGGATTTATTACACATTTGTTTTCGGAAAAATACATGCACATGATATTAAATATTTTAATATTTTTCAAATAATTGTTTCGGGCACACGAGACCTCAAATCGCATGTTATCTTAGTTTCTAGTCTCTAAAATAATCCATATAATATCTAAAAATAATACCCAGAAAATAAGTGACATTACATTAGAATCACTTCATAACCCTTTGAGTCACACTGTGGTATGACCCTAAGTCCGGGAATCATTCCATGCTGTCTAGGGTCATGCTATAATGTGATATTTTTCTTGTTTTAAAAAATTAGGGGCTGAACCATCATTTCTAGGTTAAAATCTTTGAGATTTAGGGATATGGGGGAATTGGGAGACGTTCATTTCATCCAACTATTTCCTTTATCCTTCTTCACTTTGATTCCCCTTTTTGTGGGGGTGTTCTTAGTGAAAATTTCATGTATTTTTGTAGGTATGTTTACCCTATTTCTTATTCATTCATTTTACAATTCATTTACCCCTAATTTGTAATGATTTTAGAGCTAGGGTTTGATGATTATTTCATCATAGCATGTTCAAATCATCCCACATGATGAGGATTTTTCTTGACTTGTCTATAAGAGATCCCGAGAGGAGGAATGCAATAGGTTTTGTATGATTTTGGGGAAATTAACGTTTCAAAGTGAGTTTTTTCAATTATAACTATTTTGTTTAAATTGAATAATTGATTATAAATTGTTCTAATTAATATTTGAGCATTGTGGACTGAGATTGGATATTGAGAGTTTCGTTGATCTTGGTTTCAGGTTGGATGGGTTTGGTCATACATGAAAGGAGCGTGGCGAGGGGGGTAACTCTGGCATCATGGTAAATGGTCCCTATAATATAAATACATATGCTTGTTTATGCATGATTGTGCATGATTTCAGACTTACATGTGTTTGGGTAGAAGTAAGTGGAACAAGTAAGATCCCCTAGGTGAAGTGATAGGGTGGCATTATGATTCCTATGTTCATAGGAGGTTCTCTGGCATTTTTTTCATAAATGGAATTGCTGGTGACTACATTTCTTAGGGGTGAAGATGAAGATTGGATTTATGAGAGGCCCAAGGTAACCCTCAGGGGAAAATGGGTTATTATTAGACTATGTTATATCTCATAGGGTCAGTTGTACATGAATGAGAGACTTTTGACTAAGGATGATGAGTGAGGTAATCACACATCTCACACGTTCTTAGGAACACTCTCTGGAGGGTGGGTTAGAGTCTTGGTGAAAATGATGAGTGAAATAAGTTCTCTAAGGCTAAATGTGCTGTGACAGGGAGGGTTTCCTATGGGTGGTAGGATTAAGATCTCTTCTATGGGATATGTGAGGTGAGGCACCTATGTGGGTTTTGGGAACTATCTGAGGACTCAGAATCTGGTTTCCAAGGGATTTGATACGAGTTAGCTTGAGATAGTCCATGAGTAGTGGTACCAGGTTGTGATGAAAAAGTTATAAGAGGATATAGATGTGCCCTTGAGGCTAGGTTTAGGTAAATATAATGGGATGAGGTGTCCCTAAGGGTTGCTGGGAATGAGTTAATACCAGTGAATAAAGATCGAGATGGGTTTGATGAACCGTGAAGAAACCCTTACATATGAGATATGAATGCTGATGGATTTAGAATGTCGCATTATATGACTGAGATAGTATTATGAGGTAAGCATGTGGGGATAAATTGATGATAATTTGGGCTTAGAGATGTGGGGATAGGTCTTGAGAGTCTGAAAACTAGATGTTGATTTGATAAGCATGTGAGATGGGTTGTTATGCCATAGTTATTGATTCATGCATATACTAAATGTGCATATTCATGATGATGTGTCTTATGGATGTGCCTAACTTGGAGTGAGAAGGTTCTAGTAAGACCACCCTAAGTAATAGGGTGTGTGTCCAGAAATGATGATGGCTGAATACCCTTAATACGTGATGGCCTAGAAACTTGATTTGATAGGAAAACTCCCCCAAGAGGGGTTGGTTAGGGAGCTTGATTTTATGTGTGACCTCCCTTTAGAGAGGATGGTTTAGGTATTTGATTTGATTTTTGACCTACCCTGAGAGGGGATGGTTTGGGAACTTGACTTGATGGGTGATATCCCATAAGAGGGGTTGGTTTGGGTATTTTATGACTTCCCTCCAATGAGAGGTGTTGGATTGGGTACTTAATGAGGCTTAGCATAAACCCTAACCTTAGATAGAGGGTAGTGGTTGAGAAATGGTATGACACCCTACCTTGTATATTTGAGCATGGTTTGAGATTTATGGTAAGATGGCTAATTTCCAGCATAGGTCAAAGAAATTATGGTCAGGTGTCATGGTGGCTTGAATTGCACACGATGACCTGAAAAGTATGCGCATGTATTTTATTTATTTTTTAATTTTCCTCATGCATATACATGATTGTGAAGATACATATTAGGGGTACTTGATGAGAACCTACTAATATTATTTTTCATACCCCACACAGGCACCCCCAGTGTGTGTACAAACCTTATATCTATTATATAGGTTGAGAACAAATTATGCAATGAACCAGGATAGATAATCTCGATTGGGATTGGGGATAGATTAGTGGAGAGACTGAGTGATAGTAGTGAAGTATCCTTTTGAATTTTTTTCCCTTTTTTTGACTTTTATATGTGATCAGCCCAGTTGGTGATTAGTTGGGATATATGATTTTATGGTTCATATTAATTTTTTTATAGCATGTTTTGTTATTGATTTTACGTACTCTGATTATCCACTATAGATGATTTCATATATTTATTATTATTAATAACCATGATATCAAGGGCACAATATCCCCAACGTATGGTTTAGGCCCTTTTTGTATGGTTATATAGCACTTCGGCTAAGATATTGATGAGTGATTATATCCAAGGAATTATAATTAGTTAGAGTGTAATCAAGTTTCAAATTCATTCTTAGAAATGAATGTTTGAAATTTAATTTTAGTATAAAATCATTTTAATTACAACATAAATATTCCAAACCATATTTTTTCATTAGTATGTGTCAAGAAATAATTGATTAATATCTGTAACTTGATTATCAACAACCATTATGAACAACTCCTACATAATTATTACTTATCAAATTTAGTTTTTTACCCCACTACAGTAACAGTGGATCCTTATAATGTGATCCTACATAAAACAAGGAATGATTAATGCATCAAAAGAGAAATTTATAGTTAAAGAAATTATATAATTTTTAATTAAAATAAAACCTCCCATATAGTAATAGATAAATATATATATTTAAAAATTCTTACCAATTCAAAGAAATAATTGATTAAAAGCCCCAATCAAGGTCATATCTACCACCACTACTGGCACCAACATTGTTGTCAACTTCCTCATATTGTGCAACACCAACATATACATCTGTATCTGCCTAAAAAACCCCCACCACCACTATAACTATTATAACTAGGATTTGGGTTAGTGGGACTATCTAAACCATTGGGAGAAAATTATTCCAACACATAGGTCATCTAAGTATCAAATTGTGATAACATATCTTTGAGAATCATGGATCATATAATCTAGAATCTAATGGTCATATACTATCACATAAGCTTCATATGTTTCTCTTTTTCAACCAAGCATTGTTCTATAGCATGGAGTGGAAGAACCATAGGTGTTAGATGATTCCAAATACTCCATAGGAATAATATTCTTCACATACCTATATTAAACCCTCCCTGGGTACCCATGACTGAAAAACTAACTATAATGAATATTATTTCCTAAATGCTCCTCTCTTTCTCTATCTTGAGTCTCCAAAAAACTTGTAAAACTAGTTGGAAAATAAAAAATTAATGAATTATTAATTAGTTATGTTGGTTGGAAATCAAAATATTCATATTTTTTTTCTCCCATAGTAGGATTAACTGGATTTTCATCCCTTCTCTTTCGGCTATAGAAAAATAATTGGGCATGCAATACCCAACCCTTGATATTCAATATTTTTTATATAAATTACATTTCAATAATAAGATAACAAATATTACTATTTTATGTGTGTGCTATATGAAACAATCTAAACAAATAAATACCTGATACCGCTAATGGTAAGACATACTATTATGACCCACGGTGTGAAAACAATGCATTATCGACTTATTTTTTATTTTTCTATAATGATTATTGCATTGAAATATAAATTAAATAAATACTTTTATAAACCCAAATTAATTAGTTCATATAGTGATTGGGGAATAATATACATCTATACCAGAAACATAGGAATAGACTAGCCAAAAACAATATAAATAAGAGTAATTTAGATGTGGTTTCTAAAACCATTGTTAAATGTCTCGGTTGAAAATTTCTAGCAGTGGGTTTCAAAAACGCTCTTTATTTCATTGTGGTTTTTCAAAAAATCATCGCTAAATACAATTTTTTTTATTTTTTAGTGGTGGGTTTTAAAAACCACCATGAAATATATTAAATTAAATAATTATTTATTATTAATAATTATTCCAAATTTAAATTTTTGATTAATTTTCAATTATCAATTATCAATTATTAAATTTTAGTTATCATTTATTAATTATAAATTATCATATTTTAATTATAATTTTTAATTATAAGTTATGAACTATTGATTATAAATTATAAATTATTAACTATTTATTATAAATAAGTATGAATAATTATAAGTTCTTAATTATTAATTATTTAAAAACTAAATTTATTATTAATTATTAAATTTTATTTAGTAATTAATAATTATTAATACTTATCTATTATTTATTATTTATGAAAATTTATTATTATTTTTATTAATTGTTAATTTTTAATTATTAATTACTAGTTATCATTAATTAGTTATTAATTATTTATTATTGACCATTGACTATTAATTATTAACTATAAATTATTTATGGTTATTAACAATTTATTATTTAAAATTTTATTTAATTATTAATTATTATTTATTATTTATTTCTTATTAGTTATTTTTAATTAATGATTGTTATTTACCATCGAATATATAAGCAATTTAAAAAATTAATAGTTAAAAATTCATTAAAAATTTGTAATTTTATTCATTATTTATTAATATAGTGAATTTTATTTTTTAAATATGGTAAATTATATTTTTTGACATTTTATTATATGTAGATTAACATGGTGGTGTGGTTAGTGCATAGAGAGTTAAGTGAGAATGAGTGAGAGTTATATAAGGATAATTGGCCTCCAAGAAGTTTTTCAAGTCATGTATACAAAATAGTGAAACAAGTAGTTAAAATAAAATTTATTGATATATTAATACATTCAAATTCATTTGACATATTGGTTAGTACTTAGAGATTTAAAACAAGGATGAGTGAGAGTAGTGTAAGGATGTGTGGCCTATTGGGAAGTCATTGTGACTCTACTCAATACACAAGGGTCACTCTTATCAGACTAAGATTTAGAAAAGTGTTTTACTTCATTGTGATCTGTAAAAAGTATCCATACTTACACATAGAAGTAATTTCAATGTCGGATTGAGGAAAATGGAAAAGTGTTTGTGTAATATCGTAATTTTTTAAAGATAATAAAAACCATATTATTGATAATTTATAAGTTTTTATGTGAAAATGTAAATTTTCAAGAAAAAACACTTAATAAATGTTTTGAAGATCTTGCATAAGGGTAAAATCCCAGTTAACACCTTTGAATATTCTATGGAATATTTTCTAAGTTAGAAGTTGAGTTAGTTGAGATTCCATGGTCCGTAAAGCTTCAGTTTGGATGGAATAAAAATATTAAATATATTATATTACACACATATGATTTATTCAAAATAATTGAATAACAGCAAAATGGTGTGTCGTATGAGAAAACTGAGACCATCATTAGGTCTTGGATGTGGTATTTACTCAAGGTAGAGTATAATATTTGTAAGCATCGAATGTTTGGATGGCTCACTCATGAAAATAAATTATTTAATAATTTTTATTATATTATTTTTGAAAATAATTTAATATCTTTGAAACCATGCATCGCATGATACATTCAAGACCACCGTTGAGTCTGAAATGTGAGATTTACACTAGGCAAGGTATAAATTTTATGTGTGTCGGGTGTTTTACAACATCGCAACGATGAAACCCTATTTTATATTTAATTAATTATTTATTCTGATTTTTAACTAATAAATATTTAACATATCCTAAATAATACATCGTATGATAAATTTGAGACCACACTTAGGTCCGAAATGCAGGGTTTACCCTAGGTGGGACATAAATTTAGTGAGCGTCGGACGTTTAAATTATTTGGAATTTGAATTTTTTGTTGTGAAATTAGAATAATTATAATAATCATAACATTTTTTTAATATATTGTTATTATTAATTGTTTTCAAGAAATTAAAATTGAAATTACATGTGTAATTAAATTCCCTAAATTAATGAAATACGTTTCACTGTGGATGAATATTTATTTCGGGGTTATATAATAATATCGATATTATTAATTATCTCAGATAAATGCAATTGTATGGTTAATATAAATTTATTAACCACTCAGTATTTAATGGAAGTTTTTATTTAAAATCCTAATGGTGAAATGAAAGTGAGATATTTAATAATAATAATAATAAATATTATTGTTATTTTTATTATTAAATATGGAAAATAATATAAAAGGTGGAAATGATGAAAGTGATTTAATAATATAATTTTTTTATAATTATTATTTTTTATGGGAGATATTTAATAATAATAACAAAAATGATTTTTATTATTTTTAAGTTTTGAAATAAATAATTTATTTTCTTTAAAACACCATTTCGGTCATAACTCATTCGTACGGTGTCAGATTGACATGCCATCAGTGGTAGTGTGACCCTGGAATTTAGGTGGTCATTTGAAGACCAATGTTGGATATTTAATTCAACCTTGTAGTGTAGGTCCATGAAGTTCTTGGCATGATGATGGGGTTAACATAAGAAATTAATATGCGTGAGTAATACATAATTGATGAAAATAATAAATGTTTTCCAATTAATTGATGAAAATGTATTATAAATTGGATTTGAGGTGGTGTGAATGACATGGGTAGGAAGACCATTATTTCTCATTCCTCTCTCATCTCTCATACTCTCTCTCTCTCTCTTTTATTTTATTTATTTATTATTCTAAATTTCAATCTTCAATACCTTATTCATTATTGATCAGATTGATGCGTCGTTGGTTCCATTGGATTTGTCTTGATGTGTAGAAGTTAAATCCTATTTTTGATTTTGAAGGTAGAAAGGTATGATTAAATAGATTTTTGGATTTTTTAAAAGGGACAATTTATTATAAAAGGATAATTTCAAGAATTATAAAGAGATAATTGTAATAAATTGTAAAATATAATTATGGTTTTATTAAAAAATAATTATAAGGAATATCATATTTGTTCTCAAATTAATTTACAGTTATAAATTATCGAATGTGGTTTTATAATTTTTTTTATATAAAACATTACAAGAGAAAGTATCGAATGATAATTCAAAAATTATCTAGGTGAGAAAAAGTATTATCACATGTAATATTATATTTCTTTATGAAATAAAATAGATGGTTTTTCTTTTTGGAATCCTTGGCGTGTGATCATATTTCTGGTTAGTGTGCGAAAACTGTTTGGGTGACTACATCTTCGACAGACTTTTCAGTTGATGTTGGTGACTTTGAGGTAGGAGGTTCCTTTCTATTTTGGGTCATGTATATATATGATGTTATCATGATGTGATGTTTATGTTGGACTAACCAATACTTGTGATTAATTGCATGTGGGTGTTTGAGTAACCATGGGCGTACTTGTTTTTGTGCGATCATCCCGACATTGATCTTGGTGTGACTTATCATTTCTTACTTTGACATGTTTTGTTTGTGTGTTGAATAGCCTATGTAATTGTGTTGTAGGTACCAAGATACTTTGTTTGAGCCTTGAGGTTGGGTTTATGAGGTTACCCAACTTGACACAATCCTAATTCCCTTAAAGACAAGTTTGGATACCCCTATAGAGGGTAAAGCATAGTGACTAGCTGGTAGGTACTAAGATACTCAATTGGAGCCCTGAGGTTGGTTGTACAAGGTTACCCAACCTGACACGGTCCTAAAATTCTCAAAGGCGGGCGTGGATACCCCTATAGAGGGGAAAGAATAATGGAAAGTTGGCGGATACTGAGATACATAAGTGGAGACTTGATGGTGGGAGTTACACAGTCTAATGGATGGTTTCCTATCTTGACAATGTTTTAATGTCATTAAAGGCAGACATGGCTACCCCTATAGAGGGGAAAGCATAATGGCCTGCAGGAATATTCAAATCATGGATTCCAATAGGCTGGGTTCATGGGTGATTAAAAGGATAATCATACCAAAAATAGACCCAAAATAATGTGCGACATTTTTTTAAAAACCACTAGAAGGGTGGGGTGAGCTATGTGATGTTGATAGAGGTATGTGTGTTCTTGAAATTATTACCAGAAATGATCCAATGTAGGTCGGGCCGGGGTTTGTGGCGGCTTGGTCAGCACATGATGAATCAACACATGTATTTTTACTGAGCATGTACTTATATCATGATATACACTGTTATATATATTGTGAAATTATGATAAGGACACATTGGTGGTGTCCTACAATGTGTTTTACACACAACCTACTCAGACATTTTGGTGTGTTTGTAGATTTTATGATCAAATATCTGGAGAAGGGAAAGGGTCCAATGGTGGATGATTGAGAAATGGAGTATGGAGCTGGAGTGGATTGAGTCAAACACTAGAGTACACCGCTGATATTTTTTTATTTACTTTCCCTGTATTTTCCTACTACTTATAATTTGGTTTTTCTTATCACATTGGAAGCTATTTTATTATATAAATTGTATACCATATTTACATTTCCACATATTTAATCTAATTATTTATATTATTATTTTTTTGATTATTGATCATATGACATGATAAAAAGGGTATAGTCTCCCCATGGTTTCACTTGATATCCTCACTGATAGTCGAAAACCACATGCATATGGGGAGGTTCACATGAAGTCACGTAGCATCTAACTCTAACCTGGTGGTTCGGGTCGAGATGTTATAGTCATGATATCATGTTATCAGAGGATTCATCAAATTGATACATAAGGAATATCTTCATGACCCAAGGAGAATACATAAGAGTCATTTCACAATATGAAAATGCATAAACGACATTTCCATTTTCATTTTTAAGTGAAGACTCATCTCAAAGGAAATATGTGTGAGTCATCCTTTGGGTGACTTTAGCTGGATACATATCATGGAAAGAAAATTCAGGCCATGAAGAAGAAGATATCAATGTGATTATGGTATGATCAAGCCATGATATTCGGGTGATTTAAATAAATTATTTTTATAGATCTTATTCTTGATTAAGATCACACTAAGACTCAGAGCTTTACACTGTGACATCCACATGCATGTAAGAAGATTTTATCCAGTCACATGGATTATGACATATATTATCAAATGTAATATATGGTTAAAAATATGATCAGATATGGGTAATGAATCTTGTGAATTTTTTGGATGAATGAAGACTGTGATTTTTGGAACCCACCAAATTTTGGATTAGACCAAATTACAAAAAATGAGAAAAGAAAATCCCATCACATGTGATCACTTAAAGACCACGCATGTGTGCCTATCCAGCTACATGACCAGGGAAGACTATGGACAATAGAGATAGTCCTCAAGAGAAACCTTATTGATCAGAGAACTCACATTCCACATCAACCACATCATTATCTGCTAAGGCCCCAGGAGGTCTCACCTAGCTTTGTACATGATTGAACCCGGATCTAGAATACATTAACGGAACATCCCAAGTGAAAACCGATCATCCATGTAGTTGTTAATTAAATCAATCTTGCCACTGATGGATAAGTCCTTTGTAATTTCTTTATGTTGGGTATGTGACCGGTCACGGGTACATGATATATTAATGGGATTTCCTAGGTGGAACCTGATTTTTCGAGTGACTCGCTAACCTCTATAATCTCATCGTCATCTGCTAAGTCCCAAGTTTTCTTGTCAATCTAGGTATGCACAATGTTTAGGGAGCCCACCGGGTGGGAAAAAGTGATCCACTTACATACCTTATATGATACATTTTCAGAATTGAATAAACACTAGTGTTCATCTCATGTGCTTGCCTAAAATACCCAATTGATGGATTAGTCATTCATGATGTTTATGTGTAGTCACTTACTTGGGGTATAGACACCTCAACCATTTCTTATAAATACCTAGAATCATCCTTCAAAAACACTCAAAAAAGGGAAGGGAAAGAAGGAGGTAGATCCCATTCAATCCCTCAGAAGAGACTTAATGGAAATATTCACCATTAAAAGTGTGGTAGGTGAATAGTAGTAAGTGAACTACATTAGGAAAACCATATCAAGTGAAACTGCATTTAGCAAACTACATTAAGTGGATTACTCTCTATGCCATGTCGCCATTCTTGACTCCCTCCATCCTTACTATTTCACGGGCCCTCACCATGGGCACACCACTACCATTGTGGGTTACACGAATGGGGTTAGGTAAAATATAGGACCCTATGCACTTATAAAAGATTAATTTATTTACACTAGCTCAAAAATTACCTCTTAAATGGAATGGGATGCTTAACTTATGTCACCACATTCATCCAATCCAAATATCTAGATAAAGGAAATATGAGTGACCTTCATGGATTCAATTAAATAATGCTAGAAATGAAAAAATGTAAACTTAAAGGCTCCTTCAAAACTAAAATATTCGCATGATTGGGTTATTGAGAACATCAATGTTTCCTCCTTAAATAATTATAGAAAAAATATGTTTTCTGATTGATCATTTGTGACGGATTATGAACTTGTTGAAAATAATCAACAATATTGAGTTATTTTTGATAGAATGAGAAGATCATTGGAAATAACTATACATTTTTGGAATTTTCAATAGTATATGAGTCTCATAGAAAATATTTTTGGTGGAAACACACACCATATCATGGGAAAGGACAATTTCTAATGGAATTAAAATTTCTATCAAAAATCAATTTATTTGCGATGGAAGACGATCAAATAGATAATATGTGTAAATAACAAAATAAATCCATTTCTATTGTAAATGATACAATTTGTGATGGAATTATGATTTTCATCACAAATACTATGTCAACAGAGTAAATAAAGGCTATTTATGGTTGGTAGCATTTATGACTGATCTGGTCATCCATCACAAATTCCCTTTCATTCACCAACATAAATATTTTTGGTGGGTACTATTTGTGATGGAACCCATCGTGAATACTATTATTTTCAAAAAAATTCCATCACAAAAAATCCATCACAACTAATATAACTAATAATAGGCCCCTAGCAGTATCCTTTCATCATAATTTTTTTTCTCCTCTATAGCAATATGATCCTTTTACACATATTATTACATGATTTTTAATATAAATATCCAATAAATAAAACCAAAGGACCGAGATCCTTAGTGCCTTTAGGAGACTAGATATAACAGCCCAAGATTTTTTGGTATGTATATTCTTAAATAAATTCTATTTATTCAATAGTTTACATTGCACAAAAAAACTATGATATACTGTTAAATGTTAACATAACTGTTGGAATAAAAATGTGACCATTATGAATAGTAATCCGGAAACTATAATAGAAACCTCGCCTATTAAATTATAAATAAAATTTAGGTATATTATTAATGAAAATATAATATATTTATGTCATAGAATAAGAAAATAATTATTTTTTAAATGATAAATTAAGTATTGTTATTTTTGTGAAACATAAATGTTTATTTACAATATTATAATTAATATAATGATTTAAAAGAAAATTTATTTTCAAAAAATAGATTTATAAATTAATATTTTGTTTTCTTATGATTATAAGATAATTTTATGCGACCTTAATTAATTTTTCAATGTCTCATAAAATCAGATATAATTTTAAAATCGACATCTTTTCAAATAAATGACGATTTTAATTAAAAATTAAATTTTAAATATTTAAAAAATTATTTTCATAAAACGGGTTCCATTTTTTAAATCTAAACATTTAAAAAATTTTAACGTGACTTTTTGGGATTTTTCTAAAATAGTTGAATTTCTTTGTGAATAGTGAAATATGACAATTTACGATATTTATCATTATAATTAAATGAATGAATTTTTGAGTCATGGATGAGTCATGGATGATGTAAGTGAACATTATACCCAACTTACATTCTCTAGTTATTGTACTTAGTCACTATACTCATCACTATTTATAGTCTTTATCCAAAATAATAAACAAATGAAGAAAATAAACAAAAACAGCCCTCTCCTCCATTATAAATATCACCCCTCACCACCCCTTATCCTCACACATTATAAGCCTTGAATATTGCTTATATTATGATCAATTTCTCTCCAAAACCTCTTCCCTACATTTTGGTCTTGCTTTTTTTACCAAAAGACCAATCCCAACTGCCTTAAGGAGGATTCTCAAGGAGACGCTATACAAGAGGTAAAATCCTATTTAGTTTTCTTTTAATTTCGTTTAATTTATTTTCTTTTCATATCCTATCCTTAACTAATATATCCAAAAATGAATGATAAATCTATAATATTATATATATACTAGAATTTTATTATGTTAATGTAATATCCATCACCAAACTCGTTCACCTCTTCCTTTTATTCTAGAAATGAAAACATCATCCGTGATGTCTCGATTTTTCGCCATTGCAGACGATGCGTTCTAATTTTCCATTAACACCTTAAAGTCTAGTTATAAAACCATTAGTATGGTTAAATAAGATTTTATTATACATATTATAAGTTATATAAAGTTTTTAAACCAATATAAAAACGTGATATTAAATAAAATGATACAGGTTTGTGATGGTCGTAAAAACCATCAAAATAAATTAAATCATTTTCATTAATTTTTCATCTTATGATTAATTCTTATACCATATAAAAATGATATATAAGATAATTTAAACTTATTTAATTTTATTAATAACATATAATTTCAATTCATGAGATTTATTTCCATTTTACATGAACTTTCATACTTTTATACAAGCAAACCGATAATGAAAACCCAAGAAAACAAACACTATCAGAACGATGAAATTAAACATTATAACTCATCACAATGACCATAAATGAACTTAATAAAAATATAGTAAATAAAATACATGTATAAATGGTTCTTAATTAAGTAATTATGAATCTAATTTGATTATCTTGGACATTGAGTACAAGTTCAAAATGCTTTCAGACATAAAGTATTAGATTTCTTAACTCAATTTTCATTCAATAGGTTAAACGTCTATGTCATTGGTTATGTTATGCTAAAAATATGTGTGAAATGAAATCTAATTTTTTGATAATATTTTTCCACTTTTATTATGTGGGTTTAAATTTTTCACACATAATTATTTCATTGATTTATCCTCACTCCAATGATACGATCTTTATAAAGGGATTCCTATATCACTTTTATTTCTGTGAGATATTATTTATTCACCACTTATTCTTTATGTGGGGTGTATGTATACTTACCCCTTTCATTTATGATCATAATTCATTAAATATATTATTAAATTCCCATATTTATTTTTTCAGGGATATTATTATTGTCTTATCTATATATAATTTTTACATATGGCATTTATTTTGAATGTTGTTTTAATCGGGGAAATATTGATGAATTAGTGCCCTCTAATAAATAAATATATTTTTTATATTGTTATAGAATTAAATATATGCATTAATAATTATTTGGAATTACTATTATGGGTGGATCCTGATATTATATAGCCCCTCTATGCATCAATAGGTCTCATGAGACAAAACAATTGGCGACAACCACTTCATGTTTATTTCCAAGAAGAATCAGACGGGTTTCTACCCACAAACTTAAACCATCTTGTCTTTATAGTAGTGGTTCATGTTCTAGATACATGAATTCCAATAATTAATCATTTTACTCATTCAGTATTTAGTCATTACATTCCATGATATTTTCACTCTGAAAAAATCTATGGATGCATTTTCATTATCAGTTTATTGATGACATCTATTTTCCAATTATTTACCTTTTCATAATGATTATGCCTTATTGGATTTTCTTCACTTATTTTTGATTCATTTAACACTTACTGATAAATTTATCTCACCCTTTTATTTGTTTTCCTTACATATGTTATGAATATGAAATCTTTGAATAAGTGTCAAGGAAACAGTTTATTTTCCTTTGTTTTCTTCTATGTTTAATTACCAATGTCATAAGGGAACCGTGTATGTATCTAGTTATTCAATAATACTAAACTACTCAATCATTAGTGATTTGATATCTTGTATCAATTTCATTGTAATAAAATAACAACCAACTCTAGACTACTTGGTCTGGGGTTGTTACAGTTGGTATCAGAGTAAGTTTAGTATAAACCTTGGAAACAATATGTAAGTAAACATGATAATCATAATAAATCCTTATAGTGAATTTTTGGCTCAGTACTCATGATTATTATGAGCTAACATAGTGTGTTACATTATTTAGTGATGCTGCCTAATGAAAAAAGGGAATAAATACCTGCAAAAAATGATGGGATTTCCCCACTGAGCAAGTCAAAACAGATAGTGTTGGAGCTAAGAAAATCATGACCATATCAGGAAAACTTACTTAGGTTATGATGAATAACCAAACTAATCATATGTTATATCACACCATGTTGTATAATCCCCCATATTTTAGTGGGACTCTTAATCCAATGGTAGCTGAGCATTGGACCAAGTCCCTTGAAAAGATATTTCTAGAATTGGGATGTGATGAAAATGAAAAGGTAGTACTAATAGTATATTTTCTCAAGGGGGATGATTATAAATAGTGGCCATTGATCCAAAATACCATGGAGGAAGATGAAATAGAGAGCATAAAGTGGGAATAATTTAAAGAAACATTCATTGATAAATATATTTTTTGTGAACAACAAACTAAAATGAAGGTAAAATTCCTCAACCTAAAGAAATAGAAAGAAGAGAGTGTTGTAGAGTATGTAGATTATTTCACAAGACTAGCCATGCTTTATATAGATTACATATGTGATTCAGAAAATAATGTTGATAATTTCTTTGGAGTTCTTAAGACAAGTATTCGAAGGGCACTGGCTTCTCAACCATTTTCACCATATGATGAAATTGTATTATGTGCCATCAAAACAGAGAAGTAATTTGATAGATCCTATATGTTCAAGGGAGATTAATATAAGAATAGGTCTTATGATAACCATGAAAAAGTTTATGAATCAAATAAGAATAGGGTAAAAAATAAATTCCCATTATGTGAAAATTGTTGAAAGAATCATCCTAGGAAACGCTTGAGAGGAACGAGAGTTTGTTATAAGTGTGGAGAAAAGGGTCATCGAGCTAATGAATGTAGGGGAAGAAAAAAATAAATGATTTTCAATGATTCAACTATAATTAAATGTGGAATTATTCAAATCAATGTCCCAAGATTCAAGGTAATATACCATAAAAGAGTCTAAGGGGATATGGCCAAGCTTATGCGATCACCATATCTGAAGTAGAGGCACCCAATGATGTGGTGGTAGGTACATTAATCCTCTCTTATAATTTAGTAAATTATTTCTTTTATTATTAATCATAATACTCTTTTATATATACCAAATTTTCCAAGAAAATAATATATTTCCATTTTGATTTGATATGGGAGTTGTTAGTAAAAACTGCTAAGGGAAGTCCCATTGTAATAAAAATGTGTCAGTCATTCCCATTTATGACACATAAATGTGATTTAGTTACTAACCTAATCATTATAACTATTTTTAGTTTGATATAATCCTAGGTATGGCCCATATTTCAAAATATTATACAAAAACTTATTGAAAGAAGAAGAAAATTATGATTTGTGAGGAAGATGTAGAATCCATTATCATTATAGAAGAAACGTCATCATCTTATTCTTATATAGATCCACCCAAAGTAGCTCTAATAAATGAAATTATTAGGGAAGAAGAGAAAAAAATATCTATGGATTAGGAATGTATTCTTCAAATTGAATATGTACCAATTATACAGGCATATATTAATGTATTTGATAAGGAATTATCTAGACAACCCTAGAGCGTGAAGTTGAGTTTACCATTGATTTAATCCCCGATGAAATACCAATATCAATAAATACATATAGAATTAACACTTTGGAATTAGTGTAATAGAAGAAGAAAAAATATGAGCTGAGTAATATGGGATTTATTCTCCCTAGTGTTTCTCCATGAGGATCCCATATTCTCTTTATTAAGAATAAATATGGATCTTTGAGGATATACATTATCTATAAAGAAATCAATGTTGTTACAATAAAGAATAATAATTCTATGCCTCATATTAATGATTTATTTTATCAACTTCATAGAGCTCAATACTTCTTGAATATCGAACTTCATTTTGGGTATCATTAATTGTGAGTAAAAAAGGGAGATATTCTGAAGAAAGTTCTTTCAAATGATGTATAGACATTAAGAGTTTAAAATAATTCCATTTGTATTGACTAATGAACCCTCTATTTTTATAGATCCAATGGAAAAATTATTCAAGGAATATCTTGATTATTTTTTTGTAGTATTCATTGATGATATAATGGCATATTCTAAAAGCTATAAAGACCATGAGAATCGCTTGCAGATCATTATTGAGACTCTTAGAAGAAAAACATTTATATGGTAAATTGAGAAAGTGTGAATCCTTGCTTCAGGAGATTTATTTTCTTGGCCACATTATCTCTAAGGATGTAATATTAGTTGATCCTGTAAGGAAATCCAAGAATGTACTGTGCCAATGGACATAATCGAGGTATGTATTTTCATTGGTTTAGTACGTTACTATAGGAATTTCATTCATAATTTTGTCTGATTGGATAACTTGTTAACCAATATCACATGTTAAGGGGGTAAGTTCATACAGACAAAATAATATGCATAATGTTTTTAATAATTGAAGTGAAGATTAGTCAATGATGTGATTTTGACTCCACCCTCAGGAAATGATGGGTTTTTGATATATAGTGATACATCGAACAAAGGATTGGGTTGTGTCCTTATGAAAAATTATAAATTTATTTCATATGAATCAAGGTAGTTGAATACCAATGAACAAAATTATCCAAATCATGATCTTGAGTTAGCAGTTCTAATATTTTCTCTGAAGATATAGAGACACTATCTATATAGTGAAAGATATAAGATATATACAGATCCTAAGATTATGAAAGACAACTTTACATAGAAATAACTCAACATGAGGCAAAGATTATGTCTTGATTTATTCAAAGATTATGATTGATCAATACACTACCACCCATGAAAAAAAAGTTAATAGATGCATTAAGGAGGAAAGATCATGGACTTATGACCTAAATAAGGATTGAGAAATATCCTATATTCATGGATTTAGAAAAATATGGATATGAAAATTTTAATTAAGGGGAAACACAACTCCTTTTTCAAATTATTTCTAAACCGTATTTATTGGAAAAGATAAAAATATCTCAATCTGATGCTGATAATTTTCAAAATAAAATTAAAGTTGTTAAGGATGTAATATTGGATGACTTCATGAATGAAGATTGAATTATGTAATTTGGAAAGAGGTTATGTGTTCCACCAATACCTAATCTAAAAAGGGAACTATTAGATTATTCTCATAGGTTAAATTTCTCTATACACCTTTGTAGTACCAAGATGTATAGAGATCTAAAGGAATATTTTTGGTGGGATAACATGAAGTAGTAAATTGATTACTATGTGTCAAGATGTCTAGGTTTTCAAAAATTGAAGGCTAAGAGAAAACATCCTAGAGGATTCATGAAACCTCTAGTTAATTATATGTGGAAGTGGGATGAAATCACTATGGACTTTGTCACTGAATTACCAAATACCCCTAGAAATAATGAGATGATATGGCTTATTGCTGATCACCTTACAAAATTGGCACATTTTTTTCAATAATAGAAGATTTACCTACCAATCTCCTCACAATACTCTATATAAATGATGTTGTAATAATTCATGGTGAACCTCTATCGATTGTTTCTAATTGATATCTCCATTTTACATCAAAATTATTGTAGAGTCTTCATAAGGCTTTGGATACAAAGCTTTATTTGAGTACTACCTATCACCCTCAAACCGACGGACAATATGAAAGGACTATTCAAACATTAGAAGACATGTTGAGATCAAGCTAACTTGACTTTCAAGGTATGTGGGATCAGTATTTACCTTTGATATAATTTTTCTACAATAATAGTTTCCATTATAGTATTCAAATGGCGCCATATGAAGAATTATATGGAAAGAGATTACATACTCCAACTTGTTGAGATGAAGTTGGTGAGAGGAAACTTATAGGCCTAGAACTTATTGATGAGACAATGACAAAGGTAAAGACTATTCATTCTCATATTAAAGCAACCCAAAGTAGGAGAAATATTTATTCTGAAAACTAGAGAAAGGATTTCTAATTTTAAGTGAGATGTCATGTATTTCTGAAAGTATCTCCATAGAAGGGCGTCATAAGATTCAGTAAGAAAGGGAAACTAAGCCTTTGGTACATCAGACCATTTGAAATTACAGAAAGAATTGGATCTGTAGTGTACTGATTATAAATCCTGACATGTCTCTCAAAATTTCATTATTTGTTCCACATATCATTGTTAAAGAAGTACATGTCAGACTAAATGCATGAACTCACCTATGAAGAAATAAATCTGGAACTTGATTTGTCTTACTACGAAGAGCCTATCGAGATTCTTGACACTAGAGAGTAAGCATTGAGAAATCAGATGACTCAACTGGTAAGAGTTATTTGGAAAAATGATAAAATGGAAGAAGTAATGTGGGAACCTAAGGATGTTATGATTAAGAACCACCCTAATCTATTTAGATGGAAAGATTCATGAAAACTTATGTGGAAAAAAATTTCAAAGGAGGGAAGAATATAACACCTCAAGTTTTTTTGGTATGTATCTTCTTAAATAAATTCAATTTATTTGTCAGTTTACATTGCACAAACAAACCATGACATATTATTAAATATTAACATGATTTTTGGAATAGAAATGTGACTATTTGGAATAGTAATTTGGATAATATAATAGTAACCTCATCTATGTCATTAAATATTGACATGATCTTTAGAATAGAAATGTGACCATTTTGAATAGTAATTTGGATAATATAATAGTAACCTCATCTATGAAACTATAAATAAAATTTAGGTATCTTATGAATGAAAAAATAATATATTTATTCCATAGAATAAGTAAATAAATGTTTTAAAAATGATAAATTAAGTTTTTGTATTTATTTTCAAAACATAAATGTTTATTTATAATTTTATAATTAATATAATGATTTAAAAAAAAATTATTTTCTCAATATAGATTCAAAAATTAATATTTTGTTTTCCTATGATTATAAGATAATTTTATCATACCTTAATTAAATTTTTGAAAGTATCATAAAATCAATTATAATTTTAAAATCATTATTTTTCAAATAAATGTTTATTTTAATTAAAAATAAAATTTATCATATTTTGAAAATTATTTTGATAAAATTGGGTCCATTTTTGAAATCTACACGTCGAAAAATGGTTAGTGTGAATTTTTGGGTTTTTTTATAAAATAGTTGAATTTTTAGTGAATAGTGAAATATAATAACTTACGGTAATTAACATTATAAGTAAATAAATGAATTTTTGAGTCATTATTGAGTCATGGATGATGTATGTGGACATTATTTAAAACTCACATGCTCTAGTTACTATAATTAGTTATAATAATCATCCCTATTGATAGTCTTGAGCCAAAATATTAAACAAATGAATAAAATAATAAAAAACACTCCTCTCCTCCACTATAAATACCACCCCTTCTCCTCACACCTTATAAGACTTGTATATTGCTTATATTATTACCAATTACTCTAAAAACCTTCTTCCCCATGTCATGGTCTTTTTGGTCTCACCAAAAGTCCAATCCCATGTGCCTTAAGGGGGATTCCCAAGGAGATGCTATACAAGAGGTAAAATCCTCTTTCGTTTTCTTTTAATTCCTTTTAATTTCTTTTCTTTTCTTATTATATCCTTCAGGGTTGATTGTAAAACCATTATTATGGTTAAATAAGATTTTATTATACATGTTATAAGTTATATAATGTTCTTGAACCAATATATAAATATGATATTAAATAAAATGACGTTATGGTCGTACAGATAGCCAAAATAAATTAAATGATCTTCATTAGAATTTTATCTAATGAATCATTATCATAGCATATAACCAAATAATATATAAGATAATTTAAAATTATATTATTTCATTAACAATATATATATTAAATTTTGGAGAGCCATTACCATTTTACATGAACTTCCATACTTGTATACAAGTGAACAGATCGTAAAAACCCATGAAAACAAACACTCCCAATACTATGAATTAAACATTATAAATCATCATAATGACCATAAATGAACTTAAAAAAATTAAAATAAATCAAATACATATAGAAATGGTTCTAAATTAATTTATTATTGAACCTAATTTGATTATCTAGGACATTAAGTGGAAGTCCAGAACACTTTCATACATAAGGTAAGAGATTTATTAACTCAATTTCCATTCATTAGATTAAACTTTTATGTAATTGGTTATGTTATGCCAAGAATATGTGTGAAATTACCTATTATTATTCTATACTATATTTCTACTTTTATTGTGTGGATTTACATTTTTCACACATAATTATTTCATTGATTTATCCTCAAGCCAATATTATTATCTTTGTAAGGGGTTTCTCATCTCACTTTTATATCTGCGAGACATGCTTTATTAACCACTTATTACTTATGTGTGGTGTCTGTATACTTCCCCCTTTTTATGATAATTATTCATTGATAATTTTATTAAATATCTATATTTCTTGTATCATGGATATGATTATTGTCTTAGTCATATACCATTTTTACATACGGTGTTTTTTTTGAATATTTTTTTTAACATGGGAAATATAGATGAATCTATATCCTCTACTCAATATAGATATTTTGATATTGTTATTGAATTAAATATGTGTATGAAGAATGGTTTTTACATACAGTTATGGGTGGGGTTGGACAATATATAGCTCCTCGATGCATCAACATGTCTTATGAGACAAAATAGTTGGCGACAAACCCTTCACATTTGTTTCCAAGTAGAATCAGATGGGTTTATACCCATAAAATTAAACCATCATATCTTGAAAGTAGTGGTTCATGTGCTAGATACAAGATGTCCAATAATTAACCATTTTCATCATTCATTATTTATTCATTACATTCCATGATATTTTCACTATGAAAAAAATTCTATGGATGGATTTTCATTCTCATTTTATTGATGGAATGCGTTTTCTAGTTATTTAACGTGCCATAATGATTATTCCTTATAACCTCTGATTTAATTATTATGGAATAATCTAACCCTTAATGATCATTTCATCTCACTTTTTTATTTTTTTTCCTTCCCTAGGTTATGAAGATGAAATATTTGAATAAGTGTCAATGAAGCAGTTTATTTTCCTTTGTAATGTTTTATGTTTAATTACAAAAGTAATAAGGGAACCATGTATGTATCTAGTTATTCAAGAATACTAAAATTATCAATCTCTGGTGACGTGATCTCTTGTATCTATTAAATTATAATAAAATAACCACTAACTCTGTACTAATGGGGTCAGGTTTTTAATACTAGGAATATAAAATAACAACATGAAACCAAATATAAAACTTATTTATTTCATTATCCATGTTGAGATCATAATTCCCTTTGAGCTCATAAAACCAGAAAGGATAACCCGGGGAATACATAAAGGAAAGGGGTGAGCTAAAAATCAAAATAAGGGAATAAACATGACGACAAATCATATCATATGACTCAAAAGACATAACAAGATATCATAAAAGATAAAGCTCGTTAATAATAATGTGGGATTATAACACAAAGAATATGGAATCACAAGATCATGTAAACATAGGAATGTTGGAGCAACATAAAATATGACCTAATCGTAAGTCAAGACTAACTACCCAGACAACATCACATGGTGGATAGAGTCCCATCATGTATTAGGTTTACTCCCTAATCCTATGCATACTATCTCATGACACAAAAACATTTCCCAATGCATTAGATCTCTATCTGGGAATACCTTTCATAACATGTACATGTCTATGTGTGAAAAAATGGGAATCAAATGTAAGCCATAAACATAATAATTACACGTGGAAAGAAATGGGATACATAAAAAGTATCCATACCTATACGGAGGAGTAATTTAATGTAGGATTGAGAAAAATGGAAAAAGTTTCAAGATATCATATGATTAGAAGATTCATCAAAGTGATACAAAAGGGATATATTCATGACCGAAGGATCATACATAAGAGTCATTTCACTACATGATAATGCATAAAAGTTATTCCTATTGGAATTTTAAGTGAAGAATCAACTTGAAGGAAATATGTATGAGTCATCCTTTGAGTGAATTTGGCTGGTTACATATCATGGTTCAAATGTTCATACCATAATGGAGAAGATATTAGTGTGATTAAGGGATGATCAAGCCACAATATTCTGGGGATTTAAATACATGATTTATGTATATATTATTCTTGGTTAAGATCACACGCAGACTCAAATCATTATATTGTGAAATCCACAAGCATGCAAGAATATTTTAGATAGTCACATGGATTACAAGATATACTTTAAATAGTAATATATGACTAATAATATGATTAGATATGGGTAAAGAAACTTGTGATTTTTTTGGATGAATGAAGACTGCAATTGTTGGTGCCCACCAGATTTTGGATTTGACCAAATTATAATATTTGACAAAGGAAAATTCCATCATATGTGATCACTTAAAGACTAAGCATGTGTGCCTTTATAGATACATGATCTGGGCCAGTCATGCACAACAGTGATGGAAGTCCTCAAGATAAACCTTATCGGTCAAGCAACCGACATTCCACTCAACCACATCATTATACTCTAAGGCCCCAAGATGTCTCACCTATCTTTGTACATAATCGAACCAATATCTAAAATATGTTGACAGAACATCCTGGGTGAAAATTGATCAACCATGCACTCATTAATTCGACCAATCATTCCATTTATGGATAATTTATTTGCAATCTCTACATGTCGGGTACATGATCGATCCATGGTATAATATATGTTAATGGGATATCCTAGGAAACATATAATCTATCGAGCGATTAAACTACCTATAAAATCTCACCATCATATTCTAAGTCCACAAGCAGTCTTTTCAATACCATTATGCACAATGTTGATGGATCCCACATGGTGGAAAAACATGATCCACTAACATGCCTTATATGATACATTAAGATAATGGAATACACACTAGTGTTCAACTCACGTGCTCAACTATGATACACAATTGATAGATTAGTCAGGCATGATGTTTAAGTGAATTCACTTACCTAGTGGTCTAAATAACTCAACCCTTTACTATAAATACCTATAACCCACCTTTAAAAATTCACACAAAAGGTAAGGGAAGGGAAGGAGGAAGATCCCATTCAAAACCTTAGAAGATAATTAAAGGAAATATTCACTATGAGAAGTGTGGTGGGTGAATTTTAGTAATTGAAATACATCAATAAAACCATATCAGGAAAACCATCATCAAGACTATTCCATTAAGTGGACTACTCCATATTCCATGTATTTATTCCTGACTCCCTCCATCCTTACTTGTTTGTGGCTCCTCACCATGGGAATACCAATACCATGGTGGGTTATGCGAATGTGTTTAGGTGAAATACAGGACCCTATTCACTTACTAAAAAATAATCAATCTATAATGTCTCAATCGATTACGTCTAAACTTTAATGGAATGATTTACATATGTCACTACCTTTTTCCAAGCCAGATATCCAGATAAAGGAAATCTGAGTGACCTTCATGGATTCCTTTTGACAATGTCAAAACCAAAAAAAATCCAACTTAAAGCCTCCTTAAAAACTAACAGAGTAACATGATTGGGTTATCGATAACATCAATGAGCTTCCCTCTGATCACAATAGAAAAAGGAGGTTTTGTGAGGGATCATTTATGATGAAATATTCACCTATTATAAAAAATCAACAACATCGAGTTACTTTAGATGGAATGAGAGAACCGTTAAAAATAACTATATTTTTTTGGTATTTTCAATGGGATATGATTCTTGTTGCAAATAATTTTTGTGGAAATGCACACCATATTGTGGTACAGGAAAATTTGAGATGGAGTTAGGATTTACATCAAAAATAAATGTATTTGTGATCGAAGACAATCACATCAAAAATATGTGTAAATAAAAAAATAAATTCTTTTATATGGTAAATGATACTATTTGTGATGGAATGATGATTTTTATAAAAAAATAAAAATTGGAAGAGTAAATAAAGGCTATTTATGGTGGGTATAACTTACAATTAATCTTTTCATCTATTAAGAATTTATTTTCATTCACCATCATAAATATTTGTGGTGGTCACTATTTGTTATGGAACCCATTGCGAATAATATTATTTTCAATGAAAGATCCATAAAAAATATTCCATAACAATTGATATAACTTATATAATTCCCATAGAAGTATCATTTCATCATAATTTTTGATCTCATTTATAGTGATACAAGCCTTTTACATATATTATTACATGTTTTAAACATAAATATCCAATAAATTTAACTAAAGGATCGAGAGGCCTAGTATCTTTGGGAGACTAGGTATATAAAATGAAAACATGAAACCAAAATAAAAATCATTATTTTATTATCCATAATGAAATCCTAAATCTATTTCACCTCCTAAAACTCTATAGTATAACTTGGGGAATACATAAAGGAAAGGGGTGAGATAAAAAAATCCCAATAAGGGAATGAACATGAGGACGAAGCATATCATATGAGTCAAAATACATAACATGATATCATAAAATATAAGGTTCACTATTAAAAATGTGGGAGTATAACATTAATAACATTTAATCCCAAGATCATGGAAACATAGGAATTTTGTATTAATATAAAACATCATATAAGAATAAGTTAGAGCTAACTACCCAGATAACATCACATGGGAGACAAAGTCCATCATGTATTAGATTTACTCCCTAATCCTATACATACCATATTATGAGACAAAAACATTACCCAATTCCTTGGAGTTCTACCTAGGAACATCCATCATAACATGTACATGCTTATGTGTTTCACAAATGGAAATCAAATATAAGACATAAACATAATAATTACACATGGAAAGAAATGGGTTGCATAATCATATATCATATCACAATAAAATAAGATTTCATTAATATTCCATAAATAAGAAGAAATTAAATATTTTGGATTTTCATATTTGAGTACATACGAATAGGTCTAAAAATGTGGTGTTAATTCAAAAAAAATGTCATGAGAAAGGGTAGATAATTTGGTATTGAAATGAACTCTCCAAATGGTGGTTTAGAGAATCGGTTAAAGACTTTGAAGAAAGAATAAATATGGAATTTCCATTTAAAACTAGAGGTAAACCATAATGTTTATACCTAAAATATTTATTTACTTAATTAAATAATGAATGAGAATAAATACTTTAAATTATTGTTACACAAAAGGATTAAAGGGAAAAAAAGTCCCCATTAATCGAGTTTGATTTTAAAGAAGGCATTTTTGAAATGAACTTAAGGTATTTATTAACTCGTCAAAGGAAAGGGAGGATAAGATAGAGACATATGTAAGAGTCATATACACAGTATTTATAGGTATTATATAACATAAAATAGAGAGATAAAATTATTTATACAGAGAAAGTTCATAACCCAAAGAAAAACGGTGGTTCAGAGAGGTCCCTAACCTTTTGTTCCAGAATCGTTATGCACTTGCACTTAATTTATTGAATAATTAATTAAATTAATTAATTAATTAATTAAGAACCATTAAAATCAATATTTTATTTATTATAATAATATTATTTTAATTTACAACCATTTCATTGAGATATAAATACCAATTTCATTGTTTTTGGGGTGTTCATTTCATGATTCCAAGGTTAGATCACTTGTGGATAATTATTGAATTTATTGTCAAACAAGACTACAAATCTAGATGTAAAATTAATTGGTATTAATTTACTTAAATAAATTTTAATGGTCTCAAATACCCGTATGTATTCCAACATAAGTATGATTCACTTAGTAAAAATGTTAATGTCATGTTGTTAGTTCATTTAGTCCATATTACCAACCATCATGAAATTGATTCCTTTTATTTAATTAAAGGATTTTTAAAACATTACAAAACATTAAATAAGTTATAATATACTCATTATAATCATATTTAAATATAATATTGTTTTTATAACCATCCATTAAGGTAGTGAATAAAAACTAAGTACATTTTTCATGGGGACAGTGAACCAACGATATTGTGAACAATGTTTTCATTTTAGAAATGAAAGAAGGGAGGGAATAAGATAGATATTACACCATAATAATATTATATAAATATATTTAGGATAATTATTTTTCTATGTATAGGTATATGGAAAACATAATGGGGTGGTAGAAGAAGAATAAAATAGAAATAGGTTAGTCGAGAATTTTACCTCTTCCTTTGGTTGTCTCTTCTTAGGATACCCCTTAAAGATCCTTGAATGGTATTTGGATGAAACCAGTATCACTAGGACATGGGGGAGAGGATTGGGAATATAATTGGACAAAAATATTGTAAGCTCTAAGGCATATAATTTGTGAGGAGAATGGGTGGTGAGAGGTGTTTTTAAATATTATATTCATTAGTTTATTATTTTGGATTATGTTGACAAATAGTATTGATTATTGTAACTATATATAGTATATGGTGCATGTGAGTTCAAAATATTGTATTATTACATCATATATGTGTAAAAAATTATATATTTATCTTATAATGTTAAATATCATATATTACCGTATTTCACTATTCACTAAGAATTCAACTATTTTAGAAAAATTCAAAAAGTTCACCCTATCCATTTTTCAATGTTTAGATTCCAAAAAAGGAATTAATTTTATGAAAATATTTTTTTACATATGAGGAATATATTTTTTAAAATAAAATCATTAATTATTGGGAAAATATCAATTTTAATATTATGATCAATTTTCAGACCCTTTGAAAAATTATTTACGGTCACATAAAATTATATTATTATTATAATATAGCTTAATATTAATTTTTAAACCCATTTTTTAAAATAAAATTTCTTTTAAATATTTTTATTTTTTATAAAAAATAAATAAAACATTTATGTTTTAAAAAAATACAAACACTAATTTTATCATTTAAATCATTTATTTACTCATTTTAGGTTATAAATATGTCATATTCTCATTTTATAGGATACATGAATAGTATTTTACATTTCAATAGGTGTGGTTACTATTCTAACAGTCTGGTTACTATTTGTAATGGTAAAATTAATATTCCAATGGTCATATTACTATTCCAATGGTAAGATTTGTAATATTCATATGGATTTCCTAATTTCTATAAATACCGAATATTTCATTCGTTCTCTATTCACTTCTATTTTATATCAAAATTATATTTATATATACATATATATATTCATTTTCAAAATGCATATTACTTTACTAATATTCTACTTCATTTCTATATTGTTTTCCGTGAGTGCGATTTTTCTCTAGGATCATGCGTATCCAAATTTTCCTATTATTTTTATCTTATTTTCTTTTTTTGTCACATTATGATACTTTCAATTATTAAGGCTATATTTATTCCTTGAATTTAATTTTTAAATAAATATAATAAATTTATTTTTATCATGTGGTGAGTGTGCATTATATTATATTATATTACAAAATATGAAACAATTATATATTCATAATGAAAATTCCACTAATAAAATTATGGGTCATTACACTCTTCCCCCGTAATAAACCTCACCATTAAAATTTAATTTTACATACTACGGTGGAAAAAGGTGATGATACTTCTTCTTCATGGATTCCATTAATTCCCATGTCACCCTATCATACTTATGGTTTCACCATAGCACTTTCAATAGGTGAGATGTCTTATTGCATAGAACTTTATCTCTATGGTCCAATATCATTCCCAACTACTCCTCATAAGAGAGATGATTTTCCAAATATACCACCTAGAAATTAAATACATGTGTGGGGTATGGTATGTACTTCCTCAAGAGAGATATGTGGGAAATGCCGTGTACTTGAGAAAGGGATAATGAGAGTTCTAGTCAATAGGCCACGACTTCGATGCAATCAAGAATCTCAAAGGGGATAATATATTTTAGACTTATCTTTCACTTCTTCCCAAATATCAGGAATCTTTTCCTTGGATATATGAGGATGAACACTTTATCTATAACCTCAAACTTCAGGACTCATTGATGATTGTCATCATAAATCTTATGTTGACTTTAAACATCCCTAATATGTTACTAAATGTTTTTGACCATTTTTACCATTTCCTCAACCATTTTAGGGTCTAACAGCTTGTGTTCACCCACTTCATCCCAACATGAAGGTGTTATACATATTTTTCCATAAATGGATTTATACGGAGGAATTTTTAATGTTTTGTTGGAAAATATTATTGTACGAGAACTCGATCAGAGGAAGATACTGATTCTATCCTACTTTGATGTCCATCGAGTATGATCTCAACATATCTTTATGTTTCTGGATAGTCCGCTTAGCTTAGCCATCAGTTTGGGGGTGATAATCCATACTAATTTTTAATTCATAGTTTATATAATGTTGGATAATTTTCTATAACTTATAATAAAATATCAAATCTCGGTCAGAAAAAATTGATAGTGGCATTCCATACAGCCTCACCACTTCTCTTATGTATATCCTTGTAAGTTGACAGAGTGAGAAGTCATCTCAAATTGTTATGAAATGAGTTGTATTTGTATGAAACAACCAATATAATGTTAGAATAAATTATTTTATTAGCTTATTAATATTCATTAAATATATTTTATTGATTTATATCCATTTTAATAATATTATGTAATTTTTTAGTAAAAATGAAAAAGTTTTATTTCTAACCAAATTGGGTTTTCATGCACTATATGGTATTTTTTACAAGAGTTATTTCAAAATTATATAATTTTAATTTTGAAAAATTATCTTCATTTCTAGATTAATCATGTCAAAATTATCTTTGGTTGAAATTTTGATTATTTTTTGAGAAGTTTTATTTTTTAAGAAATAGTGAAAAATATTGATATTTAATGAAAACTATATTATCTTTTCAGGTAATTACAAGGTCACGTTCTGTTTTGGATTAGTTTTAAAGTTACATTAGTTATTTTTTATTGAAATTAATCCAATAAATGTTATTTTAATCAAAATTATACTAGAATTTGGTATAAAAACATTTTTATACTTAAAAGGCATTTTTTCTGAAAAATCATTTTTCATCGCATTTTATGGGGTTAATTTTAAATGAAATTATCCTACTTACGTGAATTGAGTTTGATAAAATAGATTCTTTATTTCTAATCAGAATAATTAATATTAGGTGATAACTTTAACATAAATTTTTTTGTAATAAATAGTAAAAATAGTAAAAATATTTTACCATTGTTAAGGTTAAAACTGGTTTATCGGGGGTTAAAAAAATATAAGGGTTAAAATAACCTAAAAATTTATCTAAATTATATTTTTTGGAAATATTATTACTAAGTATCATTTAATATTGGGAAATAGTCCATTTTGGATCCATTTTTCTTGATTGAGACATTAATATATTTTAATCTTTTTAAAAATTCCAACTATTTCCTCTCCCCCAACTATAAAAGAACACTCTATATCCTTTCTTATCGACACTTAAAGTTTCATGCCCCATCCTCTGGGCCCATGCCGTGACTACCCCAAGCCCGCCTCCCAGAGGCCAAGGGCTGGCGGCTAGCACCAAAGGCGTAAATCCCCATCACTGGGAAGGAATTTCCATTATAAAAGTAAACAAAACACCACAGAGTACAAGAGGAAGTAAAACACTAAGTACAGAAGAAAGTGCTGAAAAGTAATTGGGCCAGAATACAAACCCAACTGAAAGTACAGCTATAACTAAAAAAAAGTACAACAGAAAAAGGCAACAGCTTGAAGAACGGAAGCGGCTCCTGGGTCGTCCTCCTCGGATCCTACCTGAAGGGTAGGTACAGATGGCGCAACTCCTGGATCGTCCACCACAGATCCTACCTGAAGGGTAGGTATAGATAGCCTCCACAACGCTCTCACCCATCAACCTCCTCCGTGTCTCGTCTTGTCGTGAATTCCACCTCCAGATACTGACTTGTCGTGTGGTCCACCTCCAGGTACTGACTCGTTATGTGGTCCACCTCCGGGTACTGCCCAGTCCTTGAACACTCGGCCTCCGTCAGCACTGCCCGTCATCTGCAACCAACACAACGAGGTGCGGGCATAGCCCGTGCAGGGGTGAGTATAACGATACTCAGTAGGGACCCTGAGACTCTCAAGGTCTCACTAAAACCAACAAGGATAACCACAAAGAAGATCTCAACAGATAACCTCTATTTAGGTATATGCCCATACATATACCTAAGTTATCAAGTATCCCATATCAATCATGAGGAAACACAAAGATTATGAAATCAATGGATAAACACTACCCAGGTATATGACCATACATATACCTAAGTTATCAAGTGACCCATCTCAAACATGAGGTATACACAAAGATCATTGACTCAGATCAAACCAGGATTTTCATTATCGAAACCGTAACTACTGAAGAGCCCCGTATCTGGAGTGTACAGTGATCATGTCATGAATCTGAGGTAATACTCACTAACCTAAGACTGATGAGGTACTCCTCCTGTAGAGTACCACGGTTCAGCCACCCAAACACTATAGTGCTTCCCGCTGGGGTATGCCACCCAAACACAGTAGTGCACACCCCCTAATAGCCTGCAGAGGTACTCTCCAGATGAGTATCGTGGGTCTGCACTGTCACACAGGTAGTGCTCTGTCCTCCATGGGTCTTCACCCAAACAAAGTAGTGCTCCGTCCACTGGGCTAGTCGACTCACTCCAAGTCGAGTCGGTTAAGCAGTCATCAAGTCGCAGTCGGCTACATGGTCTCCATACTCCGCATGCTCGTCTCTAGGAGTGTCCACTCCACGAGCTACAGGTCGATACTCCAAATATCTCATAGTCCCATGAAAAAGTATCTCAAAGGACCGCCTCGTCATCGGGGTCTCAACGCAACAGACAGCGCGTCAATCGGATGCCCGGTCTGTGAGTTATTAACCTTTTCGTCCCAGGGGCCCGGTTTTTTTTTATGTGCGAACCAACCTGGATGTATCTCAACTGTACCCCGAACACTCATAGGGTATGCTCATAGGGACCGTTTCTCAACATGATCACCAACGCCACTGACGGTTCGTCAAACGGACGTCCAGTCTGAAAGTTATCAGTTTTTCCGTTCCAAGGGCCCGGTTGGATTTTGGGTACAATCCAACTCGGCCACTATCCAACTGAAACCAAAACTCATGCTAAGTATTCCAAAAGCTCCGTATCATTAAGAGGAATCCAACAAAGTCACGACACATCAATCGGACGTCCGGAGCTCAAGATATAAGTGTTTCCGCTCCGAGGGTCTGGTTGGTTTCATGTTCGAACCAACCCGGCCGTACTCAAAGTCCTCTGAAACCTTGAGTGTAATATACTGAAATGCTCACCTCAATCCAAGGATCACTACGCAACTGATGGTGCATTTATCAGAGGTCTTTGGCCCAAGATATGGGAAAAAGACCGAAAAATGTCCGGAAGTGGGGGTTTCGGGCCCGGACCGATCCGGCCCGAGACCCCCTGGGTCGACCCGACCCAGGTCTGGGTCCGGCCCGATGCGCTGGCCAGGCCCGGTGGCTCGGCCATTTTGGCCGAGCGGATGCGCAAAGGGGAGGGGGCACCCCCCCCCCCCTTGAATGGAACCGCGACCCCGTGTGGGGGCCGCCCCTTGTCAACGGACGCAGCCGAGCGCCGCGTCCCGCCTCCCTCGGTCCTGCACGGTCGCGAGACCATCGGCCTGCCACCGCAGCTTTAGCCATTGAGGCCCTCCCCAGCGGCGCTCCGGGCGCCGTGCCAGTGAGGCGTGCCAGCGGAGTCTTTCGCGGACCATCAGACGTGCTTCGGTGGTCCGTTTTGCTCGCCTTCTTTCGCCAATGGTCCTCCCGGGACCCGACCTTCACTACAAAGCCTTCAAATTGACCTTGCTACCCCATTTGTCATCGCCCGCCAATCCGTGCACAACAATCAACCAGCGGAGCCTTCAATCGCCTCTGTGTCCCTGACTCTGGCCATGTTTTCGTTCGGCCTCAACGGTGCGGAGCGACGGCGCAACGCTTCTTCGTTGCGTTCTTTCTTGTTTCCACGCGATGTCGTTGCACGGCGCCGCCTTTGTTCATGCCGCAATGAATCAAAACAACAAAGAGAGAGGAGAGTCGGTCGTGTTCTTGCGGTCAGACCTCCTCCCGTTAAGTTGGTAACAAGCGGCCCAAAAGATGAAGAACAACAAGGATTTTTCACGAACAAAAGAAATCAACCCAAACAGTTTTTCCCAAAATCAAGAATTCCCAACCCACAAACATTATCTTCTCGGATCAACTTAACATTTAGTTGATCCGTGTTCTTAGATTTAGAAGGAAGTAAACAATGGTTCACTAACAATCACAAATAAAATTCCCAACCTCAAGCGTAGTCAAACGAAGGCTCGTCGTGGAAAGGGACGTCGCGGAATTGAACGTCGCGAAAGAAGACGTCGCAGAAGGAGGATCATCGCGTCGCGGAGAAAGGATTTTTTGGCGTCACGTCGTCGATCTTCAAGGATCCAACATTATTGTTGACCTTCGTCGGAGTTCGGTGTTCTTCGAATTCTTCGTGTTCTTCATGTTCTTCACGTTCTTTGATGAAGAACGAAGAACTTCGAGACTTGAGCCATTCTCTCTAAAATCCTCCCGCACAACCAAAGCAACCACAATAAAATAAGGGTTACCTTATTTTATTACTCACGCAAAACGTTTTAAAATTAAAAAATGAATCAAACTATTAAGTGAATTAATTGCAACGTTTTAAACCGCCCAATTAATAGAGGCGTTTATTCTAAAGTTTAAACGCAAGAGTTGACTTACATTTAAAAGGGGGGTGCGGGTGCATTGCCTTAATCATTGGTGGGGGTTTTGTGTAATTTGAAAAGGTGGGGCTCGTGTGGGCCCCACCTCACAAATATCCTACCATGTGGGTAGGTTATTTTGGGTCCCACCTCATCCACATAACTTAGGTTAACACTTCCTTGAATAAAAATAAAATTTGGTGCACAATATTTTATTTTATTCTTTAGTTAACCCAATTTAGTAAAACTCCACCCGAGCAAACAAAACTCCGGAAAAGGTGTTCTTAAGAAATTACCGGCGCTGCGATTCCATCGGTTCCCTCATATTTCAATTCCGAGCACCGGTTCAAAAGTTAGAAAAACTTGCTCGTTCATTCACTGAACGTACCCGAGCTAATCTTCGGAAAATGATTCCGAGCACACCAGGCCTCGGAATCAGGTGCCGTCAGAAACTGCGTTCTTGTATAATTCCAAAAAAATTAATAAAAAAATATTTCCTTGAAATTTCCGGGTATTTACATTACTCCCACCTCAGGGAATTACATCCTCGTAAAGCTTTAACACAAACTAGGGTTACAAAAGCGGTACTAAGCATGAATCTGAGCCTTCCGCTCCCATGTGCTTACCTGGAGGTTCCCGTACTGCTAGTGAAAGCACACTCGAGGAATCGACCATCCACGTAGGATCCACTCTTGTCGGTCCTCGATCCCCACTTGAATATCTGTGTATGTCGCCCTGTCATCGATGTCCAACTCCCTGAGGTCAATGATGTGTGAAGGATCATGCACGTATCTCCTCTTCTGAGATTCATGGAAGTCGTCGTGCACCTGGTTCAACTGAGGTGGATGAGTCAAGCGGTAAACCGCCTCTCCTAGCCAGGCGAAGACCTAGAAAGGTCCGTTGAACCTCGGATATAACTTGTCGCCTCAGCCACATCTCCGTAAATCTCGTCGAGGTGAGACCCGTATAAAGACGTGATCATCATCCTCTAACTCTAGAGGTCTCCAATTCCTATTAGAACTGAAACTCAAAACGACTGCTACCACGAGGGTAAGATTGACCAACTCAAGAGTGATCGGCCACACCCTCCTATGCATGAGTTTATCCTGTGCTGCCTGGGGTTTCCTTTTCGCCGACCAAGGAAAACCCATCCCGACATCGTAGTTAAACCACAACCTTTTCGCCTAATACCGTCAATTTGTGTATGAACTGTGATTGCCCAGTCCGTACTCAAACCAACGTCATAAGGCCTCGATGCTGCAACCAAGAGATTCCAACTGAAACTCTGGCCTTGAGGGTCTGACCACACCGTCGGCGTAAGTGTGATTATCGAGTCTCCTCCCAAGGTATCTACAGACGTGAGGGTCAAGTCTACGGATTACCCGAAACTCTAGGTCTGGGACAAGATTTGTTGAAGGAAGGAATTATTCATATCAACGTCTGTTACTACGGCAGCTAGTAGTGGACACAGATTGTACCTTGAATCATTTTTAGAGACATTGGGTCACACTCCTTGACCGCATGCAGCCGAACTCTTCCACCGCCCTCCAGCTCCCTGAGCCTAGCGGGGACAACTAAGGCGGGTGGTTGTAGCATGTTAAAATATACTCCACCTCATCCTTCTCTCCTAGATCTGCCTCCACATCTGCTGCTTCGCAGACTCATCTCTCCTCTAAAGCTTCCTCTTCTTGAAACATTTAACACTCCTGAGTCTCTAAGACTGACGCCAGTTTCCTATTTCTTACTGCACTGTGCAGTCTTCATCCGCTCCTTGATGATCTGCACCTTCTTTTCCTACGATCTGAAAGAGATGGTAAACTTTCTCTCTTTCCGAAAAGAGAAACCTGATATCATCCCCTGGATGAACCACGCCCATGCCTAATATAGTCAATCCTGACATGAATGATGTATTCATGCCATGGATGACGTCGTAAGGCCTCGACGTTACTACTAAGAGATCCAACTGTCACTCTCGCCTACAAGGGTCGAGTCACGCTGTCGGCATCAGTGTGAGGTCACTGGGTCTCCTCCAGTAGAAATATCGAAAGTCAGGGTCAAGTCAATAGTCTTAACCGGGACCACTTAGTATCACCCAAACAAAAGGACAGGAAATCAAACATCACAAAGATATGTGTCTTTTTATTATTGCAGCTCTTAGTACAAAGACACAAATACAACAGCAACATAGAACTATAAGTACAACGGACGTATCCACTAGTTCTGCTCCTGTACACCTGTTCCCGGAGCTCTACTGCCTTGTCCACTTCCCGGCTACTGCTCAAGCACCCGTCGCTGCTTCTGCCTCGGTGGCTCCTCCAAAGCCTGCGGATCAACTGTTTTGGGGGGGTCGGACAGTCACGCGCCAGGTGACCCTTCCTGCCGCATTCATAACACTTCCTACTCCTCGTACGGCTGGATCTGGTCCTCTTGGACCTCTGCATCATCTGTCTACTTCCCACAGATGACTTGGCTACTGATCTAAAATCCTGCGGCAAAGGCAGCATCACATGTACATGCTCGGGGTGTAGAGCTACTGGCACAAAATCCACCCTGAAGAAGGTCTCGAAGTCTACCCATGTGAAGGTCATCCCATCGCAAAACTGGAACAAGTGGCTCCACTACCTGCCTGCTTCTGCATGAAGAAGGATGGCAGCAAAGATCACCATGAAGTCTGCTGGCATCCCCACTAGCCTGGAGACTCTCACCACAGCCTCCAGCCAATCCTCAGCTGCATGTGGGTCCGTCTCTCCCCGGAACCTGGGTGGCCTCTGGCGCTGGAACTTGTGCAGTGCGCTCAAGTTCCATGCATTACCTACTGCTGGGGCTGGTGGCATCGGTGGCCCAACGTATGGTAGTACCGCTAGTGCCTCCGTTGGTGCCTCAACTGCAAGAGGTCCTGGTACCGAAGCCACGTCGCTCGGCAGGATATCAGTACGCACATCCCTCTGGGCTCTAGCTGGTCGTCCGTGACAAGGCATCCTGAAAGAAACAACGTGACACTGTCAAATGATTATTCCTTGTGAGCTGACCTGGTTTGAGCTGACGTTTCAAAAAATTCTGGAAACACACAAGCAATTAGTGTTTTAATGCACAAAGTCAGAAATCAGTTGTCTGGGTCCTGGTGTATGGATACGTTGGCCGCCCGCACCAACACTAGACTCCCTGAACTGAATACCACACTCGGTACCCTTAACACTATCGCTTCACAGAAATAAAATACCAGAGTTATAAGTTCTGCGGTAGAACCGACTCCTCTGATACCAATTTGTCACACCCCGTCCTTGGGGCCCATGTCGTGACTACCCCAAGCCCGCCTTCCATAAGCCAGGGGCTGGAGACTAGCACCAAAGGCGTAAATCCCGATAACTGAAAAGGCATTGCCTTTATAAAAGTGAACAAAACACCACAGAGTACAAGCAGAAGTAAAACACTAAGTACAAAAGAAAGTGCTGAGAAGTAATTGGGCCAGAATAAAAACCCAACTGAAAGTAAAGCTACACCTGAACAAAAGTACAATAGAAAAAGGAAACAACTGGAAGAACGGAAGCAGCTCCTGGGTCATCCTCCTCAGATCCTACCTGAAGGGTAGGTATAGATGGCGTAGCTCCTGGATCATCCACCACAGATCCTACCTGAAAAGTAGGTACATATAGCCTCCACAATGCTCTCACCCGTCAACCTCCTCTGTGTGTCATCTCATCATGAAGTCCACCTCTGGATACTGAATCTTCGTGTGGTCCACCTCTAGGTACTGACTCGTCGTGTGGTCTACCTCCGGGTACCGCCCAGTCCTCGAACACCCGACCTCCGTCAGCACTACCTTTTGTCTGCAACCTACACAATGAGGTGCGAGCATAGCCCATGCATGGGTGAGTATAACGATACTCAGTAGCGACCCAAGACCCTCAAGGTCTCAAAAAAACCAATAAGTATAACCACAAAGAAGATCTCAACAGATAACCTCTACTTAGGTATATGCCCATACATATACCTAAGTTATCAGGTAACCCATCTCAATCATGAAGAAACACAACGATTATGAAATCAATGGATAACCACTACCCAGGTATATGCTCATACATATACCTAAGTTATCAAGTGACCCATCTCAAACATGAGGTATACACAAAGATCATAGACTCAGCTCAAACCAGGATTATCATTATTGAAACCGTAACGGCTAAAGAGTCCCTTCTCTGGAGTGTACAGTGATCCTGTCACGACTCCGAGGTACTGCTCACTAAGCTAAGACTGCTGAGGTACTCCTCCTGTCGAGTACCGCGGGTCAGCCACCCAAACACAGTAGTGCTTCCCGTCGGGGTATGCCACCCAGACACAGTAGTGCACACCCCCTAATAGCCTGCAGAGGTACTCTCCGGACGAGTACCGCGGGTCTGCACTGTCACACAGGTAGTGATCCATCCACCATGGGTCTGCACACAGACAAAGTAGTGTTCCGTCCAATGGGCTAGTCGACTCACTCCAAGTCAAGTCGGTTAAGCAGTAATCAGTTCTCAGTCGGCTACACGGTCTTCGTACTCCGCACACTCGTCTCTGAGAGGGTCCTCTCCATGAGCTATAGTTCGATACTCCAAGTATCCCAAAGTCCCACGAAGAATTATCTCAATGGACCGCCTCGTCATAGAGGTCTCAACGCAACAGACGGCACGTCAATCGGACACCCGGTCTGTGAGTTATTAACCTTTTCGTCCCAGGGGCCCGGTTGGTTTTGTGTGCGAACCAATCCAGCCAAATCTCAACTGTACCCCGAACACTCATAGGGTATTCTCATAGGGACCATTTATCAACGTGATCACCAACGCCGCTGACGGTTCGTCAAACGAACGTCCAGTCTGAAAGTTATTAGATTTTCCGTTCCAGGGGCCCGGTTGGATTTCGGGTACAATCCAACCTGGCCACTATCCAACTGGAACCAAAACTAGGGCGAATTATGCCAAAAGTTCCGACTCATCAAGAGAAATCCAACAAAGTCGACGACACATCAATCGGATGTCCGGAGCTCAAGATATAAGTGTTTCCGCTCCGAGGGCCCGGTTAGTTTCGTGTTCAAACCAACCCGTCCATACTCAAAGTCCTCCAAAACCTTGAGTGTAATATACCGAAACAACCTCCTCGATCCAAGGATCGCTACTCAACTAACGGTGCATCGATCGGAGGTTCGTAGCCCAAGATATGGGTGAATGACCGAAAAAGGTCCGGAAGTGGGGGTTTCGGGTCCGGGCCGATCCGGCCCGAGACCCCCTGGGTCGGCCCGAACCGGGTCAATCTGACCTGGGTCCGAGTCTGGCCCGCTTGGGCGTGGCCCGGCCCGGCTGGCCCGGCTAGGTGGCTCGGCCGTTTTTCCCGAGTGGATGCGCAAGGGGGGGGGGGGGCGCCGCCCCCCTTGAATGTAACCGCGACCCCATGTGGGGGCCACCCCTTGTCAACGGACACAGCACCGCGTCACGCCTCCCTCGGTCCCGCGCGGTCGCGGGACTAGCGGCTTGCTGCCGCGACGGCCCTCTTCGGCGGCGCGCTGAGCACCGCCGCCTCCTCGCAGCCGACAGAGTCTTCCGTGGACCACCGGATGCACTCCGGTGGTCGATTTTGCTCGCCTCCTTCGCCAACGGTCCTCCTGGGACCCGAACTTCACTGTAAAGCCTTAAAATTTACCATGAGGATGCATTTGTTTTTTCCCTTCAATCTGCGCACAACGATCAACCAGCGGAGTCTTCAATCGCCTCGGCGGCCCCGAATCCAGCCGCGGTTTCGTTCGGCCTCAATGGCGCAGCGCGACGGCGCCACGCTTCTTCGTCGTGTTCTTTCTTGTTTC
Source organism: Viscum album (assembly GCA_963277665.1). Taxonomy (NCBI): domain Eukaryota; kingdom Viridiplantae; phylum Streptophyta; class Magnoliopsida; order Santalales; family Viscaceae; genus Viscum; species Viscum album. The sequence continues at coordinate 1,313,308,917 of OY728137.1, forward strand.
TGCGCGGTGCCATTGCACCGCGCCGCCTTTGTTCGTGCTGAAACAAATCAAAACAACAAAGGGGGAGGAGATTCAGCCATGTTTGTGCGGTCCGACCTCCTCCCGTTAATTTGGTAACAAGCGGCCCAAAAGATGAAGAACAACAAGGATTTTTAATGAACAAAAGAAATCAATCCAAACAGTTTTTCCCCGAAATCAATAATTCCCAACCCGCAAACATAATCTTCACGGATCAACTTAATATTTAGTTGATCCGCATTCTTAGATTTAGAAGGAAGTAAACAAGGGTTCACTAACAATCACAAATAAAATTCCCTACCTCGAGCGTAGTGGAACGAAGGCTCATCGCGGAAAGGGATGTCACAGAATTGAATGTCACAGAAGAAGACGTCGCGGAAGGAAGATCATGGTGTCGCAGAGAAAGGATTTGTCGGCGTCTCTTCGTCGATCTTCGAGGATCCGGAATTCTTGTCGACCTTCGTTGGAGGTCAGCGTTCTTCGCGTTCTTTGCGTTCTTTGACGAAGAACGAAGAACTTCGAGACTCGATCTGTTCTCTCCAAAATCCTCCCGCACAACCAAAGCAACCACAATAAAATAAGGGTTACCTTATTTTATTACTCATGCCAAACGTTTTAAAATTCAAAAACGAATCAAAAAATTCACTGAATTAATTGCAATGTTTTAAACTGCCCAATTAATGGAGGCGTTTATTATAAATTTTTAACGCAAGAGTTGACTTACGTTTAAAATGTGGGGTGCGGGTGCATTACCTTAATCAAAGGTGGGGTTTTGTGGAAGTTGAAAAGGTGGGGCTCGTGTGGGACCCACCTCAAAAATATCATACCAAGTGGGTAGGATATTTTCGGTCCCACATCATCCACTTAACTTAGGTTAACACTTCCTTGAATAAAATTAAAATCTGTTGCACATTATTTTATTTTATTCTTTAGTTAACCCAATTAAGTAAAACTCCACCCGAGCAAACACAACTCTGGAAAAGGTGTTCTTAAGCAATTATCGGCACTGCGATTCCATCAGCGCCCTCGGATTTCAATTCCGAGCACCGGTTAAAAAGTTATAAAAACCCGCTTGTTCGTTCACTGAATGTACCTGAGCTAAACTTCGGAAAATGATTCCGGGCACACCAGGCCTCGGAATCAGGTGTCGTTGGAAACTGTGTTCTTTTAAAATTCTAAAGAAAATTAAGACAAAAAACATTTTCCTTGAAATTTTTGGGTCTTTACATAAAGAGCCTTTTGTTTTAGAAAATTCATACCAAAATACATTTATAAAATTCATATCCATGTCCTAGAGGCCGTTTTTTGTTCATAAAACCAAACAATGAAGGATTTAGGTACAAAGCTAAAGAGGTTGTCTAAAGAAGAGGTATAGTTCTTAAGAGAGAATTTTTGTTTAATTTCTTCTTATACATCTTTCAAATATTCTTAAACCTTGCTAAAATAATAACACAAATATATTCCAGATAATTATATTTCATTATGTTAACTTCATAACCTTTATCCGTAACTTTCATCCATCAAATGATAAATGAAACCATCATTCGTGTGTACGGCTGACTACTGCTTCGTGAACTGATATAATTCAATTTTCATCACCTCCTCTTGTGGATGGTTATAATGATGTATTTAATATATATATATATATATATATATATATATTATATTCATGGAATTTTTATAATTTTTTAAGTCTAATATATAATCTGTTTTCTTCCTTTTCCATCCATTGAAAAATGATAATATTGTTTGTGCGTAAATGTGGATTATCACCTGCCCAAAGCGACATGATTTATTTTTCATGACCACATAACACGGATGTTATATGTAAGTTTATTTAAATAAATAACATTATATTTATGATATAGTCATAATTAAAGAAATATAAAATAATACTTAACTTTTTTACATCACGTTCATTAGAAAATGGAAACATTACTCATTGGCACATACGACCTACCATCTCCATGAACGTACTGTAATTCATTTTACATAACTATATTTCATGGTTGTATTTGAAAGTATAATTTATGTATAAAAATGATAATTATTTCATTTTTATTATTATGTAGATTATTTAGTAATGAACTCTTGGACCATAGTCAACTTACCTAAGTCATTTAGGTCATATGAGGTGAATATCATCAAAAAATATTATGTGAACTTAATTGATTATGTAATTTTATATAACATTGTAATAAATAAAATAAAAGGAATAATAAAATTAATTTTGTTTAATTAAGGATAAAATTAACATTAATTCATTATCCAGGAAGTTAAATAATGTATGTGATGAGTCAGACACGAGGTAAGGGACACTTCACCTTAAAAACCACACTTTAAAAGTTTTAGAGATTTATTTTATAAATATTTTCCTTCCATATGCGTATTATTAAAATTATTTTATAGAGCTATTTATTTGGGAATAAATAAATTATAAAATTCATTTTATGCCTCATTTTAATTTCTTACAATTGATTTCAAAAAATAATCTTTTTACATATTTTATATGGAATTTTTTGACATTCCTTACAAATGGAAAAATGAAAGTTCTTTTTTTACATATTCAACATCAATGATTTTTACCATCTCCATAAAAGTTATTTTATGTTTGGATTGCTTTAAAATATTTCATGTTTTCTTAAAATAAAAATCTTTCTTCACTTTGTAATGGATATTTTCAAAAATTATTTTAAATGGAATAGATATTTCAATATCCATAAATGATTTCCTATGGATGAAAATAATATTTTTATGTGTATGATGATGGAAATGAAATATTTCATGTTTTATGATTATGTTATGATTCTTGAGAATTGTTTATGATTATGGATGGTTCTGTTATAAACTAAGGATAGGTGGTTCCATTACAAACCAAAGAGGGTGAGCCTGATATAGCTCTACAATGCATTGGGTAAAGGGATGAAGTTAACCAGATAGGTTTATCCTAATAGATTATTGGAATTTACAGAGTAGGTTATTACTTTGGTAATAGTGAATAAAATAGTGATATTAAGATTATATATAAATTTTCCTACATGATTTATCTATACTTTTTATAGAGTTTTATGAAAAACATTTGACTTCACAAGTTAAGATAATGAGATTATGTTTAATGGAATGTTTATTCCAATTCTTATGGGTGAAGTGTATAACATTGGGAAAAAAATTCATAAGATTTCATGATTAAAAAAACACTATGAGATTTATATTTCATTTAAAATTTCTTATGAAATGTTTTATGGAAATATTTGAGCATAGAATTTGATTTCATTTGTAAGAAAATGTTTATTTTTTTCTCAAAGATTATCTTGAAAAAGGAATGTTTTTATGATTATTCATGGACTAATGAGTTTATTTATTTATTTTAATATTTCCCTTACTAATATTTTTGTTCTCATCCCACATTTTAAAATTTTTTCCATAGGGTTTTAAGGACTATTAGGGACAAGGATGAAATCAAGAAGAATATTTTTAATATATTCCATGAAAAGAAAACTTGTTATATTTTAATAGTTTTGTATTGTGAAAAAATGGATACTGAGTGAAATTTTCCACTTTGTAATGTAATATATATTTATATAAGGGTGATGAAATAATTATCTAAAACTATGAACCTAAAATATATTTATTAATTAATGAAAATTTATTATTCTCTAAATAATAATTTTTTTGAGAATTTAAGGTCAGGACCTTATAGTTGGTATCAGAGAAAAGTTTTAGATAACTTTATAGGTTAGGATAATAGAATTAAATATCCTTAATATATTATAATTTATGTTTATAATCATATAACTTTTGAATATTATGATGTTTCTTCATATAAACTATGTTTCTTTAGAATGGTTTTCTTCATTGGAAATATGAAAGCAGAATTAGGAAGGAACTAAGAGAATAATATCCTTCTAAATTAGAAAACTAGAATAGTTGGAATTAGAATTGAGAAGTTTTTATCTCTGATGGATCAACCAAAATAGGCTATAAATGGTGTTGGAATCCATTCTAGATAGAAACTAGATCTACCACAGCGGAAAATGTCTATAGTGGACCAATTTATGAGAAAACCCCTCTAGATTTTAGGGAATATTCAAGCTTTGTGATAGTTGAGGGATGGATTAAAGATCTAGAAATTATATTTTAGGTCGTGGGTTTTTTTGTATTATAAAAAGGTAACTATTTCTATTTACCATTTTAAAGGTGATTTTTATCAATGGTAGTCAATGGATAAGAAAACAAGAGATATAGAAAACATTGATGCCATGGAATGAGATAAATTTAAGAATCTTTTTCTTGAAATATATTTTCCTATAGTTGTTAGACTTAGGATATAAAATAAATTATTGTAATTGGGGAAGAAGGTGTAAGTTTAAATGTACATGTATGAATAAAACTTCATCCAATTTTCAAGGTACACACCAAATTGTATCCTCGATCTTAATAGTAAAATTAATCAATTTTACTCAAGATTAAATCCATAATACAAAATAGATTTGTCCTATCATGAATTTAAAGGTTATGAGAAACATGTTCACTATGTTGAGAAGGTAGAAATGGTGGTTTCAAATGACCATGTGTTCCATGAAAATGAAGATAAAAAAGAGATCTAGGTGGCAAGAAAATGGGAGAAATACTTTTATAAAATCTAAAGTTAAGAAAATCAGGTTTTCAGTTTGTGATAAGAGTTGTAAAAAATCACCCTTGGGAATTTATTATGAAATCTGTAAAGTTCTTCCGAAGTTGTATGTTTGGGAATATAGATCATGATTTCAAAGAAATGTTTCTTAGAATTGTTAAGACCAATTTTGATAAATACACAGAAGTGTTTCAAATGTAATGAGATGGTTCATTATACAGATGTGTTTCTAAATAAGAGAATGAATGATAGGAAGAAACCAGACTATAATAAGAAGGGTGTGGTGAAATCATTTTCAAATACTTCAGAAGATTTTGGGCCATCTAATGAAGTGGTAATAGGTACATCACTTGTTTATTCAAATTATGGAAATGTCTTTTTTGATTCAGGGTCTATAGATTCTTTCATTTTTGAGAAAATTACTAATAAATTGTGAGTTTTACCTCTATAAATAACGTCATGAATTTTGGTAAAACCTCTTGGGGTATTATTAAGAAAATAATAATTTAAAAATAACTTCATTTTATCATATATGGATGTGTTTTCCTTGAAACAATTATTCTATTTCCCCATATAGAATTTGATGTTATCCTGGGTATGGATTGGATTTCAGTTTATCATGATAAGATAGATTATAGAACTAAATAAGTTATTTTTCAATATGAGCTCTTATTTTTATATGAGATTAAATTTATACCTTTGATAGTATATCAAGAAGTTGATAAAATGATAAAAATTTGAAATTAAAGTTATATTTCTCATATTATGAAAAATAAGGGAACTATTCAGACTAATGATGTTTCGAAAGTAAAATAATATATGAATGTTTTTTCTGATGAGTTACCTAGTATTATACCTTATTTTAAAGTTGAGTATATTTTTGACTTAGTTCCTCATGCTAAACCAATTTGAAAATCCCATTTTCAAATGGATCATGTAGACCATATAAAATTAAAAAAGTAGTTGCAATAATTTTTTGATAAAGGTTTCATTCTCCTAAAACTTCACCATGGGGTTCTCATATTTTAATTTTTAAAAATAAATATGGTTCCATGAGTATTTTAATTTATTATAAATAATTGAATAAAATCACAATTAGGAATAATTATTTTCTACCTCATATCGGGGAATTTTCTAATTAGCTTCAGGGAGCTCAGTATTTTTTGAAGGTCGATCTCATGTCCGGGTACCATCTGATAAAGGTAAAGGAGGATGAAATACCTAAGATATAATTTCATACTAGGTATAAGTGTTATGTGTTTTTGTTATTCCCTTTGGGTTGATGAATGCCTTATCTGTATTCATGGATCTTATGAATATATGTTTCCATAAACATTTGGATAAGTTTGTGGTTGTGTTTATTGATGATATTTTTGTTTATTTAAAAATTTATTAGGATTATGAAAAACATCTAAGAATTATTCTAAAAACCTTGAATAAAATTATTTTAAAATTTTAGTAAATTCCATTTTTGGTTACATCCAATTTTATTCCTTGGATATATCACAAATAAATATAGAATATCTATTTATCCTGCTAAAACTAAAGTGGTTGATGAATAGAAAATATCTATAAATGTTATTGAGATTCAGAATTTTATTGGATTAGAAGGATATTACAGGTGGATTGTTGAAAACTTTTCATGGTTGTCCAGTTCACTAACTAAGATAACATGAAAAGGAGTTAGTTTCATTTAAAAAAATGAATGAAATGAATTCTTTTTAAGGATTGACAAGAATATTAGTGAATGCTACAGTTTTTTCCCTTATATATAGAAATAGAAACTTTTTTACCCAATGCAATGCTTAATTAAAGGGATTGAGTTTTGTTTTAATACAGAATGATCAGGTAATTGACTATTCTTCATATAAATTAAAACATCATAACCAAAATTATCCCACACATGACCTCAAACTAGTATCTATAGTGTTTTCATTAAAAATTTGGAGGAAACATTTATATAGAGTAAAGTGTGAAATATATACTAATAGTAAAATTTTAAAGTATATATTCACTCATATAGAGTTTAATATGAGATAGAAGAGATAGTTGGAATTTTTAAAAGATTATGAATGCATAATTATTTACTATCTAGGAAAGATAAATAGAGTAATTAATGCATCGAGTCAGAAAGATAACGCATCATTAACTTTGTTACATTAGGAAAACAATCCTTTTGTAATAATTTTATGATTGTTGGATTTGAAATTGTGTATAAAATATTCTATTTTGTTTTATTTGTAAATACACTCATATTTATTAGACAAAATCAAGCAATCCCATAAAGAGGACTATGTTTTATAGGAATAGGTAATTTTTTTCAAAAAGGGTAAGTTTCTAGAAATTAATGTTAATGAATAAGGTGTTATTATATTAAAAAATAGGTTGTATGTACTAAATTATTCCGAAATAAGGAAGGAACTATCATGAGAGACTCATAGCTCAACATTTTTTATTCATCTTGGAAGAAAAAAAATGTATAGAGACCTTCAAGAACATTTATGGTGGGAAGGAATGAAGAAATTTATTGTTGATTTTAATATGAAATGTTTGACTTGTCACTAGGTTAAAACCAAATGACAATTACTGAAGGGGATGTTTTAGCATTTTCTAGTGCTATAATGGAAATGAGATAATATATCCATGGATTTCATTGTGGGATTACTAAATAAATTTAGAGGTAATAATGAAATTTGGGTAATTGTCGATTGTTTAACTAAATATATGATTTTACTTCCCATTATAGATAATATATATTTGGAAAAAATTTCTTAACTTCAGATTAAAGAGATATTTATATTACATTGAGTCCCTCTCTCTATAATATCTAGTCATGATCTCATATTCACCATTAATTTATAGAAACGATTCTAGAAGACTTTGGGTACTCAATTAAATTTTAGTATAACCATACATCCTCAATATAATAGATAGTGAGAACGAATGATTTAGAATTTGGAGGATATGATTCAACCTTTTTCAATGGATCATCAGAGAATTTGGTATCAATATATGATTTTTTAGTTATATTATAATATTCGTTTTCATTCTCGTATATATATAACACCTTTCAAATTATTGTATAGAAAGTGGTGTTAGACTCTAGTTTGTCCAACAAAGTAGGTGAAAAGAATTTTTTGGGAACAAAATTGGTAAAATAAATAGTTGGGAAGGTGAAGATTATTTAGTAGCATATGAGGAAAAATCATAGTAGGAAGAAAATTCATTCAAATAACTAGAGGAAATATCTTTCTTTATAGGTATATTATCATGTTTTTCTTAAAGAATCCCAATAGATAAGTGTTATGTGTTTTGGTAAAAAGGTAAATTTAAGTGTATGGTTATTTAAACAATATAAAATCCATGAAAAAATTGGATTAATTTCCTATCAATCATCATTTACTATTATTTTTTCTCAGGTATATGATGTGTTTCAAGGTTCATTATTAAGAAAACATGTGTTGGATGCATCGCATGTTTCAAACTCTGAAGTAGTTCCCTTGAAAGAAAAACGTTCTTATGATAAATAACCAGTATAAATTCATGAACATAGAGCGGAAGTGTTTCGAAATAAATAAATTCATCATGTTAAGGTTTTTTGGAAAACAAATATGATTGAAGAAGCAACATGAGAATTTTAAATTTCTACAAGGGAAAGACATCCCCACCTTTTTATGTAATGAATAAAATTGTGAGGACACAATTTACAAAAGGGGGAAGATTTTAAAACCCAATTTAATGTTAGAATAAATATTTTTCATGTATTATTAATATTTATTAATTATATTATATATATTTATATTCATTATTATAATATTAGGTAATTTTTTAGTCAAAAGTAAAAACCATTATTCCTAACCAAATTGGGGTTTCAGGCATTATATGGTTTTATTTTAAAGGTTTGTTTCCAAATTATTTAATTTTTATTTGAAAAAATTAAATTAATTTTTTAATTTACCATTTCAAAATTAGATCAGGATGAATTTTTTTGAATTTTCAAAAAAGTTTGTTTTTAAATGAATAGTGAAAAATACTAATTTTTATTGAAAACTGTGTTTTGCTTTCAAGTATTTACAAAGTTACATTCTACTTTGGATTAGCTTTAAAATTTAATTATTTTATTTCTATTAAAAATAATCTAATAAATATTATTTGAATCAATATTATACTTTAATTTAGTATAAAAACATTTTTATGCTTAAAATGGAATTTTTCTGAAAACTTTTTTTCATCACATTTTTACAGGTTTAATTTAAATTAAATTATACAACTTCTATGAATTGAATTAGATAAAATATTTTTAATATTTTTAATAAGTATAATCAATATTATTTAATTATATAAACTTAATTTTTTATAATAATGAATAGTAAAGATATTAAAAATCTTTTACCATGGTTGTGGTTAAAACCAGTTTACTAAAGGGTTAAACTAAAGATATAAGGGTTTAAATGACTTCAAAACTTGTGTAAATTCTATTATATATCCATATTTCAACCATATATAATCTAATATCTATAAAAGGTTCATTTTGAGCCATTTGTATTGTGTAAGACATTAATATATTTTAATCTTTTTAAAAATCCCAAGCATGTTCTCTCCCCCACTTATAAAAGGACACCCCTATCCTAACCACTATAAACTTAAAGATCATTTTGGTTTAGAAAATAATTTACCAAAACCCTTACTAAAATCCCTACCTATGTCTTATAGTCCCTAATTTTATAATAAAACAAACCTAAGAAGGCTTTAGGTATAAACCTAAAAAGGTTATTCGAAGAAGATGTATAGTTTATAACTGAGCATTTTTTTAAATTTCCTTCTGCCTCCTTATAATCTTATTAAAACATTATGAAATAATAACAATATTATTTTCCATATAATTAGAATTTTTATGTTAATTTTAAAACCTATATCCATCTCAATCGTCTATCAAATAAAAAATGAAACCATCGTTTGTGTGCCCGACGAACTACCACCTCGCGAACCGATGTAATTCATTTTCCATAAGCACCTCTCACGACTAGATATAATTATATATTTAATGTATATATATGATATTAATGAAATATTTATCATTATATAAAGATAATAAATCAACCATTTTCTTACCATTCAATCCATTTAAAAATAATAACGCAGTTCATGTGTACCTGTGGATTACCACCTATACAAAGCGATGTGATTCGTTTTTCATGACCACATCACATTGATTATATATATAATTGTATTTAAATAAATAGTATTATTTTTTTCATATAATAATAATTATGTAAATATAAAATGAAACTTACCTTGTTTACATTATGCTCATTGAAAAATGGAAACGTTACTCAACCATTTGTACGACTTACCATCTTCGTGAATGTAACATAATTAATTTTTCAAAACCATATATAATGATTAGTTTTAAAAGTATAATTAACGTATAAAAATTATAAAATTTTAATTATTATTATTCTGGGTATGATTTAACAATCACCACTTTGATCATAGGCAACTTAGCAAAGTTATTTTGGACATATGAGTCGAATATTCTCAAAATATCTGACGTGAACTTATTTGATTAAGTAATTATATATAACATGTTAATAAATAAAATAAATGGGATAATAAAATTTAAAATTATTATTAATAAAGTAAATAATTAATATAATTTTATTATTCATGGATATAAATAATGTACGTGACGATTCAGACTCAATGTAAGAGACCCATTATCTTATAAATATTCTTTTAAATGTTTAAATATTTATTTTAAAAATATTTTTCTTCCCTGTCCATATTCTTAAAATTAATTTATAGATGTTTTTATATGGAAATAAATGAATTATAAATTACATTTTAGGTCTCTTTTTAATTTATTACAAATTTTTTCAAAAAATTAACATTTTTACATATTTAATATAGAATTTTTTGAGTTTCTTTAAATATAGAAAAATAAATAATCTATTTTAATATATATAACATCATTGGATTTTCCCACCACTGTAACTATTGTTGGTTCTTTGGATCCCTTTATAATATTTAATTTTTTCTTTAATGAAAAACCCTCATTCCCTTTGTTCTATGTATTTTCAAAAGGATTTTTAAATAGAATGGATATTTCAATATCCATAAATGTTTTCTTATGGATACTAATAATATTTTTATAATTATAATGATGGAAATTAATGTTTTAAGGTTTTATGAATATGTTATGGTTCTTAATTATTTTTTATGATGTTGGGTGGTTCTTTTATAAACAAAGGACTAGCGTTTCTATTATAAACCAAGAATATATGAGCTTGGTATAACTCTCCAATGAATTGGGTAAATGGATAGAGTTAACTAGTTAGGATTCTCCTAAGAGATTATTGGAATTTACCAGGTAGGTTATTCTATTTGTAAGAGATATTGTGATAGTGATATCAAGATGACATCTCAATTTACCTACATGATTTATCTATGATTCCTATAATGTTTTATTGAAATATTTTGATTTAATAAGGTAAACTAATAATATTATGTTTAAAGGAAAGATTATGCTACTTATTAAGGGTGAAATGTATAACTTTTTGAAAAATATTTCATAAGATTTCATTATTGAAAATAAAATTTCATGTGTTTTATTTTTCCGTTAATATTTCTTATTAAATTTATTATGAAAATATATTGGAATAGAATTTGATTTATTTTTTAATAATATGTTTATTTTGAGCTTAAAGTTTATCTTGAAAAAAGGAATATTTTATGAGTAATTATGGAAAAAAGGGTTTATTTCTTTCTTTTCATATGTCCCTTACTAAGATTTTTCTACTAATACCAAGTTTTAAAAAAATCACAAGGTTTTATTGATTAGTAGGTACAAGGATGAGTTCAAGATGAAAATTATAAAGATATGTCAAAAAAAACTTGTTATATTTTAAAGGTTATGTATTTTTGATAAAATGGATACTGAGTAGATGTTTTTACTTGGTGACATAATATTTATTTATGTATGTTTGATGAATCAATTATTTAAAAATATAAACCTAAAAGATCTCTAGAAATATAAGAAAATCAATTCTTATCTAAAGAATCAATTTTATGGATTTTTCATTTCCAGGTCCTTATATTGTAATACGATCCACTAAAACCCATATAACATTATTTCTTATTAATGTATTCAAAACTCCAGTGAAAAATTACATGATAATGTTTTTCCATTTCCATATAGGAATGAGTAATGTTTGTATCACCCCCTTAGACCTTTTCCTTTTATCCTTATCTTATTGACATTTTCCATGTATATTTTATGATCTACTTCTTCATATTTTCCCACTATTAGTGATCTCAGAGATCTCAATACATATTTTTGTTCCCTGGTTTGATGGTTAAGGCCGTGTTATGTGTATCACTCAACAAGTCCTTATTTATATTGAGATTTTATGGTATATGTATTCATGAAAAAAATATTAAAACATCTTCATCAATTTTGAACTCTGAGGATTTCCCTTTTTTATAGATTACACCTTCTTATGTAGTTTATATCATCTATTTGATCACACTTTTTCTTCTTGAGAAAGAATGGTTGTGCAATCATTTGATAAAGGAATGATGTTGTTCTTTCCTTTATGATTTACATTTCCATTATTTGCAAGTCTAAGAATATTGGATCATTATCAATTATCATCATTGAAAGTCTATAGAATCATTTCTAGTTAGAGTATTTGCCACTTTATTTTCTTTACTAGGATGGTAATGGATTGATCAGTCATAATCCTTGAGCATATTTAACCATCTACACTGGTGCATATTAAGATCCTTATGTGTGAATATATATTAGATACTCTTATATTCCATATATATTTCACACTTCTATCCATAAAGATATTGCTTCCAAATCATCAATGTTAAGATCATTATATCCAACTCAATATCATTTATTAGGTAGTAATACTCATAAAATTTCAACTTCCTTGAGGCATAGGATATCACTTTATCATTTTTCATTAATACATAGCTTAATCCCTTATTTGAAGTATCATTGTATACCATGAAAAGTCCCCCACATGAGAGAAGTATAAGGGTAGGTACAGTGATTAACATTTTTTAACTCTTTGAATATCTCTCAACGCTCATTATTCTATAAAAACATCACTTCCTTCTAAGTTGTCTTAGTTAGTAGGTTTGATAAACACGAGAAGATTCTCAAAAATCATTAGTAATACCCATCCAGTCCAAGGAAACTATGGATATCTATTACTGATGTTATTCTAAGACACTCCTCAATTGGATTTTTCTTATAGGCGTACATAGATATCCCTTTACTGGTGAAAACATGCCCCAATAATGATACTTACTCCATCTAAAACATAGATTTACTACACTTTACATATACCTTCTCCTTTTACAAAGTCTTTGCCATAGTATTAAAATACTTCTCAAGATCCTCCTTGCTTTTAGAGTATATTATAATATCATTAATAAAGACTACCACAAATTTGTTGAGGCAATATATAAAGTCTCTATTTAATAAGTCCACAAATATTTTTTCATCATTAGTGAGTCTAAAGGGAAAAACTATGAACTCTTAGTGTCTATACCATGTTCTAAAGGTATCTATGGTAATATCTTCTTTCTTCACCTCTAATTGCTGATATCCTAACCAAAGGTCAACCTTAGAGAAATACCAAGCCCCACATAGTTTGTCAAACAATTCATATATCTATGGAAGTGGATACTTGTTCTTTATAATGATTTTGCTGAGTTCATGATAATCAAAGAAGAGGTGGATTGACTCATATTTCTTCTTGATGTAGAGGACTAGTGCACCCCATGAATAAGCACTCGGGAATATAAAACACCTATATAGATTTTCTTGTAATTGTTTATTCAGTTATTACAACCCAATGGTGGTAATTCTGTAGGGATTCCTGGATATAGATAGAGATCCAAGTATAAGTTTGATTGATAACTCAACCTCTCGATCATGATGAAGACTAGAAAACTCTTTAGGGAATATATTAGTATAATAACTCATAATGGGCATGTCTTCAAGCATGATTATATATTTGGTATCAATCATTTGACTGAGATATTCTTGCTCATAAGGCAATAATATCCTCACTTGAGATAAAATTCCAAATGATATTTATCCTTCTCCTTACACATGTATAAAATCAGTGTATGAATCAGAATTTGAAGTGTTATATCCCTCTATTGATAGTTGATGTTGAATTTGTATTAGAATATCTAATACATGTCCAATATAGAATCAAACTCCATTAAAGTAGTCTAGACAAAATTGTATAGAATATTCATTCCACAAACATTAACTGGGGAGGAGTTACATAATTGGGATACAACAATTACTATATTGATGTTCTCATAGATATGTCAAATTTCATGTTTTGATGTGGTGCTTCAATTTTTCTACTAAACATGAATATGTGAAAGAACGTGTAAGACTATAATTATATAGCACATTTGAATCTTTTTAATCTATAATGATATCACTTTTAACATATTTGATTCTGGTTTTAGTCATTTACGATATCCAAAACAATCTTTGGGATAAGAATACTCAAAATAAAAATCATATTATAGGGAAAATATAAAATTATAAGGAATAACTTATATATGACATGTAACTCATAACTTGTGAGTCTCCAAGATTCAGTCTAGGTTATCCATGGTAATATCCTTGCTATGTTTTCTAACCTAACAAACTATTCATGTTCTTTATAATGGTTTGTAAAGAGTTTTTTAGTTTTCCAAAGAAAATCCCCTGGGAGTTTCAAAATAGGTGTGCAACAAGGCCACTTTATCATGAAATAGGTGATGATCGAGTTAATACCAAAACTGTCCTTCTGATGTTATTACCCCAAAGTTTAACTGTGACAAAGCCATATCCATATGTAGTATCTAGATAGGGAATTAATTTCTTGGAAACCATTTCCTCTATACATCACCACAATTTTAGGATATTCTCCTACACTTAGACTTATCCATAGGGTTATCACTACAGTATTTTATTTTTTATCCTTAAAAATAACTATACCCTTACTCTAATACCAACTATAGTAACCCAGTACTTTTACACATATTATCACATGTTTTTAAACATAAATATACAATAAATACAACTAAATGATCGAGAGACCTGGTGTCTTTGGAACACTACATACAAAAAAAACATGAAACCAAAATAAAAATTGTTTATTTTATTATTCATAATGAGCTCCTAAATTGATGTGTGATCCTAAAAATTATTAAGATAACCTGAGGAATACATAAAGGAAAGGGGTAAGTTAAAAATCCCAGTAAGGGAAATAAACACGAGGACAAAGCATATAATATGAGTCAAAAGGCATAACATGATATAATAAAATAAAAGGATCGTGAATAATCATGTGGTATAATAACATAAAAATATGAAATCATAATATCATGGAAACATAGGAATGTGTAATCAACATAAAACATGACATAAACATAAGTCATGGATAATTGCCAGACAACATCACATGGTGGACGAAGTTCCAATGTGGATTTAGTTTATTCACTAATCATGTACATACCATCTCATGAGACAAAAACATTACCCAAGGAATTGTATCACTATCTAGGTGAAAACCATCATAACATGTACATGCTTATATGTGCATTAAATGGAAAGCAAATGTAAGGCATAAATATAAGAATTACCCATGGAAAGAAATGAGTTTCATAGTCTTTTCTCATATCATAATCAAAGAACATTTCATAAATATTTCAAATAGAAGAAATAATTAAATATTTTAGATGTTCATATCTAAATTCATAAGAATAGGTCTCAAAATATGGTGTTCAATTGAAAATAAATTCATGATAAAGGGTAGAAAATGGGTATAGAAATGAACTTTCAAAACGGTGGTTTAAGGGATCAGTTAAAGACTTTAACTAAATAATAAATTTGGAATTTTCTTTGAAAATAGAGGTAAAATAGAATGGTTATACCTAAAATATTTATTTACCTTATGAAATCATGATTGAGAATAAATTATTTAAATGATAATTACATAAAAGGATTAAGGGATAGAAATGTTCCCCTTAATCGGGTTTGATTTTAAAGAAGGAATTTGATAAGTGAATTTAAGGAATGTATTAACCCATAAAAGGAAGGGAGAATAATCTAGCTATATATTTAAGTGACATATGTATAGAATTTAGAGGCATTCCATAACATCAAAGAGAGAGAGAGAAAGTTAATAACCCAAAGAAATTGGGTTGTTTAGAGAGATCCCTTAACTTCTGTTCCAGAATCATTATGCACTTACACTTAATGTCCTGAATAATAAAATTAAACCAATTAATTACTAAATTAAAAATATTTTCCGTCTATATATGACTTATTATAATTATATTATGTTCATTTTAAACCATTTCATTTAGATAAAAAGATTAATTTCATTGTTCTGAGGGTGTTCGTTTCATGATTCCAAGGTTGGATCACTTGTAGATAATTATTGAAGTTATTATAAAATGGGAATACAACTATCGAAGAGAAATAGAATAGTATTCATGAACTTAATGAAATTGAAATGGTCTAAATATCCATACATGTTCTGAAATAGGGATGATTCACTTAGTAAAAACATTAATATTATGTGGTTAGTTCATTTAGGTTATTTTACCAACCATTACGAAGTAGATTCCTTTCATTTAATTAAATGATTAGAAAAACACTTTAGAACTTTAAATAAGTTATCATATACTTATTATAATCAAATTTGACCATTATATGGTATCTATAGCCACCCTTGAAGGCATTGGAGAAAAAATGTGTGTTGTTCATGGTGGTGGTGAACCAACCATATTATGAACACCGTTTTTGTTTTTGGAAATGAAAGATGGGAGGAAATAAGATAGATATTCCACCATAATAAAAGTATATCATTATATTTAGGATGATGATGTTACTCTATCTAGGTGGATGGAAAAAATAATGTGGGGTAGAAGAAGGATAAAATTGAAAGTGGTTAGTCGAGAATTTTACCTCTTCCTTTGGTTGTCTCTTCTTAGGTACACCTTATAGCTCCTTGAAATTGTCTTTGGATGACACTAGTAGCACTATAACATGGGGGTGAGGTTTGGGAAGAGAATTGGGTAGAAATTTGGAAAGATCCAAATATTAGAAGGAGTGAGGAGAAGAGGTGGTGATGGGTGATATTTAAAAGGGGATGATAGGGGTGTCATTGAATAATATATTTATTAGTTTATTATTTTAGCTTAAGACTAATAATAATATTGATTATTGTGACTATATATGGTAAATGGTGCATGTGAGTTCGAACTAATGGGTGCTGACATCATCTATGACTTAAAAATTCACGAACTTAGTTTATAATGTTAAATATCATATTATAACATATTTCAATATTCACAAAAAATTCATGTATTTTAAAAAACATCATAAATTCACCCTAACCGTTTTCAACATGTAGATTCCAAAAACAATATCCATTTAATGAAAATAATTTTATAAATATGAAAAATTAAACTTTTAAATAAAATCTTTATTTCTTGATAAATATCAATTTTAATATTATGATAAATTTTCAAATCCATTGAAAAATTACTTATGGTCTCATAAAGTTATATTACCATTATAATACAAGTTAATATTAATTTATAAACCCATTTTATGAAAATAAACTTTCTTTTAAAACTTTATATTTGTTATAAAAATGAAAATAAAACATTTATGTTTTTCAAAAATATAAACATTAATTTTATCATTTAAGACATTTATTTACTTGTATCATGATATAAATATATAATATTCTCATTTTATATGATACCTATATATTATTTTACATTTCCATAGGTGAGGTTAATATTCTAAAAAACATGATATAATTCGTAACGGTCATATTATTATTCTAACTGTCAAATTACTATTCAAACGATTAGATTACTATTCCAATGCATAGATTTGTAATGGTAGTATGAGCTTTCTATTTTCTATAAATTCCTCATATTCCATTCATTCTTCATTCACTTATATTTTTTTCTTTAAGTTATATTTATATTTTCATTTTCAAAATGCACATTGCATTACTAATATTCAACTTCATTTCAACAATGTTGATCACGAGTGTGATTATTCAAGGGGATCAAGCAGATCCAAATTTTCTTCTTCTTCTTCTTATTATCTTATTTTATACTTTTGTCTCAATGTAATACTTTAAATTTTTATGCCCATATTTATTCTCTAAATGTAATGATTAAATTAATATAATAAAATTCACTTTTATCATGTGGTGTGTGTGCATTATATAATATTATATTACTAAATATGACACACTTATATATTCAGAAGGTAAATTTCATTGATAAAATTTTGAGTCATTACATCCTCTTATGAATTCTCTTTGTTTTCTCTCTCTATATATTTATAATTTTAATAGGAATGTTTTCAGAATCACATAAATATTTTTATTTCAATAAAGAATCATTTTTAGGTATTTATTTTAAACATTTTTAATTGTTAATTTATTTACTTTATTTTATTATAGGAATACATATTAATAATTTGTAATAATAATGAATAATTATTATTAATTTATTATAATTACTAATAAATATAAATAATTAGTAACAATTAGTAATATTTAAGAATAATTTTTATTTGTTAGTAGTAATTAGTAGTAATTAGCAGTAATTAGTAGCAATTATTAGTAATTAGTAGAAATTAATATTAATTAAAGATAATTAGTAATAATTAGTCAAAATTAGTGACAATTATAAATAATTGGTAATAATTATTAATAATTATTAATAATTATAATTAATTAGTGATAATTAGAAGTTGTTAATGATAATTAGTAATAATTAGTAAAAATTTCCGATATTCAGTAATAATTAGTAATATTTACCGATAATTAGTAAGAATTAGTAATATTTAGTAATAAATACTAATAATTATTGTGAAATAGTAAATAATTACTGAAAATTATTTATAATTAGATATAATAAATAATAATTAGTAATAATTAGTTTTAATTCATTATAATTAGAAATAATTGGTTATAATTTGTAATAATTAGTTATAATTAGTAATATTTAGTAACAAATAGTAATAATTATCAATAAATAGTAAGTAATTTGTAATAATTAGTTATAATTAGTTATAATTAGTAATAATTTCTAATAATTACCAATGATTGGTAATAATTACTGATAAATAATAATAATTAGTAATAATTACAGATAAAGAGTGATAATTAGTAATAATTACTGATAATTAGTAATAATTTGGAATCATTATCAACAAATAGTAATAATTAGTAATAATTACCCATAAATAGTAACTATTTACCAATAATTAGTAATAATTAGAAATAATTATCCATAAATAGTAAATAATTATCCATAATTAGTAATAATTAATAATAAATTCTGATAATTAGTAAAAATTAGCATTAATTATCAATAATTATCGATTCATTGCAAATAATTAGTAATAATTAGTAATAATTATTGAAAAATAGTAAGTAATTACAAATAATTATTAAAAAATAGTAAAAAGTAGTAAAAATTAGTAAAAATAGTAATAATTATTGATAAATAGTAAATAATTAGTAATAATTACTGATAAATAGTAAATGATTACTGATAATTAGTAATAATTATCGATAAATAGTAAGTATTTACCAATAATTATTAATAATTAGTAATAATTATTAATAAATAATTATTAATAATTGGTAATAATTATCGATAATTTCTAATACATAGTAATAATCCGTAGAAATTATTGATAATTAGTAATAATTACCAATAAATAGTAATAATAATTATTAATCAGTAATAATCAGTAAATAATTAGTAAAAATTATTAAATAATTAGTAATAATTAGTAATATTTAGAAATAATTAGTAGTAATTAGTATTAATTAGAAGTAATTAGTATAAATTAATAATAATTAGTATTTATTGATAGTAATTAGTATTAATTGATATTAATTATAAAAAATTAGTAATAATCGGTAATAATTATCAATATTTATTAATAATTACCAGTAATTAGTAATAATCAGTAATAGTTATCAATAAATCATAATAATTAGTAATAATTATTGATAATTAATAATAATTAGGAATACTTACTGATGTTACTTAATTTGATGTTTTTAAGATGATATAAACGGAACCTATCACTGGATAGATTTCTGGTGAACGACACTATCAGATTATGGTTAATATATTTTTTTAAAAATAAATTGAAATTAATATTTTAACTATTTTAATTTTAAATTATATTTAACAGAGGAATATAAAACAATGAATTCCCACACATATGATGAAATTTGGGTGAGGAACGAGGGTTGAGACACTTGTGAGTTATGAATTGATGAGGTAGCTTTGATGTTGGTGACTCGGTATGGTATCAAGAAAGGCTGAGTGGTTGGTATTGGTTATTGATTGACACATTCCAGTTATTGTGACACTATTGCATTGTCATTTTGCAGCTCATGGGGAGATTATACAGAGTCATTATCGACATTTATAGAGCATGAAGATAAATTATGAGCTCAGAATAAGGATATATAGAGAATTCATGAGATCATAAGGATCATCATTAATAGTGAAAACATATGGAGGAGGAGAAGTTCCGATGGTAGGAGAAAAACATGATAAAATGATGTAGTACATGTGGAAATTTGTACAGGATATAAGGATGGATTTCTTTCCACACGGTCCTTAAGATGATCCAACACCTCATAGTCATTGATGATTTTTTTGATAAACATATTATGATAAGTTTTGGATGGACATATTATTTGTAATATTCTTATTAATTTATATGTTGAAATTTTTATATATTTGATTTTTTTTAATTTATTTGATGTTATTGGTATTATTTTTTCATTTTTTATGATGGAATCATATTTCCATCACAATAGGTTATTAGAAACAGATACAGATTTCCATCACTAATAACCTATTTTAATAGAAATATGATTTCTTTTCTAATGATAATTCATTCTATTTTATGATTGGTTGTGAAAAAACATATTTGTGACAGGGAATGTTTCTATTGAAAAAATGGTGATGGTCCATCGTAAAAAAAATATTTTTGTGATGTTATTTTCAACCACATGTCAATCGCGATGAGACCCAATTTCCATTAACAATTTTTTATCGGATCCCATCATGATTGAAACATCAAAAATATATTAGTTTCCATTTTTTGATCATTAATTCCCTTGCTAAAGGTTGTATCCCTTATGTCCTCCCTAAAAGATGAGTCCCTCAAAGGATTTACAATCATGAATTCCCTTAGCAGTGAGGACCATAATCATGAGGATGATGGTGATAACTATTGGATTTAGCATCCTAGAACCAACTTATGTGTAATTTATGATAACTTGTATTCATTTTTTTGAATATCAATAAACTCATTATCACATCATGATTGTTCTTCTGTGTGACATAGTATATGATAATGCCCAAGGAGTAGTTGTCACTCTGAAAGGTCATAACAAAACCCCCTATTATGAGAACCTATAAGTGTCAAAATTTTATTCTTAAATATATTTTATATAGCCAGATGAAATCATTTGAGGGACATAAATGATAGAATATCAAGGGTTGATACTCATAGGACTTTGAGGCACCTTCTCATGGTGTACACCCTTGGTAATTTCTAGTGTAGGAAATTATGAGAACAAGACTCACTAGTATGAAATAAAAATTTATGCGTATCATTGGATGTCTCTATATGAGGACGTGTGTATTTTTCTTTAGACTTTAAAATTATTATTAATGAGTATTATAAGTCATGTTCTTCGATGTATTGATGAAAAATCTGATGACATATAACAACCCTACTCTTTATTACACACATAAACATGATTTATTACATAAACATAACCTTAAGACAACTCTGAGGATCTAGAGTTCTAGTGTGTTGGTAAATTAGGAACATTACATAACAACTTATAACACAAAACACAATAATTTTTATTAAAAACTTATTTTATATGACCACAACATTCCTTCGTACTTAGTATTGCATGGGGTAACCTGAGGACATGAATAAGAAAAGGGTGATCTATAATGACCAGTAAGGGAGTAAAAAAGGCATAACATGAATAATATAGTACATGTTATGAAATAGGTATATTAATGGATCACAATAGAAACATGAACATAAATGTATGATATAACATGATTATCATAACATTGAAATGTGGAAACAACATTTAACATGGTATTTGCATGAGCCAAGTCTCATTTCACATGGAGCATGAGTAAACCCTCATTGAACTTGAATTATAATGAGTAAAACCTCATTAAAATTGATGTTTTATGATACTAATCTTTACCCAATGCATTGGAGTGCTATCACGGCGCACCCTTCTTAATCATTTCATTTCATGCCTAAGTGTGGGACATAGATCATACAACAGGGAATCATTTAACATAATCATTTATTCCATGATAAAGTAATGCATAATACATAATGAAAATATATAATCAATAATTAAATTTTCATTAAGGTGAATACCCTTGATAGAGAAATGGGTATGGTATTCATTACACAATGACTTTGGCATGGAAAATCGTTGTGCAATTTCAGCAGCATAACATCGTGACATAAGAATTTATAAAAATGGTTCATGAGAGAGAAATTGGTATCTCATCATATGTACATGAAATGGAATGTAAGGGGGGTAATATAGATACATTTCCCTACATATTTAATGTATTTTAGATGCATAATATAAAATAATTGTCTGAATGTAAATGAGGAGGGAGAAAAACGCTTACGGAATTTCGGCATGGTAATGGGTGTACGTGGGAGGCATTAATGAGAGATAAATGGGTCTCTAATTATTAAAAAATAAGGAGGTTAGTATAGGGGAGGTGATAAATCATACCCCAATATTTTTAATTGAAAATAAAAGGTCATAACAACATAAAGAAATTTTGACAAAAATGGGAAAGGAAGAAATCCCTTACTTGGAAGTGTGATCCCTAAAGGCTTGGGTGAGGCCTGATAGAAGATTAATGGGACCTTGGGGAGATTTTGGAGGATTCTATAGAGATTATTTCAGGGTTTGGTTAAGCTCCAAGTGGTTTTAGTGAAGAGTAATGTGATATTGAGTGATATTATATAGGAGAGGAGAGGTAATTCTTTATTATTTAGGTTTTGGACACCACATATTGAACTAATCAAAACCACAAACCATCTCATGCTTTTTGCCCATGTATTTTTCCAAAGTGGAGTGGAAAACATTATTTTATAAGTAAAATTTCCAAAATTATTAAAATATTAGGCTTTATTATGTGGAGGTGAGTTACACTCTCATGGAAATCATTTTAAAATGTTAAAATGTTTTATAAGTCTTGGAGGGTCCACTAAGGCATTGTAAAATAAATCAAATAGACCTAAAATCCCATAATTTTAAAGGTAAAACATATATTTTCCGAACATATCATTTATATTATTTTATTACAACACTATTGGGTCATTATGATGTCATAAAACACATTATATATTTAAACAATATTTAATTTTTACCCAAAAATCCAACTGTCTTAGAAAATTATGAAAAATTAATAATTGGATAATTTCGACATAAAGATTACAAAAATGATATTCATTTTACAAAATAATTTTCTAAATATTTGAATTTTTTATTTTAAAATAAAAATCGACTTTTATCGAAAATTCACGGTTTTTGACAAAAACAACTTTCAAACCTTAATAAAAATTACAATTGTATTTCATAAAAATTATATGATCATTTATATTTAATAAAATTTAATTTAGTAATAATATTTTATTAAATTATTATTTATTTCAAAAATACATTATTTCATCAAAATAAATTTCTTAATTGAATATTAACTAAAAATACTATTTGTGCTTTAAAAACTATTTACAATGTAACAATAATAAAATAAATTTATATTTTTTATTCTAAACAAAAATAATTCACATAATAATTGTGCTAGTTTCTTGTTACATAACCCCTTATAACACCCGCATAAGACCTAAGGATAATGTGTGCGATGGTGATAGACTCTTGGGGAGGCTCAAATTACATCTCTTAGGTGGTAATATCTATTAAATTACACTTCTACCGTAGGTGGTTCCGTTTAAGCTTAACATGTTGATGGTCATCTTGGGCTTGGTCCAGAGAGAAGCCCACTGATGCTACCTCATTTCAGATCTCGGATAAATGGGCTTCATATGGAGAAATTCTTCTGGATGATGCAATCACTTTCTTTTTCTAAGTAAATTGGATTTATTAAAGACCTATATTTATACAAATCATGTAGTCACTATTTAAAGGCTATATTAGCAATGGTAACAATTCTTAACAGTATTTTAAAATCCAAAAAAACATAAAACCAAGGAAGAGAATATGAATTATATATCCATTTTACATAGTAATACTTTTTATCATATCAAGAGGAATTTTCATTATTAAAAGTTTGGGTCATTACAATCTTCCCCCCTTGAGAAATTTCACCCTCAAAATTTCCATTTAGCACACTAACATAGATGAGGGTAACTCTACGTCGTCACCTCCTCTGATTCCCACATTGCTTCTTCAAACATGTGGTTTCTCAACAACATATTGACAAGGGGCATTGTCTTATTTCGTAGAAATTTTCCCTATGTTATAAGATCTTCACTGACTTCTCTTCATAAGAGAGGTCATTCTCCAATGGTACCCCCTCTAGATTGAGTACATGCGAGGGGTCAGGTATTTACATCCTCAAGAGTGATACATGGAATATATCAGGTACTTGAGATAGGTTTGGTGGGAATGCTAGTCGATAGTCCACTACTCCAATGAGATCAAGGACCTCAAAAGAGATAATGTACCTTGGACTAAGCTTTCCCTTCTTCCCAAATCTCATAACTCTCTTCTACAGTGATATTTAGAGGAATAAAATATGTCCAACATAAAACTCTAGGTCTCATCAATGATTATCATCAAATATCTTTTGTCGATTCTGAGCAGCTTTAATGTGCTGCTGGATAGTCTTAACCTTATCTACCATTTCCTCAACCAATTCTGGACCTAGGAGTTTTCACTCCCCAACTTCATCCCAACATGCTGGTGTTCTGCACCTCTTCCCATATAAGGCTTCATAAGGATCCATTTGGATTCTTGAGTGGAAATTGTTATTGTTAGAGAACTCAACTAGAGGAATATGTTGATCTCATATTCCTTTGAAGTCCATTGAGAAAGCTCTAAACATGTCCTCAAGTGTTTGGATAGTCCACTCAGATCGATAATCATTTTGAGGATGATAATCCGTACTGAAGTTTATCTTAGTATTCAGAGCATGCTGAATACTCTTTCAGAACTTGAGGGGAATCTTGGATCTCGATTGCATACAATAGACAATGTTACTCCATGTAGCCTTACCACTTCTATGATATATATCCATGCTAGTTGATTCAATGAGAAATCCTCTCTAATTGAAATGAAGTGTGAATCTTTGTAAGATGATCCACAACAAACCAGATATAATTGTTTCCTTTGGATGTCCTTGGAAGTCTAGTAAAAAATTCACTGGTTATGTTTTCCCATTTCCATGCTGGTATGGTTAATTATTGCATCACCCCCTTAGACTTCTTCCTCTTAGCCTTCACTTGCTGACATACCAGGAACATTGATGTATACTCAGCGATCTCATTCATCATGTTATCCCACCAATAATTCTTTCATATATCTCGATACATCTTTGTGTTTCCTGGGTGAATGGAGATATTTGAACTATGTGCATCATCCAAAAGTTCATTCTTTAAATCCCTATTTGATGGAACACATAGTCTTTTCCCAAATCTCACAATTCCTTCTTCATTAACATTGAACTCCAAAGATTTCCCTTTTCTGATAGTTTCCACATGCTTCTGAATTCCCAAATAATCTTTTTGAGCATCCTTTAACCTTTCCAAAAGAGGCGGTTGAGCAATCATTTGTGAAAGGATTGATGATGTTCCCTTCTTTATGATTCCCATGTCCATATTCCTCAAATCTAAGAATATTATATCCTTTTCAATTCTCATCAATGATAGAATCACTAGGTGTTTTCTACATAGAGAATCTACCACCTTGTTCACTTTCCCAGGGTGGTAATGTATTGAGAAGTAATAGTCTTTGATCAGCTCTAACCATCTTCATTGGCGCATATTCAAATCTTTCTCTATGAATATATACTTGAGGCTTTTTTGGACTGTATATATTTCACACTTCTCCCCAAAAAGTTAATGTCACAAAAATTTTAAATCAAAGATCACTGCAGCCAACTTCAGATCATGTGTTAAATAGTTTTCCTCATGAAATTTCAATTTCCCTGAAGCATAAGAAACGAATTTGTCATTTTGAATTAACACAAAGACCAAGAACTTGTTTGAAGCATCACTGAATACCACAAAAAGTTCTCCACTTGTGGGTAATGTGAGCATGGGTGCAGTGATAAGCCTCCTTTTCAACTCCTTAAAACTCTCATTGAATTCATCACCCTAAGAAATCTTGACTCTCTTCTGAGTTATCTTGGTAAGAGGCTTTGACAATCATGAAAAATTTCTAAAAAATCAGCGATAATATCTAGCTAGCCCCAAGAATCTACAGATATCCATCACCGATGTTGTCCTCCACCATCCCTTAATTGTAGCTTTCATGGAGGGATCTACATATATCACATTTCTTGATATTATATGACCCAAGAATGAGACATCCCCCAACCAGAACACACACTTTCTTTACTTTTCATAGGGATTATCCTTTTCTGAGGTCTCTCTTATAGTGCTTATATGCTCCTCATTCTACTCCTTGGTTTTGGAGTATATTATAATATCATCTATAAAGACTACAAAAAATTTTTCGAGGTAGTCTCTAAAGACTCTCTTTATTAAGTCCATGAAGATTGATGGAGTATTAATGAGTCCAAAATGTATTACTATGAATTCATAGTGCTCATAACTTGTACGAAATGTAGTGTCAGGGAAATACTTCTTCTTTACCCTTACTTGGTAATATCACGACCAAAAATCCACCTAGGAGAAGTATTATGCTCCACGTAGCTGATCGAACAAGTCATCAATTCGGGGTAGAGGATACTTGTTCTTTATCGTAATTTTTTCGAGACCATGATAATCAATGAAAAGGCGTATTAACCCATCCTTATTCTTGATGAAGAGGGTCGGTGCACCCCATGGTGAAGCACTTGGGTGTATAAACCCTTTATCCAGATTCTCCTATAATTGTTTCTTCAGCTCCTCAAACTCCACAACAGCCATTCTATACAGTGTCATGGATATTGGCAATTCCCCATGCATAATATCAATTGATAATTCAAAATCTCTTCTAGGATGAAGACCATGAAATTCCTTGGAAAACACATCAGCAAATTCCCTCACAATAGGCATGTATTCAAGTGTTTAGTGTACCTTGAATTAATTCATGATTAATTCAATCCATGTACATTTATTACATGTGGTGAATTTAATTACACACCATATGTTTATTGGTCCATCTCGGCACACAGTCAGTTGTAGTACACATCATGTAACTTTCGTACATGGCATGTTTTCTTTTAGTCACAAATGGTCCGGGTATCTTTTTATATGAACAACATGACTGGTGGCTATGTAACCTAGAGACCGCACACTGTGTATCTCATTTACATGTCATGTACTCCAATATTTTTTGTGCATGGGTACACATTGAGTCCCTAGGTGTGTGTTGTGGATAGACGATGAGAATAATATACGATGTGTAGCTTCAAAGCACATGTCATGTACTTTTACCAAATTATGAAGAATTAAAAATTAATTTAATATACTATTCAAAACCTATCATGATATGTTATGTGTGATCATTAAGTTGATAACACATTCCATGTGACATGTTTTATATATATAAATTTCTAATTAATTTCTGCGTAATGCTTGAATCTGCATATCATGCATAGGTCGTATTGTAGTTATTACTCTATGTGCATTGAAGCATAACATTCTAAATAAATACCATGTGTTCCATGTGGTCATTATGTTGATATTAAATGACATGAAATTACATGATAGGTCATGTATGCCACATATCATGAGAGTAAATAGTATATGAGTATAATACACATTGGGTAGTTTTGATGGGTACTCACCGTGTTGCCTTTGATCTACAGTTTTTCTGTACACAATTAATTTTAAATAAATTTATTTAATTTTTTTAAAATTATGTTGTATGATGATATCAAGAAAATTTAAATGATAATTAAGATTAAATAACTGACTAATTAAAGAAGATAATTAATAGATTTGAGAGATAAGAAGGGAGAGCACTCCATAAATGGCCTAGAGAGAAGAAGAGAGAGAAAGAAGAGGATAGAAGAGAGGAGAGAATGTGCTCCCGTACCACCTTCCCAAAAACCTTCGCTCCACGGATTTCAAGAGGTTGTATTCAGGTACTATAAGATCTTTAATCACTAGCTATTCTCTGAGTAGCTAAAATTCCTCTATGTGTTGGGGTTGTGGACCATATTTGTCGTAATTTTTCAATTGTAATGTTGTAACCATGTTGTTCATTTTTCTTTCTCATAATTCCTAATTAACTCTTTCTAAATATCACTATAAATATATTATCATACCAAGAAATGGAATTTATAGGGATTCTTTATGGAATTATGGTTAAAAACATCCCTGACCATTGGGTGTTTTAATCATTTTAAAAGGGGGCTGAAAATAATAAAATTAATAGAAATCAATTTCCAAACCAAAGAAATTGGTTTCTATTGATTTTAAAAAAACTCACCTGATCAAGGGGTTCTATTACATAATTAACCGAGAGATGTGAATTATCATGATTAAAACAACCTCATAACAAATTCGATTTAATGAAAACCATTAAAAATACAATTCCCCAACACATTCCTCTCCAAATTTTCATGAAAACCAAATTTTCATCAAAACCAAATTCTTGTTTTTTCATTATATTTTAATTAATTTGTTAAGAAATTAAAATCCAATCAAAATTTCATAAAATCATTAAAAAATGACTCTAAATTCAGTACACTTCACTAAATCAATTAGAAACTAGATAAAAAAGACAAAAATAACTCCTTCTCCCTATGTATTGACCACTTACTGGTATTATACTCATTAGGGTAATATAATTTGGATAGTCAAAAATAACACTTTGAAAAAAATGATTACCAAATTTTGGCACCATTTTCGTGGAGAAAATTTAAATTTGTTTAAATCAAGTTTGTATCAATTTTAGTGGAAATAAAAATCAAAAATTACAAAAAAAATCTATTCTTACTCTCATTTATATTTTTATTACTTTTTATCTTCCTCTTTTATGCTTCGTGTGTTTAGTGTTGTGTGAGTTTGTAGGTGTATGAGTGGCTGCATCACTCATTCCAAGAACATTGAGTCATCGAAGTTTCTCTTAATTGACCCAAAGAACAAACAAATTCTTTTGAGGTGATGACGTACCCTCGTGGATGGGCACGACCAAAATAATACCATGGTGAAAAACTAAGAGGGAGATCCAGATTCTATCCAAGGAGCTAGACAACCATTTGTTCTGGATGACAACTAGAACTAGCAACCCCACTTGCTCTAGGATATGGTCCACAACAGATCTAACAGTTCCAATAGGAGAAGATGTCATACTTACAGCCAGGTCAGGGACCATACTTTGCTCCTACACAACAATTTTTCCCCCACCTGCTCCAGAGAAACATCCCCCATGTCGTACCCTTATAGAGTATGGTCTTCCCTCCATCCAAGTGGAAGATACAGGAATCATCTGACCATCGGTGCATGCCCAACACTTCGAAATCAAAGCGTCCATCATACAACTGATCCAGAACACAGTGCAATTCGGTGGCCTACCCCGTGAGGACTCAAATGACTATCTCTCCAATTTCCTAGAGATCTGCGACACGTTACGCTACCACAGAGTTTCCGAGGACACTATTTGTCTTCTCCTCTTCCCCTTATCTCTATGGGATAAGGTGAAAGACTGGATAAAATGTTTTCTACAGCGATCTATCCTCACCTGTGAGGAGCTAGCCCAGTCGTTCCTGTCAGAATATTTCCCACCCTTAAAGATGGTGACCTTGGAGAATGAAATAAACAACATCCAATAGCATGAATCGAAGTCGTTGTACGAGTCATGGGAGCGTTTCGAATAGATTTTGTGCAAATGACCACACCACAGACTCCCACTATGGATGCAGGTCCATACCTTCTACGGAGGATTGACGAAAAACAAAAAGTATGTGGCAGATACTGCTGCTAGAGGTACAATTATGAGGAAGTCCCCTAAAGAGCTTTTCGATATACTAGAAGACATTTCTGACAACAGCTTCCTGTTGAATTCTGAGTGGGGCACACCAAAATGTTGTATGAATAATATCGATTCCACTACTATGCTTGCTACCCAGTTAGACGCTATGTCCAAAAAGATCGACGTGCTGAATTCAAAGAATGTGTCCCAAGTACATGAGGTCAACCGTCCAACGTATAGAGAATGCAGTGATATCCACATCATGGGAGAATGTCTAAGAACTACATCCATCCCTTCAATGGGTAAGGTGAGCTATGTTTCATGAAATCGAGGGCCAAACTAGTACCAAAAGTACCAGAACCCGACATGGCCTGATCACCAGAACACAGGATGGGGACCACAGCAGCAGAATCCTCCACCCCAGCGACCACTCGGATATGGTCATCCCCAGTATCAGAGCTAATACTCGAGGCAACAACAGCATCTGCAGGGCTCTTACGAGCAGAAATGGTTTCAAAACTCTTTCATGTAGCAGCCAAGTCAGCCACCACCTCTACCAGCTGCACAACTACCTCGGAAGGAGAACACCTCAAGGTTAGAGGATCTCATGAATAAGTTTATATCTATCATTGAGACTATATTTTAGAATCAGGGGGCTTTCATTCTATGATTGGAGAACCAAATTGGCCACCTGTAAAATCTTCTCTCGGTAAGGCAGTCCGGTACATTACCGGGTAACAGTGAGAAGAACCCGTGGGAGGAGGCCCATGCTATCAAACTACAGAGTAGAAAAGAGCTACAACAAGAGGAACCAGCATAGCTAGGTGCACCTACACCCCTGATAACAAAGAAGGTACAGTTAAAGACCCCTTCTCATCTAAAGTTCCACCAAAAGAGGCCCCACATGGAAAAGGAAATGAGGTTTTCAAACCCTTCGAGCCTACCTTACCCTTCCCGGAGAGGATGAAGCAGAGAAAGCTAGACCACCACTTCGGTATGTTCATGGAAGTGTTTAGGAAGCTTCACATCAACATTCCATTTGTAGAGGCATTGGAGCAGATTCCCACATATGAGAAATTCATGAATTTGATCCTCTTCAACAAAATAAAGATGGAGTATATGGGCACCATTTCACTGACCAAGGAGTGCTCAGTGGTCATACAACATTTGATATCTCCCAAGCTCCAGGATCCAGGTATCTTCACTATCCCATGCACTATTGGACCATGTGAGTTTGAGAAGGCCCTCTTTGACTTAGGGGCTAACGTCAACCTCATTCCCTTAAGAGTATTTAAGAAACTAGGGCTCAATGATCTAAAGCCTACCTGAGTAGCCCTTCAACTTACTGAATGATCCATAAAATATTCAAAGGGGATACTAGAGGAAATGCTGGTGAAGGTGGGAAGGCTAATCCTCCCCACATATTTCATTATCCTCAACATGGAATAAGACTAGGAGGTGCCTGTCATTATGGGAAGGCATTTCTTGACCACTGGGAAGGTATTGATCCATGTACACCAGAGGGAGATGATTTTCAGAGTAGGAGATGACAGAGTCTCCTACAATTTCCTCAAAGCCATCAAGAAATCATCATTACCAAATCATGAGGGCCTCTATGTAGTGACCATAGTATATGTTCACTTGAGAAGAAAAGGAGATGATCTGGTATGTCATTCCACCTCAGATGACTTGGTTTTTCCAGACATTCCAGCTGATGAAGCACCAGAGGACCTATAATTCCTTGAAGTCCAGGGCAGCCACAATTGGTAGTATACTGTTATTCCCGACATTCTAGAGTAGGAAGAGGAGAAAGAGGATGCGCTTCTATAGGTTTTTAGGTGGTATAATCTTTCTATTGGTTGGATAGTTGCAGACTTTATGGGCATCATCCCTACCATTTTCACCCACAAGGTGCTTCTTGAATAAGGAGCGAAGCCATCTCGGTAACCACAACGATGCCTAACCCCCCCCCCCATTAAAGAAGTTGTGAAGAAAGAGGTAATCAAGTTTATAGATGTATGCATGATATACTCCATCTTAGATAGTCTGTGGGTGAGTCCCTTGTAAGTGGTACCCAAAAAGGGGGGTATCACTGTGATTTTAAATGAAAAAAACGAGCTCATGCCCACAAGATCTGTCACAGAATGGAGACTCTGTGTGGACTTTAGAAAGATGAATGACACCATAAGAAAGGATCATTTCCCCCTACCCTTCATGGATCAGATGCTAGAGAGACTAGAGGGGCATGAGTTTTGCTACTTCCTTGACGACTATTCTGACTACAATCAGATTTCCATTACCCTATAGGATCAAGAGAAGAGCACATTTACTTGCCCCTACAATACGTTTTCCTATCGAAGGATGCCCTTTGTCATGTGAAAGTATCCCTCCACCTTCCATATATGCATGTTGTCTATCTTCCATGACATGGCGGAATAGATCCTTGAGAATTTTATGGATTATTTTTCAATTTACATAAAATCATTTACCACTTTCTTGTGGCACGTGGAGCTGGTACTGGAAATATGTGAGAACATTAACCTAGTTTTGAACTGGGAAAAGTTTCATCTCATGGTTCAGAGTGGCATATTACTTGGCCACAGATTCTTAGAGATGGGGATAGTGGTGGACCCGACAAAGATAGAAGTCATTTCATGAATTTCTATTCCGACTTCCATCAGAGCCATCCAAAGCATCCTGGGACATGAAGGTTTCTACAAGTGGTTTGTCTGTGACTTCTCAAAGATAGATCATCCCCTCACCAACCTTCTAACCAAGGATTCCATTTTGGAGTCCGATGAGTCATTTAACACATATTTTGAGCACCTGAAGAAGCACCTGGTGGAAGCTCCAATGATGATTTCTCCTAATTAGAAGGAGAAATTTGATGTGATGTGTGATGCCAACGACTACGTAGTGGGAGAAATATCAGGCCAGTGGCTTGTTCGAATTTTATTACCCATATATTATGCCATCAGGATGCTCAATGAGGCACAGATGAACTACACTACCACAGAGAAGGAGATGCTGGAAATGGTGTTCTCTTTTGACAGGTTCCACTATTATTTAGTGCTATCTAAATTTATTGTTTATACTGACCATGAAGTACTCAAGTACCTTCTAAACAAGAAGGATTTGATTCCACGAATAATCTAATTGGTACTCCTCCTACATGAATTTTATCTGAAGATCCAAGATAAAAAGGGTAGCAAGAATGTTGTTGCCAATCATCTCTCCCGCCTGGAGGTTCTGCATTTGGAGAAGGAGGAAGAGAAAGAGATCAAGTAGGATTTCCTTAATTAGAACCTTTTTTCAGTCAAATAATCACCTCGACCTTAGTATAAGGATATTTCTAATTATTTGGTTTATGTTCCATCCACCCTGACCTATCCTTCCAGTAGAGGAAGAGGTTTCTCTCTGATGTGAAGTGGTACTTATGGGAAGATTCTCAACTGTTCTGATCCTGTGCGATGGGGTGATTTGACATTGCATCCCAGAAACTGAAGTTCATAGAGTTCTGGAATTCTGTCATCCCTCACTAGTTGGGGGACATCATGGGAAAGATTGTACTATATCAAATATCCTGCAATCTGGGTTTTTTTGTCCCACCATGCATAGAGATGTCCGGTCCTTTGTTTCCCTTTGAGATAGATGCTAAAGAACAATAAATGTGGGGTGCAGAGTTGAGATTCCCCAAAACCCCATCCTGGAGGTTGAGATCTTCAATGTTTGGGGTATAGAATTCATGGGGCCATTCCCCTATCTTTTGGGAACACTTTCATCCTGGTCTACGTTGACTACATCTCCATGTGAGAGGAATTCGCTGCTACAACACACGACACGGCCAAGGTGGTCATGGAATTTTTAAAGAAACATATTTTTATAAGGTTTGACATTCTCCATGTACTGATCAGTGACAGAGGGACCCGCTTTGAAAACTCATTGATGAAAGGAGTACTATATAATTATGGAATAAAGTATCATATGCGGATACCACATCATCCCCAATCTAGTGGACAAGTGGAGCTCTCCAACTGTGAGCTCAAACAGGTTCTGGAGAAAATGGTGAACACTTCAAGGAATTACTAGTCCAATAAGATAGATGATTATTTGTGGGAATATCAGAGAACCTTCAAGATGCCACTATGGATGTCCCTATTCCACCTCATCTATGGAAATCCATGCCATCTTCTAGTAGAATTAGAGCACAAAGCTTACTGGGCCATTATGGCCTTGAAATTTGATCTGAAGGTAGTTAAAGAGAAGCGTAAGTTCCAATTGTTAGAACTTGATAAAATATGATGGGAGGAATATGATAATTCCAAGCTATACAAGGAGAAGACAATAGAAATCCATGACAGGATGATTTCGCAAAAATCTTTCCAACCTGGTGATCTGGTTCTCCTTTTTAACTCCTATTTTCGATTGTTTCGAGGAATGCTAAAGTAAAGATGGTCGAGACCATTCCGAGTCATACAAGTATTCCACCATGGAGCGGTGGAAATTTATGGGGAGGTTGGTCACTTGTTCAAGCTGAATAGATAGTGACTGAAGACTTACCATCACATGGTAGACACGGTGGGAACGATCTCCACCATGCATCTCTGGTAATCAGAGGTAAGTCGGTCGAACCAACGACTTAAAACAGAGGCGCTTCATGGGAGGAAACCCAGAGGTGACACACCATGTACCACCTATACACACGATGTGTAATGATTCCTTTTAGTTCATATTATTAATATTATAAATATATATTAACTGACTTAATAAATAGGGATGATTCGGGTGCCAATGGTAAAGTCACTAGAGTTTATCTGAGCTGTTGTCGGTTTGAATCCCTCCATACCTACCTTCGACACAGGGTTCATCCTTTTTCTACTTGTTTTTACTTACATGAAATGTGTGGTATTTTCAAAAAATATAAGTTTATTTGAATACAAGAAAACCCATGATGGTGATAGATCGGTTGGCTAGGGTCGTAACCCAATTCCACAAGACCCGAGTTCAAATTTTGACCACCGTCCCATTTCAATCATTTTTACTTTTAATAAAACAACATGGTGTGTATTTTGGTATACTTTGTGTGTGACATGTTTTAATTAATAACTGAAAATATTTTCAAAATAATTGAATACATGTGGGTGAAGTTGGCAGATTGGCAGAGTCCCAGGCCTTGATTCTCAAGTCCTAGGTTTGAACTCGATTAATCTCCCTGCTTCATCCCTTTTATTTAAATTAAAACTACACGTGGTGCATTTTATTTCCCTCATGTATTATAGGCCTTGTACATTAAATATATATAATTAATAAACATGAGAAGTAGTACAACCTTTTCTTCAGTGGTTGAGGTCTTGCATTTGGATCGGCCAATCACCGGTTCGAACCTCACCCCATGAACTAGACCAAAGGTTGCACTTATATTTTTCCAATTTTAGAACACACAAGTTGTATTTCATGATACAATACATGTATAACTTTATTTTTAGTAAAATATATATATATATTATTTATTTTAATTATTAATATTAATTATTATAAAGTGTACTATAATAATTATATTATATTGTGATTTTTAGTTCTAAAAAAACATAGTAATACACAACGCGTAGGATACTTATACAAGCTATGTATAGAAGCTATAAAGGCCATGCCCTACCCAGTTGGATCCCGTGTCACACGACCCCCCCCCCCCCCTTCCTCCCTGTTTCTTCTCCCGTACTCCGTCCTCCCTTCTCTATCTGAATCTGTGAATTTGTTTTTTGTGTTTTAGGTTCTGATTTATACTACATTGTGATCCTCGGTCTAGGTATTCCCTTATAAACCCTTTATTTCAAGATTTCATATGAATTTAGGATGATTTTTGAATCAGCTGACCATTCGGCTTCCTGCGCAGCATACAGGGTGCGCGACGAACACATGTTGTGTACTTATTGTATATGGCCACACACAACACCATTTCACCATATGGACAAAACATGGTGTGTATATTCGGTACACGACATGTACTGTGCCCCTGGCCTTCTTGCCCCGATCGTGTCTATTTGGGACACGACCCTCTCCCCATGTACCTATACACAACGTGTCTGTTCGGTACATGATGTGTCCTCCACCCCTTAGGAGGACCCCGTGTGGCTGTGATACACGCATCACACACCATGTTTACATACTCAGCGTGTATCACATCCACATGAAATTTATTTTACTTCCCCCCCCCATATATCTTGAGTTGTGTCTGGCTCCTTACACAGTCATCGTACCTTGTTCAGGTACACAGAGTGTTCACTTTGATACACATCATGTTCTACTATTTGTGAGACACATGCCCTCATGATGTGTCTATCTAGGTACATGAGGTCTTATGTAGCTACTATTACACGCCGTGTACCCTGGATCTACACACCGTGTTCAACTCATTTTCTTGTTTTCTCACATTTTATTCATTTCCATTTTCTTCATATATTCTTTTTTTGTTTCCATTTTTAGGTATGGATGATAGAGATTCTGTGAGTGGGAAGCAGCCTTCTTCCACTGATAAGGGTGAGAGACCTCCTCATCATTGGATTTGTCTTCGACAGGCCGAGCGACTGGATTTGGATTTTCCAATTTGCCAGCCCCCATAATTGGCCGATTTATCCCCTCTTCTGATGTTGCCTCCCTCTGCGACATCTACCAGTCCGGTGGTTACTAGGGCATCTTCTACTGTTGATCATCTAGTAGTAGCCTCTGCCCCATCCACTAAGGTCGTGATCTCTTCTTCCACTACTCTGTCTTCTAGATCCACTCCATATGAGCCACCATCTGAACCTAATGTGGACCTGACCGAGCCAACCCTTTCATCCTCTACTGGACAGAATTCTGGGGCCTCTTCTGTATCTACTACTTCACCTCCTACCACAATAGTAGGACCATCATCTCTAGCCCCCATCGTTCCGCCACCACCTGCACCAGCTGCTGCCCACCCTCCGCTGCCTCCTTGCTTTTTTTCTATATGATCATCCTACGATGGAGCACTTGCAGCATTTTTCTCTCCACACTATCCATCTAATTGATTACTTCCTCGACATTACAGTTCCACAATACCTTGGCATATGGGAGGAGATAGAGTAGCTTCTGGGCCATACTCACTTACTGGACACTTTCTAAGTCATCACTCCTACATATCACAATTTATTTTTGGAGTTCATGGATACATTCAAGTTTGACAGGCCCACCTACTAGAAGACACCCATAGATACAACCTATCTAGTTCAATTTCATCTAGGTGGCTGACCCTTCCCTTTTACTATGGCTAGGTTTGGCCGAGGGTGAAATTTATACCCCCATCCTTCTACCCCACCTCTAGTCTCTACCTTGACTCACCCTGATCACTCTGACCTTGTTGTGATGTGGAGGGATCTTTCTCCACCGCCATTTACTTCTTCTATTCCGAGTGCAGCTCTCGAGCCTCCCGCTTCCACGGCTGCATCTCCTTCTCTTCTCGCTGCTTCTTTACCTGATGATGCCTCTTCTAAGTCCACCCCTTGACTGGGTTTTGGACACATGTATTTAATTATATATATATCTATGTGTGTGTGTGTGCGCGCACACACACGTGCGCACTATCTTTTTCCTGTGTTCTATTGTGTATGCTTCTCTCTCCACAACCATCATAGGTACCCTGGAGCGCTTTGGATTGTCCTTTTCCACCACTTCCTGTCTTTCTTCACCTGGACACGAGGGGAGTATTGTTTTCCAGGATTATGTTTTCTTATTATTTATAGTTTTACTTCTTCCATTACTTCCCCTCATCCTGGTCCACTATTGTGTCACCACATCCCCCTTCTCCACCTTTCTATGGCACTTGGGGGACCTTGTTCCATATTAAGTATGAGGAAACATCTCCGCCTACACTAATCTTTTTTCCATGAACTAATCTTGGAGACATCATTAATAATTTAAATATTTTGAAATATTGAAAATTTTTTAGTTAATTATAATTATAAATAATAAACACCTAAAACGAAATTTTGAAAGTTACATGCTTATTTTAAATTTTTGAAGTATTGTTAAAATGATTGGGGATATAGTTTAATTTTGGACATAAATTCTTGACTATCTGCATTTATTAGACTACTCATTTTCATTTGTTTCATGACCTGATAGACCCTTTATCTTTTTCCTCATTCCCAAGAGGTATTCTATTCCTTTTGACATATTCTTTATTATACACTCTTTCTTGAGAGATTCTTGGTATATGAATAACTACCATAATTTTCTAGTTTTTCTCTTCAAAACATGAAGATTTTTGAATCTCATTAAAATGATATCCCCTTTAACCTTGAGACCTACCCTACATCTGATCTTCGTAAACCCTTAGAAACCATAAACTGCCTTGATAAGAAACTACATTACAAGGCTATTTTCCCTTTCCACCCAAATTATTTTATAGTTTTTCATGATTATTCACTTGAGCTTTAGAGAGGGGTTTTTAGTTTTTCATGGTAAATTTTGGTGAGAAACCATAAAATAAAGTGTGGGGGTGTTTATCCCTTGTTCATTTTGTAAAAATAGTTCCATATCCTACTATCCATTGTATTCTTGGTGGTCTTGTTCAAAAACAAAAACAAAAAAATAGGGACCAATTTCATTTATTACACTTTACAGATGGTTTATGGACCTATTTTGGAATGAGACTATCATGATAATGATATCCTTCTTGAGAGATCTTGATTGGGGATGTTTTTTTCATTGAGCTCTATTTTTTTGAATATCATGAATTGTTGGTTAAAAATTTAGCCTCTGTTTTCAATCCTCGAAGATTGTTTTTCACATTATTACCTACCAACCCTTAGCCTCAGAAACATTTTAACCTTGGTGAAAGCACCCATGATTTTTGTGATTTAAATTTCTAAAGTAGATAATGAGAACACTTTCAAGCCTATGGATAGAGTGAATATACTTAAAATTGAGCAAAAATCTGATAAAATGATCTTGAGTTTTGAGAGTATTGTTTTTTGGTGAGGTAAATCATCAAGTGGCATGTGTAATTGTGAAATGTTAAATGATGTGCATAAAAGAGAATGAATGTTTTGTAATTAATCTATAAAGGAGGCATGATTAGAATATCTTTGAAATTGAAATATGTTTTTGTGACTTTATAAAATCCTTTTATTACCTATATTATTTATATTTATAATTAATTTTAATGCTTCCCTTTTTGGAATATGGATACTGTTGATTAGATGTTGAGATTTTACTTGAGGATAAGAAAATGACTACGTGTGGGGGAGTTTGATGTGCTTGATTTGTGTATAAATTTTCATACATTTTATTAAGTTTTTAAAACATGTTTTTTACTGGATACAAGTTCTTTTGAAGATAAAAATGATGTAATTCGGTGATCATAATGATTTTTAGGTATTTCTATGCCAAAAACACAGATTGGGGGAAGTTTATCAAAAATCACAAACTACACTGCGTGTACCATTGGAAACATGATGTGTACCAGAACCCCGACACAGATTGGCCAGGCCAAGTACATGACCAAGTAACTAGAATCCATGTACACGTATTGTATGTCATAAACATGCCATGTATCCCCTTCTAGAAGTGGTTGGTGGCTGAGATCAAGACTAAACTCCATGTTGTCGGTTGGCCATTACACGTCATGTACTCCCATCTACACACCGTTTGGACCTTCTAGAAGTAGTTAGTGGCTATTTAATGAAATTACACACCATGTATAGCAGCTCTACACATTGTGTACTTCCAACTAAAAGGCTCCTCCATGTTCCAAGTCAAAGACAGCGTGTTAGGTCACCCATCGGTGGAGAAAACGATGGAAAAAATGCATTGATAGGGGTACATGTTTTGTACTTTCTCGTACACACCATGTAATCCTAAAACTTATAAATAGGTGGAAGCCCCTCCAAGTTCAGGATTCATTCATTCATTCAGCTTTTGATCCATTTGAAGGGAGATCACTCTGGAAACGGCCTAGAGAGAAGAAGAGAGAGAAAGAAGAGGAGATAAGA
Organism: Viscum album; assembly: GCA_963277665.1. Taxonomy (NCBI): domain Eukaryota; kingdom Viridiplantae; phylum Streptophyta; class Magnoliopsida; order Santalales; family Viscaceae; genus Viscum; species Viscum album. The sequence goes on from OY728137.1 coordinate 1,313,348,858, forward strand.
GAGGAGAGAAGGTGCTCCCATACCACCATCCCGAAAACCTTCGCTCCAAGGATTTCCAGAGGATGTATTCAGGTAATATAAGATCTTTTATCACTATATAATCTACGATTATCTAAAATTCCCTTATGTGTAGGGTTTATGGGCCATATTTGTTGTAATTTTTTAATTATAATGTTGTAACCGTGTTGTTCATTTTTCTTTCACATAATTCCTTATAAACACATTCTAAATATCACTAGAAATATCATATCGGACCAAGAAAGGGATTTATAGGGATTATTTAATGAATTATGGATCAAAAAAATCCATGACCATTAGGTTTTTTAATCATCTTCAGAAGGGGCTATAGATAATAAAATTAAGAGAAATCAATTTACAGACCAAAGAAATTGGTTTCTTTTGATGTAACCAAAACTCGCCAGATCAGGGGGTTCTGTTACACAATTAACCTAGAGATGTGAATTATCATTAACAACACAGCCTCATAGCAATTCAATTTAATAAAAACCTTTAAAAATCCATAGCCTCGGTGCAGTCCTCTCCAAATTTTCATCAAAACCAAATTCATGTGTTTTTATTTATCTTTTATGTAATTTGTTAAGAAATTAAAATCCAATCAAATTTTCATCAAAACATTAAAAAACAACTCTAAATTTATTAAACGTTACTAAATAAATTAAAAAATATATAAATAAGATAGAAATAACTTCTTCTCCCTATGGATCGACCCCTTACTGGTACTATACTCGTTCGGGTAATATAATTTTGATAGTCGAAAATAACACTTCGGAAAAAAAAATCACCAGGTTTTTATGTTCCACTCAATATTTTCCTCCTCCCCCTCTCTTGAAAACATAGGAATGAACCAAATATCCCAAGATCTCCCAAGTTTTATTCTCCTTTAATCATAGTCCATTTGAAGTGTCTTCGGTTGCAACATAATGATCTGGGTAAGGTTAAATCCCTTATTGCTTCTTTTTATTGTTTAGGGTTGGTATCTTTCTCTTTTATCCATCCTATTCTCTAAAAATTTTCTTATCCAGTGATATTTAGGTTGAGGCTTCAAGGGTGTGTTGAATAGGGATCTAAGCCTTAATTAAGGCTGAGTTCTCCAATAGATTCAAGGTAGGTGATCTAAAAGTTGTATCCCTTGGGTTTCAAGTGGATTTGTGCATGTATGGTTATGTTCTTAATTTTCCATTATTCTGTTCTTGGTTCCCTTTGATAGATTGGATTAAGTGGGTGTCTAAATGGTTAATTGAACGCCTCATGATCCCCGTTGGATGCACAGAGGATGGCCAAATGAGATTAGGGCCACCCAGGGTGTGTCGATATTCCCCGGACATAGAGTTTAGCTAAGTGTAAGGCCATTGTGTGAGAACATAGATCCCATGATGAATATGTTAATATGATTGAGGGATGTTCAATTGGAATTTTAGTAATTCCCTTATGTTAAGGAATGGCCTAAAAGGTTGTTTGGTTAGCATGAAAAAGGGTTAAATGGATTAATGCGAAAATTCTAGGGGATTAGCTTTATACTTGAATATGATTAGCAAGATAGGCATGGAAAATAGAAAATGGGTCTAAATGGTCATTGGTTATAAAAGATAAATGTGTTAATGGATTGTGGTATATTTTTTTCCCACTGTTAATGTTTTGTGTTGTTGGAAATGATATTGGCTATGTTTGGTTGTAATGTGGTCACTGTGGAATTTAATAAATAGGCATGTGCACATGGCTTGGTAGATTGGGGTATATATGTGTGTTTCTATGCCCATGGGTTGAGTTTTGACAGTGGTTTTAAGATCCATCCTTTAAATGAAGAGGTTAGGGAAGGGGAGGGAGTTCTATTCCCCTAACTGTTGCATTCCACCCGGATTGAGGCTTTAAGGTGAGGATATTGGCAATTGTTGTGATATGATGCCTAATGAGATAGGACTTGTCTAATTACCACATGTTTGAGAAAACTTATCATGCCTAATCCATTAAACACATTAAAAAGGTGAAATGATAAATGAAGTGTCTTGGAAATGAACATGGGCTATTTTTTAGGTCAATTTAAGGAACATAAATAAGAATGGATTTTTGAACTATTTTCTTTACTTGATTTTTGTATCATTTTCATGCACTATCTTTTGACCAGATATTTTGTAGACATTGTTGGTGGTGTCCTACTCAGTTATACTCACACTCTGCTCGGGCCACTGTTGGGTACCCAGGTAGATTTCATTGTTGCAGGTCAGTAGAAGGGAAAGTTCCCAATGCTTGGAAATTGAGTTGTGTTTGGAATGGGCATGGTTGAGGATCGAGACTTAGTGATAGGATCATTTTGGGATTTCCACTATTTTCTTCATTTTTGGGTTTTGTTCACTTGGAACTATAGCATGGCATGGAATATTATCTATTGGTTATGTTTGAACCTAATTTGGGAGTTGGTTATTTATGTGTAGTGTTGGTTGCTTTATATAGTTTACACTAATTATATTGTTTACTACTATGCATTACTCTAGTAAAGAGTATATAGTCTCCCCCATGACTATTTTGACCCTCGTTGCTAGTAGGTAACCTCTAGCATATGTGGAGGCACGCTTGAGGTCATGTAACGACCCGGATCGGGTTACTAGTTTTGTGGCTCTCGGGTCGGAGAGGTTACAAAGTGGTATCAAAGGAGTTATTTCCTCTTTCTTACTATTCAGATAATGGTAGATAGGAGGTTAGAATTGTTTTGTCCCTTGGTAATGAGCTCGTTCTTGGGAGTAGCTGACCCATGTATTAGGGAAAACCCAAATCACCTAGGGAGGGTATTGTTGTTCATGTTGTGTGTTGTTATATTTGATGATATTTCACTATAGGGTGATGCATTTATTGTGTGATTTTACAATTTCATGATATTTCTCTCGTGTCCAGAAGGGTAAGAGGTTGTGAATTCATGCATCATTCTAGAAACATATGTAGGTAAGTGACATGCATCATGATAGCCACACACACAGGATGGGTGTGCGAGATATGAAGGTTAGGATGTGTTTTTTTTCTTAAAAGAAATGATATTGTGCCTAACAAGATGATATGAATGGGTAAAAAGAGAAGTGAAAATGTCAATTAGTAATTAGAAAATGGTTCTTGATAAATAATTAAAAGTGGATTAACCTATTTTAAGAGTAAATTGGGATATGGAAACTATTTTTGAATTGGGTAAAAGATAAGGCTGGTAACCAAGTGAATTAGATACTCGTGTTAGCCATGGCCTTAGGAGATATGGAGAAGGGTAGTGATCCGGTTGTGAGTGGGATCGCTTGGGTAGCATATGTGGATTGTTTTAGTTGTGGAAAGTGACGATCCTATCTATATCTCTTTACTTATCATAAAATAATTATTTCAACATTCTAAAGCTCTGGTTTTCCATTTCAAAGAAATGCCACCATGAAGATGCGTGCCGACTGGGCGACCGAAAGATATTTCCAATAATGCTCCACTGATAATGGATCACCAGAACCCAGTGGTCAAGGATGATAGGGAAGAGCAGTTCCATGATAACTTTGCTCATTTCATGCAGATGATGGAATGGGACCCAGGGCAGGTCGTACTGAGAATGTTTGAGCTAACCAGAGTGTTTCAGCTATAGTACCATCCGACCTTTACTGTAGATGGTGGGCCTAAAGTAGATGGGTTCTAGATCAAGTCCATAGAGACCCTCCTTGACCATATAGTTACTCTTATCGAGAATTGAGTCAATTTGGAGCCTTATATGTTGAGAGGTCAAGCGAAGTGTTGGTGGGACATCATGGTTGAGAGAGAGTAGGCTGAAGGAATGTTGTGTAAGGATTTTTAGGTGATGTTTTTGGAGAACTTCTACCCAGAAACCTTGAGGTAGGAGAAAGATACAAATTTTATGAGTTTGAATTAGGGGAAATGTCGGTAATGGACTATTCTAGTCATTTAACTAATTTAAGACACTTCGTTCTGATGTTGACAAGATACGAGGAAACCGTGGCGAAATGATTCTAGGAATGCCTGAGACCTGATATCAGGTATCGGGTAAATATATTTTATCTGAAGAGGTTGGATGAAGTGGTGGATTGAGCTCTTATATTAGAGTAAAACCTTAAGGGAGACTCAAGGAGTGAACTTGTGGGGATAGCTATGCAGACCAGTAGTGCGGCTTTCGAGGGTAAGAAGCACCTTTTTTGAAACATTCAGCAGGGTGGAAATTCAAAAAGAAGACCGAAGAGGGGACCAACCTATCAGAGTGGTGACCAGATATTTTTCTATCAGTGTGGAAGGTTGGGCCATATTCTTGGCCAGTGTCCCCTACCACAAGTCAAGTGTCGAGCATGCGGAAGGTTAGTCCATGTGTAGAGGTTCTGTAAGAACCTGCAGCAAGCGGGAAATGAATGGAGTCAGAGGCATATGAAGAGTGAAGGAAAGGGGTTGGTTACCCCATATCAGGTTGTTAGTTGGAGCTCCATAGGTTTTATCAGTAAAGGTGGAGGACGTGGAACACTATGGAGAGACCATTTGTACCATTCTTTCTGTGCCTTATTTGATAAAGGTGCTACACCTTCTTTTATTTCTAATCAGTTCGTAGTTGTGTTGGGTTTAACCATGGAGACTTCATGTGGGTAAAATTTGCTTGATACTCTGTTAGGGGTGCGATTGGATGAAATTTGGATGTGTAGGCGTTTTTCTCTAGAGGTTGGTGGGTATCTTTTGCTGTGGGATTTGTTTGTACTAGAGATTTTAGGTTTTTACATAATCTTAGGGATGGATTGCTTGGTGTTATATCAATCCCATATTGACTATTTCCGACATCGGGTAACATTTACATCTCTCTATAGAAGCACATATGTCCTTCATGGTGAGTGGGGTACTCGAGCAAGTTGCACAGGGCTGCTATGCTAGTAGTTGGGGAAACTCATAGCCCAAGTGGCATGCCTTATGCTGGATAATAGGGAGAAAGTGAAGCCAATCTTCCCTTTTGTTGTGGAACAGTTTCAGAATGTGTTCCTGAGGATTTATTAGGGTTACCACCTGATATTGATGTTGAGTTCACAATTGAATTTTTTCTAGGGTAAGATCCAGTTTCCATTCTGCCATATCGAATGGTGCTAGCAGATATCTAGGAACTAAAGGTTCAGCTGGAGGAGTTTGAGATTAAGGTATTTATTCATCCTAGTACATCACCCTAGGGATCTCCTATGTTTTTTTTCCAAGAAGGCTAATGGATCACTGAGGCTATGTGTCGTTTATAGGAAGCTAAACCAGATGGCGGTTAAGAATTGGTACCCTATTCCAAGAAACAACGACCTATTTGATCATCTCAGAGGTAACACAATGATTTCTAATATTGATTTGAGATCAAGATATCATTAGGTGAGGGTGAGATCTTCTGACATAACCCAGACAACTTTTTGAAGCAGGTACGAGCTGTATGAATTTTTGGTGATTCCATTTGGATTGACTAATAAACCAACGGTGTTCATGGCCTTGATGAACTGGATATTTCACCCATATATAGATCATATTGTAGTTGTCTTCATTGATGACATCTTGGTGTACTTCAAAACTCATGAAGGTCATGCCAAACATCTTGAAATCATCTTGAGTACACTAATAAAGCAAAGGATTTAGCCTAGCTATCAAAATTTCAGTTTTGGATTGATGAGGTGCATTTTATGGGACACATCATTTCAGGTTGTGGTGTCTTGGGAGTATCCTAAGAACTTATCTAATGTTCAAAGTTTTTTGGGTTTTTACAGTTATTACCGAAGGTTTATTAGATATTTATCTCATTTAGTAGCACTTCTCATAGGCCTAACCAAGAAGGGAATTAAGTTTTAATAGACAAAGGCTTATGAGAGTTTCTTCCAAGAGATGAATAAGTGGTTGACTACTTACTGATTTTGATCTTACCTGAACCAGGTCATAGGTACACTATGTTTTGTGATGCGTTCAGTGTTAGACTTGGGAAAGTGTTGATGCAAGATGAACAAGTTATTTCGTATGGGTCCAGGTAGTTGAGATCGCATGAGAAAAATTATACTACTAATGACCTTGAGCTAGATGTTGTAGTTCATGCCTTGAAGTGTTGGATACATTACTTGTTGGGAGAACCGTTAACAGTGTTTACAGACTATAAAAGTATTAAATACATATTCTCTCATCGGAATTTTAATCTTCGACAGTGAATATGGGTTGAGTACCTTCAATCCTTTTATTTTTAGTTGGTTTTCACACTAAGTAAGGGGAATAGTGTTGTTGTTACTCTAATCCATAAGACTCAAAATTAGGTGGTTCATGAATCATCTTAAGAATGGAGATTAATGAGCTTGTTTGTTGAGATGCACCTAGTGGTACAATATGGGCATGAGAAGATGACCCTTGCTACTATAACAGTTGGATCTACACTTTTGAGCTGAGTTAAAGAGAGTTAGTTGGTGGATTCAGAGTTTTCTTCTATTAAGGAATGTTTTAAAGGTGGGGAGTCACCTTCTGGTTGGAATTTCTATGCTGATATAGTTTCTTATGTTCATGGTTGTTTTGTGGTTCCAGTAGATGTATGAGAGGATTTGATGCATGAGTTTCACATGTCAAAGTGGTTAGTGAATCCGAGTTTGACTAAGATGTACCGTGATCTTCATAGGTAGTTTTAGTGTCTAGGAATGAAGAGATAAGTTGCATGTTTTGTGACATGATTCCTTACTTTCCAATAGGTGAAGGTTAAACATCAACATACAAGTGTTTTGTTGTAGTGATTTCTTATTCTAGAGTGGAAGTGGAATGATTTCATGATGGAATTCATCGTGGGTCTTTTGAGGACTCCTCAGAAGAATGATGAAATTTGTGTGGTGGTAGATCGGCTGACCAAAGTGTCTCATTTTTGCTGATCTAGAAGACCTATATGGTCGACCGATTGGTAGAATTGTATGTTTGATAAATAGTTTGGTTGCATGGTCTTCCAAGAACCATATTTTTGAATCATGTTTCATATTTCACCTCGCGCTTCTGGAAGAGACTACAGAAGGTGCTTGGTACCAAGGTGTTTTTGATTATGACTTACCACCCATAAACTGACCGAAAATTAGAGCGTACAATTCAGGTTTTAGAAGACATGTTGAGAGCTTATGTTCTAGATTTTGGAGGTTGATGGGAGAAACACTTTTCACTTTTTTTATCACAACAATAGTTTTCAGTATACAATTCAGATGGAACCTTTTGAGGCACTCTATGGGAGACTGTGTAGATCTCTATTGTGTTGGTTAGAGGATAGGGAGTCTAAGCTGTTAGGGTTGAGTCTTGTGCAGGAGATTTCAAAGAAGGTTCATTTTAATCAAAGGCATGTGGAAATATCTCATATTAGGTAGAATTCATATGCAGATCGGTGTCGTAGACCTCTTGAGTTCATGGTGGGTGATAGTGTGTTTCTTCGCGTGTCTCTAAAGTTGGTTCACCATCGAATTTCAAAGTAGGGAAAGTTGTCACCCAGATATGTGGGGAAATTTGAGATCATGGATAGGAACAGACCAGTGGAATACTAATTAGATTTTCCACAGCGGTATAGTGGGACGCATGATGTTTTCAGTGTTTCACAACTCTGATCGTATCACGCTGATCCTTCTCATGTGTTAAATTCCGAGGACGTTGAACTTGAGGGCGATGCATCCATTGAGGAGAACCAGTTCGTATTGTGGATCATAATGAGAAGGTTTTTTGAGGAAATTTTGTACCTTTGGTTCAAGTTATATGGAAACATGGGAATGTTCATGAAGAAACATGGGATCGAGAATCAGATATACGAGCCTAGAGCCCGAACTCTTTTCATCAGAATCTCAATGACGCTCGATAAGTGCGGCTCAAGGATGAACCGTCATAAGGTGGGGAGTTTGTAAAATCCTAGATCTCACTTAATGCATGTTTTTTATTATGTTTTAGTTTAAATTAATTATTTTGGTTAGATAAGTGTTTCACCAAGTTTATGTGATGACCCAGGGGTGTTCCAGTGGTTCGGGCCACAAAAGAGGAAGAAAATGGGGTTTCTGGGCATGCTGCATGGTTTGCATATTGTCAGTGAAAACTGTGTGGAAATCCAAGGAAACTATGCGAGGGGGGATATTTTTGGACAATACCATCTGCACGGTTTGCGCACGGTTTGGAAAACTGTGCGGGTAAACAATGTGACCTAGAAACTTTTAAAAAATTACAAAAATGGAACTACGTGTTTTTTATGTTCCACTCAGGATTTTACTCATCCCCCTCTCAAGAAACCCTAGGAACGAACCAAATCTCCCAAGACCTCCCAAGGGTGATTCTACTTCAATCTTAGGCCATTTGGAGCACCTTCAGTTGTAAAACAAAGTTCCAGGTAAGGCTAAATCCCACCTTACTTCTTTTTCTTATTTAGGGTTGGTATCTTTCTCTTCTCTACATCTGAAGCTCTAAAACCTTTATTCTCCATTGATATTTAGGTTAATTCTTCAAGGGTCTGTTGAATTTGGATCTAAGGCCTTGATTAAGGGTGTGTTCGCTAATGGATTCAAGTTATGTGGTCTACAAGTTGTATCCCTTGGCTTTCAAGTGGATTTATGCATGTAGGGTTATGTTCTTAATTTTATATTATTGTTTTCTTGGTTACCTTTGATAGATTGGATATAGTGGGTGTCAAAATGGTTAATTTAACTCCTCATAATCCCCATGGGATTCATAGAGTATGGACAAATGAGATTAAGGACACCCATGGGGTGTGCCGATATTCCCTAGACTTGGAGTTTAGTTATGTAAGTGTAAGGTCATTGTGCGAGAACATAACGCCCATGATGAATATGATAATATGTTTGGATTATGTGAAATTGTAGTTTTAGTAATACAATTAGGATGGGTAATGGACTTATAGGTTGTTTCATTGGAATGAAAAATGGTTAAATGGATAAATGGGAAAATTATAGGGGATTAGCTTTATACTTGAATATGTGTAGAGAGATAGGCATGGAAAATGGAAAATAGGGATAAATGGCCATGGATTATAAATGATGAATGTGTTAATGGATTGTGGAATAATGTTATTTTTCCTCATTATTGATGTTTTTTGTTGTTTCCAATGATATTGTCTATGTTTGGTTGTAATGTGGTCGTTGTGGAATTTAATAAATAAGCATGTGCACATGGATTTGTAGAGAGGGGGTATAGACATGAGGTTCTATGATCACACCTCGAGTATTTACTAAGGTTCCAAGATCCTCCCTCTAAATTCATGGGTTATGGAAGGAGAGGGATTTATATTCCCATAACAATTACATTCCACCTAGACTGAGGCTTTTAGGTGAGGATATTTGTAATTGTTGTGATATGATGCCTAGTGGGATAGAACTTGTTTAATTCCCACATGATTGAGAATGTCGATCATGCCTAATTCATTAAACACTTTAAAAGGGTGAAATAGTAAATTAAATGTGTTGGAAATAAACATGGGATATTTGGTAGGTTGAATCAAAGTAACATAAATAAGAATGGATTTTTGAACTATTTTTCTTACTTGATTTTTTTTACCATTTTCATGAACTATCAGTTGACTAGATATTTTGTAGACATCATTGGTGGTGTCCTACTGAGTTATACTCAGACCCTGCTCAGGCTGCCATTGGGTACCCATGCATATTTCATTGTTGTAGTTTAGGAGAAGGTAAAGGTCCCAATTCTTGGGAATTGAGTCGGGTTCGGGATGATCATGGTTGAGGTTTGGGAATTAGTGACAAGATCATTTTGTGATTTCTATTGTTGTCTTCATTTTTGGGTTTTGGTCACTTGGAACTATAGCATGGAATGACATATTTACCATTCATTCTGTTTGTACCCATTTTAGGAGTTGGTTATTTATGCGTAGTGTTGGTTTTTTTATATCATTTCTTCTCTTTATAATGTTTAATGTTGTGGATTACTATGGTAAAGAGGGTATAGTCTCCCCACGTGACTATTTAGACCCTCGCTACTAGTCAGCAACCTTTAGCATATGGGGAGGCGCGCTTGAGGTCATGTGATGATCCGACTCGAGGCACCGGTTTAGTGGATCCTGATTCATGAATGTTACATCATTCGTTCTTTTAGGTGAAATTTCGAATCGATTACATATACTATATTAGCTCATAAAATTATGAACTTTCTATAACTCTAAACAAGGTATAACACATATCATAAATTTATGCACCGTAAATCCTAGAACAATATACTTTGGTTGCTTTGGAAGAATAAATCCTTTATAATGGTATATATGAAAAGAAGTGAATTATCCTAATAATATCCCTCAAGAGTGTCAAACTAGGTGCACAGTAAGTCCCGTTGTTGTGTACCAGGTTACATAGGGTCAAACCCGAAACACCTTGTCTAAGTTGTTACTCTTAAGTAAATTTGTGCCAAAACCACATCCACTTGTAGTATTAATATAGGGATTTATTTTCTTGAAAGATCCACATAATCTATTCCTTACCAACATTCCAGAAAGTTATTGTATGTTTATCCTCAAAGTCTATCATAGGGTTTTGTTCCCTAGTCTACATTTTCTAAATCTAGTTTCCATGTTTTCTACTAAACTTCATCTAATACAAACTGTAAGGACCCGACCATAGTTGCCCAGAGCTAGTTCATTATTTTATTACATTGGAATATAAATGAGGAATATTAATCCTAAAATACCAAGTAGTTTATTAGATTTGGAAACAAGATACACACATAAGTTCAACTTTACAAATTGAAATGAAATACAAAATATAAGTTTTATTGGGAACATCCACAACTATAAGTTTATCCTTGAAGGTCAATCCTAATAAACTTATTCATGTCCTGAGAAAATGAAATATATGAAAGGGGTGAGCTCAAATGCTCGGTAAGGGTAATAAATACAGCATAAGATATGATAAAAATAATCATTAGGCATGAGAAATAACTAAAAACACATGAATTTAAAAATAAACTTGAACACATTATGGAAGGAATAAGAGTTGAATAAATAATACCATAATAAAACATAATCATGGGTATTCTAGAAGTCAAATAACCACGTGAACTATCAATAAAATTTTCATAATTAGGGAAATTCAAATGCCGGGCATTCTGAAACATATCGTTAATGCCTCGGCCAAGACATCCAAAAATGATTAAGTCCTTGAACAAAACCATATCTAAAAATGGGAAAGTCCTCGGCCAAGTCCATATCTATTTGTCTCATGAGACCTACCAATTCATAAGGGGGATATATTGGGACCCAAACATTACATAATAAGTCCAATTAATTCCTATTATGAATGGGTATAAATACAAACAACATATATATTTATAATAAAACTAATAACTTTCCCCAGACATTTAAGAATAAACACTTACCATTTAGAGTAAATTGGTGAATGGTTTTAAGATAGTACATCCACAATCAAACAAATAATAAACAATTCAATTAAATATGGTAGATGATTTAATAAAATATTAATCCCAATAATAAATAATAATCGATAGTAGTGTTGAAACAGATGAATATACTCATATAAAATCCTCGAGTAATTCTTAAGATAATTACTCTTTTACTTTGAAAAGAAGATTTCTTTTAGAAAATTCTTCGTATAAAACTAGAAGTGAAGTGTGGTAGTATTCTAATAATAAAACGAATGTTTTTATAAAGATAATTGTTTCTAAAAACAGATTATATAGTCCTCTTGAAAATAGGTAAGAGTTTGAGGAGTTCCCTTGAATCGAGATTGTATTACGGGAAGAATTTTTGAAAGATCCTTTTAAAACATATAAATCCCCATAAGTGAAAGTAGGATTATGGTTGGTAAACATATATTGAACATTATTAAAAAACAGATGAGTATTAAATATGAATAAATAATAATTTAATTGAGTTAAGTATACAATAAGAATAACCCGAATGAAAATAAAGGTTCAGGTAGAAAACCCTTTCCTCAAGTATGACGGTGTTCCTCACTTGATCTTAATAACCTGAATAATAAAATTTTGGTTCATAAATTAATGAGTCCAGAACCTCCTATACATTTAATTTATTTAATACAACTATATTACGTTCATCTGTGGCCTTTTGATGGGTTAATAGATTCAATTTCGTTGTTTGGGAGTGTTTTCTTCCTTGGTTTTCATGATAGGTTTACTTATAATCATGTATGCATAAACATGTATAATGATAATGGTTGTCTAGAATAGATTTTGTATGTAATTAGTGAAAAAAAAGAATATTACATGGTCATAAATTTTTTTTGGTTATTGGGAGTGAAGATTAATCATTATATAAAACATTAATGACAATTGTTTGGGTTAATTGGCGGTTCTAGATCACAATGAACTAATTTTGATTTATAAATTAATATCATGTGTAAAAAAGGATTACATAACCTTAAATAAGTTATTATAAATATATTATAGTTTGGTTCAACCATAAAAATTGTTTTATGGCTATAATTTAATATGGTGATAGAAATTGAAAACCCGTCATCCTTGAATGTGATAAATTAACACATCTCAGATGGTGTTTCCATTTCTAGTATAAAAGAAGGGGAAAGGGGATATGATAATGAATTATTAATTTATCCTCACAACATTCCAGTAAATTTAAGGTACTATATTAATCACAACATTTTTATGAAAGGAGGTGAGGAATGAAAAAGAAAAGAAATGAACTTGAAATAAAAGAAATGAGTAGATAAATTTACCTCTTGAAGTACTCTTCCTTGAGAGCCTCTTTAGGGGAGAGGTTTTGGTATTTTTTTTGAGAAAAAGGTAATTTGGATGTGGGGGAGGATATTGGGAGGATATTTTAGTAGAATTTATACAAGAAAAAAGTCTTGAGAGGAGTGAATATAAGAGGGAGTGAGGGGGGTTATAGTAGTAGAGGTTTTTCCCATTATTTTACTCATTATTTTATTATTTAGCAAAAGAAAACCAATAGTATCGATTCATGTGACCAAGAATAGTAATATGTTCATGTGAGTTTGAAACAACTATTCTTACATCATCCATGATTTTAGTAACAGTGAATTTAAATTATAATGTATATATACGATAGATTACCGTATTTTACTATTCATCCAAAATTCGAGTCTTTCTGAAAAATCCCAAAAAATAAATGTAACCATTTCACAATATGTATAATTTGAAAATGAACCCAATTTTATGAAAATAATGTTATAAATATTATTAATTTAATTTTTAAATAGAATCCTAATTTATTGAAAAAATAACAATTTTAGAACTATAATTCGTTTTATATCACCTTGAAAAATTAATCTAGATCTCATTATCTTATTTACCTAAGAAAATAAAATAATAATATGATTTAATATTCATAAGGGTCATATTACTATTCATAGGACTATTCATAAGGGTATGTTACTATTCACCAAAAATTATGTTTTTCTTATCAGACTCTAAATATCTTAATGAACGCAACCGTGTATGTCAGTTTTTCAAAATTCAAATCACAAAGGTGGAAAAATTATGTTTACTGGATAGGTTATAACAATGTGGTGCTTTGTAGATACTTAGTGTTTCATGCATTCAATATTAAATTTATGTGCAGAATCTTGGGGTGTTATAATGATATCAAACTACCTGATGTGGTTCTTATCACACAACCTTAAAAGGTATGACATGTCCCAGTAATTGACACCAAACTATATGGGTTCTGATTCCTCATATGAAGATAAATATGTGTTCCTTATCATGGTAATGATCCCAACATCCTAACAGTAACCAACTTCCTCTATAATTATAAATTCCAGAGTGGCTAACTATATGGATCATGTAGTGACTTAGTTTTTTCCTTGTATGAATTTTGAATATATTAAGAAATATTTTCGTATTCAGGTGATGAAACGATGTCAGATTCCAAGGCCCATTAAACTTGGTATTTATATTGTGAAAATATTAAATATATTAAATATCATGTGCACACAAATTTATTGAAATAATGGAATAAATACCAAACATAGTCTTAGATGGGAAATATGATACAATAGTTGAATATGAAATGTGGTTTTACCCTAGGAACCACCTAATGTTGGCCATTGCTAGGTGTTTGAATGAGGCAACCATTAGTGGGTCCATTAAGTTCATTACTGAATTTTTTTAATTAATCCATTTAATACCCAAAAACCTAATTTCAAACTTAAACAAACTATTATCGAAATTCTATAGGGTTAGCTACATAACCCTAAGATATTTGAGAGGATCCTCTGATGTTATTTGTTCACGGATCGAGATCTAATGATGAACAATGATTGGATCGAGGTGGATCAGGAGGTATAAAATGAAACATATATTCTTCATCACTGGTTAATGAATTATTAACCAATGATCAATCCATTATCAAGTTAGGACTCATGAATTTAGCTTTCCCCTCTTTTGATTAAAATAATGATCATGAATTAATTATATTATTTTGATATGTGATTTATTTATTCTTTCACATGAGACTTAAAACCTTGTTGTATAATTGAGTTGTTATAACCCTTGTTTCCCTTGGTATCACCTTATTTATGTGATAATTTTCCATGAACACTTGGACAATGATGGTTCACTTTGTTATGGTTTTCCCCTCTCTTTTCATCGTTATCTTTGTCGTTGTCCCATGGGGTCACGGTTCTACATTTCTAGGGAGGGTTCAAGTGTGATTGTACCCCCAAATTCATTGTGGTAGTACAAATGATAAAATATTTAGAGACTAGAAGATGGATTGGAACAATTCATGGGTTATTGGTGATGGTGACAAGGATTTAATTTTATATTCAATTTGTTCCAATTGTGGCTATAGTGTAGCATGATGGGAGTGCCCCACGGGTGTACAAGTGGACAGAATCCTGCCATAGGAAACCGATTGAGAAAAAATGGGTCTAGATCCACACTCCTTAGCATGATTTGTGGCAGAAATAGTGGTGAATATATCATGAAAACAATGTGTGGAGCTTACATGGATTTTGGTGAAAGACCTGACTGCATGACGTGTAGTATAGGAACACACACCATGTATTTCCCCAACTGTGGCAACAATGGTTTTTAGAAAAAGATAAGGACCACACACCATGTGGCTAGAATCACACATTGTGTGACACTCCCTAGGAATCCAGGTCATGTGCCAACTGCACACACCCAAAACCCAGTGTGGAAGGATATGTCGTGTACTCCGGGAGTACATAGGCACACCCTAGGGTACACGGGCACTACTTGGTACCCAGGCACAACTAGGTACATGGGCATGAACCAAAGTACATGGGTATGGCTAGGAGAACACGAGAATACTCCATGTGGATGAGACACATTGTGTAGTAGAACTACATGCTGTGTAGTTCTACCTGGAAAAATAATCTATTTTTAGGTAGGGACACAGTCAGGAGGCCAGGTGAGGTCACACGCCATGTGACCCCTAGTACATGACATTTAATTTTCTTAGAGATTTTCAACTTGAATATATTCATTGTTTAGACTCGAATTTTAGCCCAATAATAGGCTATCCTTAGCATTTTTTCACATAGAACATGACGGTAGCCTTCATAATGACTTTTGAGATAGGACATGTGGTGTTGAGAGCATAACACTTCTTCAGGTGACACTAAACCGATAGAAATAATTAGGCATGATCATCAAAGAGATGATGGGGTGGGAAACCACCTGTTTCACTGGGGTATAGGTTCCCCATACTCTTTACACTGGTCGAGTAGTACCCCTATAGTACTAGGGCATGATTCCTCCACCCAATGAGTGGAACCCCCTATGGTACTAGGGTGCGGGTCATCTACCATCTAAGTGACACCCCCTATGGTACTTGGGTATGAGTCCTCTAACCACTAAGTTGGAAGCCCCCTAATGCACTAGGGCATGATTCCTCTATTGATACCTACTGAGTGGTTCCCCCTAACATACTAGAGCATGGGTTCTCCATTCAGTGAGTGGAACCCCCTATTGTGATAGGGCATGAGTCCTCCATGCTTTGGGTGGATCCCATCTAATGCACCAAGTCATAGTTACTCTATCTATATACTGAGTGGCATCCCCCTATCACACTAGGGTCCTAGTCCTTTATTGTAGACCCCCCTTAGGCTATGAATCAGTCATGAGGTGTGGGTCCTATGCATAAATTTCTTAGATAGACACATGAGATGTTGCCATCGATGATGGAATTTTTTCATTATAGGTAGATTCATCATATTGGGATGGGTTATGAGATATAGATCTGATTTATCTCTCATATAGGTTTCTTTATGAGAATATATATATACATATATATTTTTGGGTTTTGTTTCCCTCTTTTCTTGGGTTGAGTTGAATACATCTATCATATCTAATTATTTCTCCTTTTTTGGTTTTCAAGGTGTCCTATTGGGTATGTTTATACTCCCCCCTACATGGGATTTTTATACACGTGTCATGTCTTATGAAGATGATAGATAGTTTTACAGTGTCATCGATGGAGTATAGTGAGACTTGGGTGCATAGGCCGCGTATGGTGGTTGGGCTTAGAGATCAGGATCTAGGCTCTCTCATCATTCATTATTCCAGTTTTTGTCATGTTGGGAGTTCATTTCTAGTTGGGAATTTATTTTTCTCATTTACAAATTGGGCTTATTCTATCGTACTCTAATGTATTCCCTAGAGGTCATTTCATGCATGGTATTACTTTATAAGTTACAACATTTTTATTATTCCTCTTCAACTTGCATGTAGATGGTTGGGTGAATTCATACAGGTGAACTAAGAAAATTCATCCCATATACATTATTCCTTCATGGTGATTGCCATCAGCCCCTAGCCAATTGGATATAGGATTGGGGTTTCCACGACTCAGCCTTCCACCATCCATGTGGGCTCCGATTGCTCGGGTCATGAAATAGTGTTATCAGAGAATTTTATTCTTGAGATTGTGTTTTGAGTTATCCCCATATGAGGATTGGTCAGAACATAGGGAAATAGTGTCATTTTTTTGAGTGCATATTTTAGACCACGGAACCTACTGTTATTTTAGAAACTAATATAACTATACACTAGGACTCTAACTACATACTTGTCGACTTGGAATACTGAGACATTGGTTTCAAGGATCAATGATACATTCAACATAAAGCATTGAGTCCTTTTACTATCCTTCTTGAGTCAGATCCCCATATATTTATATGATCATCTAACCATTGTATATCTTGAAATTTTTTAGGATATCTCCATGAAGATAGCATCAAGGTTACCAGTTTAGAATCATGATGATGATTTGATGAGTGATGAGGCCTCAGTTTTGGGGCTATATCAAGAGGATCTTCCACCAGGAATCTAGATAGAAGTACCCATTCCTTTTGAGAATATGTTAGTATAAGTAGGAAAAGATGAGGATACACAAAGGCTTAACACACTACATGATTTTCAGTGCTAGAGTTCACTTAGGTGTCGTGGAGAGCTAGATCCCCATGAAATGGATAAGGCTTGAGTTGGAGATATAAATATTTAAGCTCATGTAGACCCAAAATTATCATATAGTTGCACCAGAAACAAGTCTTTTCCATGTAGAATCTAGGAATTGGAGGAGTCTAGTCATGTAGAATCATGATGAGATGACGCTCTCATGGTCTGACTTCTAGCATTTGTTCGATGTGGATTATTACCTCTCATGCTTGCACTCAATTTAGATCTAGGAGATTCTTGAGTTGTAGTAAAGTAGTATGATGATTACTGAGTATGAAACAAGGTTCATTGACCTTACATGGTACTCCCTTGACATGGTTTAGAATGGTTACTTCTGGTAGTAGAAGTTCTAAGAGGATCTTCATAGAGACATCCATGCCAGTGTGGCCCCTTTGTACATCCCACATATGCTGGAGTGCTAGAGTACACACTGGTAATAGAGAGATTCCTTTCAGTAAGATGTCGGGAAATTGTATTTGGTAGTGGGAATTAGGGGGATGACTCATCTACAACAACTAGAAAGTTCCATTTAGCCATATCTAGGCATAGGATACCTCATCATTCTTGGTCTCAGTCACATGGACATGTGGCACGGAGTTCACATAGAAGACTAGGACAACCTAGAGAGGGGATATGTTATGAATATGATGGGTGAGATCACATGGAACATGATTTCTTCACCCAACGTACCAAGGAGGGAGGGTATAAAATGGATGGTCCACCATTGAAGAGGAAGTACTGTGATTAGAGTTCTCCCCAACATGGCTAGGGTGGCCCCAAGGAGGCAATGATGGTAGAGGAGCAGGTTGGCCTCTAGGGGGATGATCTTCGGGTGGAAAGAAATTCCATGATATAATTTCACCACCAATGCCAGGTATCCCATATGAGGCTTACGGAGTTGGCGGTTGGAGTCACGGAAATCTATAGGCTATGGAGGCTTCTGAACTGGAAGCCCACAAGATGATATGAGGTATGATCTGTGTCTTTTTAAAACTTTATTCAGTACTTATAGATATAGGTATGAGTCACTCCTTCATTTATATATCCCTTTTGTGAGAGTTATATCTCCACATTTAGACCTATTCCCAACATATTTTTCTTTAGGTTCTCAATGTCTATGATTCATTGATATCACTTATCTTCCAACAGTGTGAGTTGATGCTTGGTGGAGAGAGTTTCTCATGGGACTTATTGGTCATCACAATGAAACCTTATGACATTATCATGGGTATGGATCAATTTTCCATGGTTTGATCCCAAATTTACTATCATCATATGTGGGTTAGAATCCTTCAGATAGATGGGATGAGATTATATTTTTAGGAAGAGATAGATCTCATGGATGAGCGAGTGGGTCTTGTGATCAAGAGGATATAAACCATCACCCATATGTTGTTTAGTTTATCCCTTGATGAAATGGGATTTTTAGGCATATTGAATCATTTGATTGTGTAAGAATTTATAGATGTCTTCCTCAAGGATGTTCCATGACTACCTCTGATGTGTGAGATGGACTTCTACATCGACTTGCACATCATAACCATGAAAATATATTTTAAGGCATATTATATGGACCCTATTGGGCTTCGAGAGTTGAGGGTATAGTTAGAGGACCTTCTAGAGAAGGTTTTCATCAGAACCAGTGCGTCCCCGTGGGAATCTCTAATTTTTTTTTCATGAAAAAGGTGAATAATATCTTATGACTTTGTGTTGTTTATCATCACCTAAACTAGGTAATGATAAAGAAAAAATACCCATTCCTGAGAATTAATGACCTCTTTGACTAGTTTAGAGGCATGAGTTGGTCCTCGAAGATCAATCCTAGGTCCAACTACCACCAATTCATGGTTCACAAGACTAATATTCCAAATATGGAATTCTGATTTCTCTACTATCACTATGAGATCCTAGTAATGAATTTTGGTGTGATGACTTACCCTTTTTATTTATGAATTTTATGAACTAGATCTCCCAGCCACACTTGGACTGATTTTTGGTTGTCTTAATTGATTACATAATCATTTACTCTGCATCATAGGTGGATCATGAAGAACATATGAGGATGGTCCTAAACTTACACCAGGAGCACCAGCTTTATGTTAAGCATTTGATGTGTTAGTTTTGGATCTACAAGGTTCACTTTATGGGGAATATAATATCTAAGAATGGATTAGTTGTGGACCCAGTGAATATTTATATATTTATTTCTTGGGATCCAACCAAGAGTGTGAAAGAGGTATGGATACTTATTTTCTTCGTGGGGTACTACAGGTGGTTTGTGCCTGACTTTTCCAAAGAAATATCCCCTTTGAACACCCTGTCATAAAAAGGGTATCCATTTATCTAGACCAAGTAGTGTTAGGGATACTTGAAACTATTGAGGATGAGGTTGACCATTTCTCCTATGTTGAGACTATGAGAGGAAAGTGTGGAGTACGTAGTGTTTTGTAATGCCTCTAAAGCTAGGCTTGACTGAATGTTGATGAAGAGGTAGTAAATGATCACATATAGGTCAAGGAAGTAGATACCCCATGGGGAGAATTATTCTACTCATTACCTGGAGTTGGTAGTGGTAGTATTCACTCTAAATATGCAGAGGCACTATCTTCTAAGAGATCATTTTGTTGTATTCTCATATCATCAGAGTCTCTGGTACATCTCCATTCAATGATATCTTAACCTGATATCGGGATACTAGTTAGAGTTTCAATAATAACATTAATTCAATAATTATATACTATACGGAATGAAAATGCAGTATTATATTCCCTAAAATGAAGTCTTGTTCTTTCTTGGTGAAGGATTCATATGACCAGTTAGCTTCTTTACAAATGACCCTAGTAGAGGAGCGGGGTGTAAGTTTTCTTTAGTTGATGGTGATGAATCTTATGATTCATCAGCATTTGAGAGATTCCTAGTTGGTATACATCAAATATGATTTTCATCATGAATTTATATCTTTAAGGGATTCACCAGACGGATTCATTGATGGAGGGGATCAAATCATCCTTTTGGGGGGTAGACGATGGTTTTGGTCACGATGCGAGAGGAGGTGATGAGGGAGTTTCATAATTCTCATTTAGAGTGGAAAAGATGTACGATGATCTTTAGTGGATGTTTTGGTGGACTAACATGAGGCAGAGCGCAGCCGAGTTTATCTCTTGGTGTCTCACACACTAGTTCATAAAATGCATTTTCACGTCGGATTTTTATACCTTTCAACATCAGCTATTATGTTTTTTTATTACAGGGGACATTATAAATTTGTCTTTAACATCTCTTAAAATATTAGAATTTGTAAATTAATTATTGAATTGCTTTATCACATTATTTATTTAATAATCGGCATGATAAACCCATCTCTCATCGGTTTTCCACGTTGGTTATTTTATAACCGATGTGTAAAGCAATTTTTCTCATCAGTTCTTGGATAACCAACATGAAATAATATTTTATCACATTAGTTATTAAATAAAAAACATGATAAACCATTTAATATTTATTTATTTCATGTTGTTTATACAAGAACCAATGTGAAAAATTGTTTTCCATGTCAGTTATAAAATAACCAATGTGGAAAACTGATGAGATATGGGTTTATCATGTTGGTTATTAAATAAATGACATGATAAACCATCATTAAGAATTTTTCACATCAGTTGTTAAATTAACAATGTGAAACATGATTTTTATAAGAAATAATTTACAACCATCCTTTCCATATCTAAACGTACCAAAAAAAGTATAAAATATGAAGAAGCAGCAGTAAAACAAATAGCAATACACATTTACAAGCACAACATTCAAAATTACAATATATAGTAAAAACACACTAAAATCAAACCAAACCTATAAAATTATTTTTCTATTCAACTTGTATGTGTTTGAGATCCATTTCACTATAAGGCCGAGGGTCATTAAAATGCTACAATTGAAAATAATATAATTTAACATGAATTATGGATTAAAAAATGAAATATGAAAGAAATGTTTATAAAGAAATCTAACATGTTTGAACTTTGTAACTGTCCCAATTTTAGTTATTTCATAGATAAATCGTAACAAATAATATTCAAATTCTTTTACCCCTTCTTGTTTATGGAAATGTTTAAATGATTTTTTCAATTTAAAATAACCTTATTAGTTAATATATTCAAAATTTACTATTTAGAAATAAAAATTTACCTTTGATTTTACATATTTGATCTTGGCGTTATTTTTCTTTGTATTATCTTGAAAAAAATTCCATCCCCTATTAGAAAATAATAAGAATGAATTAAATTTAAAATTCATTATAATATAAACAAGTATTAATAAATTCATACTTACATTTCCAATACATCCTTAAAATGTTGTTTCACTTATCCATGGATAGAGAATTACTAGTAAAGGGACTTATCTTGAAAAAAAACACCTAACATCCAATAGAAACTGATATAAAAGAAAATTTAATGTTATTTATTATTATGTTAAAAGATATATAACACTTTGTGAGATATATGATTCACACTCTTGAAGATAAGAAAACATACAACACTAACTAATTACATCCTTTTGAAATATTTTAGCAATACAATCTATTCTTTTTTTCTTCGATCATTTTCCTCACTGTAGTGAAATTAACTCTGGGTCCATAAATACATATACAAATATCTTTTCATGATCATTAAATATTTTTTTAATATACATAATAGAAAACAAACATTAGTATAAATTTTCAATAAATAAATGAACGAAAAGATTTATGTTAAGACTTATGGAAAAAAATTGCATCGTGTTGATGTCCAACTGATCTCCAATTACAAGATACATGATATAATTTTTCAAAAGTTCCACAATCATTACATTCACACAAATACCATATTCCATTGTAATGTCATAAACACCTCACAACAAATTTTAATATCTTAACAATCTATCTAGACTACTGTAATCTACATCTGAAGTCATAACTCTTTGTATTTGTTGTTGTCTATAAAATATTTATTTAGTGTTAAAGTGTTTCTATAAAAAATAGAAAAATATATAAAATTTAAAATTTCGAAACAAATTTAATAAAAAAATTTAATTAAAGATAAAATAGACACATACCTCTATGGTTATATATCGCAGAAGTCTAGATGGAAAATTTAAAAAGTGGCTGATACTTTGTCCAATTGTACTCACCTCATCTGTAGGTAATAATACTCCTACTAATATATCTATAATATCCTATAGAGTGAACCTATTATGCTTCATCTATAACTATTGATGATTAATAGTATCTCTAATATAAAATCTGATACCAAATTTAACAATATGATACTACGGATCATCAATATATAACTCATAGTAATGTGGAAGCTATGGAGAAGGGGGTATAAGAGTAGGATAAAGAGTGGGTTCTACTGGTGGAGGTGGAGGAGTGGGAGATACTAGCATAGGTGGAGGGGGTGTAAGAGACGGATAGGGAGTGGGGTCTACTGGTAGAGGTGGAGGAGTGGGAGGTGTAGTTTTAAAATTTCTTTGCATGTATACAAACATAGACTACACTAAAGCTCTGATCTTGTCCTCCATAATCACATGAATATCCTAAACTTGATCCTCTAAGGATTCTATTCTTTTTTTATAAACAGCCTCCATTGCAGAAGTTTAAGAATTTTGAAACACATTTTTCACTAATACACCCATTGGGTATCCTCGTACACGACCCAGGTGTTCAATCTTTCCCATTTTTTTAGCTAAAATTTCCATCCTACCAGTACCTAAAAAGAACCCCTATATGCATTGCACATCAAGAGAATTTGGTATTAATTATTTGAAAAATTATGTAATGAATCAAGACATATAAATAATTGAATTAACCTAAATAAATAAATCAAGTAAACATCTTACAATCCGATCAGCTAAAACCCTCAACTCTTCCATAATATATTTTCCTTTTTTACTAATCTGTGTCCTATTCCATTTTTCATGTCTAGCTGGGGGGATAGAGGGGTAACCTATGTAGAGCTTGAAGACTCATCTCTCAGTTTTTAAAAATTTTCAGCCATTATTTTTTCTTCTAATAACGTATACCCTCTGTAAGACACAGAGATTTTATGAAAAATATTCTTTTAATTTCATTGATGTCTTGTGTTGTAAGCTACAACAAGATTGCCTTGCGCTATACGCAACACCGTATGAGCTTGCAGTATACACAACACTATTCCTGGATCATGTTACACACAATTTTGATAGTAGTTATTCTACGAAACATTGAGTGTATATATATATATTCAATGTATAAATGAAATATGGTTGGATTATATTATACAAAACAACAGAGGAGTCTTGCACAACACGCAACCTTGACTCGGCTTGCATTACACGCAATCACTACCTTCCTCGATAGCATGTGTTGTACGTAATACCAGGTTTCACTAAACAACAATATATTGTTATAATATTATTATGGACTAGCCGTTATGAATAGTATTAACTATATTTTAAATTTTATAACATTATTATTCATCTTACACATTTTCTAGAATATGGTATGAGAACAAAATAAATTTTTTGTGTAAAATATGTATTTTTCAAAAAATGCAGTTTTCCCACCTTTTGATGACGCAGCCACCATAAATATTTTTTTTGACATTTCTATAATTTCAATTTCACAAAATAAAATTCTTCTTTGGAATCAGGATATAAAAATTTACTTTGGATAAATTTTTCATATTATTCTGATAACTTTCATATTTTAATGAATAGTAAAAACACGTTATATTATAATTAAAAACAACTTTTTTCATCGTAATAATTTATATGGTTAGATTATATTTTTAATTGGTTTTAAAGTGTAATTAGAATATATTTTTACCATTTAATCCAATTTTTTTCATTGGAATTAATTTCACATTGAAATTGAATATATACAAGTATCAATCTTTTGATTGTTTTTGTTTCTTAAAAACACGCTATTTGTTTTGATAATGGGAATTAAATTTAAAACTAATTAATTCCACTTAATTGTTATGAATTTTTCAAAATAGACATCAATTTTCAATTTGGAATATCAAATAATTCTTAGGCTGAATTTTTGGTATTTTTCTGAAAAACTTCGATTTTCGATGAATAGTGAAACCACTTAGTGGTAGTTAAAAAGCTGAGTTTTTTTAATTTAAATTAAATTTTACCACTTCTGTGAATTGAATTTCAAAAATCTGAGAGACACGGTTAATATCAAGGACTAAAATGTGGTTCAATGAGATGAAAATAATTATTGGTGAATAGTAACCTTTTACTTTTATTTATCATGGTTAAAAGTAAATAGGATAATTAAGGATAAAAATGATATTATTATTACCCTAACACATGTCCTAATTCTATTGGATAAGTGTAATTAGACCAAAAACAACTTTAGGAGAAAAATATGACCATTTAGGCCCACTTGGATTAGATTAGGACATTTAATATTAATTTAATTAAAGAAGGGTTAAAATAGTTAAAATCAAATTTTAATAAGTAAATAATTTTTAATATAGGGTTATACATAAGATAAATTCGACTATAAATATTCATTATAAATCTAAAACGATTTCCTATATAATGGTATTTTATTTATAATTTTTAGACATTAAATAATTTAATTTATTTATGACACAAAGATGATGTTATTAATGAAATATTGACATAATTGATTTATAAATAACCAAATATAGGTAATTTGAGACTTTTTTTGAATTACACTTATTTTATAGGTTAATATGACATTTTAGTATTGATTTAGTTAACTTTTTTCGAACTAATCATTCTGTTATGATTTTCACAAAAATCAATTACCAAATAGTGTCAAAATTGACATAAAATAGTTTATAAAACATAGATTATATTATTAATTATTATTTTATTCCTAAAAATATAAGGATCGGAAAAATGACTTAGATAAGGTTATATATATTAATAATAAACAACTTGGGGTTCTTTTGTCTTTTTATAGTAAGTTTATTAACCTTATAGTGTAAGAAAACAAGAAGACACGGTAAAAGTAAAATTATTTAACTTAAGGTTAAATCTAAATTATAATGTTAAAATAGAAACCTAAACTTGTATAAATTCTTTTGGATGAGAGGATTTAGACCCATCCCCACCTTAGATTCTAAATAAATCAATTTGGAGCTATTAAAAACTGAATATGACTTTATATAATAAAATAATATTTTTAGTTTTTCCAAAGGTTTCCCTCTCCTCCCTTATAAAAGGGCACCTCCTCCCTCTCTTCCTAACACCACTTTGAGCCTTCATGCTCGGAAAACCCCTAAAAATTCTCCTCTAAAATTCCATAGAAACATCCTAGAGGTTCTGTTCTTCTTCAAAGACCAATTTTAGTGCCCTCAGAAGAGGTCTCAAAGAGGCGCTTCAAAGAAGAGGTAATGTCTGTTACCGATTCTCTCAACTTTATTTCTTCATCCACTTATTCTTATATAGTTGTTTCATTATGAAGTAATAACATCAGTATAACTAATATACTGATATATTATTATAAGTATGAAACAACCCTATTTCACCATCTATCCGTCCTACGGAAAATGAAATCACCACGCGTGCGTACGTACGGAATACCGTCTTCACGCCGTGGTGAAATCTGTTTTCCACCAACACCTTACATGGATAGGTATAATGGTATAAAGAATAACTATATATGGTTATTATAACATCATACTGATTCTGATATATTATACCATCCACTCCAATTCTATTCAATAATTATGGGAACGATATCATCACTCGTGCGTACGTATGGACTATCGTCTCCACGACGCGATGAGATTTATTCTCCATGTTAACCATACATGAATGATCATAAAGTTTATATAATGAATAATAATTAAATATATGAAATAATAATTCTACTATATTTATGTATATATATATTATTTCATCTATTTAGTTTCATTCAATTCAATAAGGAAACGAAAACAGCGTTCATGCGTACGTACGGCCTACCGTCTCCATGAATGGTGAATTTCATTCCTTTTATCGATCTATAATATATATATGTATATGATGAATATATAGTATATATAAATCATGTTTTACATTCTATAATTATGTAAATCTAGATATAAGTAATAATATCAAGAACGACTAGTCGAAACACATACGATAAATGAAATGATTTTACCCAAAACACTGCTTTAACATGGAATTTTCAAAAGAACGTGTAATATAAAGTCATAAGTGAAACATATATGATATTGTAACAATGAATATAATTCTTTAATAAGTCAATTAAATTATTTAAATCATTATATAGGAGTATCAGATACGTACTAAGCATACCAGACCTAATGTAAGGGATAATTTTGCAAATCTCATTTTTATCCGAGATTGCTTATTCGTAAGTATTTATTGGGGTTATTGCTATCATCCATGTCCATGTTTTATAAACGTGTATTAATGTATGTTTAACGTCCTTTTTACCCATTTTGACTTTTACCCCATTGTTTGGAAGGAATCTTTTTTTTATTTACCTTTCAATGTACTTTTTGACTTTTTCGACAAAAGTACGAGAAGAATGTTTTTTTAACGTATACGGCATGAAAGAATTTTTACGGTTTTATAAAGCCATATTTTCATGAAGATTACTATAAAATATTTCATGACTATTTTCAAAAAAATCCTTTTCTTTTAAAATTGCATGACATTTTCTGAAAAGAAATTGATTTTGAATAAAAAAGGATATTTTCCTCAAAAATTCATTTCAAGTGTTTTATCAAAACCATTTTAATCTAAGATGACATTATTTAACATGTTTATGTTTTAAGTATCATGTCTCTATGATTTACATGGTTTCACTTTTCTAATGATGAAATGATATCCAAATTGTTTGTATGGATTATGTTATGATGGAATGATGTTTACAAAACCCATTTTATTCTTGGGTTATGATGAATGATTTATGTTTATATTGAGGCACACGAAAGAATGATTTAATATGAGATGGGTGAGACCTATATCTCCCTCCAATGGATTGGGTAATGATTTATATCTCATGATATAGACATGGCTGGAATGGCAAGTTAAATCGGTTCCGTAATACAGGACTAGAATGAGAAGTGAACTCGATTCAAAAAGGGACTTTGTCCACTAAGATAGTCTTGGAAGAAATGCCTTGGCTACTATGGAAATCATATCATGTGATTAATGGTTGACAAAATTACATGTTTTATTCCCATTCTAATTTATCATGATTAATGTTTCTTCATGATCTATGCCTTACGTACTGTCATGTTTTATGTCATTGCTCAAGATTTTGATGTTTATATTTTATGCTAATGTTTTTTTTACATTAAAATGTCTAAGGATTGTTTTATGTTCTCTATGCTTACCCTTACTGAGCATTTGAGCTCACCCCCTTTTATGTTTTATTTTCCCCAGGAAATAAAGGAAGGTTTTAGGTAAGGAAATGAAAAGGGTAAGATCGTTATGGGAGATGTTGAAGATCTTTCAACATGATTAGATGATTATATTCTGAGTTTCCAAGGACACTAAACTATTACAGTCCTTATGTGTCTGTTTTTGAATGTATTAAGTACTCCGCAAAAGTAATGTAATGTCCATGTACGTCAAGCTTTGGGTCTCTACAGTTGGTATCAGAGGAAATGTTTAGTCAACCTTTGTAAACTAGGATGCGAGAATTTTAGTGAGATCCCTAGAGATATTTCTAAGGTATGTCTAGGGATGTTACTAAGGATAAGTATACCTATAGGATATAGTCCTAGAACAATGGTAATGATCATAGAATTTAACCTAAAATTTTAGATATTGAGGGTACTCCCCCTTTACTATGTTGTTTTCCCTAGCATGATTTTTGCCTCTCTCACAATTCTTTTTGGGTTTTAGACAATGGATGGAACCCAAAGGAACCGTGTTGATCAATGCAATGGAAAATGAAATGATTTTCCTCCTGAACAAACAAATGTTATTGGAGATGGAGTGAAAAATCTTATTGATATACTTACACAAGCTATGAATCATTCTGGACTTCCAAATGAGTAGAGAAGGGAACAATATTCTATTGAGTCCTTCATGAGGCAACGTCCACTTTATTTCAGTGGGTATTCTAATCCAATTGCTGCTGAACAACAGATCAGTGCCACTGAAAAGTTATTTTCCATTTTCAATGTTCGGAACATGATAAAGTCATCTTAGCAGTATATCCTTTGGAAGGTGAAGCTGATCAATGATGGAATCTTATCAAGAATACGAGGCCAAGAGATGAAATTGAGTCCATGGAATGGGATGATTTCAGGAACTTATTTTTCAATAAGTTCTTCCCTCGTATTCTTCAAACAAATATGGAGGAGTTTCTTGAACTAAAGAAAAAGGATGATGAATCTGTTGGTATATACAAAGTGAATTTTATAAGGCTTGCAAGGTATGCATCCGGCTTTATCATCCAACCTGAAAGTAAAGTTGATCGATTCTTCAGTGGATTAAAACCAAATATTCTAAGGGAATTAGCTAAAAGAGACTTCAGTAGCTATGAAGAAATTGTGCGTTGTGCTATCAAGGTATAAATGGAAGTTAGTGTTACTTATCCATATCATGGTTTTGACAAGAAATGAAAGATGGAGTTCAAGGAGAAATCTCAGAATAATGGTGAAAAGAAGATGAATGTTTCTTTATACTCAAGGTGTGGAAAGAAGCATGGTGGAGATTGTCTTAATGGGACTATAAAATGTTTTAAGTGTGGAAAAGAAGGTCATCGAGTATCTGAGTGTCGAAGTAATGGAAAAAGGGTTGCTAATGATGTGAATAAAGAAAAGACTGCAGAGAATGCACCACCAACACTTCAATGATTCAAGTGCAAGGAAATGGGGAATTATGCTAATAAATGCCTTAATCCAAGGGTTAGTGATGATCGACATGAGCATCCACTTAAGGCAAAGGACAAAGGGAAGTCACATGCAATCACTATTGGCGATGTTGAATATGACAAAGATGTTGTGGAATGATTAAATGTTTATGTAATGGGATTCCAAAATAATGTTGTATATAGTATCGTGGAATATTGGAATATTTATGTATTGGTCTATTGTGGTTTTCAATAATTTTATGGTACCGGTAACCATGAAAAGTGATTGAGATATTTTTGGAAAAAATATGATATGCGCATAATGAAGGGATAAGGAGAAAATGAAATGTTTGACAGTATTCATGAGCTCATGACTGATATAAGGAAATAGTTATATCATGGTCTGAGTATATAGAATTTTGGGGTTTTGGAATGTGGAAAGAGTTAACTTTTGACAAAACTCATGTTTACACTAAGATTCAATGGGTATTCATTTTTCAAGAGAATACATGATTAAGGCCTTCGAATGTTTGGAATGAGACCAACAAGACATATATTATGATATATGGGGATCAACGATGGTATTAACATGCTTGTTATATGAAATCTCTGGTAATCATTTTCACTATAATATGAGAGTGGACTGCAGTATTATGGATAAGCCTAAAGATTGGAATGGATTATGTTGGACATAAGTTATTATTGTTTAAGGATATAAGTTTTTTCGATATTATTTATGGGATGTTATAGTAATGTAGTTTTAGAAAAAGAACAACCTGCGGGATGAGCGACAACCAATCACATCGGACAAGGATGTGGGAATTTAACCCACAACCGAAGTGCGACTGACCTTTATCGCCTACCACTGGCCTACAGAAAGTCCCTGTTTAGTAGAGACTAGTTTTATTATATTAAGCAGTATGATATATGAAGTATAAGACCATTTTAGGAACCATATATGATTAATATTGCTATAGATGGACTTATGTATTTTTGATAACTTTTATAACCTTTTGTTTGAGACAGATGGAATGACCCATCATTCTATCACATGATCTTCTAACACTTCACGAATGGCAAATTCAACTTCATTTCTTTAAGAGATGAAGTGGAAATTGTCCAAAGAACGACCAACGATGAGACTGTACCAAAATCACGAAAGTATTTCTTCTAATTCCAATTTCATAAACTTTAGGGAAATGATCTTGAAAACCAAAAATGTTGTCCTTGTGCCATTATATCCGATGAATTAGATGGTACCTCAGATCATCACAAATCTATGGCTTTGTGATTGATGGGTTTTTCATAGACATGTTCTCTACCACTCTCCATCAAAACTTGATGGTTATATTTTTCTTCCATATCCATATTTTCACCTATGTTCTCCTATATGGAAACCCAGTGATGAGTATCTTTGGGTAATCGTTACATTTCATACTCTAGTTTTTAAAATTAAGTTTTATTATTCCTTTTTACGATGTGGGTTTCTATAAATCGTAAACGATTTATAACCCGGACGAATTTCGAGGGAGAAATTCATTTTAAGGGGGTAGAATATAACACCCCGAGATTTTATGAAAAATATTTTTTTAATTTCATTGATGTCGTGTGTTTTAAGCTACAACAAGATTTCCTTGCGCTATACGCAACACCGTATGAGCTTGCAGTATACACAACACTATTCTTGGATCATGTTACACATAATTTTGATAGTAGTTATTCTACAAAAAATTGAGTGTGTATATATATATATATTCAATGTATAAATGAAATATGGTTGGATTATGTTATACGAAACAATGGAGGAGTCTTTCACAACACGCAACCCTGGCTTGGCTTGCATTACACGCAATCGCGACCTTCCTCGATAGCGTGTGTTTCACCCAATTCCAGGTTTCACTAAACAACAACATATTGTTATAATATTATTATGGACTAGGTGTTATGAATAGTATTAACTACATTTTGATTTTTATAACATTATTATTCATCTTACACATTTTCTAGAATATGGTATGAGAACAAAATAAATTTTTCGTGTAAAATATGTATTTTTCAAAAATTACAGTTTTCCGACATTTTGATGATGCACCCACCTTAATTCTTGTTTTTGAAATGTCTAGAAGTTAAATTTCACAAAATAAAATTCTTCTTTGGAATCAGGATATAAAAATTTACTTTGGATAAATTTTTCATATTATTCTGATAACTTTCATATTTTAATGAATAGTAAAAACATGCGATATTTTAATTAAAAACAACTTTTTTCCTCACAATAATTTATATGGTTATATTATCTTTTAAATTTGTTTTAAAGTGTAATTAGAATATATTTTTACCATTTAATTAGAGGTTTTTCATTGGAATTAATTTTACTTTGAAATTGGATATAAACAAGTGTCAATCTTTTGATTGTTTTTGTTTCTTAAAAACACGCTATTTGTTTTGATAACGGGAATTAAATTTAAAATTAATTAATGTAATTTATATGTTATGAATATGGAAAAATAGACATCAATTTTTAATTTGGAATATCAAATAATGCTTAGGCTGAATTTTTGGTATTTTTCTGAAAAACTTCAATTTTAAATGAATAGTGAAACCACTTAGTGGTAGTTAAAAAGCTGAATTTTTTAATTTAAATTATATTTTACCACTTATGTGAATTGAATTTTAAAAATCTGAGATACACAGTTAATATCAAGAACTAACATGTGGTTCAATGAGATGAAAATAATTTTTGTGAATAGTAACTTTTTGCTTTTATTTACCACGGTTAAAAATAAATAGGATAATTAAGGGTTAAAATGATATTATTATTACCCTAGAACATGTCTTAATTCTATTGGATAAGTGTAATTTGACCAAAAACAACCTTAGGAATAAAATATGACCATTTAGGACCACTTGGATTAGATTAGGACATTTAATATTAATTTATTTAAAGAAGGGTTAAAATAGTTAAAATCAACGTTTAATAAATAAATAATTTTTAATGTAGGGTTATACAAAAGATAAATTCGAATATAAATATTAATTAAAAATCTAAGAAGATTTCCTACATAGTGGTATTTTATTTATAATTTATAGACATTAAATAATTTAATTTATTTATGACACCAGGATGATGTTATTAATGAAATATTGACATAATTGATGTTATAAATACCCAAATAAATGTAATTTGAGACTTTTTATGAATTAAACTAATTTTATAGGTTAATATGACATGTTAGTATTGATTTAGTTAAATATCTTTGAACTAATCATTCTATTATGATTTTCACAAAAATCAATTACCAAATAGTGTCAAAATTGACATAAAATAGTTTATAAAAAAAATATTATATTATTAATTGTTATTTTATTCCTAAAAATCTAAGGATCAGCCAAATGACTTAGATAAGGATATATATATTAATAATAAACAACTTGGGGGTCGTTTGACTTGTTATAGTAAGTTTATTAACCTTATAGTGTAAGAAAACAAGAAGACATGGTAAAAGCAAAATTATTTAACTTAAGGTTAAATCTAAATGATAAGGTTAAAATAGAATCCTAAATTTGTATAAATTCTATTGGATAAGAGTATTTCGACCCATCCCCACCTTATCTTCAAAATAACTCAATTTTTAGCTATTAAAAACCGAATATGACTTTATAATAAAATAATATTTTTAGTTTTTCCAAAGGTGCCCCTCTCCTCCCTTATAAAGGGGCACCTCGTCCCTCTCTTCCTCACACCACTTTGAGCCTTAAAGATCGGAAAAACCCTGAAAAATTATCTTCTACACTTCCATAGTAACATCCTAGAGGTTCTGGTCTTTTTCAAAGACCAATTTTAGTGCCCCCAAGAGGAGGTCTCAAAGAGGCGCTTCAAACAAGAGGTAATGTCTGTTACCGATTCTTTCAACTTTACTTCTTCTTCCACTTATTCTTATTTAGTTGTTTCATTATTAAGTAATAACATCAGTATAAATCATATACTTATATGTTATTATAATTATGAAACAACCCTATTTCACCATCTATCTGTTCTACGGAAAACAAAATCACCACGCGTGCGTACGTACAGAATACCGTCTCCACACCGTGGTGAAATCTGTTTTTCCACCCAAACCGTAAATGGATGGGTATAATGGTGTAAAGAATACCTATATATGGTCATTATAACATAATACTGATTCTGATATATTATACCATCCACTCCAATTCTGTTAAATAATTATGGGAATGTTATCATCGCTCGTGCGTACGTACGGACTACCATCTCCACGACGCGATGAGATTCATTATCCATGTTAACCATACATGAATGATCATAAAGATTATATAATGAATAATAATTAAATATATTAAATAATAATTCTACTCGATTTATGTATATATATACGTATGTTATCTATTTAGTTTCATTCAATTCAATAAGGAAACGAAAACAACGTTCATGCGTACGTACGGCCTACCGTCTCCATGAACGGTGTATTTCATTCCTTTTATAGATCTATAATATATATATGTATATGATGAATATATATTATATATAAATCATGTTTTAAATTATGTAATTATTTAAATCAGGATATAAGTAATAATATCAAGAACGACAAGTCAAAACACATACGATAAATGAAATGATTTTAACCAAAACACTGCTTTAACATGGAATTTACAAAAGAACGGGTAATATAAAGTCATAAGTGAAACATATATGATATTATAACAATGAATATGATTCTTTTATAAGTCAATTACATTATTTAAATAATTATACATGAGTTTCGGATACGTACGAAGCATATCAGACCTAAGGTAAGGGATAATTTGTCAAATCTCATTTTTATCCGAGATTTCTTATTCGTAAATATTTACTGGGGTTATTGCTATCAACCATGTCCATGTTTTATAAAAGTTTATTCATGTGTGTTTAAAGTAATTTTTACCCATTTTGACATTTACCCCATGGTATGGAAGGAATCTTTCTTTTATTTACCTTACAATGTACTTTTTGACTTTTCTGACAAAAGTACGGGAAGAATGTTTTTTTTAATGTATACGGCATGAAAGGATTTTTACGGTTTTATAAAGCCTTATTTTCATGAAGGTTACTCCAAAATATTTCATTAATATTTTCAACAAAATCCTTTTCTTTTAAAATTGCATGACATTTTTTGAAATGAAAATGATTTTGAAGAAAAAAGGTTATTTTCCTCAAGAATTCATTTCAAGTGTTTTATCAAAACCATTTTCATCTAAGATGACATTATTTCACATGTGTATGTTTCAAGTATCATGTCTCTATGATTTACATGGTTGCACTTTTCTAATGATGAAATGATATCCAAATTTTTTGTATGGATTACGTTCTGATGGAATGATGTTTATGAAACCCTTTTTATTCTTGGGTTATGATGAATGATTTATGTTTATATTGTGGCACACGAAAGAATGATATCAATATGAGATGGGTGGGAACTATATCTCCCTCCAATGTAGTGGGTAAAGATTTATATCTCATGAGGTAGACATGGATGGAATGGAAAGTTAAACCAGTTCAGTAATACAGGACTAGAATGAGGAGTGAACTTGATTCAGAAAGGGACTTTTTCCACTAAGATGGTCTTGGAAGCAATGCCTTGGCTACTATGGAAATCATATCATGTGCTTAATGGTTTCCACAATTACATGTTTTATTCCCATGATAATTTATCATGATTAATGTTTCTTCATGATCTATGCCTTACGTACTGCCATGTTTTATATCATTGCTCATGATTTTGATGTTTAGATTTTATGCTCATGTTTTTTTACATTCAAATGTCTAAGGATTGTTTTATGTTCTCTATGCTTACCCTTACTTAGCATTTGAGCTCACCCCTTTTTATGTTTTATTTTCCCCAGGAAATAAAGAAAGGTTTTAGGTAAGTAAACGAAAAGGGTAAGATCTTTATAGTAGACGTTGAAGATCTTTCAACATGATTAGATGTTTGTATTCCGAGTTTCCAAAGACACTAAACTATTACGATCCTTGTGTGTCTGTTTTTTTTATGTATTAAGTATTCCGAAAAAGTAATGTAATGTCCATGTACGTCAAGCTTTGGGTCTCTACACCCTCCCCGTGATAAAGTATGATGGTATACATTTTTAGATTTGATCTCCTAATGAGATCTCCTTGCCTTATATAAAATAAGAATAAATAAATCATTGATAATATCATTAATATAAAAAAAATTCTACAAGGTAATATTCCACTTACCAAAAATTCATCTCATATTCTAATTTCAAAAAATTTCTTCCAAGTATATTCATCTATAAATTGATATATATCACATGAATTATGATTTTTTCTATGCACAAAAATGAAATATTATGTGAGGGGTGATTTGAAATCCATCCATCTCCTAGCATCCAATGATAAACATTTCTTCCTAACTCCTCCAGTGTCAAGTATATCATATGTCATCTGATAAGAATGGGGAAAACATATATTACTATAAAAAATTCAATATAAGTAAAATAATAAAAAAAATATTAACATAATGGTATCCCATAATTGATATAGTGTTTATTTTTCAACACTTCTCTAATCATCAATCAAAATACTGACTTTTCTTTTAGCAAGAACTAATATAAAACTCCTAAATTATTTTGAATTAGGAACCCTTATAATATCATTATCATAAAAATATACCAATATCCTGTAGTCATGGTTATAGGAAACTGATAATTTTTGTAAACATGTGCAACCACCTTTACCAACCCTTGAACTCTTCTTTTTCCTTGTGGGAGTACATGTCTCTGGTAAAGAAGGATGGATCTCATCAAGAGGAGCATGTTCACATTTCTCCCTAGATGTATGTGTGTGATCATCTCCAAAATTATGTGGTGGATTAGTTTATTGATTATTAATTATACTAAAAATAAAAGAAATAAACAATTAATACACAATATACAAATTCAACTATTACCATAATAATATAAATAAAAATTAAAAAATTATTAGACAAAAAATTAAACTAAATTAAACTTGAAAAAATGTAATTCATGTTTGTTATAGTTAACTAAAATGCTAACAGTAGTAATGGGATATGAAATTTCATGTAAATGAATAAAAAAAATCCAAAAATGGTTTGTGAATAGTTAAAATGATTCAGCATAATAAATCATTATTTACAAAAAAAAATTCAATATACTCTTATTAAATATTTTTGTTTTCATTTAACATATTAAATTAAAAATAATTTTATTTCCTAAAAATAAATTAATAGAAAAGTTTCGTAAGGGTAAAAATGGTAAACTAAACAAAACTAGACTAATATAAACAAAAACATAAACTTATTAGTCATATTATGTGTTATAATAAAAAAATAAATTAAAATATATACACTTTTATGAAATTTTAAAAAGTAAATGAGAACTAGAAATATGTTATGACCAATAATATTAGGAATATAAAAAAGTATTTTTTCAGAAATTCCATCTCCGTGATAGTTTCTTATGGAATAAACCATGTCTACCACATTCTCATTGATATTATCTATTAATGTTTCCATGAAAGTCATGATCTCACATAAATCAAAATCTTCGTGAAGTTTATCATCACTAACATACTATGTTTTCCTTGTAAAAAATATCCCAATAAATATATGATTGATCAAGAACATAGAATTTTTTTTGATTGTGTTTCCATTATAAAAGGATTAGATGTGTATTCCAATCTATTCATATTAACAAGTTTCATTGAAAATTCGTAGTGTCTTTCATTGTTTTGGCAGATAAACCATTTGTAGTTAAACCCATAAACTTGAAATTTAATGTAATCAACCTCCCATATTTCTTCAATGACTCCATAATATGCACTATATATGTAAATTTGGTTTTTGTCTTTAGCACTATAAATATGCATTGCTTATGAAAACACCAATACACTACTATTCTAAACTGCGCTTATATTTTCTTGATCATTCATATGAAATGTATAACTATTAATGAAATACTCAGACCATGTTATAAATTTAAACTTGGACCACCCACTAACCATTTAATGTTTTGGACTCATCTGATCTACCAAGCACGATCTCTTTAAACCATGGAAAAAATGTTTTGTTATGATCATTCAAAATCCAAATATCTTTTTTCTTTGGATAAAGTTGTTACAACACATTAATATGAAATGTTATATATGGTTGAGAATCATCTATGTTATTCAAGATGTATAAATGTTCCTTTTTTATTCGTTCTCCAATAAAAGGTTTGAATTTCAATATGTAGATCCATTTCTCCCATAATTAACTCATTCATGGAGAGATGGAGGCAAACCAATGTACTTTACTATAGACAAGTATCTTGTAAAAAACTCTACAAACTCCTCATAAATATATTTCTCAACAATTGAGGATTCATGTCGATATGGATTCTTAACATACCCCTTATAAATATTCATATACATTTCAAAAGGATATATCCATTGTAGATATATAGGTCTAAAAATCTTTATTTCATTCACCAAATGAACCATTAAATGCACCATGATATGCTAAAAAAGAAGGAACATACATTTACAATTGAAAAATTATATAAATTACTTCATTTTCCAAATTGTTTAAAGCATTTATATCAATCAACTTATTAAAAATTGAATTGAAAAAATATGAGACCTTCATTATAGTCTTTCTGACACATATGAGTAATATTCCATGCAGTGAAACTAGTAGAAGTTGTTCCATCACGACGTGACGATCATGAGATTTCATACCTTTCAAATTCAGGTCCTTTAAAGACACAAAAATTTTATCATGAAGATGCTGAAAAAATCTATTTTTCTCCCTCTTAGATAATGTATGAATATTCGGGGGCAAGAATTTTTTCTTTCCATCAAGAGTGGGAGTTAACTCCAAATATATTCCCATTGAGAGTAAGTCCAATCTTTCATTCAAACCATATTTAGTCTTTCCTCTCATATCTAACAATTTTATAGTCAATATATCACAGATATTCTTCTCTATGTGCATGAAATCAATGTAATGTTTGACCTCGTGATATCTCCAATATGGTAGCTCAAAAAATATTGACCATTTGTTCCAAATATTTCAATCATTACCAGATTTATATGTCTTTCTAAAAGTCACATCAAGATTTTTCACCCTCTAAAATAATGATAAGTGGATAAAGGTTTTAGAGAAATATAAAATTCTTGTAATCTATTTAATTCCTTTTTTAATATTCTATAAGAGTGATCCATAGAAAAAAACTTACGATAATCCATGTATACTATTTTTCTCCCATGATTTAGTTGATAATATGAAGTCTGTTGTTCAAAAATTGGACACACTTTATTCCCCTTAACAGTATATCAAGAAAAATTTCTATATGTTGGAAAGTAATTTATAGTGAGAATAATCATTATGTGCAATTGAAAATAATTCATTTTATAAGAATCATAAAACTTAATACCATCCTGCAATAAGAGTTTCAAATAATCAATTAATGGTGATAAGAAAACATCGATATCATTTCTAGGCTGTTTTGGACCAGATATCATTAAACTCAACACGATATATTTTCACTTCATACAAAATTCAGGAGATAAGTTGTAAAAAACCAATAAACCAGCCATGAACTGTGTGTGCTAATAAGTCTTTGATATGGATTCATTCCAACGGTGCATAGTCCATGTCTGATATTTCTAGCTTCATTTCCTAATATAGGAAATTGCTGATCAATTTTCTTCTACTGTAGAAATTTAGCTGGATGCTATAATTTTCCATTACGTATTTTCTCATCTTCATGTCATCTTAACCTTTTTGCATCATCTGAATTTTCAAATAAACATTTCAAAAGAAGAATTATATAAAGATACCAAAATGATTTGGAAGGTGTCTCTATAACTACTAAATTAGCATGAAATTTTTCTATTAATTTATACCATGAAGTCCCACATTTAGAACACTTTGATAGAAATTTATATTTCTTCCTAATCATTTGGGTAGATTTGTATTTTTTTTTGTAACCTAATCCCATTGAGCATAGTATTTTCTTTACTTTATAATGTGAATCTAGAAGATAATTGTCTTTAGGAAGAGTATCTTTCAATAATTATAGAAAATCAGTAAAAAGTTTGTCACCCCAACCATGTTTTTCCTTCATGTTAATTAATATTACCATTGATGATAAAATGGTAAATTCTGTACAACCCTTATATAATGGTTTTTCAGTATCACCATATAGATGCTCAATTGTCGGTTCTTTCTCAATTTCCACTACTTCAATATAACAAATCATTTCCTCAATTTCATTAGAGTTATCATCTTATAAAGCATCATAATAATTATATATGATATTCTTCCCAGTTTCACCATGCCAAATCCAAAGGCTATAACTAAGATTAAAACCATGAAAAACTACATGATCTTTGATCTCTCTACTTTTCAAATTCATTATATTTAAACATTTTAGGCATGGATAGAAAAAAATGTCATTGTTTGGAATATTTCATTTAGAAATTTCCAAAAAAGAACCAAAACCTTACTCATTTTCATCACTTATTATAAGTTCCGTAATAAAAATCTGACTCATTTTTATTTATAAAAAATATAAAAATAAATATGTTGTCAAAAGAATATAGTGATGATAAAATTGAGTATAAATAATTCAAGTCAAACCAGGTTTAAATTTATATCAATGATATCATACTTTTAAAGTAACATAACTTTTAAATTTAAAAAAAATATATTTATGCATATTTAAAAAGTATAATTATCAATTCTAGACAATAATAAAATATAAGTTAAAATATAATTGACAAATAGGATGTAAAACACTAATCGAAATATAGAAAAATGTCAGATTGGCTCTAATTAATTATATAACATATAATAAGGTTTTTAGGAGAATTATGATTACTTTATGAGTTTTTATTTAATAAATCATGTACATTCATATATAATATTAATTATACAAAAGGAATGCAGATAACCTAATGTTCCACTAAATATATGGCGTATGATTAGCCACTAACATTTTTTTCCTAAGTGGTTCTATTTTATCTATTAGTCCATAAGTATGGTGATTAATGGGACACATCTATCTTATATTATATAATACATCATCAATCCTTACATTTCTATAATACTATGCTAAGAAAAATCATTCAATCTATATGTAACATATAAATAAAAATAAATACAAGAGTACATCTGTAACCGTGTCAGGAATAGTTATATGAGGAATCCAATAAAAGGGATCTATAATATTTCTTAACGATGCACATTCAATGTGAAAATTAATATAATTATATAATGGATTGAAAATAATTTACATTACACTAAACCAGAAACAGGGTTTTCTACATGAAAGTGTGGTTTAATACTATATCATAGTTCAATAAACATCTGTCAAAAAATTCAGTGCAAATGCTCTTCCATACAGTAGAAACCCCAAAACATTAAGATATAATGGAAAATTTATAATCTAAAATATTACATTAAAAAGTAATTAAATCCACACATTTTTATTTAAATCAACTAATAACTAATGTATATGAATATGGTAATCTGAGATTTGGGACGATTAGATCAATATACGAACATATAATGATAAGGCCGACAAAACGTGAGAGTATATAAAGCTGGTAATGTGATATGTGAGTAAACATAAACTAAAAAAACAAAAGTTAGGTCATATATTAATTTTAATGTATTAAAAGGAAAATCGATGTGTGAGGCTTAATTGAGAGTTGAGAGACGAGCAGATCGAATGAAAACAATGAGCCGATGAAATGTGGGGATGTAAAATGATGGAAAACTAAGATTGTAGGCCATTAGATCAAAGAAACAAGGTTAGGTCTTCCATGTGTGATAGAGACATGTTTGCTTTCATGAGATCGAATAACACCGAAATGAATCAAAGTGAGAATTCATAAAATTTTAAATGGTTTATAACATCAGTTATTATATAACTGACATTTTAAAGTAATTTTTACTGATTTTCATGTTGGTTATATAATAACTGACATTATCAATTCTATTTTTCACATCGGTTATAAAATAACTGACATTATAAATAAATAATATTTTCTTTATAATGTCGGTTATTTTTTAACCAAATTTATAAATCTCTTTATCACACCGTTTATTATATAACTGATGTGATAAAGAATGCTACA
This sequence comes from Viscum album, assembly GCA_963277665.1. Classification (NCBI taxonomy): domain Eukaryota; kingdom Viridiplantae; phylum Streptophyta; class Magnoliopsida; order Santalales; family Viscaceae; genus Viscum; species Viscum album. Next base: position 1,313,390,278 of record OY728137.1, read on the forward strand.
TGTTTTCTCACATCAGTTAACTAATAACCGACATGATAAAGCATGATACTTGTTTTTTCAAATCTGTTATTAGATAACCTACATTATAAAGAAACATATATGGATTTTTCATGGTGGTTAAAAATAACCAACATGAAAAAGGAACATGAAAAATACATTTTCTACTAGTCACATGTCAGCAGGTGAAGGTTGAGCACTTGGTTTTGGCAGGCCTGAAGCCGCATCATGAGATCCCAAAGTGAAAATGGTATAGAATATCCCTTGAATTTGTGATAGGACTTCAATGGATAACGTATGTCCATGATGCCATCCAAGTGATAATTTACCAACTTACCAAGTTGGTGCACATCCTTACCATCAATTAATAGATTTCAATTGATATTTTGAGGCAGTTGTATGTGAAGGAGAACATATGGATTCATGGGGTACCCTAGATTATTTCCTATGACCGTGATGCATGATTTACATCATGGTTGTGGTGAGGCCTATAATAGGCATTTGAGACCTAGTTGAGGATGAGTACAACATTCCACCCCCAGACGGATGGGAAGACCGAGCACGCTATCCAGGTGTTAGAGGATATGTTGAGGGATTATGTTTTAAACTTCAACTAGATATGGGGGGATCAATTATCATTGTTAGAGTTCACTTATAATAGTATATATTACTCTATGATAAACATGGAACCCTTTTAATCCCAATACGGGAGACCCTTTTGGTCACCCGTCTACTAGAATGAGATTAGTGATGCATGTCTAGTTGGAAATGAGATGGTGCAGGTGAGGATGGAGATGGTTTGGGTGATATGGGAGTGTATAAGGACAACACAAATATGATATAAATCTTACATATATCAATGTTTTATGCCCTTATATTTTGATAAGGGAGGCCAATTTTTTCTGAGATTCTCCCCATGATAAGGATTTCAGAGGTGTTATCAAGGAGTCAAGTTGTCCCTGAGGTTCATCGGGCAATTAAAGATATTACATAGGGATGGTGAGGTTGCTTACCACATATAATTAACCATAAAATTGGAGTGAGTGCATTAAATCTTCCATGTGTTGCAGCCGATGAAATATGTTCATGACCCAATGCATATTATTGATTTGGGAGAGCTAGACATCAATTATGAATCCACCTTCACAGAGTAACAAGTGGTGATCAAGGATTCATATGAGAGGATCATGTGTGGATAAAACATTACCTTATTTCATGTTTCATGGCACCACGAGAGCCTATAAGATATATCCTGGGAGCAAGAGAGTCAGATGAGAGTTCAATATCCTCACCTTTTTGTTTATATTATGCTTTTTGGGGGTATAAATACTTGAAGGAGGGGAGAATTTAGTGAATCGGTTTTTTCCTTATAAGACTTTAGAATATATTAAGGAATATTTTCAAAGTCATACACAGAGATGACGTGAGATTATGAGGCCTAGTGAGCCTGAAATTTACATTATAAAAATATTAAATATCATGCATGAACAATTTTCTAGAAATAGAAGAATAAATCACAAATAGAGTCTCAAATTTTAATTCTGATACCAAGATTGAATTTGAAATGTGTGGTTTATTCTAGGTGTGACGTAATATTGGTTGGTTATAAATGTTCAGATGAGGTAGTTGTTGGAAGGTATGTTAAGAAAATTAATTAATTAATTAATTTAATACCCAAAAACTTAATTCACTCTTTAAATAGAATTTTATGTCAATTCTCTTCGGTTATCCACATAACCATGGGATATTTTAAAGGATCCTCTAACATTAATCATTGGTGGATCGAGATCGGATGACAAACAACTATTGGATCGAGGTGGATCGTGAGGAAAAAAATGTTGTGGGTATTCCTCATCGCTAGAGAACATATTCTTCACTAACAATCAATCCATAATCAAGGAAGGACTCCTTAATTTCGTTTTCTACCCTTTTTATTAAAATATTGAGCATGTATTAATTATTTTATTTTTATATGTGATTCATTTATTCCTTTGCATGATCCATGTAGGCTTGTTTTATAATTGATCCATTAAAACCAATTTTCCCTCGGATTAACCCTTCTTATATGATAATTGGACAATAAATCTTGTCCAATTATCGTTGAACTTGTTCTTTTGATTTTCCCCTCCCTATTCATCATGTTATTTTCCATTATCCCATGGGATTGCGGTTTGAAGTTTCCGAGATGGGTTCGAGCATGGTCAAACCCCTACATTCATTTTGGTTGTGGGAACAATGAATGATTTATAAATTAGTGGATGGATTGGGATGATTCCATGGTTTGGGGTGATGGAGACAAAAATATAAGGATATATTTATTTTTCTCTGGTTGTGGTTGTGAAGTAGCATGATAGGAGAGTCCCATGGGCATACGGATGGTTGGAATCTAGCCCTCAGAAACAGATCAGGCATGAGATACCCTAGATCCACATCCCCAGAGGTGATTTTTGGTGGAAAAAACATCAACTATGGTGCGACGATAATACGTGGTGCTTCCCAGGGTTTCATCGGAAAACCCGACTACACAACATGTAGTCCAAGAACACATGTCGCGTAGTCCCCTGGCTATGGCGGCTAAGGTTTCAGGAAAGAGATAAGGATAACAAACCATGTGGATATTACTAAACACCATGTGACCCTCCTTGGGAATCTAAGACATGTTCCAGCTACACATGACTAAGATCCCATGTGAGAGGACATTCCACATACTTCAGGAGTAAATATCATGACCTAGGGTACACAGGCCTGACCTGGTGCCCAGACACAGCCTTGTACATGACCAGGTACATGGGTATGACCCTAAGTACATGGGTATTACTAGGATAACATGAGTAGGCCCCTGGTGTCTAAGAAATTCCATGTAGTATAACTACATGTAGTGTAGTGATACATGTCCAGCCAAGCCATCAGATAGAAGGGACATGGTCGAGAGGCATGCTGAGGTAACACGCCATGTGACCCCTGGTACACACCTTCTAATTTTCTTAGGGACTTACAACTTGCATGTTTTATTCTTTTAGACTCATATTTTTTCCCATGAGTAGCTTATCCTGAGAGTTTTTTCACATAGAATTCGATGGTATCCTTCATATTGGATTTCAAGATATGACATGAGGTGTTGAGATCATGATGCTTTTTTAGGTGATTCTAAACCAATAGAAATGATCCAACATGATAATTAGATAGAGTTCAGGATTACAACCCCCTATAACAATAGGGTATGTACCCCCATACTCCTTACACTAGTTGAGTGGTACCCCCTATGGTACTAGGGAACAAGTCCTCTACCCTCTAAGTGGAATCCCCATATGGTACTAGGGAACATGTCCTCTACCCACTGAGTGGAACCTCCCTTGATGCGCCAGGGAATGGGTCCTCTATTAAAACCTACCAAGTGGCACCCCCTAATTCATTAGGGCGTGGGTCCTTCATTCACTAAGTGGAACCCCTTATTGTGATAAGGCGCAGGTTCTCCATTATTTGAGTGATACCCCCTAACACACTAGTATATAGATCCTCAAACTATCCGTTGAGTGATATCTTCCTATCATACTAGGGTGTGAGTCCTCCATTAGAGATTATACCACTTATACAAGGACCCAGCCTTAAAACGTTACTTAATCTTGAACTTTAATCAAGAACATACAATATAACACATTAAGGATATTTTAGTATTTAGAGTTTTAGATAATTAGGATACCTTTCATACAAAACATACCACATTCATACAAGAGGATACAACTAAAAATAGTTTCCATTTTTATCAAAATATAAAACATTAAAGCTTAAAACATGATTTCATTGAAAAATATTCAAACATTTAACTTGGATTCACTATTTTTCTTACACATCCTTATAACCATTGAAAATCATTTAAAAACATGGGATGAGCACAAAAATCTATGTAAGGGATATAAAAATATAGAAAGAACACATTAGTCCATGAATACTTGTAACATGTGAAATTATTTTCAAAAGACATACTTGTCACCCATATAAACTTACTTTGTTAAACATGATATTTAAAAAACATCCAAAAAAAACATAATAACATAAATATAACCCTTAAAGGTACCTTTTTTCATTACATAAATAATATTTTAATGCTCGCAGCTACCTTATAATTTTTAACCTTCATGGCTACCTTATAGTTTGTGTAACCATCGTAGTTACACATGGAGTAACCATATGGTCGACCTCCAACTTATCCACACCCAATGCATTGGAGGTAGATATAGGTCCCACCCATCATCATAATTAATGACCAAGAACTAGAACATAATCATAAAAAATGAATAATTTTATAAAACATTGCTTTTAAATTTTGTAAAATAGAATTTTAAAAGAGGATTTCAAAAGAAAATCCCCTTACATATATCATATAATCAAAGTGAGACTTAATAGAGTGAATGGAATATGTATATACACTGTAAATAAAAATAATTAAAAATAATATAAACATAATTCATCACATAATCAATTTAAATACCACATAAATAATGAAGTATAAGGTTAACCCAAAGGATGGAAATTTGGTTAAGAATTCCCTTACCTCGGTCTTGTCTTACATAAAAATTGTTTAAACCGCATTTATAATGGTTAAAAGAGTGTTATTAAAATATTAATGAAAAATATCAATATTTATAATACCTTATATGATAATTTCATTACATCATTTCACCCTTTAATTGTTAGTATTTTGTTCCTTCCATTGTTTTGGGAGGGTTCTTTACACGATTTCCATGATTGGTTCATGATGGTTGTTCATGTAAATTGAAATTGAAACTCTAGAATTGGAGGGAAAATATATTTAAATATTTTCATTAACATAAATTATACCATTTAACATTTTGATGTTTGATATGAGGATTATTCATAAGTAAAAACAATAATGATGTTCATTTAGATCATTTTAGTGGTTCTTTGATAATAACGAACTCATTTTGTTTTATAAATTAAAGCCATATATGAAAAATAATTCCAGAATCATGGATGAGACATAATACATATATTATAACCTGGTACAACAATAAAATTTTCTTCATGACAATCCGTTAAGTAATTAAAGAAAATTTAAATCACATCTCCCACGATGTCGGTAATTCGACACATCACATACCATGTTTTTATTCCTTGAATAAGTGGGGGAGGAGAAGAAGATTGGTGAGGAATTTTACATGAAAATTAGAAAATACAGAATATAAATGATTAATGGAGCTTTAATTCCTCTTTTATAATAGTATATGAAGAAATAATAATAAAATAAAGGAACTCAAAATAAAAGAAGAGTTGAGAAATCTCTCATGAAAATTATGCAGCCTAACGACGTCACTTAAAATTTCATAAAATATTTTGATGAGAGGAAAGGGGCCTCGAATAATTCTAACATAATATGGTAAGTAAGGGGAATATTTCAATTCATATACCAACATAATTCAAAGGTAATGAAAAAGAATAACATAAAATGAATGAAAAGAAAGAAAATAAAAGAGGATGTTTACCTCTCGATCTCTTCTCATTGAGATCCTTCTTAAGGACCTGGGTTTTGGCCTTTTGATGATACCGGATGCTCTAGTAAGTGTGTAAGGTCCTTTATATGAGTATTGGTAATAACTTAGGTAAGGATAAAGTCTTGAGAGGTGTAGGAGTAAGAGGGGAATGAGGGTACTGTTTATAGTGGAGGAGAGGAGGTATTTAATATTATTTTATTCATTATTATAATATTTTTTCTCAAGACTATGAATAATATTAATTAATGTGACCCCAAATAGTAATAATGGAATTTGAGTTCAAAAAAAGTGGTCTTACATCACTTATGATGTCATAAATTTTTTATTTAACTGATAATTTGAATATACAGTATTTTACAGTATTTCACTATTCATCGAAAATTCAAGAATTTCTGAAAAATCCAAAAAATTTACCCTTACCATTTTTTGATGTTTAGAATTCAAAAAGGAAGTCCATTTTTTGAAAATAATTTTCTAAATATCATTAATTTAATTTTTAAATAAAATCATACTTAATTCAAAAATTAATAATTAAAAACCATAATTACTTTTATATCACATTGAAAAATTAACCAAGATATCATTATATTAATTCCTTAAGAAAATAAAATAATAATACAATTTAATATTCACTAGGGTCATATTACTATTCATATTACTATTCATAATGGTATGTTACTATCCACCAAAAAAACAAGTTGATTCCATTAGGCTCCAAATTACTTACTAACCACAATTGTAGACGACCATTTTTGGAAATTAAAAACATAGAAGTGGAAAAATTATTTTTAAAGAATATTTATAAATATCTACTTAAAACAAAATTTCAAGCATTACAATTTTTTTAAAAAAAAACTGGGATGTTACATTATCCCCACCTTTAGGAAATTGCATCCTCACAATATTATTTACTTATAAAACAAGTGAGGGTACCTTGATCATGGTGTCCACCTGATTTCATCATAATATTGCTCACATAAATTGAAGGTCCAAAAATTGAAACAATTATTTATATATCCTTCAAAATTATTTGCTTACTTTATCCAAATACACCTTGTACAACTTGGGTCATATGGGTGTTCACAGAAAAATAGTTTTGGAAAATAATCATGTATGACATATAATTTCAAAACATCTGATAAAACATGATTTTTATAATATTTTCATATCGATTTTGAGTTGAAACTTTCAATAAATGGTCCTTTTAAAATACCATAAGTATGTTTTGAAAGGGTATATTTTAAAAGAAAATATAAATAGGTTGTGCAAGGTTCTCCTTCTTCAACACCTTTTTCAAAATCATAATATGCTTCAAAATCTTGTGATAAGGTAGAATATTTAAAAATTCCTTTATAATGTTTACCTTTATTCAAAATATGAGAATATTGAGAAAATAGGAATTGATTCAATAAAACACATGATCCACGATGGCATCGAGGTATAGTGGAGGTGTTTTATATCTAAACCAATTGTTTACAAGTGAGTTGTATCTTAGAATTTTTTTTAGAGTCGCCTGGACATGACTTTACAATAATTATTTCAAGAAAGTCATCAGAAAGAGATATTAATGTCATTTGATATCCTCCTCCTTCCAGTTTTAACTGACTTTCCTTGATCTTAAATGTTATAAAACAAGGATTTAACTTAAAGAGTATACATATAGACTAACCATATGTTTAACGAAAACTCATAATCCCTAAATTTTGATAAACCTTTCCTCTGAAACCAACTATAAGGACCCTGCCTTAAAACGTTACTTAATCTTGAAATTTAGTCAAGAACATACATTATTACACATTGAAGATATTTTTGGATTTAGTGTTTTATATAATTAAGATACCTTCCATACATAACATACCACATTCATACAAGAGGATACAACTAAAAACAGTTTCCATTTTTCTCAAAATATATAACATTAAAGCTTAAAACATGATTTCTTTGAAAAATCTTAAAAAATTTAACTTGGATTCATTATTTTTCTTAAACATCCTTATAACCTATTAAAATCATTTAAAAACATGGGATGAGCAAAAAAATATCAGTAAGGGATATAAAAAGATGAAAAAAACACATTAGTCCATGAATACTTGTAACGTTTGAAATCATTTTCAAAAGAAATACTTGTCACCCATATAAACTTACTTTGTTAAACATGATATTTAACAAATATCCACAAAAAAATAATAACATAAATATAACCCTTAGAGTTACCTTTTGGTATTACTTACATAATATTGTAACCCTCACGACTACTATATAATTTGTAACCCTCACGGCTACCTTACAATTTGTGTAACCATCATAGTTACACATGGAGTAACCATACAGATGACCTCCAAATTACACATAACCAATGCATTTGAGGGAGATATAGGTCCCAACGTTCATCATAATCAATTAACAAGAACCAGAACATAATCATACAACATGAATAATTGCATAATAACAATGCTTTTAAAATTTGTAAAGCAGAATTTTAAAAGAGGATTTTAAATGAAAACACCCTTACATATATCATATAATCAAAGTGATACTTAATAGAGTGGATGTAATATGTATATACACTATATATACACATAATTAAATTTAATATAAACATAATTCATCACACAATCAATTTAAATACCACCTAAATAATCAATTATAAGGTTAACCCAAAGGATGGAAATTAGGTTAAGAATTCCCTTACCTCGGGCTTGTATTACTTAAAATTTGAGTAAACCTCCTGGATAAAGGTTAAAATAGTGTTATTAATATCTTTCAGAAACATATTCATCTTTATAATACCTTATATGATCATTTCATTACATCATTTTACCCTTTAATTGTTAGTATTTTGTTCCTTCCATTGTTTTGGGAGCCCTCTTTACATGATTTCCATGATTGGTTCATGATGATTGTTCTTGTCAATTGGAAGTGAAACTCCAGAATTGTAGTGGAAAGATATTTAAATATTTTCAATACCATAATTTATACCATATATCATTTTGATGTTTTATATGAGTATGATTCATAAGTTAAAACATTAATGATGTTCGTTTAGATCGTTTTAGTGGTTCTTTGATAATAACAACCTCATTTTATTTTATAAATTAAAACCATATATAAAAAATAATTATATAACCATAGATGAGACATAATACCTATATTATAAACTGGTTCAGCCATAAAAATGGTTTCATGACTAGCCATTAAGGATTTAATGCAAATTGAAATCACATCATCCACGATGTCGGTAATTCGACACATCAGAGTCAATGTTTTTATTCCTTGAATAAGTTGGAGGGGAGGAAAATATTGATGATGAATTTTACATGAACATTAGAAAATACATAATATTAATTATTTATGGATATTTTATTCCTCTTGGTTAAGAGGAGATGAGGAAATAATAATAAAATAATGGAACTCAAAAATAAAATAAGAGTTGACAAATCTCTCACGAAAATTCGGCAGCCTAACGACGTCACCTAAAATTTCATAAAACATTTTGATGATAGGAAAAGAGTCTCTCATCATTATTAAATAATATGAAAATTAAGGTGAATATGGAGAGACATATACCAACATAATACAAAGGGAATGAAAAATAATAACATAAAATGAAAGAAAAGAAAGAAAATAAAAGAGGATGTTTACCTCTTGATCTCTTCTCCTTGAGATCCTTCTTAAGGCCTTGGGTTTTGGCCTTTTGGTGAGACCAGAATCTCTAGGACGTGTGGAAGGGATTTGTGAGGAGTATTGGGAAGAACTTAGGCAAGGATCAAGTATTGAGAGGTGTGGGAGGAAGAGGGGAATGAGGGTGGTATTTATAGTGGAGGAGAGGAGGTATTTAACATTATTTTAATCATTATTATAATATTGTTTCTCAAGACTATGAATAATATTAATTCATGTGACCTGAAATAGTAATAATGTCATGTGAGTTCAAACCAAGTGGTCTTAAATCACTTATGATTCCATAAATAGTGTATTTAACTGATAATTTGAATATATGATATTTTATTGTATTTCACTATTCATCGAAAATTCAAGAATTTCAGAAAAGTACCAAAACTTCACCCTTACCATTTTTTGACATGGAGAATTCAAAAATGAAGTCCATTTTTTGAAAATAATTTTCTAAATATAATTAATTTAATTTTTAAATAAATTCATACTTAATTATAACATTAATAATTTATAAACTGTAATTTCTTTTATATCACATTGAAAAATTAACCAAGATGTCATTATCTTAAATCCTTAAGAAAATAAAATAATAATACAATTTACTATTAACTAGGGTCATATTACTATTCATATTACTATTCATAATGGTATGTTACTCTTCACCAAAAAAACAAGTTGGTTCCATTAGGCTCTAAATAACTTACTGAACACAATTGTAGATGACCGTTTTTTAAAATTCAAAACATAGAAGTGAAAAAATTAATTTTAAAGGATAGTTATAAATATCTACTTAAAAAAAGTTTCATGCATTTCAATTTGTTTTTTTTAACTGGGATGTTACACCTTAGGCTGTGGAGTGGTGGCAAGGTGTGGGTCCTCCACATAACTTTCTCATAGAGACATGTGAGATTTTGGGCATCAACGATGGACATTTGGAGCTTAGGAAGACTCATTGTCCTAGGCTGAGTTATGATATGGATATCCCCTTTCTCGCACATCCTATTTTCTTTATGATCACACACACACACATATATATTGTTGGGTTTTGTTTCCATATTTCTTTGGGTTGAGTTTAATACTTATATTGTATCTCTCTATTTCATCTTTTGTGGTTTTCAGGGAATCTTATTGGGTATGTTTATACTCACCCCTATATGATATTTTCCCACAGGAGTCGAGTCTTATGCAGATTAAGGATTGTTTGGTGGTGACATCAGTGTAGAATAGTTATACTTGGATGCATAGGACATGTACAGTGGTTGGTCTTGGAGATCTAGATCTAGGATCTCTCATCTTTCTTTATTATAGTTTTTGTTAGGTTGGGACTTCATTTCTAGTTGTGCATGTATTTTTCCCGTTTACAATTTGCTTTTATTCTATCATACTCTAATGTATACCATAGAGGCTATTACATTCATGTTTTTAATCTATATTTTACAACATTTTTATTATTACTCTACACATTGTATGGAGATAGTTGGGTACATATGTAAAGGTACACTAGGAAAAGGCTGCCCATATACATTCTTTTTTCTCGATGATTATCTCCATACCCTAGCCTATTGGAGGTGTTCTTAGGGTTGTCGTGGCTCAGCCTTCCACTATCCAGGTAGTCCCCAATGGATTGGTTCATGATAGTTGAAAACAAAACCATCACTAATAAATTAATATATATATATATATATATATGAAATTTGATGTCCACAAAAGTTCATGTTTCTAGAAATGGTTTGATATATACATATGATCACATAAATGGATAACATATGATTCTCATGGATGGTTGCATCAATTAATGCTAATAAATAATCATTGGCATATAGGAAACTAGTTTCACATTGGGATTTGGGAATAATTAAATAACATGAATTAAATATTTAATAGATTCTCATATTAGGAAATAACCCCCCCCCCCCCCCAATACGGTGCGATGAGCCCGACCTCCCATCCTATTAACCAATATGAATTCTTAAGAGTCCTTGGTAAAAATACCTATGAATTTCTAAATTTAGGTCCATGATGAAAATCCATTATCACAGTTGATGAATTCATTTCATGTTTCAGGTTCCCCAAACACACCTTATTAGTAACTAATCAGAACAAAATATTGATCCCAACATGAATGATTGTGCAACTATACCCAGCCTCTCACAATCAAGAATTGGTCCATGTTTTTTCCATCGATACGAAAATGGTGAACCCAATATTAATTCTTTAATATCAAATAATAGTGGAGTTTCGTAGGGTTTTATGATATTTTGTTTCAAGTGTTTCATAAAAAAATAGTGGACATGATGTGAATCATTTGAACTGTGAAAATGACTAGTTGAATAGCACTTACTTATGATGATGCACTGATCAATGTTCTTGTTTGTGGGTTTTTTTTGTGAAAATCACCCCAATATTACAATATTTACTTCTCCATATAATTTAAATCCCAATCATGGTAGATATAATTCAATAGTGCTTCTAGAAATCTGATAATAACATGAATGAAAAAACTAAAAATGATCGAGTTGGCTTACGAATTATGTTTTCCTCACTAACCAAGGTGTTCCTATGATATTCCTTTCTACTATCATAAGTATTCCAAAAAAATAAGGAAAAATATCAATCCCTCATCTCTGGTTTAGAGTTAAAAGTGAAAATACCAGTGGCCTAACTTAACATCAATGGTGACTCAAAGTTGGTGAATGAATGGATTAATAGAAAATATACTATAAATAAGGAAGAGTTAATCCCTATGAATGAGTATTTCCAAGATCTAATGGAAGAATTTCTATCCAAATTGAATGTTATCCATGTACCATAATCATAGAATGATCACATAAATACCCTAGCTATTGTATGTACCACCTTAACTAACCAATACAAGGACTAGATAGCCATCCATATTATGCATCATAGAATGGTATCCCTATTATTTAGTAATAATATAAATGAGATCAATGAAATTAAAACCCCCTGGTCATGATGATCCATATATTCATCAACTAATACCATCAGTGGATATATTTCCCCAATTGTGAATCATATTTAAGATCGTATCCTTCCGCTCGATTAATCTAAGAAAGAGAAGATTCATCATTAGGCTATAAACTACACCCTCTATAGTAATCCTGACTCCCAAAAATCCTTCTAAAAATGAGACTTTGATGGAGTTCTCTTTATATGAATCGAGGGTAAGGACATCCCCACTATAATGAAACAAGACTATTCTGTAACTTACAGTGATCCTTAGTTAGGTACCAAGCTCTCTCATCATATTAGAAGACTTAGTTACTTCTTGCCTTCGATGTACTAAGATTTCTTGGAGTTCACGAGGAGGTTTCATGCTTTTCAAGTGCATTCTAAGTTCATCCACTAGACATTGAGTTACTACACACCACTAGATACTCTTGTCCATTTTATGTGTGGGCAATCAATTTCATGTGACCATAACCCACAACTACAGTTAGGTAGTTCAAGTTCATCCTTACTTCCACTAACTTCTTCTCTAAGTGGGAATAGGTTTTTCCCATCAATGAAGCCAATATGAAGGATATATTCAACTTCATAAAGTCCATCATCATCACCCAATTTGGTGTCCCTCACACTATACTGAAAAAAATGGCACTAAATTCTATGATTTTTAATTAAAAAGTTTATACAGATAGTGCGACATCCAGTCCAACCATTCATCCCACTACAATTCATTGGAAAGTAGATAGAAACAATCATTTTTATAATACCCTATACAAAATCCATCAGAAAATGGTGTATGGAGATAGAAATTCATGGATAAATAAAATCCCACATGCTCTATAGTCCTGTTTCACTACAATATGTATAGATATACACATGACCCCATATTCACTTATGTATGGTAAACAAGTAGTTTTACTTATCAATGTTCAATTTACCTTTCTCTGTGACTCTTTTTACATTCAACTCACTAAGGATGAACACTCACAAAAGTGACCTGATGAAATTGAGTGAATTGATAAGAAAAGGTTACACATGTTGCAAAACCTTGAAATTCACCTAAATTGAATAGATAATACCTTCAACAAAAAGATCTATCTCCACTCATTTGTGAAAGGATAATTTTTAGCGGCCCTCAAAAATCAAATTATACTAGAGAATGAACCTCCAAATCTAACAATAAAGTGGTAGGGACCGTACGTTATACATAAGTTCTTCTCAAACAAAGTATATTCCTTGATTATGATGGTCGAATAATGCACCACATAACATACCAATTAAATATTTATTTACAAATACTTTTCATAATCTTTACGACATTTCTATCATCGTACTAGTCTCATGATGTAAAACTGCATGATAACATCTTGAATGCATGAAATTAAACCAAAAGGGGTTTGTATGAGATCTAAGACCATAAAATATAGAGTTCAAAATTCCTTTTTGTATGGCCTTAAAATAAATTTCACCTTAGTCCTCATTGAACAAACATAAACTGCAACACACATTGGTCCAATCATTATGACCCTAAACTAAATTCCCCCAAAACACCATCCTACATAACATTAAACTTCATAGAGTGTTCTTATTTCTAGGGCCTTGTTCCCCCATGTGAGAGTTAAATCCATGTTGGTATTCTTTGTGTATGGTATTTTCATTTCATCATTCTACACCAAACTCAACCTTTTCCTTCCAATGTATGAGCTCAATCTACATAAGGAACCATATAAGAACTATGTGTGGATTTATTCTTATCCTCATAGGATAAGTAGTGATTCCTGAATCTCATATACTGGGACCAATTATTAATTCCATAAAAAATTACATCTCCCCTACATAGGATTCAGATCTATGTAGGGGGGATATATCTTTATGAACTATGTGTTCCCTGATACTTTTTATTTTAGGACATGTAGTGATAATTGGATCTCCTATCTTGGGCTCAGTCACAAATCCAAAAAAATCCCCCTTACCCTATATATGATCTTGATATGTGTAGGGTATTTATCTTTAATAATTATAAGTGGATTTATTTCTATTACTTTATGATATATAGCGATGCTAAGATCTCTTATACTAGTCCTACCCACAAACTGAATACAAAAAAATCCATTTTCCTTACATATGAGTAAAATCTATATAGTGAATTTATCTTTAAGAACCATATGTATCATGATTAATAACTTTTATAAAATATGTAGTGGTGCCTAGATTTTATATATTGGGATCAACCATAAATTCAAAAACAAAAACGACCCCTCTCACTACACATGAGTTAGATATGCGCTGGGGATTTAACTTCAAGAACTATATGTGTCTTGATTCATGTTACTTTGGGATATATAGTGATGCCCAAATATCCTATCCTGGTCGCAAATACAATTTCAAAAAAGAAAATTCCCTCTTCTATCTTAGTAAGTATCACTACACCAAGGTGAATCCCAATTTTATTTACTTATATGTGAATCCACTCTATGTGGAAGAATCCTCACAAGAACTTTGTGGGGTGATACTAAAATTCCATCTTTCATATATATGGGTCAAATCTATATAGGATACTTTATCATATGATTATCCCTCTCTAAACCTATGATGAAAATAATCCTCTCACATGGATGTTTGATCTATATAGGGGATGATATAAGAACTATGCATGGCCTGATTTCTATTATAATATGATACATAATAACACTTGGATCTCTTATCCCAGGATCAACCATAGATCTTATCAACATAGAATGCAAATTTTTACCCTAGTGTTCAGGCCTCCCCAAACTAGTCAAGATTTTGTGATAGCCCCACATGAGGGTGGAACCCAATTTCATATACAGGATATTAATCGATATAGAAGAGGAATCATGAGAACAACATGTATCATAATAAAAAACTACCTGTCAAACGTATGAGTTAGATATGTGGAGGAACCTCTGGACTTGGTTTGTGCATGAATCTATGACTAGGAAACTGCCCCCATTTTGGTGTTTGAATCACCTACTTGCATATTGTGTTTTTTCAAGGGACCCTTGCACTAAATTATATCAAAATTATCTATGGTTTGATTCCCATTATTGTGGGTACATAGTAATGACCAAAAACCTCACTAGTCTTACTCTCAGTAATTAGGTTTCTCATTAGTCTCTTTGGATATCTTATAATCTCCTTAAAGAAGGATCTATGAACCCTTTTCCTTCATGCATGATACATATCTAAATAAATCCCAAATATAAAGGTACTCATCACATGACCTTAAACAACTCAATTCATTAGTCTTCTCCACATGACCTTAAACTACATGGAATAGCATTCCTTATCATATGATGTTAAACTACACAACATACGGTCCACCCTTAATGACCTTAAACTACTTATAGTGGCCCACTTATACAATTCTTTTCCCTATATGGGAGCCAAATCCATATAGGAATTATTTTTTATGATAGGAAACCAATGCTCCTACACCTTATATTACACACACTCATGAACGATCTGAATGAAATCTTATGCTATCTCTTGTTTCTCACACCAAGCATGATTCTTGCTAGCTTAGAGGTACCGGTGTGTTATTCATATTATAATGATTAATAAGTGATATATCTAGAGGTAGGGATACAAGTCCTTACCACATGAA
Source organism: Viscum album (assembly GCA_963277665.1). Taxonomy (NCBI): domain Eukaryota; kingdom Viridiplantae; phylum Streptophyta; class Magnoliopsida; order Santalales; family Viscaceae; genus Viscum; species Viscum album. Next base: position 1,313,406,052 of record OY728137.1, read on the forward strand.
ATTAAACCACACAGCATTTTAATCATTGTATTATAATGTTAAACCACATGGAATCCATGTCCTTATCGCACGATGTTAAACATAATGAAATATGAGTCATTATCACATGATGTTAAACTGAACAACATCTAAGTCCTTGTCACATGATATGAAAATATACAATATTCATTACCTTGTCACATGATGTTAAACTACATGAAATCTGAGTCCTTATCACATGAAATTAAACTGAATGAAATCCAATTCCTTATCATATGACATTGAAATACATGACACATGGTCCACCCTTTATGAAAAAAAATGATTAAGAAGTACACATGGATTGATTATTTTCATTTAATGATATGTAGTAGTGTCTATTCCATGTACCCTTGGCTCAACCACACATGTTCACCCATTATCACTCATTTACAATGGACCAAAATAGACAAACTATGGTAAACATAGGATTGGAATACCTTCATCACCATTTCTAAAAAATCATCCCCATAAGTCACTCTACATGTCTAAAGTGTCCAAGATTACCACAAAACTTCATGGCTACTGATAATGAGTGTATCGATCTTCAAAGGACACCTTTGTTTGGCTATGAACACATGCCATAATATGGTTCTATATATGAACCCTTAATCTTTCCTACCAACAAGAGGCATGTTTTCATCCTGAGAAAAATGATCTCTAATTTTTCTACACCCTGATTCCATTATAGAGGAACCCATCATTCGAATATTGTCAGCAGTCATACCTATCATATGTATCTCATCTCATCACCCTTGATTCAAGGACCATTATCCATGATTTATGACATTATTATCCTCTGTGAAAAAGGTGTTAAGGATTTCTTAGCCTTTGAACCCCAATTGTATTATTGTGTCACACTTCTCCTTCTTTAGTCCACGCATAATGACCTTAAACTATGTTCACTTTGGTTAAATATGAATGAACTTAAACTCTATCCCTTAATGGTCTAAATTTTAATACCTTAAAATTCTTATGAAAGTGAATAAAACATTTTAGGTTAAAATATTTTAAAGGTTAGTCCTATAAAAATATGAGTCTCTACTCAATAATATTTTCACCTTCAAGGATTATGAAAAAATATGTAAACAAAGGAAAAATGCATAAATTTCATGGGGCCCATTATATGGCCCTAAAAAATCCAATCTATTCTCACTATATCATTGATCCATAAAAAATTTAGATTCATGAAATTTCAATTTATTCACTATGATAATGCATTCCATTCATGGTAGTGAAACATAAGGGTGCTCAAAACCTTCTTGAATATTTCCTTTCTCCATGAACCTGCTTCATTAACCAATTGTTTGAATCCCCGAAAACCTTCCATGACTATTGATAATGAGTGTATCTAGTTTCATAGGACACCACTTTTTGGATGTGCATACATTCCTTAATATGGTTCTGCATATGATCCCCCAATCTAGCCTTCCAACCAAATGAATGTTTTAATCATGATAAAAGTCACTCTAATATTCATACACCTTAATTCCATTTTATGGAATCAATCATTTGAATTTGGTCAACGATCATCCCCAAAATATGCACCCCATTTCATCATCCTTGATTCAAACTCCTTGATTTTTTATTTATACAATCCATAACCCAACTATTCAATTGGATTAAAATACCCTCAATATTACCCATTTTTGAATTTCTCCCACTATCAAATCAAGATTATGAAATTCTATTCTGGTTAACTTTCATATATGGGTGTGCATCTCCCATTAAAACCAAAATTACCCATGTTGAGATTTTCCTCTTGGAAACCCCAAATTCTTGAGTTGAGGTTTTCCTTTTGAAAAAATCATTTATGGAGAATTGTCCTCATTGCATGACCTTAAACCAAAAATCATATTGGTCTGAGCTTCATGACCAAAAAATAAAATCTCCTTTTTGGGTAAAGTATATTCTCAGTAGTAGAACCTTTAGTCATAAAAATTGTTGTCTGTCCCTTTCTAAATAAATGATTCCACATATTTGGGTCAATGTTTTCTGACAAAAAACAGTAGAAACCCATCGGTATGATAATTATGAACTTAAATTATGTGCACTAATCATCAAGGTTTTATAAAATCATGAAATTGGTTATTTAATTCATTTCATGTTTGTTCCACCCATGTCGCTATGAAAACTTCCTCATATTGGGTCAAAGATTTATGACCTTAAATGTCATATATAGTGGTCTAACTTTCATGACTTTAAACTTCATAAAGAAAGATACTGAGAACTCACTATGTTGAAAACCCATAAAAGTAATCCTAGGAAAATTATGAGTCTACACTCAATGAATGGTTGTCTTACATTATATATGAAAATTTATGCATTAAAAAAGACATAGAACTAGTTAGGTCAAAAAACCAAAAAGGAAATCCAAAGAAAAATCCAAGTCTCTACCCACTAGGCTTCCATTATACGAGGGTCATGAAAAAAATAAAAGATAAAAATATTTTGGGATCTAAATTATGATCCTAGTAAAACTCAATATATTCTCTCTAGAACCCTTAGCCTATAATAAATTCATATCATTCATCCATTCTTTTTTTCTTAGCATTTTAGTTCATAAGATTCACATGAAATGTGTGAAGAAAAAAATTTAGGGAACTTTAACACTTTAAAGCATTATATTCCTAATTAAAAATTAATATTTGTGACCCTCATAACATTGAGTCAATACTTCATCTATATGAATGGACCAACTCTAGTGTTACAGTGACAATACCCATACCTATACCCATCCGTGAGCCATGTACAGGAGGAAATTCCCCTGAATTGAGTGTTTGGGAATCATAGTTGACTCTATTAATCTTGAATCAATAAAAAAATTCAATCTTGTTATATTTATAATTCCTATAATGGATTCATGGGTAAGTAATATATATATACACATATATATAAAATTATAGTTGAAAACTATTTTAAAGGACAAAATTTTTCTTCTTTCATTCAAAAGGGAAAATGAGGGAAAAGAATACCACATGTTTGGAGTCTCTTTCATTACTATTATGAAATGAGAATATCACAAAATAATCTTTATAAAATCGTGATGTTAATCTAGATATGGTTGGATTCTGCCAATAATAATATCATCTATCCTTATAGCTTCATCAATTTCAGAAAGAAAAATCCTCTCCACCTCACTTTCAGTATTCTATTTATCATTCTTAGCCTCTTCATATAGCATTTTATGCTTCTCTAATTACCCTTTAATAGATTATATATCCACATTAAGGTTCTATAATTCAATGGAATTTAATTATCCAAAAAAAAAATTCTCACTAAAGCCTTCGTTCATTGGGAATCATGTTGAAGTGTTGTAATCCGATGAGTGGAATATTTAGTTGTTAACTTCTCTCATTAAAGGAGTTGATGTGATATTTTCCATTATTCCTAGTGCCTAACTATTTCATTCATGTAATATATTGATAGGTGGTAATCATATATATTGAATCTCAAATTTATGAACAACAAGGTAAGATTCTACAATTTATCACCCAATTCATCAAGGCATGCACCACAAACTAGCCTTCAAATCCTTCTCCACACTCATTGTTGTTGCTGTTGTGGGAATGGGGTGTCTTCAAAATCTATTTCAGAAGAAATTTCATGGACTAAAATATAATCTATAATAAAAAAAACTTAAAAGTGTCTAGTTAATATATTTCTTAATGAGTCTATCCTAAATATAACTTGCAACCCTGCAAACTTGATCGCGTTGTTCGGCACGTCAAACTAGATGTTTAGTTTTACTAGAATTTCTGTAGCATAGTAGGAACCCTAGGTCATCTCTCGATGGAGCATTATTTCATTATTTCACAAATAAGTTTTTTATTATAAAAATAGAAGGAGAATGGGATTTTTTAAAACTTGGGGTTTTATGGTTTAATATTCCAAAATAAAGATGAAAGCGATAAAAACAAAGTGAAAGTTAACAAAAGTAATTAAACGTGACCAACCCATGGAAGTCTCGTGATGATCATCCTTTATCGCTTCAAGAGATTGGGTTTATATATTTTAATAATGGGTTTGTAACACCTAGAACCATAATGTTACTAATTTTATACTATGATACCTCCTATGGTTCAGTCAGAAACACACAATGATTCACCAGATACCGCTGATGATTGAGTGATTTGTGTTCGACTTCATAACCGAAACTCACCAAGGAAACAAATGAAGAACTTGATGTGCTATCCAGGTTTATATTTTATTTATTTTTGATATCATGAAATTAATTCACATGGAATTTACAATTTTTATGATAGTTCTATTTATCAATATAAACCACACCAATGCCGTAATTAAAAGAGAAAGGAAGAAATGGTGAACGGTGTGTGAAACATCACATGAAAGGGTACTCCCAGAGACGATCATATGAGTTGATAATGACATACCTGTACATAAATATTTTAAATAATAATAAAGGATTATTAAAAACAACACAGAAACCTGGAATTTTAAAGACCATTCAAATATTACCAAAACAAATCTTGAGATTACATCACATTCTTCCCTGAGTGATCACAAGGGGTTAAAAAATCCATAGGAGGGGAGGAAGAAGAAGATGTTGAATTAGAACATCCCATATCCTTTAGGACATCTAATTATGTTGGGAGTAATTATTTGGGACTCCAAAATTGAAGAACGTTTCCTCCTGATCGAACTTCCAAATGGGGTTCCCAAGGTGCATATTTACAAGAAAAGTGGGAGTTGGTTTTAGGCACCGTGATTTCGAGAATCCTCTTCGTACATGGTTTTGTCTAGTCAGACAATACTAAATAAATTTTTAAAAAACTAAAAAGTTTTTTGATGACACCTTTTATACATACATGTAAAATTTGGTGGCCAGATATTTTATATAATAAGAGATATTTCTAACATACAGAGGTAAATTTTTTACGTTGTGTAGATTCATTTTATTGGAATTATCGGTTTGGATGAGACTTTTAATGGACAAATTGGGCTTGGTTCTTTCATGAAAGTTATATCCCACAGAGAAATGGATCGTATCACAAAATATCATCCCATTTTGCTGTGCGGATTTCTAATATCATGCAAAACAATGGACATGTGTTCATGAGCTTCAATACAGTTTGGCCCATTTTCCTTCTGCATCATCGTGGGCTCTCCGAATCACCTTCACCTTCAGTGAAATCATAAAACAAGGTTAAATTAACATTTTTAATAGTGAAAATAAAAAAATAATTTATTCAATCATGAAGTTAAATTTTTTATTATATTTTAAATTTTCAATACAAAACTAGTTTAATACATTGGTATGAGGGTGAAATAAAAGAGTGAATCATGATACGATCACACCCACACACCTAAACATTGGCACTACAGGGAAAAGTATAATATCCTAATCATTTCCCATTCCTAAATCAAAGGTTTTAAAACATACAATATTATTTTTAAATGAAATTTAACATGTCTCATTTATGGAATCAATTTTCCTAGCACGTTTCTTCTCTCACATTCAAATTTGTTCAACTTCATTATTCACCCATGCAACATGTCGCAACCCACCTCACCTATATATTTTCCATCTTCAATAAAGGTGCATATTAAAGTATATTTATTATATTTCCCCAAATTTCATGTGATATTACCATATTGTTGTGATGATTTTAAGTTATGTACTAAGAGAAACTAGTGTGTTACTCAAGAGGACTTCCAATAGGATGTTATGAGGTTCAAGGGTTGGTAGGATTTAATGTTTAAAAAAATCTGAGGTAGAAGAGGAGTGTTTAATCTATTAAGTATAAAACATGTCAAAATTCAGAAAGTTATCACAATGAGTGTACACCCTCAACCCCTCACAAAGTATATTACCTCTAACTAACTATCCCCATTGTCCATTTGTGTGGGTCAAAACCAAGCAATGAATAATAATGAGAAAACATCCTCTTTTCTCCATTTTTTTATTTGGTTATGTTTTTTTCCGATGTATAGAACTATATTTTTTAATATACATTATTTTTATATAAATAGGGAAACATGTGTAAATCAATGATGCGATATGGCTTGTGAACTCACTACCCAAGGAAAATTTAGGCACCCTTTATATCAACCCATAACAACAATCATATCCCTATAATTACCATGGAAACCCCCTCTCACCCACACTTTTTGAAAATAAAAGAATAATATACACAAGGGATGGGTAGGTAGGGATAAATTATCTTGTAATGTGGATACCTAACATGAATTTCATGGTCCATTAGTATTAAGAAGAGTAAAATGTCAAGGTTTCTGAAAATATAGGTTAATTATACAAAGGGATTTTAATTTAATGATTGCCTCTATCATAAATGTAGCATACTCAAATCTTATGGCTTCAAATAGAATCTATACAAGTTCTAGTTTCTCTACATGGCTCGAGACTCTCAAGAACGTTATTAAAAGGAATAATATGAAATAAAGGGATTAGAATGTCGCATGGGTAAGAGATTAAAATATTGGTCAGTGTTAATGAGGCATGGGATTCAAAAATACATTAAACACCGAAAAATGATTTTAAAAAAATTTTATAAAAATATTCCATATAAACATTCATTTGATTTTTTTTCCCCAAAAAAATAGAATTTTCCACACAATCGAATCATACATGAAAAATGATTTTGGATATTTTTTAAGATCAATATTTATCTAAAACCACAAAATAAAGAAAAATAAATAAAAAATGAAAACACATTGGTTTTTTTCGTTTTTTTATCCTAACTATGACATTTTACACTCCCAAACACCTAAAAATTACATTATCCTCAATGAAAGTATTTTAAATAAATAGAAAAGTAAATAAAGGTAGGGAGAAGGGATAACCTGCTAAGTGGTGTCATATATGGAATCTATCAGTTTGATTTTCTATATGATATTCTTTGGAAAATAATCATAGAAGTGTTTGGACCTCTTCCCATTAATAATAATCATCTTTACACTTTTTTAATGAAAAATCTGTATAGCACCAAAAGGGTAAACATCAGTAACAATATAAGGACTGTAACATTAGGAATGAAGCTTACTTGGGTGGAGCTTTAGCCTATAATAATACATGATAACCTTGTCACCGATATGAAACTTCCTCTGATGAATCATCCCATCATGGATATAATTTTTTTTCTCTTTATTGATTTGGTATTTCTCATATGCATCATGTCGAATTTCTTCTAACCCCACAATCTGTAACTTCTTATGCTCACATGCATATGAGAGATTCATATTATATTGTTTAACAGCCCAATATGCATGGTGATCTACCTTTAATATAAAGCTACAAGACTTTCTGAATACAATCATATATGGTGACATTCTGATTTGGGTTTTAAAAGTTGTATAGTACGCCTAAAGTTCTTGATCCAAGAATAAACTCCAATGTTTTCTATTGGGTTGTACCATTTTTTCCAAGATTCTCTTAACTTCCTGATTTGAGATTTCTGCTTGTCCATTAGTTTGGGGGTGATATGCTATAAAGACTTTATGAACAACCCAATACATACGAAGAACATTTTTCATGTCGCAATTTAAAAATGAGAATATTGATCACTAATGATGAATTTCAGTAAACCAAACCTATTGAAAATTTGGGACCTCAAAAAATAAACAACCACTCAAGAGTCATAATTCCTGGTGGCCTTTGATTCCACCCATTTAGATACATATTCAATAACCAATAATATGTACACAAAGCCAAATGAATTTGAAAAAGTCCCCCTGAGGTCAATGCCCCATGCATCGATGATCACACAAAATAACATGGGTTGTTGGGGAATTTTTTTTTTCTTGGAGATATTCCCTATGAATTGACATCGATTAAATGTCTTAAAAAATTGATGGGAAGCTCCATACAGTGTTGGACAATAAAGTCACGATTTAAGGACTTTCGAGCCATACTTTGAGAGCCAAAGTGACGCCACAAGCCAAAGTGTGTCATAAAGTCAAAACAAAGGTGAAATCATGGTCATGGACACACTGACGAACAACTTGGTCACTACAAATTCTACACAAATATGGGTCATCCCAAATGTAACATCAAGAATCATGCTTAATTATCTGGGATTGTGAAGTGATGAAATTTGTGGGGATCCTATATGTTTCTAGAAAATTCACAATATCTGCATACCATGGGGTAAGGTCAACAACCTCACAAAGGTTCTCGTGAGGTAATAATTATCCAATAGGGAGTGGGTGAGTCAACATGATAGTCTAGTGGTGGGGAAATTCTACTAATGTGGTCAGATACCACATTTCCACTCCTCTCTTATCTCTAATCTTAAGGTCAAACTCTAGGAGGAGGAGCACCACATAATGAGGTGGGGATTTGCTTCAGGTTTCTTTAGGAGGAAACAAAGGGTAGCATGATTAAAAAAGAAAATGATTTTTTGACCAGATAATATATGAATGGATTTTTTTCAAGGAAAAAACAATATAAAGAAGTTATTTTTCAATGGTTGTGTAGTTTTCTTAGAAAGGGTCAGAGGTGCATGAGTCATACTCAATGATATGAGGATCCTTCTCAACCCTTTGTGATAAAACTTCCCCAACTGCAATTTTAGAGGCCTCACACATAAGTTCGAAGGGGAGATCCCACCTTGGTGGTTGGTTGATGGGAGGTGATGTGATACTCCTTTTAGTGAATTAAAATAATCCACACAATTTTAATCAAAAAAAAATTTATAATCCTTTTGTAACAATCGAGACAGGGTAAGTTTAATCTTACTAAAGTCTTTAATGAATCGGCGGTAAAAACTAGCATAATCCAAGAAAGATCACACCTCACAAACACATTTTGGATATGGTAGGTTTGAAATTAATTCAATTTTTGATTTATCCACATTAGTTTCCTCTTTTTAAATAACATTCCTAATAATTATCCCCCATTCAACCATGAAATGGCATTTCTCATAATTTAATACAAGAAACTTTCCTATGAAATGGAGGAGGATAGAACCTAGGTGATCCAAACAGTCATCCATGTAAGTTCCATAAACCATGAAATAATCCATAAAAATTTCCACTCAATTATCTAGGTACTAAAAACAATACTCAACATACTTCTCTGGAAATTACCAATATCATTACATAGACCAAAAGGCATCCTTCTGTCTAAAAACATGCCAAATGGATAGGTAAATGTTGCCTTTTATTGATCCTTAGGGGCAATATGGATTTGAAAATAAAACAAATAGCCATCAAAGAAAAAATAACGGGACTTACCCTCCAATATTTCTAAAATATGGTCAATTAAAGGTAGAGGAAATTGGTCATTTCTCGTGGATTGATTCAATCAACAGTAGTCAATACAGACTCGCCAACTGTTTTGCACACATGTTGGAACCAATTCATTCCATTCATTAGACACTACTATTATTTTAGTTCTTTTTGGAATGATTTGAACTGGGATAACCCATTAAATATTAGATATAGGATAAATAATCCCATTATCATGTAATTTACTAACTTCAAATTTTACCACTTCAAGGAGAGTGGGATTCAACCATCGTTGAGCCCACCTTGTAGGATTATCCTCATCATCCAAAAGTATATAGTGAATAAAAATAGATGGTTAATCCCAGAAATATCTTCCAAATTTTATCCAATAACCTTTTTACATTTTCTTAAATGGTTAAGAAGTTTTGATTCCTACTGTAGAGAGAGGTTACTAGAAATAATGACGGTAAATTGGTCAATACCCTCAAGATAGTCATATTTTAAATTAGATGGAAGTGGTTTTAATTCCAACACTGGTGGTTTTTAGATTAAGAGAGTGGATTTAGGGGGATTTAGGTCTATGAAATTTTCTATCTGCTCATGTTTATTCTATAAGGATAGATAATCTATTAAAATGATATTTTCAGAATCATCGATGGTCATGGGTACCTCAGAATGAACACACTCATCAATTGAAAACAAAATTTACACTTTTTAGAACCCACACAATACTCAAAACATGAATCAAAACTCAAATCATCTCAAGCTAAATAATAGAAAAATAAGTCACAGTTTAGGTCAAGGAGAGAATTTTGTGTGTGTGTTTCATTAGATATAATTTCCATCGAATATATAAGAAGTATAAAGTTAACTTAAATGGGGTGTTTCATGGAATCATGAATGTTAAAACTTACCTTTTCTCCAAAAAACTCCATGGACTGTGTACTATTGTGAACATTAATGATCATCTTTGTTTTTTTGAGGAATGTCCTCCCAAGTATGAGATGAGCACGTCCTTGGGTTCAGGTATCCTCCATCTCAAGAATTTAGAAGTCAGTGGGGAAGATGGGATTCTTCACTTTTACAAGGACTCCCTCGACCACTCCTGATGGGTGTGTTGTGCTCCAGTTGGAAAGTTTCACTATGATTCCTATCATTTGAAGATATCCAACCAAAATAGAATTATAGACAGAGTAAGGCATTACATTAATTAAAGCACATAAATCATGCATAGCATTTGAAAAGATTGTATCCCATTTGGTGTAAGGTATCGTGAAAGTTCCCGGATCCTTGCACTTGGTTAGTGTTGCTGGTTTAATTAAGGATGGAAAATTTCTTTCTAGGTTGACTCTCTCATTCCCCTTCAACCTTTATCTACATGTGAAAGGTTATTTAATAAATTTGGTGGAATGAAGAATCTGTTTAACTACATCCATTAAAGGAATGTTAACTTGTACCTTTTTAATTGTATCCATTCTCTCTTTATCAATCTAATTATCAAAAAAATTTCTTATATTTGGAGAGCTTTTGGGGGAAAGGAAGAGAAATGGTTTGTTTAGTATAATCCTCAATGACAATTTTTTTAGCATTTTGTTTCGTTTTTCAACATTAGCTTCTTCTAAGGGTAGGGAAAGATAGTTTTAAAGAGGGGGAAATAATTTTTGGGTAGAATCATTGGAAGAATAAAATTCACTACCACTATGAAGTTTTATTACACAAACCTTACCTTTTACTTTTGGATTTTCAAGAGGTTGGGATGGTAGTTTCCTAGAACCATGCATCTTTATCTCACCGATGTTGTTTTCCAATTGTCCCTCTTGAGTTCATAGGTCTTGAATAGCGGATTGTGTGTTCTGTTGGAACTAGAGGTTTTGGGATGAAATTTACTTCACCATGTTCTCGGGGCATGGTTTAAATTTGCGAGGAGGAGGATGATTGTTCCGAGATACTAAGGGATAGGAAGATTTCAAACCTTGGCTGTGTTGATACCAATTTTTCTTAGGGTATATTTGGTTTCCTAATTGTTGGTAATTTGGTTGTTCTTTCCACCCAGGGTTTTGATTTGGCCTAAATGGTTCTTTTTTGAAGGGTGGTTCTTGCTGAAAAGGATGCCCTGGGAATACTGATACACATGAGTCACATGAATCCTGAAATTATGGGTACCAGTTAGAAAAATGAGTGTGATCAAAACAAATACCATAACATAATGGAATAGAAGAAGGGTGTGTGTCACCTTGTGATTGAGATAATTGACTTAGAATTGAATGAATCTTATCAAGTTTATTATATACCTTTTTTCTGGGGAATAATGACTTACCTAATAAACTCCTCAGGTTAGTGTAATTGCCCGTGTACCAAATTGTTTTTCATTTTGAGCAATGTTGTCTATTAAGTCACGAGCTGCTGAAGAAGTTCTACCAAATAGGGAACCACCAGCTACAGAATCATTCATTCCACGGTCCATGGGGAAAATTCCCTCATAGAAGTATTTAATTATGAATTGTTCACTAATTTTTTGGCATGGTCAACTTGAGAAAAGTTTTTTGAATCTATCCCAATATTCTTGAATGGTATCTCCTTGTGATTTATTGATTCTACAAATTTCTTTTCTAATTGATTTAGTTTGGGAGTTATGGAAGAAAGTATCTATAAAGATTCATTTACGATCACTCCAACCCCAATTGAGGTTGTCAGATAGTATATCCATTCTTTGCCTACACCATCACGGGATAAAATAAAGGCCTTAAACTTAATGAGATCCTCATATACATTTTGGGATTTCATTGTGGAGCACACTATGTGAAACTCCTTGATATGCTTATGAGGGTCCTAATGTGGAAGAACATAGAATTTCGGAAGTAGGTGGATGAGGCTCTATCTCATATCAATGTTGGATATTTCCTCAGGATATTGGATGTATGTAGGTTGGTACTCCACATCCTGGGTGATCAGTTCTTTTAAGGTTCGATTATTTGCAGCCATGTTTTCTTGGATTTGATTGGGTTCAATTTTTTATTGTTTTAGAACCACTTGAGGTTCTACAAGGGGTTAATTAGTGTTACATGATTGACCTACTCTAGATTCCATGATTTGTGAGTGAAGTTTCCTTTCAATTTTTGGGTTAAATTCAAGTAGTTTTTCTTTATTTCTTCAGGTCATACAAATAAGTTGTTTTTTTTTTGTTTTTTTTCTTTTTTATGATTGAAGATAGATAAAATAAAATAACATAAGAAGGTTTAAATTATAAAATAAAATATAATGTTATACTACATAATGAGATAGAGAAAATAATAAGAAGAAGAGAGAGAGAAATAACACACAAAATAAAACAAAAACAAAAAAAACAATAAAATTGGGCGGGTGGATATAGAAGGTAGTAATAAGTAAATAAAAGAGTAAAAGGGAAAAAATTATCTTGTCTCCCTGAAAAAAACACCAAAACTTGATTGTGTTTTCGAGCTCATCAAATTAGACATTTAGTTTTACTAGAATTTATGCATCATAACAGGAATCCAAGATCGTCTCCCAACAGATCCTTTGATCTTTAATTCAAAAAGAATTTTGAAATTATAAAAATAGAAGGAGAATGGGATTTTGTAAAAATTGGGGTTTTAGGATTTAATATTCCAAAAAAAGAGGAATGCGATAAAAAAATTGTATGTTAACAAAAGTAATTAAATGTGATCAACCCAGGGAAGTCTCATGATGGTCATCCTTCATCAGTTAAAGAGATAGGGATTATATCTTTTAATAATTTGTTTGTAACACCTAGAACCATAATTTTACTGAGTTTATAATAGGATAAATCCTAGGGTTCAGTTAGAAACACACAATGATTCACTGGATACCACCGATGATTAAGTGATTTGTGTTCAACTTCATAACTGAAACTTACTAATGAAACACATGAAGAACTCAATGTGCTATCCAGGTTCGTATGTTATTTATTTGTGATACCATGAAATATATTTACATGGCCTTTAAAGTTTTTATGAGAGTTAAATTTATCAATATGAACCACACAAACACCGTAATTAAAATAGAAAGGATGAAATGGTGTACGGTCTGCGAAACATCACTTGTAAGGGTAACCCCAAACATGATCATATGAGTTTATCATGACATGACAGTACATAAATAAATTAAGTAATAATATATGATTATTAAAAACAAAAAAAAACCTAGAATTTAAATTTCCATTCAAATATTAAAAAAAGCTCGGGATTACATCACATTCCTCCCCGGGTGATCATATGGGGTTTAGAAATCCATGGGAGGGGAGAAAGAATAAGATGTTGAATTAGAACTTACCATAACCTACAAAACATATAAATATGTTGATAGGACTCCTTTGGGACTCCAAAATGGAATCACATTTCCTCATGGTTGATCTTCTAAATGGGGTTCCCAAGGTTCTAATTTATAAGCAAAGTGGGAGGTGGTTTTAGGCACGCTGATTTCGAGAATCCGATTAGTCCATGGTTTTATCAAGTCATACAGTCTTAAATCACTATTAAAAAACTAAAAAGTTGTTTACTGACACCTTTTATACCTTCGTGTCACATTTTTGGGCCATATATTTTTTATAATAAGATATATTTCTAAAATACAGAGGCAATGTTTTGACCCCATGAATATTCATTTTATTGGACAGATCAGTTCATATGGGCAATTTAATCGATGAATTGGGATTGTGTTCCTTAATTAAAGTTATATACCATGGAGATATTTATCTTCTCACAAACTTTCATCCCATTTGTATGTATTTATTTCTCGTATCATGCAAAACAGTGGACATGTGTTCATGGGATTCCATACAGTTTGACCCATTTTCCTTTTGCTTCATCGTGGGCTCTCTGAATCACCATCACCTTCAATGAAATCTTCAAAACAAGTGAAATTAAACACTTTAATAGTGAAAATAATAACATTATCTAATAAACCATGAAGTGAAATTTGTTATTGTAATTATAATTTAAAATACAAAACCGGTTTAATACATTGGTATAATGGTGAAATAAAACAGTGAATCGTGATATGATCAAACCTCCTCCAGATGGTATGTCAAATAAATTATATCCTTGAATTATTATAATTATATTAGGGATATTAATTTTTCAATCGAGAATATTTCAGTTAGATAATTATGTAAAAGAACCCCAATAATGAAGGTTTTAGGTGCTTACTCTTGTTTGTTAGAGGAGTAATCTCAATCATGGTCTCCCCACTATGGGGGACAAAAGAAAGGATTTATGGTGGGGAAACTTATTGTAACAACCCTATTAATGTTGATAATAGATAAATTTTATTGCTTATACATATTAATAAATTTTAATTTTTAAATATATATTCACTATAACAATATTAAGTAATTTTATAATCAATGAGGACATATTTTTATTCGTACTAAAATTGATTTCATGTAATATCTAGTTTTATTTAATAAGTTTAATTAATAAATTATATAATTTTAAATTCAATTTTTTTTATAATTTTTGATATCATAAATTAAAAATTATCTTAAAATTATTTTTTGTGGAATTTATGAAAAAGTTATTTTTTTTGCTGAATAGTAGAAAATACCAGTTTTTAAGAAAATGGTATTTTATTTTCAGGTATTTGAAAAGCTTCATTTTTTTGAATTGGTTTTAAAATTTAGTCAATTAATTTTTGTTAATAATAATCTAATAAATTTAATTTTAATCAATATTACACTTTATTTTGGTATAAAAACATTTTTATATGTAAAATGTCATTAATATGGAAAACTGTTTTTCATCACGTTACATGTCATGATTTTAAAAGTAATTTCCACCACTTATATAAATTGAATTAGATAATATGGACTCCATATTTTTAATATGAATATATAAATTTTTTAATGATTTTAATTTCATTTTTGGTCATTATGAATTGTTACTTTGGTAAAAAAAAGGCAGTACCATGGTAAGAGTTAAAACAGGTTAAAAGGGTTAAAACTAACATGATAAGGGTTACAATGACCTAAAAACTCTAAATACTATTTTATGGTCCCATTTATACCCTATATCATCCAATATTCGAATATGGGTCATTTTGGATACATTTATCTTGAGTAATACATTAATATATTTTAATCTTTTAAAAAATTACAAGTGTGTACTCTCCCTCGCTTATAAAAGGACACCCCTCTCCTATATTATCCACACATAAATACCCTATTTATTATACCAAAAACAATAATAATAATTTTCTAGAACCCTACCCATGTCATAGAGGTCATTTTTTGATGATAATACCTACTTAAAAAGGGTTCAACAATAAACGTAAGGAGGTTTTCCGAATAAGTGGTATAGTTCTTAATAGAGTGTTTTCATTTTATTTATTCTTTTACCTCCTTCAAAAATATATTAATAATTGTCATATAATAAAATAATTATTACTGATATAATTAAATTTTAATATATTTATGGTATAACCCCTTCTAATACACTTATCCATCTAATGGAAAATAAAAACATCACTTGTGCATACATGGGAACTACCGCCTCGTGAGACGACGTATTTCATTTTCCATTACTGAATCTTATATCAAGTCATAATGATGGATAAAAATAAAATTATGTTATATATATTATATAAATTTCATTATTTAATGATAAATAAATATTATACTTCTTTCTTTTCCATCCAATAAAAAATTAAAACATCTCTCGTGTGTACGTGCAGACTACCGCCACACGAACCAGTGTATTTTTATTTTTCATCACCACCTAACATGGATTTTATATATATCTGGATTTAAAAAAAATATGATATTTATTATATAATTTTTAATTTTTAAATATAAAAAATACTTACCTTATCTCCAACATGTTCGCTGAAAAATGGAAACGTTAATCATGTGTATGTATGGACTACCATCTCCATGTTGTAACATGATTTATTTTTCATAATCATCTTACATAATTGGTTCAAAAAGTATAAAAAATTTAAATATATGATAATTATAACATTATTATGATTATATAAATTATATAATTTTAATCCATTTAACCATAGTTTACCTACCCAATCCCTTCCCGACTTA
Organism: Viscum album; assembly: GCA_963277665.1. Classification (NCBI taxonomy): domain Eukaryota; kingdom Viridiplantae; phylum Streptophyta; class Magnoliopsida; order Santalales; family Viscaceae; genus Viscum; species Viscum album. Next base: position 1,313,422,349 of record OY728137.1, read on the forward strand.
TAAGATCAATGTTCTCAAAACATTTGGCGTGTACTTAATCTTTTAACTAATTAATTATAAAATGGATATAAGTGAAATAAAAATAACATTAAACATTAAAAATGTTATTATAAAATTAAATAATTAAAATAATTTTATTATTTATGAAGCTAAATATCATACAGGATAAGTCTGACTTAAGGTAAGGGACACTTTACCTTAAAACCTCATTTTAAATGTTTTAATACTTTATTTTATAAATATTTTTCCTCCATGTAAATATTATTAATATAATTTTGTGGATATATTTATATTGACATAAATAAATTATAAAGTAAATTTTATGTATCTTTTTAATTTCTTTCAAAGGATTTGAAAATAAATCTGTTTATGTATTTTATATTGAATTTTTTGACTTTCTTTAAAGAAAGAAAAAATTAATTTTTTATTTTAACATATACAAAGTCAACAGCTTATCCAACCACTGAAACCATTATTTTATGTTTGAATATATTCAAAATATTCCATATTTTCTTCAAAGAAAAAATTTTCTTACCTTTGTTCTAGGTATTTAATTTTTGAAAATGGTGCTTTAAAGGAAAGGGATATATCAATATCCGAAAATGTTTTTCTTATGGGTCCAATAGTATATTTTTATGGGTTTGATGTTGTAAATGAAATATTGTATGTGTTTTATGTATGTTATAGTCATTTTAAATTGTTTTTCATTATGGGTGAGATTAGAATAACACTCCAATGAATTGGGTAATCATTATGTTCTCCTGATAATTATGTTGGAATTAATTGAGTAGGTTATTCCATTTATAAGGGTTTTTATAAGGGTTCAATGAAGATGATGTCCCAAATAAACTACATGAATTTTCTATTATTGAAAATTATTTTTCATGGAAATAATTTGAATTAATAGGTTAATCTAATGATCCTTTGTTTAAAATAAGGATAATTCCCATTATGGATAAAAAGATACATTTTTAAGAAAATATTTTTCATTGGATCTCATGTTTTCTAAGAAACCCCCATGATTATGAATTTTCATTTATGTTTTATTATAATGTTTTTTATGAAAAACTTTGGAAAGTAAATATTATTTCATGTGTAAGTTAATTATTATTTGATCTGAATGTTTATTATGATAAATGAAAACATAATTATACGATCTCATGGTTTTGAAACGGATTGATGAGTTTCTTCCTTCCATTTGATATGTCCCTTACTGAGATTTTTATGCTCATTCCACATTTTAAAATGTTTTTTCCAAGTGTGTAAGGATTATTAGAAACAATGATGAAGTTAATTTTAAAATCATGATGATTTTTCATAAAAATAAAACCCATTTCATTTTAAAAGTATTGTATTATAGAAAAAATTGACACCGAGTGGATGTTTCTATTTTATAATGTATGATTTTTTATGAAATAGTTATGATCTAATTATCTACTAATATAAACCTAAAAAGGTCTTCGGTAATGAAATAAAATTAATTCTTGGTTTAAAACTCAAGATTATGTAATGTTTTAAGGTTTGGTTCTTATAATTAGTATCAAAGCAGGATTTATTTAATTTTAAAGGTTGATATAATTAAAGTACCCTTAAGAGATTATAATTTATAGTTATAATGAGATATATTTTGAATATTACCATGTATCTTCATTTAAACTATGTCTATTTATGATGGTTTCCCATAGAGGAAATATGGAAGCTGAAGTATTAATGCACTGAGATACAATATCCTTCCAAATAAGCAAACTGGAATGGTTGGAATTGGAATAGAAAATTTTTTTATTGTGATGTCTCAGTTGATGCAAGCTATAAATAGTGGTGGTATCCATGCGAGAGAGAAACCACGTTCACCCTAAAAAACATGTCAATTGAAGTGAATTTTATGAAATATTTTCATTAAAAATTCAGTGGACAATCTTACCATATGATAACTGATGGATGGGTTAAAGCCTTGAAGAGTATATTTGAAGTCATGGGTTATTCAGAACATCAAAATATAACTGTCACATCTTTCCATTTTGAAGGTGAATCTGATCAGTAGTTGTCAATGGATAATAATATCAGATAAAAAGAAGATATTGATGACTATGAATGGGATTAATTAAAAATATTTTCTTTGATAAGTATTTTTATTAAATTTTATCAACTTATAATGGAAAATAAATTGTTGAAATTAAGGTACAAGGAGGAATATTCAGTATCCATGTATGAATTAAACTTCTCTTGATTGATAAGATAAACACCAAATTGTATTTGATATATTAATAATAAAATTAATCGATTTTAATTATTATTGAATCCTACAAATTGAAGAGAATTAGATTCTCATGAATTAAAAAGTTATGATAAACATGTTTGATTAGATGAGAAGGTAGAAATAGAGTTTGCTGATGATCTTAAAATTCCTTGAAAAGAAGAAGAAAATGAGGTCTAGATGGAAGGTAATGGGGAAGAATACATTGAAGATATATAAAGGTAAGAAAATTAAGTTTTCATATTGTGATAAGTGTGGTAAAAATAACCCCATTGAATGTATTTGGGTGATTGGAAAGTGTTTTTAATATGGTGAATTTGGACATGTGGCTCATGACTGCAAAGAAAGTGATTCCAATAGTGAGATAATTTAATTGTAATGAGATGGGTCATTATGCGAGTACTTGTCCTAAGATAAGAATAAAAGATGGGAACTATCAAGATCACAAGCAGAAATGTGTGGCTAAATCCTTTGTGGCTACTTCAGAAAATTTTGGACCATCCAACAATGTGGTGTTAGGTACATTACTTATTTATTCATATGATTCTAATTCCTTGTTTGATTGGGGTATATAAATTCTTTCATTTTTGAGATTTTTTTGGCTAAATTGGAATTTCACCTTAAGAAATGAATTCAAAACCTTTGGTAAAAACACTTAGGGGTACTAGTAAGAATAAATTTAAATTATAATAAGATTTTTTTATCATGAATGGAATGGATTTACCTAAAAAAAATATTATATTTCCCTTTGTAGAGTTTTATATAATTATCAGAATGATTGTAATTTTTTATCATGATAAGATAGATTGTAGAGAAAAAAAGTTATATTTATAATGAGTTTCAGTTTGTATACATGAATGATTTCATAACTTTGATAATATATAAAGATGCTAAGAAATTTATTAAAGATGGAAATGAATGTTTTATTTAACATATTTATGAGAATAAGTAAGCTATTTGAATAAGTGATATTATCATAGTAAATGAATATATGGATGCATTTCCTAATGAATTTCCTTGTATTATACTAGATCAAAAGATTGAATTTACTATTGGATTAGTGCATAATTCTAAGATAAATTCAAAACCTATATATCGAATCTAAAAATCAGAACATTTGGAATTGAAAAATAAGTTTCAAGAGTTTCTTTATAATGGTTTTATCCGTCCTATCACTTCACCTTGGGGTGAACCTATTTTGTTTGTTAAAAATAAAAATATTTCCATATGGATTTTCATTAATTATATATCTATGAATAACATCACTATTAAGAATAAGTATATGTTTCGTTATATCAATGAATTATTTGATTAGCTCCAAGGAGCTCAGAATTTTTTGAAGGTTAGTCTCATATCTAACTACCATTAGCTAAAGGTGAAGGAGGATGACTTTTCAAAGATTTCATTTTTTTAGGTATGGGCATTATGAGTTTTTAGTTATTCCCTTTGGGTTGAAAAATGGTCAAGATGTAATTATGGATCTTATTAATAATGGTTTTCATGAGTTTTTGGATTGATTTTTTGTTGTGTTCATTGATGATATATCACTATATTAAAAATTTATGAGAATCATAAAAAATAAGGGTTGTTCTAAAAATCATGAAAGAAATAAATTTATATATATAATTTAATAAATGTGAATTCCAGTTATGGTATATATATTTCTTTGGTCATATTGTAAATAAACATGGAATACCTATTTATCAAGGTAAAACTAATGTGGTTTAAGAGTGGCCAAGACCTAAAAATATCATAGGTATTCATAGTTTTCTTGGATTAGTGGGTTATTACAAATGGATTGTTGTTAACATTACTTGGTTATCTATACCACTAACCACATTAACTTGAAAAGGAATTAAATTCATCTTGATTAAATAGTGTAATGACTATTTCTAGGAATTGAAAAGAAGATTAGTAAATGCTCAAATTTTGGCCCCACCATCTAGAAATTCTGGGTTTTTCATCTATAATAATGTTTATTTGAAGGGACTTAGTTGTTTTCTAATATATGATAATTTTATAATTTATTATTATTCACGTCAATTGAAACTTGATTATCTAGATTATCATATACCAGAAATTGAACTAGCTATAGTTTTTTCACTTTAAAAATCTAGAGACATAATTTATATGAAGTAAAGTGTGAAATATATACTGATCATAATAGTTTAAAGTATATATTCACTTAAAAATAGTTGTACATGAGTCAGATAAGATGGTTAGAACTGATTAAATATCATGAAGGAACAATTCATTTTCATATAGAAAAAAACATAGTAGCTAATGATTTAAGTCATAAATATAATTCACCATTAACAATGATATGTGTAGAACATGATCCTTTGGTTAATTATTTAATAAATTTTGGACTAGATATTATGCATGAAGGAACATTATTTGTTTTGATTCAAGTGTTATTGTAATATTTATTTTAAGATATAATTAAGCAATATTAGAAGAAGGATCTTGTTCTACAAAAAAATGTTGAATGGGATAATAAAGGCAAGTTACCTAAATTTAACATTGAAAAAGAAGGTATTTTGAGATTTAGAAAAATATTATGCATGACTTGTGATTCTGATTTGAAGAAATAATTACTGAGTGAAGTTCATGTTTCTTTATTTTATGTTCATCCACGTAACATTATGAAGTAGAGATTTGGGAATATTATTGGTGGGAATGAATGGAGAAATAAATTGTTGATTTTACTATGAAATATTTGACTTGTCATTAGGTTAAAGTCAAATGATAACTATCAAAGGGAATAAATTATCATTTTCCACTGCTTGAATATAAATGAGAGAATATATCAATGTATTTTATGTTTGGATTACCAAATACATCTCAAGGTAATAATGTGATAAGAGTTATTGTTGATTGATTGACTAAATCTATATATTTTATTCCTACTAGAGATAATAAATATTTGGATAATCTTTTTAGAATTTATGTTAATGAGATAATCAAATTTCATGGAGTCACTATTTTTTATTGTATTTGTTCATGATTCTAGGTTTACTTATAATTTTTGGAAAGCACTTTATAGGTTGTTGGGTATTGAATTAAATTTCAATGCAACTTTTCTACCTTAATATGATAGATAGTCAGAGTGAAAGATTCAGAAATTGGAAGATGTGATTTGAAATTATTCTATGCATTACTAGGGTATTTGGGATCATCATCTATCATTAGTTTTATTTTTCTTATAATATTATTTTCCATTCTAGTATACATATGAAACCATTTGAGGCATAATATGGAATGTCGTGTCAAACTCTGGCTTGTTGGGAAGAAGTTGGTGAAAGACTGTTTTTGGAACCGGAATTGGTAGAAGTGATGGTTGAGAAAGTGAATTTGATTCAACAATATATGAGGATATCTCAAAGTAGAAATAAAAGTTATACATATTACCATGGGTAATATCTTTCATTCAATAAGGTGAACATGTTTTTATTCAATTATCTCCATAAAAAAGTGCTATGTGTTTTGGTAAAAAGGAAAAGTTAACTCCAAATTTAATTTGACTATATGAAATCCAAGAGAATGTTGGATCATTTTCCTACCAAGTGATGTTTCCTTTCAGTTTATTTTATGTACATGATTCATTTCATGTTTCATTACTATGAAAATATTCACTAGATGCATCTCATGATTCGAGTCATGAATTAGTTTTGTTGGAAAAGAATATATCTTATGAGGAATAGACAGTTCAGATTCATGACTATAGAGATATGGTGTTATGAAAAAATATGATTCAACAGGTTAATGTTTTTTTGGAAAACTCATATGACTGAAGAAGCAACATGAGAATCTGAAAATGCTATGATAGAAAAATATCCCCACTTGTTTAAAAAGTGAATAAAATAGGGAGGAAACAATTTATATAAAGAGGAATGATACAATAACCTTGGTAATTTTGATAATCTATCAATTTCATTACTTATAAATATTCATGGATTAGATTTTATATAAGTATATTTACTATACTAATATTATGCAATTTCATAATAAAAAGGAAATAATTTTATTCATATAAAATTAATTTACATGTATTATATGGCTTTATTTAGAAAGTTGAATTTAAAAATTCTAGAATTAAAATTAAAAAATGATATAATTACTTAATTTATAAATTCAAATTATCTTAGAGTGATTTTTGGAGGATTTTCTAAAAATGTTTTCTTTTGGGTTAATAGTAGAAAATACCGATTTTTAAGAAAACCATAATTTTTTCATGTATTTACAAAGTCACATTTTTTATTTGGAATATATTTAAAGTTTCATTAGTTTTTTTATATTAAAAATAGTCTAATAAATGTAATTTTAATCAACATTACACTTTATTTTGTTACAAAAACATTTTAATACATAAAAAGGCATTTTCCTCAAAATTGTTTTTCATCACGTTAAGTGTTCTAATTTTAAAATAAATTTATTACAATTATAAGAATTGAATTATAAAAAATGGAAAAATATTTGTAATCATCATGTCCAAATTTTCTAACGAGGTCACATTCATTTTTGGTCATTGTGCATAGTAAATTTGGTAAAAGAAATTCAGTAACCACTGTTGAGTTAATATGGGTTAAAATGGTTAAAACTAAAAAGATAAGGGTTAAAATGACCTAAAAATGTGTCTAAGCCTAATTTAGTGGTCCTATTTAAACCCTATATAATCTCATATTCTAATATGAGTCATTTTAGAGCCATTTTTATTGATTAAGAATTTAATATATTTTAATATTTTGAAATATTCCAAGTGTGTCATATCCCCCGCTTATAAAAGGACACCCCATATCCTCTCTTATCCATAATTAAAGAGCCTATTATATCAAAATATAACAACCCTAATACTTTCATAACATCCCTCCGCACTTCTTATGGGTTCTAGTTTGATCATAATACCATCCTAGAAATGCTTTAGGTATAAACCTAAAGATTTTGTTTGAAGAAGTGGTATAGATCTTAAGTGAGTGTTTTAATTTTATTTATTATTTTACCTCATCCAAAAATCACTTAACCATTGTCATATAATAACATAAAATGGCACATATATTAAAATTTTATTATTTTTATGGTATAACTATTTTTCATCCACTTATCCATCTAATGTAAAATAAAAACTCCACTTGTGTATATGTGCGGACGACCATCTCATGAGATGATGTATTTCATTTTCCATTACCAAATATTATGGATAGAAATAATGATGGATACAAATAAAACAATATTATATATAAATTTAAATTTAATTCTTGAATGATAAATAAATATTATATTTTTTTCATTACCATCTAATGAAAAATAAAAACATCACTCCGGTGTACATGGAGACCACAACCTCATGAACCGATGTATTTAATTTTTCATCATTTCCCAACATGGATTTTATATATAGGTTAATTTAGTGAAATAATATGATATTTATAATATAATTATTATTATATAAATATAAAATAACACTTAACTTCTTTCTCTCATGTTCGTTAAAAAATGGAAACATTACTAATACATACGTACGAACTACCATATCCAAGTTGTAACATAATTCATTTTTCATAACTATATTACATGGTTGGTTCTGAAATTATAACTAATATATTTAATTTATAATGATTACATGATTAAGATTCTAGAAATGATATAATCATGATCCATTTGACCAGAGTCATCCTACCCACCAAATGTTCTCAAAACATTTGACGTGAACTTAATCGATTAGGTAATTGAGTATAATATGGATATAAGTGAAATAAAATGATTAATATACTTTAAAAATGTTATTAAGAAAGTAAATAATTAAAATGAGTTTATTATTTTGGAAGATAAATATTGTACATGAAAAGTCAGACTCAAGGTAAGAGACACCTTACTTAAAACCTTGTTTTAAATGTTTTAAAGATTTATTTTAAAAATATTTTTCCTCCAGGTAAATATTATTAAAATAATTTATGGATGTATTTATATTGACATAAATAAATTATAAAGTAAATTTTATGTCTTTTTTGACTTACTTTCAAAGGTTTTCAAAAGGAAATTTTTATGTATTTTATAGTAAATGTTTTGACGTTATTTACAAAAAAGAAAAATGAATGCTCTCTTTTAACGAACATGACATCATTGGATTCTACCACTACCACAATTGTTATTTTATGTTTACATTCCTTTAAAACATTTCATTTATTTTCATGAAAATTATTTCTTCCCTCTGTTCTGTGTATTTTAGTTTTGAAAATGATATTTTAATGGAAAGGGATGTATCAATATCTGAAAATGTTTTACTTATGGTTTCCAAAGTATATTGTTATGATTTTGATGATGGAAATGAAATTTTTTATGTGTTAAATTTATTCTATTGTGCTTTTAAATTTATTATGATGATGGGTGAACTTGATATATTTCTTCAATGCATTGGGAAATAATTATGTTCTTTATAGAATTTTGTTTGAATTAACTCAGTAGGTTATTCCATTTATAAGGTTTCTTGTAATATTATTGATTGAGTTAATATTTTAATTATTTTTCAAATGTTTTTCAATGATTTAATCCCTCTAAATTAGAAAATTTGAGTATATTTGCATCATTTTAGTTTTTTTGATGAATTTTGGGCTTAATTATGAAAATTGCCTAATTCTGCAAAATTCACAGTTTTATAGAGCTTATGTTCTTAGGGCATAACTTTTATAATTACAATACAAATTAAGTGGTTAATTTTTTAGTCTTTCCTTTCTCATGGTATTCATAATTTTCTTCTGGAACTAGACCCAATTATACAGAAAATGGCCTAGATAAATTAATCAATTTGAGAAATATTTCAGGATGACATAATTGACCCCACCATATTAAATAAGTCATATCTCATATTAACGAACTTAAAATTATGTAATTCCACCTATTTTTGAAATTGGAATCAAAAGGTATGGTTCAAATTATATTTCATAAATTATAGATTTCATTAAGGAATATTTTTAGTTCTTACAAGTGGAGTGGGTGAAATAGTGTTTGGAGGTCCGGAAAAATCATGTTCATTGATTCAAACATATCTTTATTTAAACCTGTCTAAAGACTTTGGAATTTTTAGGGTTAATATAAAACTTCATTCAAAAAATCTTATAAGGATACACCACTATGTGTTTCATCTATTTGATGGTCAGAACAGAAGCAAACCTCTGGTGGATAGATTCTGGAGGAGAAAATTTTCTGATCTTTGTTTTCTCACTTTTATTCTTCTTAGTTTTGTAATGAGTTCTTCTTTCCCCTTATTCACAATTACCCTTAACATGGTGGGGTAAATTTTTGTGTGATTGGGGAAGGATAGGTTTTTACTTTTTTAATTCTTTAGCTCTTACACATAATGTTTTAAGATCCTTTTCTCTCTTCTGCGAAATCGGTTTCAATTTCTTATAACAGTTTTTACTATCATATACAATTGTTTTTGATTTTATATTCTGTTATATTTATTGATTTGGTGACTGATAAATTTCAGCCTCCACTAGGATTTGGTCTATATACAATGGAATAGATCAGTTCTTAGTGGTGAAGTAATCGATGATCGTTGATACGTGTGTGAGGAGTAGTGAACGTTCTTGATTGTTAGGGATAAACAAGACCCGATTGGGAATTTCTAAAGTCAATAGAGGGTATTCACTAAAAAACTATCAAAAAATTTAAGTATATTATACAAATATTATATTTTATTATGTTTTATTCTCAACATTATAATTTGACCAATGGAGTGATGAGAAGTGATTGTGGATTCTCACTTTTATCGACTTAGCAGAAGAGAATTGGATAAGTCGAACTCTGATAGAATTAAAATTGGAAAACTGAACCCGACCTAACCACTATATAATATAATAGTTTTCAATAACTTGTTTTATAAATTTTATCTTGATAATTTTATTTTCATAGTTTCATTCTTGCCTTTTCAAAATCAAAAAATTTCAAAAAAAAACAAAAACCTAACTTATTTATCTAATTTTAAGGTGATAGCTTGATTGCTGTGCGCTCCTCTATGGAGAAAACATAGGTTAATTACTATACTATAGTTTAACTTAGTAAAATATTGTTTTTTACACAACCCATGATAGGAATGTGTCGTATCTTGGCATTGTTTCCAGGGAGGTAGTTTTGACATTTTTTATTATATTGCATGACTAGAAGTAAAAACCTTGAACCTTCCCCCATAGATCCTCAAATTGAAAGAACCATATTGAATAAACATGGAAACCTGATTTTTCGATATGAATTTTAGGAAGTTTCCCTTATAGACTCAAGGGAAACTTAAAGTGTTCACTCTGATCCTATCATCATGGATGAAAATCAAAACCAAACACTTAGAGACCTTTGTGCACCACAATTCTTTAATCAAAACAATCAACTTGTCATTCCTACGTTACAAAATGATTTTGAGATGAAACCTAACATGATTTCATTGCTCCCAAAATTTCTTGTCTTGGTAGGTGAATACCCAAACAAACATATTAAAGAGTTCATGCATATATGCTCTACTTTTAGACTTAGAGGAGTAGCTGAGGAGTAGGTAAAGTGGAAGGTGTTCCCATTTTCATTAGAAGGATCTTCCAAAGAATGGTTGTATAGATTAAAACTAGGAGATTTGAATGATTTAAATGACTTGGTATGATTTTTCCTGCAAATATTCCTCACCACCTCTAAGAGAACAACAATCAGAAAGAAAATCTATTCCATTAGACAATCATATTTTGAAACTCTTTATGAGTACTGGGAGAGATTTAAGAATCTATCTGCCAGCTGCCCACATCAGGAAATTTAGGAGCATCGTTTTCTTGTCTTCTTTTATCAAGGATTACTAGAAAATTATATAAAACATATAGATACATCATCTAGAGGCACATTTATTGTCAATTCACCAGAAAAATCCAAGGGGTTGATTGAGAAAATTTCTTAAAACTCGCAAAAATTTGGTACAAGAGGTACTCGCACAAAAGTTATTCATGAGGTAAGAAATTATCATCCATCACTATTTTTAGAAATGAATATTGAAGAGATAAATAGTTTGGTGAGACATATGGCCTTGAAACAAGTGGCTGAAAAATAGACACTGACTAAGGTATGTGTTTTATGCTCATCACCAGATCATTTAACTGACCAGTGTGCTGAAATATGACGAATGGAAAGTTACACTGTAGCCTTTCCACAAATGCAGTTTTAGAAAAATCAAGGATGGATAGATCCCAACCAAGTCCAATATGGATTTGTAAATTAGAAGAATCAAGCTATACCCCTATACCAAAATCAGTTCCAAAACCAACCCCCATTCCAGAATCAATTCCATAGACCACCACCATTTCAAAAAAAATCAATTTTATAACTATCCTTCTTTGAAAAAACCAACCACTTTCCAGAGAACCAATGAGCATATATCCACTAGTGGATACCCTCTAATTTAAAACCAATAGAAAAAAAATCTAAGATTAAGGGGTTGAAAGACACCATAAAATATTTTTCCAACAAGTTCGAAAGACTCCTAGACTTACTAAAGAAAAAACCTAGAAAAATCCCATCACAAGCAATCTCAAATCCAAAAGATAATGTCAACATAATAAAAACAAGAAGTGAAAATTAACTCTCACAATCACAATCCCATGAACCTGAAACAGGACCCCCTGGTCTAAGGGAGAATGAAGTTGTAAATTCTGAAACTTATGTGAAAATGCACCGGGAAGAAGAGAAGAAATAGGAGGAGGAAAAGGATATTCCAAGGAATAAGGGACAAGAAACACCATTTAAAAGGAAACAAAGGGAGAGTAAATAATTAACTACACAATTTCCATCAAGTATGATTTAATCAAAGAGGTTAGAGGAAGAATCTCTTCAAAAAAAAATTTCGGACACCTTCTAGAAAGTGGAAATCAATATCCCCTACTTGAATCTCTCAAAAAAATTCTAAATCTTGCTAAAAATTTTAATGATATTTTCACTAATAATAGGATAATTCAAGGAAATGAGAGGATAAACTCGGGAAGGAGTGTCTCAACCCTTATCACACCATAGTTACCAACGAAATGTCAAGATCCAAAGACGTTTTCCATTCCATTCAACATTGGTTCTTTAAATTTATCTAATTATTTGTGTAATCTAGGTGATTCCATTAATTTATTTCCTCACTCAGTATAAAATTCTTTTCATATGGGAGACTTGAAGCCCACAAGAGTTGTGGTCTAGCTTGCGAACATTTCAACAGTTTTCCCAGCAGGAGTTCTGTAGGATGTCCTAGAGAAATTCAAAGATCTCTTATTTCCAGTTGATTTCTATGTGCTGAATATGAATGATGATAGAATCCCATCACACTCACACATCATTTTGGAGAGAAATTTCTTAAAAATATCCAAATCCATCATCCATGACCACTAATAGACCCTCACCATGGAGTTTGGAGATAGCACTATCCACTTAAATATTTTTGAATCCATGAGGCACCCATATGATAATCACTCCCTCGTTGCAATCTCTCATAAATTTGGTACTGAACCCATTGAAAAATCATGTATATTCCATGAATTATTATCCTTAGGAGATATTTTATCCATTAAATATATCCTTGAACGCGAGGATTCGCAAACTCCTGGAGATTCTGATTTCATGTGGGAGGAAGAGGTAGAATCTAATTTCTTTGATGATTTGTTAAATGATGAATATGATGATTTAATTTTGTGTATGTAGTATATCCATCCTTTGGAAGTGGTTAACCTCAACATAATTTCATCCCTTGACAACCCCCTGATTTAGAATTAAAACCAATCCCCATTTATTTAAAATATGTTTTCCTTATGGATGGAGAGAAATTACCAGTGATAATTTCTAATAATTTGTCTAAAACCCAAGAAAAATATTTGATTGAGATTTTAAGAGATAATATCTATGAAATAGGGTGGATTTTAGGTGATATCCTAGTAATAACCCCAAAAATATGCTCATATATAATTCTTCTTGATGGAGATTCCAAACCTGTTAGACAACCCCAAAGGAGGCTGAACCCCACCCGGATGGAGGTTGTGAAGAAGGAGATTGAGAATCTCTTAGAAGCTGGGATCATATATCCCATCTCATAGTCACAATGGGTTAGCCTCATCTAAGTAGTCCCCAAAAAACTGTACTAACCATTGTGAGGAATGAGAAGAATGAATTAATCCTTTAAATAATTTAGAATAGCTAGAGAGTGTGAATAGATTTTCCGAAGTTGAATAAGGTCACACGAAAAAATCATTTTACCATCCCCTTAATTAACCAGATGTTAGAGAGATTGGAAGGGAGTACTCATTATTCTTTTTTATGGATTTTAAAATTATTTCTAGGTACCTATTACTCTCGAGGATCAAGAGAAGACTACCTTTACTTGTCACTTAAACACTTTTTCAAACAAAAGGATTCCATTTGGATTGTGTAATGCTCCAGGTACATTTCAGATGTGCATGGTAAGTATTTTTTCTGATCATATTTAAGATTTCTCAGAGTTTTTCTGGGATGATTTCACAGTTTTTGGAAATTATTTTGATCATTGTTTGAAAAATCTATAAAAGGTTTTGAAAACATGCATTGAAATGAATCTTGTTATGAGTTTTTAAAAATTTCATTTCATGGTTAAGAGAAGAATTTTTCTTGGGAATATCATTTCCAAAAAGGGCATAGAAGTTGATAAATAAAAAATTTAAGTCACAAACTCTTTGACTTACCCAACTTGTGTGAAGCATGTTGGATCATTTTTAGGACATTTAAGATTCTAAAAGAGGTTTATCAAAGATTTATTTAAGATTTATCTACCTCTATCTAGATTAATTTTTAAAGATTCTGATTTTGATTTCAATGTTTCATATAGGGATGCCTTACATGATTTGAAGAGTATATTTATTACACCACAAGTAATGCAGCCACCAAATTAGAAAGAACAATTTGAGCTACATTGTGATGCTTCAAATAAATCAGTTGGAGAAGTACTTTATCAGTGAATTGAGGATAGGACAGAAGTCATTGCATTTGCCTAAAGAACCTTATATGTAGCCCAATTCAACTGTAAAACAACAGAAAAAGAGTTTTTAGAAGGTTTCTTTTCTTTAGAGATATTTAGATAATATCTACTTAGAACTAATATAACTGTGTTTTTTGATCATGAATCTCTTAGGTACTTTATAAAGAAAGAATATTCTATACCAAGGTTAGTAAGATGGTTGTTATTACTACAGGAGTTTAACATAAAAATAAAAGACAAGAAGGGATCTTAGAACCAAGTGGCTAATCACTTAAGCAGAGTACCCAACACCTCTGAAGCTGAAATTATAGTTAGATAACCACTCAATAACTACCTTATATAAGAGAATTTGTACTTGATTAAAGGAGAATTTACTTGGTATAATGATATGGTAAATTATCTGGTAACATCTCAGGAACCATATCATTTAAATTCCCACCAAATTCAAACTAAAAAATCTGAATCTAGAAATTACATCTGGGATGATCCCTTTCTTTGGAATATTTGTAATGACCTACTGATAATAAGACATTTTTAGAAGGTGGAATTGATTATATCTTTATGTTTTTTCACACTTTATCATATGGAGACCACTTCGGAACTCAGAGGACAATAAGGAATGTTTTATAATCTGGACTTTATTGGCCCATCCTTTTTAAATATTTGAATGAATATTGAAAAAGGTGTGAAAAATGTTAGTTTTATGGAAATATTTCAAGAAGACATGAAATTCCCCAAAAGACAATGAATTTTTGTGACATTTTTTAAGTTTGGGGGATAGTTTTTATGGGACCTTTCCCAATTTCATTTGTAAATTCTTATATCTTTCTTGCAGTTGATTATGTTTCCAAATGGGTGGAAGAATAAGCCACCAGGACTAATGATTCTAAAGTTGTTTGTGATTTTGTCAGGGCTAACATATTTTGTAGGTTTGGAGTTCCCAAAACCATCATCAGTGATCAAGGGACTCACTTTTTCAATAGGATAATGGGGGATTTACTGAATAATTATGGATTGAATCATAAATAATAAACTCCATATCGTCCACAAACCAATGGGCAAGCTGAAGTGTCCAACAGGGAAATCGAAGGAATTTTAGAAAAGACTTTTAATCCAAACAGGAAAGATTGGAGCCAAAGATTGTAAGATACATTATGTTTTTACAAGACAACCTACAAAACCCCAATTGTAATGAGTCTATATACGTGGATTTATGTGAAAAATTTCCATCTACCAGTGGAATTGGAGCGTAAGGCATATTGAGCTGTGATAAAGATGAATTTGGATCTTGAAAGTGCCAAAAAATAGAGAAGATTGCAGTTTTAGGAGTTGGAAGAATATAGAAGGGAATATTTTGAAAATTATAGTATTTATAAATAAAGAAAAATAGTTCCTCATGACAAGATGATCCAACCGAAAGACTTCCATCCTAGAGATATGGTGTTTTTATTCAGCTCAAGACTCAAATGGATTCTAGGTAATCTTCATTCCAGGTGGGAATGTACATTTACAATTACTCACGTATATCCTTTTTGTGTTGTTCATGTTGTTAAGGATAAAGGGAAAGATCCATTCACTATTAATGGACATCAGCTAAAGAAATTCTAGTGGACCATTCCATCAGATCCAGTTAAAGAGATCACACTCCTCCATCCCTATTTATCAATAAAATCCACCAGGTCGTACCTCTACTTTACACTTTCTTTCTTGCTATGATTAATTTTTTAAATCTTATTACATGTTAAATCCATTTGAATTTATTTCAAACATTGCATCATTTAAGTGTGGGGGAAGAAACCTTTGAAAGTTAGAATTTTAATTTGTTGTTTGTTTTCCTATTTTCACAAAAAAAATTATTGCATCATTTTCAAATTTTGTGTGTTATTGAAATTTTTTAGTAGAAATAATTGTATTTGACATTTGTTAAACCCATTTCCATGACTGAAACAATTTATTCCATGAAACTAAGCTTAAATGAATGATGAAAATGACTTTCTTTCATGTTCAAATCTTTAGAAAATTCATGAAAAGTAATCTGATTTTTAAATCATGCGCCACATATCACTATCTATATCTTTGAAATCACTTTCCTGTGATGCCTATGAACCATTATTTTCATATTATTTACATTCATTTCACTTCATTAGGGAACCAAATCATTCTTGATTTAACTAGATTTTGATTTATTGCTATCAAAACAAGAGGGTTTGATGTATTAGTTTTTTAAATTATTGAGGAATTTATTTGGTTTTATAGCCACATTTTCAAAAGAATACATTTAATTTTGGTCTACCTTGTACATTTAATCCTTTTAAACCTTATAATCTATGAACGTCCAGTTAGTTTAGCCACATTACAATCCAATTTTCCCTATCTAACCTACTCTTGAAGTGAAATTTCATGATATAGTTGAACTTAAGAGTGGGGGAAGTTGTCATGTATTGTTTTACCTCATTTTTAGATACATTGGGTGAAAATAAGAAGTTGAAGATAATTTATTATTTCAGAAAAAATAATTCTGTTAAAAGATATGCCTTTTTAGAGCTATTATGATAAGAGATGTTGTGCCTTTCTGAAGCTTCTAATGGATGAGGAAAGTTGTGCCTTTTCTGGAGATTTCAATAAAAATAATGTTTGAGAGGATTGAAATTTTTTCAGCTGAAATAATGAACCAAGTGAAAATTCATTGAGTTTTCATGATGACAGAGCTTATTTTCTACAAATAGGATAGAGGAGGAGACTATACTTGAGTGAAAATTAGAATAATGCAAATTTTCATCAAAAAGAACCAAGCCCTCCTCATTCATCCCTAAATATTTTTACATCTAAATCCTACCAACCAAAAGCCACAGAACAACCCTGAGAATTCCTCATGAAAAAAATATGTACTTGACTTACATCAGGTGGAGATGAATGTATTTATCAAGCCTTTGGTGACCCTTTCATGATTATTGGATGAGAAAGACATTGTTTAAAATTGAAATTTATGTGATGAGAGGAAATGCATGTTAGGTAAGTGTCTTGTGTGCATGGAAAGAGAAATGAAGAGTAAATATAATGAATGTTCTATTTTGAGAACTTGGAATAATTGTTTTTGATGAGGCATGGTATCTTTTATTTCTTAGTGTTAAAATGGTGGATCTCATGGATATGTGTTTTAAATTTTCTTTGGTTTGATTTTTATGTTTACTTTTCCTATATTCCAAGTACTAATTGTGGGGGAATTTATAGAGTTAATATTTTCATTAATTTTCATATGTGTTTCAATTATTTAATCCCTCCAAATTAGTAAATTTTAGTATATTTTCATTATTTTAGCGTTTTTTTTTTGAATTTTGGACTTAATTGTGAAAATTTCTTAATTCTGAAAAATCCACAGTATTCTAGAGCTTCTGTTTTTCATGCATAACATTAAAATTCAAATCCGAATTAAGTTATTATTTTTTAGGCTTTATTTTATCTTGGTATTCATCTTTTTCTTCTAGAACCAGACCCAATTCTACAGAAAATGGCCATGAAAAATCAATCAATTGGAGAAATATTTCTTGCCGGCAGAATAGACCACACCATATTGAATTAGTAATATCTCATATTAAAAACCTTCAAATGATGTGATTAAATATCTTTTATACATAGGACTAATAGAGGATGGTTAAAATTAAATTTAATAAATTAAAAATTTCATTAAGGAATATTTTTAGCGCTTATAAGTGGAATGGGTGAAACAATATTTGGCATCTTGGAAAAGTCATGTTCATTGATTCAGACATATATTTATTTAAAAACATCCAAATAATTTTAAATTTTCAGGGTATATATAAAACTAAATTTCAATCATCTTATAAGAAGATACCTCTATGAGTTTCAGCAGGCTGGTGGGGAGAATAGAAGAAAACATATAGAGGACAGATTCTAGAGGAGCAAATTTTCTATTCTTCGTTTTATCTCTTTTATTCTTCTTAGTTTTGTAACGATTTCTTCTTCCCCATTATTCACAGTTACCCTTACCATAGTGGGGTAAAATTATATTTAATTATGGAATTATAGGTTTTTACTTTTGTAATTCTTTAGTTCTTGCACATAATGTTTTAATATCCTTTTATCTCTTCTATGAAATCAGTTTAAATTTCTCACAATGGGTTTTACTATCATATATGATTGTATTTGATTTTAGATTATATTATTTTTATTTATTTGGTAAATGATAAATTTCTCCCTCCACAAGGATCTGGTCTATATACGATGGAATAGATCAATTCTTAGTGGTGATGTACTTGGTGATCACCAGTACGTTTTTGAAGAGTAGTGAACATTCTTAATTGTTTGGGTTAAACAAGACCCTATTGGGAATTACCTAAGTCAATTGAAGATATTTTCTAAAACTCTATCAAACAATGGGAGTTGAGTAGAAAAATTTGAGATTTTAGTAAGGTTTATTCAAAAATTTATTACTTGACCACGGGAGTGAGAAGAAGAGATTGTGCATTCTCACTTTTAGTAACATAAAATAAGATAATTGGATAAGTTAAACTATGATAGAATTACAATTGTAAAACAGACCCTGACCTGATAACCATCTCATGTAATATTTTTCAATAACTTCTTTTATCAATTTGATCTTGATATTTTTATTTGTTTAGTTTCATTCTTTTCTTTTCAAAATCTATCAATTTCCAGAAAAACAACCTCACTTCTTTCTCGAATTTTAAGGTTAAAACTTGATTGGTGTGTGCTCCAATATAGAGACAACTTAGATTAATTTCTATACTAAATTTTAACTCAGTAAAATTTTTTATTCCACACCCCATGACAGGAACGTGTCAATGTTTTACCCAGACACATACATGAATTTTATATGCTTGATAATGAGTTTTCATGGATATATTTTAATTTTGTAAGGTAATCTAATATTCTTTTTTAAAAGAAGGATTATTCCCTTTAAGGATAAAAAGTTGTGTTTAAAAAATGTTTTTCTTGGGTTCTCCTGTTTTCTAAAAAACCCCCATGATCATGATTTTGCCTCTATGTTTTATTATAATGTGTTTTATGAAAACCTTTGGGCAGTAAAGTTGATTTCATGTGTTCAAAACCCTAATTTTTTTTAGGGAATAATTGGTTAATTTTTTATTTAATATTTATTTTTACTCTTATAAAAGTGAATAAGAGTTTGAGGTTGGGTAAAAGAGTTTCTAAAGCTAGTTTGAATCTTCGAGCTCTGAATTTTGGAGAAGATATATGAGGCGCATGGTTGGAAGAAGGTTAGTAGTTACTGTATGGATCAACCATTCCACCCATATATAAGAGAGAAAAATTTGGTAAACCATGTGAGGGAGGATGAATGGACATAAAGAAACATGCAAAATTGTTGTATAGGTCACCCTCATGGGCTGCACAGGGTTTAGAAAACCGTTCACCTAGCCCGCACCCTTAGAGTTACTTAGGCAGTGACCCTGCATAGTTAGAGAAACATTTTTCCAATTTGTGTGGGATAGTTGTGCGAGGGGTCTCCATGGGCAGTGACTGTCCCACGGTTAGTGCATGGTTTGGCCAACCATGCATTCAAACCATGCGACCTCTTAAATTAGGGTAAATTTACATTTTTTTTCCTTACTTATTTTTAAATACTCACCCTATTTTTCCTTCTTCTCCACATGTAGTAGCTTCACCCTTCCATTAAATCTCCTCTATGCCTCCAAGCTATGATTTGTGGTTTATTTTCCATTTGACATCTGAATCAAGTTTCATCTGTCATCTTGTATCAACACCAATAAGAGATTTAATCCACTTTATTTTTCTCTTAGTTTATCTCTCTATATGTGGCACAATATCCTTATGAGATAATATTCCATATTTTCATGTTTTTTTATATTATTATGTTTTTTTTTTCAATTCAGCCCAAGCCAAGGGATGATACTGAACAAGTGTTCATCTAACACCATAAGGTAGGTGGTCTATGACTTTTACCTCAAGTCTCTTTGATTTATAATTGTTTCTGTTGTTCTGTGCACTTGTATCACCTATGATTTTCCCCTAAAATCAATTTTCATTAAATTATTTTTTAAATTTGGAATTTAAATGCCCTATTAGACTCTTCTGTTACTGTTGGTGTTCAATGACCTTAACTTGAGAAAACCCTTGGGAATTTCATGAATATTCCTATGCCCCTCTTTGTATATTAATAGCTGAAAACCCATTGGTGTGTTTGGTTTGACTTCCTCAAATGATTTGATAAATTTAAATGGATGAACTATTGTTTATAAATTTGAAATCTTGTTTATCTTGGATCTTATTAAATTGTAATTTAATTATTAATGGTATGACACCTTATATATCCCTTTTTCATTGTTGAATGAAAATGTAAGGAATTTAATTATAAAAAGAGAATGAATCCACATGGTTATCACATGGCCTTGGTTATTTCATTAGACATAAGGTGGATATTTCTAACATGAACCTTTTTATTTTTATAGAAGTTTTCATACATGATACAACATTGGATTCCTGAGGGAATTCCTTGAGTACTCATAGGATTCCACCCAATTCATTAGGAAAATTTACAAGGGAGATACCCACCTTTGAATTTGGTCAATGTCTTACTAGTACGTGAATGCCTTAGTGTAGTACTGATGATTCACTCAATTATTTTCTAGATATTAGAATGACTTGGATACACTCCTTAGATTCAGCTGGTGTTTTAAGAATGGAGTCACCTTTGGTACTTTTCTTGTTCCCCAATCATTCTTAACATGGGATTTATGATTGACATGCTCCACAGAATCGATTAGATAAATTATTTCATTGGAATGCCTTAGTTGTACCCATTGGATTACACTAAGGCCCCTTAGTTAGGATGCATGGTTTATTTGTAATGAGATTTCTTGACATTATATAATCAAGGATTCCTTGATTACTCTTGGATCATGCATTACTATTATTATGACTTAGATGCCCTGGTTTCACCTTGGATCCTATTTTATGATTACTTAAATTGGTACACCATGGATATACATGGTAGACCCTAACCTCTTGCAGATCCCTCATTTAGACATTATTGGAATGATCCAAAACAAGTATGGTCTTTTGGGAATCCAATAAGGAGTCTGAGCCTGACATGATTATTATTTCACTCATGTTATTCCACTTCTTATCTCTATATATGTGCACTTATTCCTTTATATTTACATACTATATTTGTATAAACATCATTGGTGGTGGTCTACTGAGTATACCTCACACCCTATTCAAGCCACTATTCGGTACCAGAAAATACTTCATTGAGGTAGGTATGGACAAGGGAAATCTACCAGTCTTGGATGCATGATTGATTATAGCACGAGATATTGGGAGTGTGAGACTAATCCTTAGATCATGATGCTATTATAGATTTATTTTTTGGTATTTTTTTACTTTTTTATATGGATATATGTACGTATTCATTCCTTTTGTATAGCTCCATAGAATACTCATCATTTTTTATATGGTGCCACTTTTGGCTTGATGTATTATCACTGTCTAGATGATTTACATATATTACTCTATTTTCTATTATCATGTTTTCTCTATTTATATAATTATCCATTATCTCACCGTCATGATACTCTGATTATTACTGTATAGCCTCCCCCCCATACCACCATGGACTTTCACTGCTAGTCGGAAACCTTTAGCATATGGGGAGGCACACTTGAGGCTATGTGACCAAGCAAGTTTAGTATATTATGAGTGAATCGGGTCCAACGCCTTAAAAATTGGTATCAAAGGTATTTTCCTTTTATATTACTATTTGGGTTATTAGATAGTAGTCTAGGATATATTGGAATTTAGTAATGATCTTGTGCTTGAGAGTAACTAATCCAGGTATGAAAAAAAGCCAAATTTTCTAGGATGAGAATTGATGACCTAGATTATTCCTATTATAGTTGTATTGATTTCACTATTGGGTGACCCACATGGATTGTGACTTTTATTATTATAGGGTAATTTAGTTTTACCCTTCGCATAATATGGTAAGGAGGTAGTGTCTCATGAGTTATTATAGTCACATGAGGATTTATATGTCATGCATTATTTTATGACACATTTTCTTATTGTGTGTATTGTCTATTACATATTACTTATTCTTTGATAGTTATATTTGGTATTATGCTAACATTTATTGTAGGGATAAAATAGTTGGAATAATTAAAGTTTCTGCATCAACCTAAATTGTGTTTTCACATATAGCTTGACGATGACACCTTAATTATCAAATTATGGCATGTTTGATCCATGGTCCATTTTTCACATGAGTTTAAATGTCATTTGGTTTCAGTTACTCATATTCTATTTTTGATTTAAATAGTGTGTGCCTATATAAATTTTTAATGGTGATCCATCAAATTTAACCACTGTGAAATCCTAGTTATAGTTACATGTAGTACAATTTTCAATTTATAAAGTGCAGTATTTTATAACTTAGGAATGATAGATGCATCTAATTGGAGATTGATATATATATATATATATACACACATAATAATATATTTATGTATTGTTGAGTTTTGAATTTAAATGTAAACGGTTTTTGTTAAATAGTGATGCTAATTGAAACTTAAAGGTTGCTTTCCTATATAACATAAAATTGACACACTATATACCAGAACCCCTAATATAAAATAAAGAACTTGAGCTAGAACTGAACTTAGTAGTGGGTAGTAGGTAGTATCCCTAGTGATTCATTGTGGTATTACATAATGCCCAAACCTGGATTTATGAGCAAGAAAAGGGGTTTGACTCTTATACAAAAAGGCTTGTACTTGTCCTATTCCGATATCTGTAAATTCAGTCTTTGTTAAGTATTATATGATGTGTGTGCTTGGATGTTATAGATATATTCCACCATTATTTACTCAAGTTTATTGCTAAGAAGGTGGCAATGACCATGTTCCTGAATTGGTGAGACCTAATTCACCAGTAGTTCCTCCTGTGACACCTCTAGTTATACCTGACTTAGGAATTGATGCCTAGTTTCAAGAGGGTTTACAATGGTTTATACAGACTATTCAAGGAGCTTTGTGACCTTCCCATACTATGGTGAAGTTTAAATTATAGATTCATTAGAAACATCCATCCATTTTTTTGGGGGATGATAGTCCACATATTTTTGAGAGATGGATAGAGGCCATTATATCTACCATTGAGCACCTAGATATGCTTCAAAAGAGGAGGGTAAAGCTCACTACTTATATTCTAAATAGTTATGCCAAGAATTGGTGGTATGATATTACTAAGTTATACCACAATCAAGATATGGAATGGAGATATTTCCAAGCTACCTTCTATGAATTTCTTTCTAGATACACTGAGGTCTGACAAAGCTAGTGAATTCTTGCACCTAGAGAAAGGATCCCTATCATTTATGTATTATTTAGATAAACATAATAATATTTAGTGTTTTTCACCTTCCTTTTCTCCTGGTGAGATTTCTAGAGTGAGATGATTTGATGATGGTATCAGGTATTCCATCTGATCTTAAGTAAATGTTTTTAGTTTGACTATTGTTTAAGTAATTGTGAATCAAAACCTCATTACTGAGAAAAATTTGAGGGAAGACGATAGTATAGAGAATGTTAGTTAATTAGTGAGGTAAGGTATTTGACCATTAGCAGGAAATATTATCTGGAGGGTTCTCAACAGAGCAATGGAAATTAGAGTATTTTCACAGGTAGTTCTATTATATTCCATATGTGTGGTACATACAGTCATGTGAATCCTCAGTGCGACTGAGACCAAGTTGAATGAAAATCCTGTGAAAAAATGGGGCATATTTTTTTTTCTAGAGACTCCATCTATTCATGGTGGAAGAGGATCTGCACGAGCTCCATCTACTGGATTAGGATCATTATCTCCACACTAGGCTAGAAGCTAGACTACCACTAGATGTATAGGATAAATAGGTGGATGTGTTTGAGGATTCTAAACTCAGGATATATAGTGTCAATTGATTGGACCCACTATGGGTAGTCAGGTTGCACTGCAGGTTCATGGATCATGATAGATATATAAAATACAACCTATACCAAAGTAGTAGGGTTTCAGACCATCTATAGTACAATGTACAATTTTGGTAGCCTCTAATTTAGTATATTCCCTTTTTGATATATGTTCTTTACATTATTTATCTCTGTGGATATCATGGAAAGTCTTTATCTGGAGATTTAGTTTTTATACGGTGTGATGACAATTGATACTCCATTAGGAATTAGATTGATAAGTTTACATTAGTATAAGGAATTCCCCCTTGAGGTAGGAATCTATCATTTCTTATAAAACCTCTTCTTCCTTCATATGATGGCTTTTGATTTCATTCTTAGGATGGACTGGTTGGTCCTTTATCCAACTTATGTGGATTAATATCACTATAGGATATCATTTACTTAACTATAGGGTGGTATCTATGTTAAAAAGTGTGAATGGGATGTCCATGAAAGAACAGAAATTCCAAATAATTGTGGGCTGGGTGGAGTGATAGTCCAGATTTCTAGCCTTTATATGGATGATCTGGGAATATATCTGGCTGATTTTATTCCTGTAATAGATCATTTCAGGGATTTTTTTGGATTACCTCCTAAGACATATGAAAATTTTACTATTGATCTAGTTCTAGGAGTATTACCAATATTTATTCCCCATTACAGGATGGATACTCCTATGTTGTAGGAGATTGAGATAAAGCTAGAAGATTTGGAAGCTTATGGTTTTATACATACTGGTACTTTACCTTGGGGTTCACCTATATTTTATTCTAAGAAATAAGATGGTACCCTCAGGCTTTTCATATATTACCATTGGTTGAACCAACTTATGGTTAAGAACTATTATCCACTACCTCGTATAGATGACCTCTTTGACCTGCCTCGAAGAGCAAGGTTTTTCTCTAAGATATATTTGAGGTTAGGATGCCATTAGGCAAGAGTTAGACCTTGAAAAATACCTCACACAATATTTTGAAGTCGTTATGGTCTATATGAGTATTTATTTATACCATTAGGTTTGACTAATGTGCCTTCTGGTTTCATGGATCTGATGAATTGAGTTTTCTACCCATATCTAGATTCATTTGTGGTAGTCTTTGTGCATGATATCTTGGTGTATTCTCATACCCGACATGAACATTTCAAATACATTGAGATCTTTATGAATACACTAATAGAGACCCAAATTTTTGCTAAGATCACAAAATGACACTTTGGGAATGATAAGGTACACTTCCTCGGTCACATCATTTTAGAGGCTAAAGTATCCATTAAGCCAGAGAAGGTGAGAGCTGTGGTCTTTTGGGAGCAACCTAAGAACAATTTTTTCATCCTAATTTCCGTGAGTATGTATGGATATTATAGGATCTTTATTCATGATTTTTTATGCCTATGATAACTTCTCATAGGATTTAATAATAAGGGTTTCAAATTTCAATGGTCTGAAGCATTTGAGCAGCCTTTCAAGAGCTGAAAGGGAGACTAACATCAGCATTAATACCAATTCTTCTAAATCAAGGAATAAGCTATAGAGTTTATTATGATGCATTGAGAATCAAACTAGGATCAGTTCTAATACAGCATGATTTATTCGTGGAGTACGAGTCTCATCTGTTCAGGCCACAAAAGAGGAATTATCTAATACATGACAATTTTAGTTCATGATTTTCATTATTGGAGGTGTTATTTTTTAAGAGAGTGGTTTTCGTTGTTTACAAACTAAAATAACCTTAAGAATATATTTACACAGCATGATTTAATTATCATATAAATAATGTAGGTTGAATACCTACATTACTTTGATTTTTATCTTTCTTATATGGTCACAAAGGGTAATGTTATGGCTGATTCTTTGAACCAGAGGACTCAGAAACAAGAAGTTTAGGAGTCCAATAGTGAGTGAAAGTTTATGACTCTATTTTCTGAGATGCATATAAAGGTCTAAGAAAATCATATGTAGCATATACTTATAGATTTAGTAGTTAATTATTCAATTAGAGAGAGATTGAATATGAGGCGATTATCGGATGCCAAGGGACTAGTCCTAAGGGAGGGATTTTCAGGTAAGGAACCACTATTAGCTTGAATAATTGATGGGAATGAGATATCATGAATAAATGTATGTGTCTAAGTTCTTACAGACTTCCCAGATGAATTGATATGATAGTCTCGTGATTTTTCTTAGGTGATACACCCTAGGATTAAAAATATGTATCAGGATCTATATCATAAATACTAGTATCCTAGTATGAAAAGGGAGATAGTTGGATTTTCTACTAGTTGTTCCACCTACTAGTAGGTAAAGGCCAAACACCAGCGACCAACAAGGATTCAATAACCACTGCCCATTCTTGAGTGGAAATGGGATGACATCACTATGGAATTTGTGAAAGTTTTATTGATACCCCTTTTAAGAAATGATGTGGTATGGGTGATATTTCACAGGCTCGTAAAGGTCTCTTACTTTTTACCTATCAAGGAGACCATTTTAGTATATGAGATCAAAAGGATCTATGTTTGAGAGATTATATAACTTCATGGATTCCCACAAACTATTTTTTTGATATGGAAACTCATTTCAATTATCAATTCCAGAAATGGTTATAAAGGGATTTAGGTACACAAGTAATTTTGAGTATAGTATAACACCCTCATATGGACGAGGATTCCAATAAGACGATACAAGTGTTAGTGGTAATGCTTAGAGCATGCATCCTCGATTTCAGTGGTTCTTGGGAGAAACATATACCCCTATATGAGTTCACATAAAATAACATATTTTAGGTGATGATTCGGATGGATCCTTAAGATTCCATTTATGGTAGGACATACCATTCACCTTTGTAATGGTTTGAGGTAGAGGAGGTAGCATTACTTGGACCTCATCTTGTTCAAGAGACTTCATAGTCAGTTTAGCGGATCAAAAAGAGAATGGAAACAGCTTAGTCTAGAAAAAAATCAAATTTTGATCACTGTTATTAGAATTTGGAGTTCAAGGTTGAGGATCAAGTCTTCTTGCAAGTATTGACTATACTGGGGCATCAACGATTTAGTCATATAGGTTAGTTATCAACTTGTTTCATTGGACCTTTTGAGGTTTTAACGAGGTTCATACATATCACATATTAGATATCCCTTCTTGAGAGTCATAGATCTAGGCATGTCATGTTTCTTGTTTCTCAACTATGTCATTACTATTCAAACTTATATTACATCTTTTATCCTGATGAGGTTGAGTTAGACATAGATGCATACTTTAAGGAGAATCCTATATGAATTTTTGAATGGATCAAGAAGGATCTCCAAGGTAGGTTAGTTTCTTTAGTTTATGTTCTATGGAAGCACAACCGTGTATATGAAAAGACTTGGGAATGAGAGGCTGATGCACATGCCTAGTGGCCCATGTTTTTCTCAGATGGTGTTATCCTACCCTCAGAATGGAGACTTTGGGATGAGTTGTCTTATATGGTGGAGGTTGTAACACCTTGGTTGTTCTTTTGATGAATGAACCAGTTAATTTTTATTTTTATTTTTTATTGTTTCCCTTATAAATGTTTCTATGAGTTTAAGGAAGGGTTCAAGAGCGTATGAGGCCAGTCTAGATCCTGGAGCTCCGAATTTTGGAGAAGTTGTATGAGACACACGGTTGACGCAAGGTCAGTAGTAACCACATGAATCAACCATATATCCCATATATATGGGAGAATTTTTTGAAAAACCATGTGAAGGAGACTGAAAATCCATGCTAAAAACTGCAGACATATTGCAAAGGTCATCGAAAAAGGTTCTACATGGGTTAGAAAACCATACAACTAGCTCGTACCATTAGTGCCACTTAGGTAGTGACCCCACATGGTTGAAGCATGGTTTTTCCAAACAGTGTGGGGTAGTCATGTGAGGGGTTTCCATGGGTTGTGACTGTCACATTGTTGGTACATAGTTTGGAAAACCATAAATCTAAACCACATGACCTCTTAATGTAGGGTGAATTTACATTTTTCCACTTAATTATTTTTAAATGCTCACCCTATTTTCCTTCTTCTCCATGCATAGAAGATTCCTCCTCCTATTGAAGCTCCTCCATTCCTCTAAGCTAGGATTTTATGCTTCTTCTCTATCTGATGTCTAAATCAAGTTCCTTACATCACGTTGGATCACCACTGATAAGTGCTTCTATCAACTTCCTTATTTTATTGGTTTGTCTCTCCATCAATGATGCAGTATCCATGAAAGCCAATATGCCCTATTTTTAGGGTATTTCTCTATAATTCCATATTTTTATGATTTAGACCAAACCAAAAGATGATACTAGATGATTTTTCTTCTAATCCTATAAGGTAGGTGTTTTATGGAATTTCCCTCAAGTATCATTGATTTATAATTTTTACCATTTTGTCGTGCATCAGTTTCACCTGCGCTTTGCCCCAAATACTAACTTTCCTTAAATTAGTTGTTTAATTTGGAATTTAAATTCCTTATTAGAGGATTTTGTTACCATTTATGTTCAATGACCTCAACATGAGCCACCCCTTGGGTGTTCCATGCTTATGCCTATGTACCACTTTACAAATTAATAACTAAATCACCCATTGGTGTGTTTGGTTTGACTTCTGCAAATGATTTGATCAATTTAAATAGATGAAATATTGTTCATAAATGATAAATCATGTTTATATTATCTCTTATTAAATTGAAATTTAATGATTAATGGCATGACACCTTATATATCCCTTTGTCATTATTAAATGAAAATGCAAGGACTTGAATTATATAAAGAGAATAAATTGGCATGGTTATTACATGGCCTTGGATATTTCATTAAAAATAAGGTTCTTAGTGCTACTATGGAACTTTTTAATATTATAAGAGTGTT
Source organism: Viscum album (assembly GCA_963277665.1). Classification (NCBI taxonomy): domain Eukaryota; kingdom Viridiplantae; phylum Streptophyta; class Magnoliopsida; order Santalales; family Viscaceae; genus Viscum; species Viscum album. Next base: position 1,313,451,496 of record OY728137.1, read on the forward strand.
AAGACTTGAGACCGCATTGGATTCCTGAGAGAATGCCTTGAGCACTCAGAGGATGCCACCCCAATTCATTAGGCCAGTTGCCAAGGGAGATAAAAAAACCCTGTAATTTAGTCAATGTCTTACTAATACATGAATTTCTCAACATAGTACTGATGATTCAATTGATTATTTTCTAGATATCAAAATTCCTTGGATACACTCCTTCGATTCAACTGATGTCTTTCGATAAGAGGCATATTGGATACTTCCCTTGGGCCTCAATCATGCTTAGCCTGATATTTAACAAGGATGTTCTTCAAATACTTGGTTAGATACATTATTCCAATATAATTCATTGGGTGTATCCATTAGATTAATCTGAATCCCCTTATCTAGGATGCATGGTTTATGTGGTTGGAGCTAGCTTGACCATCAAAGATCAAAGATTCCTTGATTCCTCTTGGATCCTGAATTACTATTATTAGTACTTAGATGCCTTGATTTCACCTTGGGTCCTATTTTATGATTACTTAAACTGGTACACCTTGGTTATACATTCTAGACCCTAACCTCTTTTAGGTCCCTCATCTAGACATTACCAACATTATTCAATGTAGGTATGTTCGGTCGGGCAACCCATGAGGAGTCAATAACTGACATGATTATTATTTCATGCATGGTATTCCAAATCCTATCTCTATATCTGTACATTACTAATTTTATATTCATGCACTGAATTTGTATAGACTCCGTTGGTGGTGGCCTACTGAGTATATCTCATACACTATTCGGTCCACCTTTTGGAAACTAGATAGAATTTATAGATACAAGTAAGGATAAGGGAAAGAAACCAGTCTTGGATGCTTGACTGATTATAGCATGGGAGGATAGGATCACAGGACTGATCCTCGGCTCATAATGCTATTGGAGATATCCATTTTTTTTGTTTTTGATATTCATGTATGTACGCATGCCTATATTTTGTATAGCTCCATAGCATACTCATAATTTTATATATGGTGCCACTTTTGTCTTGATGTATTTTCAGTGTCTGGATGCTTTACCTTTATTACCCTATTTTTCATTATTATGCTTCCAATATTTATATATTTATTCATTATCTCACCACTACACTACCCTAATTATGAGGGTATAGTTTCACCACTGTACCACCATAGACTATCACTACTAGTGGGTGGCCTCTGATGTACAGGGAGGAGCACTTGATGCCTTGTAACCATCCGGGTTTAATTACTTATGAGTGAAACAAGTCTAGGACGTTACAATGTGTAAGTAAATGAATATTTTAGATGAAAGTATATTATGTTAAAGTAAAACTCTCTTATATGATATCATGGTTTTGAAATGGATTAATGAGTTTCTTTATTTATTTTTTACACGTCCCTTAATGAGTTTTTTGTGCTCATCCCACTTAAAAAATCACAGGGTTTAAGGATGATTAATAACAACGATGAATTCATGTTTAAAATCATAAATATTTTTCTTTAAAAGAAAATGTGTTTTATTTTAAAATTATTATATTATGAAAAAATGGACACTGAGAGGAATTTTCCACTTAATAATGTATGAGTTTTTTATGTAAGAGTTATGAAAAAATTCTATAAAACAAAAAAACCTCAAATGGTCTTTTTGAATTCAATAAAATTAATTACTGATTTAAAAATCAATAGTATATAATTTTTAGGTGAGGTGTTTATAAATTCATTAAATCCTGAGCATCCTAGATTGCCTCTCCCATTAAGTTAACTAGCTTGGAAGGTCTATACAAGATGGATATATCTTAATTACTACCATCAATTGATGAATATAAAAGAAGAATTAGTTGGTACCAATGAAAAGGAAAAAAACTGGTATGAAAACTAAATTCCATCTTGAAAAGATGCATTAAAAGTATTCATAATAGACTCAAGATGGTTGACTAAGGTGTTTATATCTAAGAGATCATCTACCAAATTTTAATTAGTTAGAGAGGTAGCTGATATGTTAAAACCAAGGATTAATTTAAGCCCCTATAGAGCTTCACCCACCATGGATTTTCTAAATAATCATTCAAGGAGAACAAGGATTCCATGTTCTTTAGGGATTAGAACTCCTGAAATAGAAAGAGTGGGGAAAGTTCCTAATAAAATCATTTAATCAGAAGATATTCAAAGAAAACAAAATTCAGGGAAAAAATTCAATTGTGAGATATAGTCACCTTTTTCACCTAAATAAAGATGAGGCATTAGTAGCCTCACTTTTTCTCACCATTGTAACTCCAATAGAGGTATTTTTACTTAATGAATTACTGATAGAGGAACCAAGATCACTCTGGTGTGATTGGAGATGACTTCTCATGTTCACTCCTTTAACCCAGGGGAGCCATCTTCCTCATCATCCTCATCATCCGCAACATTTGAAAAGGACCCTAGGAGATTGGTAGTGCCTTGAACATCATATATCAGATATATAATAGGGGATGGTTCACCTCCCGACTCCTGTGAAAGCAAATAAATAGTTAATGACTTAATAGACATTGGCAGTATAATAACATACCCTAGTGTGCACATTCTTCTCACCTCTTTATAAGAGTAATATTGATCATTTTATTGGATTAATTAATTTTTTGAAGCCCTATTTTTTTTGAAAAATAGTCCTTGAAAAAGAGTCACACCTTATAGTAGATGAATGGAGACATCCAAATAACTGTTATAAGCATCAACTTCATGGGGTTGTTTTTTATAAGAGACATTGAGGAGGGTCATGACATGAACGAACCCTGATAAAACGATCTCCATTATATGTCGAACCATATATATTTTGTTTGTGCATAATTTCTCCTTCCATAAATTTCATACCCTCTAAGCTTCTAGATATTTGGAATTAGTAGGAATGGAGGGGACTGAGTTAGTTCTACTCCAAGAGGGTGGAACATCGATGCGCCTTGCCTATTTTCTTAACATCTCAGATGATGATTCCACCTTTGAGGAAACAAACTTTATAGGTATCTCTATTTTTGTGGGATATTAAGAAACAATCTTACCTAGTATTTTCATCTATTCCTAATAGATCTATCCATCTTCGCCTTATTCAGATGGAAAAACATTAAATTAGGGTACAAAAATCACCAATTTCCCATCAAGTTATAATAGAATCCAGGCCTCAATATAGATTGTTTTCAAACCAATGATAGGATCAGGGGGAGGGAAGTTCACTTATATTACATTATCCCCCCTATCCATCATTAACCAAAATTGTAAAACCGCCACTGTGTGTTTCTCAGCATGTACACTCATGGTTGGGGTAAGGAATTTATTTTGAACACAACCAAATTTTCATCCAAATTAATAAGGTGAGTACCCATAATATTTGAATTTCCCACCCATTTTATCCACCAAGATCTCTTCTCGAAGTGATATCAAGTATCCATGAATTTTGGGGCTCCCAGAAGCACTGTTAGTGATTGTTCTGATGGTAATTTTTTGTGTTCGGCATAAAATTTTCATGCCAATTTAGCTAATTATTGATATCATTCTCAATTAAATTACATGGTCTAATTATGATTAAACTTTGGAGTTAGGCCCTGAAACAAGAACTGGGGATCTCTAGAGCATTGATAAAATCCTAACTGCCCATGTGAGTTTATATTATCCCCAAAAATATCTAAAAACGGTTGATAACCCTAAATGATATCTTTCATTTGGAAACATTCCCTAGTTTATTGTATAGTTTGGATAAGGTATGCATGAATAAATTGATTCTATTTCAACTTTTTAGTTATGTGGATATGATGAAGCACGTAATTCCCACCATGTTATGTTCGTATACTAGCAGAAGGAATCCTATCAGGTACATTTCATGGGTGTTAGCTAGGTGGACCAATCAGTCAGCCTCAGATACCAACTCCAATTTTGAAACAATACCCCTTCTAGAATGAGCTAGTAGTCTTTATGAATCCCACAATTCTCATGAATTGTCCATGCTCAAGGAATTCAAGATCCCTACTCTGTCTTAGTTAGATTGATAAACTGGTCAACACATTCCCAAAAAGAATTATCAATATTAGGAAAAAGGTCTTCTCCCATCACACGCCTTTCTATGGAAAAAAATTCCTTTGAAATTTTGGGAGTCTTTTCAGAATTATCCTATATAGAGGGTAGGGGAAGAAATTAATCATACATATCCCTAATAATCATAGAACATTTGATAATATTTAAATCCATATAGTTTATTTCAACTTCTATATGAACCAAATGGAAATTATTTTTATTCAAGATCTATATATGGATGAAGTCTGAAATAAGATACTTTCTCCTATGTGGAAGGGTTTGAGAAACCCATATATATTCATAAAGATCTATAGTACTACAGATAGTTCTTTTAAAAGTGCTAGAAAATTCTTTTAATAGTGCTAGAAAAGTGTTGTTAATCTCATCAAATATTGGGGGTTCCCATTTAATAGTTCTAAAAAAGCACTGATAAAGGCCCCCCTTTATCAGTTCTATTTTAGCATGGATAAAGGGCATCCTTTACAAGTGCTATTTTTAGCACAGATAAAGGGAGCCTTTATCAAATCTCAAAGTAGTTCTAATAAAGTGGGCCTTTACCAGTGCTCTAAATAGCATTGATAATGGGGTCCTTGATCAGTGATCAAAATAGAACTAATAAGGGCCTAGATGCCTATGATGTGTTGTTTATATAACAACACATCCACCAGCACCTACACAAAAAACACACACACCACATTCACAATGCACAAAAGAACAAAACAACGCCAAAAATAACAACTAAGCGCACACAAGGTTTTAGAAAACAATTATATATAAATTTCAAACAATGTTTTATGTAATTAAATTTATAATTATATAACAAATAGATAAAACATTAATGTTTCATCCTTTGACATCCTGAACCCCTCTCAAAAATGTCATCTCATTGTATTAGTTTCTAAACAAGTTATCTCAACTCAAGCAAAAGGTTCCACCTATATAATAAAAAATATTATTTTAGTAAAACTATAAATAAATAAATTAAACATTAATATGAAAGAATACATTAATAAAATGTAATTTTTTAATAAAAAAAAATTTGGAGTTATACAGGTTACACCATGCACCATATTGAGGTGGGGTTTATTCCTAAATGTCACAAATGAGTTATGGATCATTGTCCTAAAATATCAAAACAATCTGAATGAGTTTTCTTGGTTTTGAGTATGTCCCCTTTTTTTACTAAAATTAATATCAAATTTAAATGACATATTAGGATTTATACTAGTCACATTATTTTTCAGATCGAGGTGTGGTTGATTTCTACATATCAAAAAGTACTCACGGATCATGTTTATAAAGTATCAAAAAAATATGAATGGGTTTTCTCAGTTTTCAGTATGACAGGTGTGACTTTTTAATAAAATATCATTCCAAACCAGAAACACCCATTTTGAGTCATACTAGTTTCATAGTGCATAGGTTTGATGTGATAATGATTCATACACGTCACAAAGGAGTTATGAATTAATCTCATCAATTATGAAGACAATCAGAGGGTGTTTTCTTGGTTTTTATTGAGTGAAACATTTTGAGCTAAAACGTCAATTTTAAAATAATAACAGACTGTTTTAGTCATACTGGTCACAATGTGCATTGGATTGAGGTGTGGTTGATTCCTACACATCACAAATGACTCATTGATAATTTTTTTAAAGTATCAAAATAATCCAAATGTGTTTTCTCAGTTTTTTGTGTGACACTTGTTATTTTTACTTAAATTAATGTCAATTTTAAATAAAAACACATTTGGATTTATACCAGTCACATCATCCATCAGATTGAGGTGTGGTTAATTCATATACATCACAAATGAATCATGGATCATTGTTATAAGGTATTAAAACAATCCAAATTCATTTTTTTAGTTTTTAGTATGTTAGTGGGTTTTTGTAACGACCCAAAGTTTCATTAATGGAAATCCCTCTTGATCTAATTAAATGTATCTTTATGTTTAAACAAAATGTCAACTTCATTGGTTTTATGTTATGAATTTTGACCATTGATAATATAGTCATTGAACAGTGATCACATGATTAGTATAAATATATGGCTTTAACAAATCCAATTTACTGAGACAAAAGAAGTGATGGCCTCATCCAGTAGAATTTCTCCATACGAAGCCCATTTGTCAGAGCTCGGAAAAGAGGTATAATCTTTGGGATTCGCTCTTGACCAAGCCCAAGCTGAGCTTTATCATGTCAAGCTCAAACGGGACCTTCTACGTGAAAAGTGTAAGTTGATACGGATTACCACTCGAGTGATGTTATCTGAGCCCCCCCCCCAAGAGTTTGTCACCGTCCTACACCTTACCTTTAGGTCTTATGTTGCTGTTTTAAGAGGTTATGTAAAAAATAGATAGTACTATGTTCATGTACATTATTTTTTGTATATAATAATGTATATAGTTTCTTGTCATTATTGATACATTGTAAATAGTATTTAAAGTACCAATGGTGTTTTTAGTTATTATTTAATTAAGAATTATATTTTATTAAAATAATGGATTTTTTGAATTAAATAATATTTTAATAAAATACTATTATTATTATTAAATTAATTTTTGTTAAATATAAATGATCTTATAATTTTATGAATGAAATTATAATTTTTTATCAAGGTTTGAAAGCCATTTTTGTCAAAACCCGTGAATTTTCGATAAATGTCAGTTTTTATTTTAAAAGTGTAAATTAACATATTTATAAAATATTTAGATAAAATAAATGTTATTTCTGGAATCAGGATGTCAAAATTATCCAACGGTGAATTTCTCATAATTTTCTACGACAGTCAAATTTTTGGGTAAAAAATTAAATACCATTTAAATATATAATGTGTTTTTTGACATCATAATGACCCAATAGTGATGTAATAAAATTCTATAAGCTTTATGTTCAGCCAATATATGTATAACCATTAAAATAATGTGATTTTGGGTTTGTTTTACTTACTTTTCAAAGAATTAATAGACCCCTCAAGACTTATTAAACACCTTGTCTTTTTAAATTAATTTACATGGGAGTGTGACTCACCTCCACATAATCAACCCTATTATTTTAAGAAGCTAGGACTTTGACCTTATAAAATATTCTTTTTCTCTTCCCTTTTCCAAAAACCATGGGCAAAAACCATTGGATGGTTTGTCGTTTGGATTAATTTAATGTAAGGGGTCCCAAACCTAAATAATAAAGAATTCCCTCACCTTTCCTATATAAACTCACCCAAGACCCCACTTCCTCCTCACTAAAATCCTTTGGAGTTAGTCCAACCTCTGCCCTACACTCTCTAGAATCCTCCCAAGGTTCCCCAAGCTCCCAAGAATCCTCTCACAAGCCTCTCTCTAGCCTTTGGAAGCATACTTCCAAGTAAGGGTTTTTTCTTCTTTTCTCATTTTTGTCAATTTTCTTAAGTTGGTTTTCCCTATTATTTTCAATTATGAATGTTGGGGTATGGTTTCGCACCTCCCTAATACTGCCCTCTTTCTGTTTGAATGACGAGAGACCCATTTCTTTCTCATTAAATGCCTCCCATGTACACCCGTTACTATGCCGAAATTCTGAAAGGAACTTCTCTCTCTTCTTTTACATTCAATCAATACTTTTGTATCATGAATCTAAATACCATTATAATTGTTTGGACATGTATCTATATGACTCCCTTACTGTCCCTTTAATTTAAATATGATGAGACACCTCTTTCTCTCTCATCAAACCATTTTTATGAATTCTTATGTCACGCCATTACGCTGCCGAAATCGCACCGATTTTCTAAGCCAATGACATCGTGTAGTGAATACCATTCCCATTTCTCCATCAAGGGTATTCACCTTTATACACATTTACTTATTGATTATAATGTTTTATGTATGAATTCTACATTTCATTATCATGGAATAAATGATTGTGTTTTATGAATCCATGTTTTATGATCCACGTGGCACACTTATGCATGAAATGAAATGTTTAAGAAGGGTGCGCCCTTATAGCGCTCCAATGCATTGGGTAAAGTATAGTATCATGATACGTCATGTGCAATGAGTGTTAAATCATGCTAATTCAAGTGAAATTAGGAATACTCATGCTTTATGTGTAATGAGGATTTACTCATGCTCCATGTGCAATGAGCCTTGGCTTATGCTAATTCCATGTTAAGTTTTGTTGCCACATTTCCATGTTATGATTATCATGATTTATCATGCCTTTATGTTCATTTTTCTCTTAAGATCTATTGATATGCCAATTTTATAACATGTATTATACTCCTCAAGTTATTCCATGTGCACTCCCTTACTAGGCTTTATAGCTCACCCTTTTCTTATGCATGTCCTCAGGTTATCCCATGCAATGCTAAGTATGAGGGAATGTAGTGGTCATGTAAAGGATGTTTTCAAAAAAGAAGTTGTATTTCATGTTTTAATTTTTTATTTAATTATCCTAATCCCCAAAGACACTAAACCTCTAGATCTTCTTGTTGTATCAAGTGAAGTTTTATGTAATAAATCATGTTTAAGTTTGTAATATAATCAGGGTTGTCATAGTTGGTATCAGAGGACAGGTTTAGTTATTTTTGGGATTAGGATTACAAAACCCTAGTAAAGCCTTAGAGACAAGACTAAGTATAATAATAACATCCCTAAGATTTGGTAAGTACTTATTAAGTGGTTTATCAAACAAATACATCCCTGTCTGGATACGAGGAGGTAGAGGCGGCTCTAGCACAGATGTATCCTAGGGGTAAAACCTGAAAACCCCGATTTTAGCTAGACTCGAATGGGAACTACTGCATGACAACGGGACTTTCTGCACTCTTGGTTACGACACTCTCGGGGGATATGTTTTGACAAATTCACAAGCTTAGTATTAACCCTTATTAAGGGAATTAAAAAAAACTCCCCTAAGAATATATGTTGGAAGGTAAATCATGAAAAGCCTAGATTGAAGCCTATAGACTCATGAGTTAAGGAAAGAAAAGTTTATTTATAAGGTCATCAACTTTTGTCTTTGGATTACGCTTTATGTTTTACCCCTAAATTTCCTTTTATTCCAGCCAATGGCTGGTAATAGTAGGACTCGAGCTAACAATCGTTGTGAAGATCAGTGTGATGACTATACTAATGAGATGCCCAATCCAATGGGAGCAGGAATTGCAAAATTTGTCATGATTCTCTCTCAGCTAACTCAAGTTTTGAATAGAAACATGAGTCAAGAGGAACGTTAACCCCCCCCCCCCTTTGAAAGAATAAGTCACTATCGAGAGCTTCATGAGACAAAGGCCTCCTACTTTTAGTGGATCATCTGATCCCACGATCACTGAACAATGGATCAACTCTATTGAAAAGATCTTCTCCATCCTTCATTGTTCTGAACAAGTGAAGGTTCTCCTAGCGTCTTATCATATGGAGGGTGAAGATGATCAATGGTGGACGTTGATCAAAAATACAAAGCCTGAGGAGGAGACTGAGGCATTGGAATGGAAGGATTTCCATAAGATGTTTTTTAATAAATATTTTCCACGCACCCTCCGGCCTAAGATGGAAAGGTACTTCGTTTCCCTCAAGCAAATAGACGAAGAATCTGTTGGAGCGTACAAGGAAAACTTTACAAGGCTTGCATGATACTCTTCCGGCTTTGTCATTACCCTCGAATGCAAAGTTGACCGCTTCTTTGGTGGGATGAAGCCTAGCCTGCAGAAAGAATTGGCGATCCGTGACTTCGACAGCTATGAGGAAATTATCTGATGTGCCCTCAAGGTCGAAATGAAGATCGGATAATCACAGGTGTGTCATGGGGATAAGAAGTTTAATGTGGACTTCAAAGCTGGTGGCCCAATGGATAACTCCAACGGTGCTAAGAAGATCCAGCACCCCACTTTCCAAAAGTGCGGAAAGAAGCACCCTAAAAATTGCCTTAAGGGGATGAGGAAATGCTTTAGGTGTAGAAGAGAAGGGCACCTAGCTGTTAACTGTCAGCAAGAAAGACCTGCGGTCGCGACAGAGGAGAGGAATGCTCCGTTCGAACCTCAACGCATTGTTCAATGCTACAAATGCAAAGAACCTAGGCATTTTGAAAATCATTTCCCTAATAGAAGGGTTTTTTGAGGCAACCAACAACCTCTAAGGAAGCAAGGAAGATCTTTTTCCATCACTTCTACTGAAGTGAACCCCAAAAAAGAAGTGGTGACATGTATGCTAGTTATTCATTCAAGAATAGAGAACATAGTTTTTGATTCAGGTTCTACGCATTCTTTTATATCTCGAATGTTTAGTAGAACAATCCCAGCACCACAACAAATCATGGAAGTGAAGATGTCAGTGAGTATGTAAAATGGGGAAATCATTGCATCCCATGAGTATAAGTCCTCCCCTATTATAATATATGGATTGAATTTCCCGGCGAACCTCATCATAATCCCTCTGGTGAAATTAGATGCAATTCTTGGCATGGATTGTCTTTCCTTATATAGATCCAACATAAATTGTGGGGAGAGGAAAATCCCAGTCCATATGGAGAATCAACCCCCAATTATTTACAAGTGTAAGTAGGAGGATGAATCTCCTTTAGATCCATCATCTCAAGCATGGATATTAATTCCCTATGAGTACGTGTATCTGGCTCAGATGATTGAGTCCAAGGAAGAAACCATCCTTGAAGAAATTCCTATTGTGAGGGAATTCGCTGAAGTGTTTCCCGAGGAACTGCATAGTCTTCCTCCTAGAAGAGATGTTGAATTCTCAATTGAACATATACCCGGGGCTTTACCAATATCTAAGACTCCATATAGAATGGATGTTGTAGAGCATGAAGAGCTGAAGAAACAAATACAGGATAATCTGTATAAGGGGTTTATATGCCCAAGTGCTTCACCATGGGGTGCACCAATCCTCTTCGTCAAGAAGAAGGATGGATCAATGTGGCTTTGCATCGATTATCATGAACTTAACAAAATCACGATAAAGAACAAGTATCCTCTCCCACGAATTGATGACTTGTTCGATTAGCTGTGTGGAGCACAATACTTCTCCAAGGTGGACTTTTGGTCGGGATATTATCAAGTAAGGGTGAAGAAGGAAGATATCCCCAAGACTGCTTTTCACATAAGATACGGGCACTATTAATTCATAGTAATGCCTTTTGGAATCACTAATGCTCCAGAAATCTTCATGGACTTAATGAATAGAGTATTTAGAGATTACCTCAACAAATTTGTGGTAGACTTTATAGATGATATTCTAATATACTCCAAAACCAAGGAGGGTCATGAGGAGAATTTAAGAACTGTACTAGAGACTTTTCGCAAGGAGAAGCTCTATGAAAATTACAGAAAGTGTGAGTTTTGGTTGAAGGAGGTATCATTCTTGGGCCATATCATCACAAGCAGTGGGATATCTGTGGATCCCTCCAAAACAGATGCAATTTAGGGATGGCCGAGGCCAACGTCGGTAACGAATATCCGTAGCTTCTTGGGGTTAGGTGGATATTATCGACAATTTTGAGAAATTTCTCACAATTGTCCAACCCTCTTACCAAGCTAACTCGAAAGGGATTAAAGTTTTCTTGGAGTGATGAATGTGAAGAAAGCTTCAAGGAGTCGAAAAGGAGGCTTATCAGTGCGCCCGTGCTCACTTTACCCACAAGTGGGGAACCTTTTGTGGTTTTCATCGATTCTTAGAAGAAGGGATTAGGCTGTGTGCTGATTCAAAATGATAATGTGATATCCTATGCCTCAAAACAGTTGAAAATCTATGAGAAAAACTATCCAACACATGATCTAGAGTTGGCGGCTGTGATCTTTGCCTTGAAAATCTTGCGACATTATCTCTATGGGGAGAAATGCGAGGTATATATTGAACACAAGAGTCTTAAATATATATTCACACAGAAAGATATTAATATGCACCAGAGAATATGGATAGATCTCATCAAGGATTACGACTGTTCATTACATTACCACCTTGGGAAAGCGAACAAGGTGGCAGATGCCCTAAGCCGAAAGGACCCAGCGATTCTGTCAATGATGAGAATTGAGAAGGATCCAATCTTCTTAGACTTGATGAAGATGGATATGATAATCATAGAGAAGGTAAAATCATCAATCCTTTCACAAATGATGCTCAACCATCTCTTTTGGAAGGGTTAAAGGATGGTCAAAAGGATGATGTGGGAATTCAAGAAAAAGTGAAAGCTATCGAAAAATGGAAATCCTTGGAGTTTAATGTTAATGAAGAAGGAATTGTGTGGTTTGGGAAAAGACTATGTGTTCCATAAAGTTCGAAGCTGAAGAAGGGACTTTTGGATGATGCACATAGTTAAAATTTCTCTATTTACCCAGGTAGCACAAAGATGTATCGAGATATCCGAGAAAACATTTGGTGGGATAATATGAATAAGGAGATCGCTGAATATACATCAAAGTCCCTGGGGTGTTTGAAAGTGAATGTAGAGAGGCAGAAGTATAAGGGGATGATGCAACCATTGCCCATACCAAAATGGAAATGGGAGAACATCACCATGGACTTTGTCACCGGACTTCCGAGGACATCTAAATGAAACAATGCAATATGGGTTTTTGTGGATCATCTTACAAATACTGCACACTTCATTTCTATTCGGGACGATTTCTCGTTGGATCAACTGGCACATATATATATCAGGGAAGTGGTAAGGTTGCATGGGGTACCACTATCTATTGTGTCTGACCGAGATCCAAGATTCACCTCTATGTTTTGGAGGAGTCTTCAACATGCTCTGAATACTGAACTAAACTTTAGTACATCCTATCATCCACAAACTGATGTCCAATCCGAGTGGACTATCCAAACACTTGAGGACATGTTGAGAGCATGCTCAATGGACTTTAAAGGAGGATGTGATCAATATCTTCCTCTGGTTGAGTTCTCCTATAATAACAGTTTCCACTCGAGCATCCAAATGGCACCATATGAAGCCCTATATGGGAAAAGGTGCAGAACACCGGTATGTTGGGATGAGGTCGGTGAACGTAAGCTGATTGGGCTAGAAATAGTCGAGGAAATGGTGTAGAAGGTGAAAACCATTCAGCAGCATATCAAGGCAGTCCAAAGTCGACAGAAGATTTATGCAGATAATCGTCGACGAGACCTTGAGATTAAAGCTGGAGACATGGTTTTTCTATGCATATCTTCGTGGAAGAAGGTCATGAGATTTGGAAATAAAGGGAAGGTAAGTCCATGGTACATCGGCTTCTTAGAGATTCTTGATCGTGTCGAGGTTGTGGCATATCGACTAGCACTTCCACCTACCATGGCCAAATTACATGATGTCTTTCATGTATCCCTCTTGAGGAAGTACTTACCGGACCATTCACACGTACTCTCTTCTGAGGTGGTACAATTTGAAGATGATATTTCTTATGACGAGCAACCAGTGAAGATCTTAGATCATAGAGAAAAAGTTCTACGAAATAAGACAATGCCCCTCGTCAGGGTGTTGTGGAGAAACCACAAGTTTGAAGAAGCGACTTGGGAATCAGAGGAAATGATGAAGCTGAGTTACCCACATCTGTTTTAGTGTGGGTAAAGTAAAATTTTGAGGGAGAAATTTCTTAATAGGGTAATATTTTAACGACACAAAGTTTCATTAATGGAAATCCCTCTTGATCTAATTAAATGTCTCTTTATGTTTATATAAAATGTCAAATTCATTGGTTTTATGTTAAGAATTCTGATCGTTGCTAATATAGTCGTTGAACTGTGATCACATGATTAGTATAAATATAGGGCTTTAACAAATCCAATTTACTCAGACAAAAGAAGTGATGGCCTCATCCAATAGAATTGCTCCATACGAAGCACATTTTTCAGAGCTCAAAAAAGAGGTAGTATCCTTGGGCTTCGCTCTTGACCAAGCCCAAGATCAGCTTCATTATGTCATGCTCGAATGGGACCATCTACGTGAAAAGTGGAAGTTCATAGAGATTACCACTCGAGCGATGTTATCTGAGTCCCCCCCCCCCAAGAGTCTGTTACCATCCTACACCTTACCCTTAGGTCTTATGTGGCTATTTTAAGGGGTTATGTAACAAATCGATAGTACTATGTTCATGTACATTATTTTTTGTATATAATAATGTATATACTTTCTTGTCATTATTGATACGTTGTAAATAGTTTTTAAAGTACAAATGGTGTTTTTAGTTAATAATTAATTAAGAATTCTATTTTATTAAATTAAGGGATTTTTTGAATTAAATAATATTTTAATAAAATAATAATAATATTATTAAATTATTTTTTATTAAATATAAATGATCTTATAATTTTATGAATGAAATTGTAATTTATTATTAAGGTTTGAAAGCCATTTTTGTTAAAACCCGTGAATTTTTGATAAATGTCGGTTTTTATTTTAAAAATTAAAATTACCATATTTAGAAAATTATTTAGATAAAATAAATTTTATTTCTCGAATCCGGACATCAAAATTATGCAATGGTGAATTTTTCATAATTTTCTAAGACAATCAAATTTTTGGGTAAAAAATTAAATACCGTTTAAATATATAATAAGTTTTATGATATCATAATGACCCAGTAGTGATGTAATAAAAAACTATAATCTATATTTTCGGACAATATATGTGTTACCATTAAAATAATGTGATTATGGGTTTGTTTAAATTACTTTTCAAAGCATTAATGGACCCCTCAAGACTTATTAAACACCTTGTCTTTTTAAATTAATTTCCATGGGAGTGTGACTCACCTCCACATGAGAAACCCTATTATTTTAAGAAGTTAGGACTTTGGCCTTATAAAATATTTTTTTCCTCTTCTATTTGCCAAAAACCATGGGAAAAAACCATGGTATGGTTTGTGGTTTGGATTAATTTAATGTAAGGGGTCCCAAACCTAAATAATAAAGAATTCCCTCACCTTTCCTATATGAACCCACCCAAGCTCCCACTTCCTCCTCACTCAAAGCCTTTGGAGTTCATCCAATCTCTTCCCTACTCTCTCTATAATCCTCCCAAGGTGACCCAATCTCCCAATAAGCCTCTCACAAGCCTCTCTCTAGCCTTTGGAAGCACACTTCCAAGTAAGGTTTTTTTCTTCCTTTCTCATTTTTGTCAATTTTCTTAAGTTGTTTTGCCCTTTTATTTTCAATTATGAATGTTAGGGTATGGTTTGAAACGTCCCTAATACTGCACTCTTTATTTTTTAATGACGAGAGACCCATTTCTCTCTCATTAAATGCCTCCCATGTACACCCGTTACTATACCGAAATTCCGAAAGGAACTTCTCTCTCTTCTTTTACATTCAAGCAATACTTTTGTATCATGAATCTAAATTCCATTACAATTATTTGGACATGTATCTATATGACCCCCTTAATTTAAATTTCATGTAAATATTATGAGACACACCTTTCTCTCTCATCAAACTATTTTTATGAATTCTTATGTCACGCTGTTATGCTGCCGAAATCGCACTGATTTTCTAAGCCAATGCCATTGTGTAGTAAATACCATGCCCATTTCTCCATCAAGGGTATTAACCTTTATGCACATTTAATAATTGATTATAAAGATTAATTTATGAATTCCAAATTTCTTTATCATGTAACAAATGATTATGTTTTATGAATCCATGTTTTATGATCCATGTGGCACACTTATGCATGAAATGAAATGTTTAAGAAGGGTGCACCCTTATAGCGCTTCAATGCATTGGGTACAGTATAGTATCATGATACATCATTTGAAATGAGTGTTGACTCATTCTAATTCAAGTGAAATGATGGTTTACTCGTGATTTATGTGCAATGAGGATTTACTCATGCTCCATGTGCAATGAGCCTTGGCTCATGCTAATTCCATGTTAAGTGTTGTTGCCACATTTCCATGTTATGATTATCATTATTTATCATGCCTTTATGTTCATGTTTCTATTATGATCTATTGATATTCCTATTGTCTAACATTTATTGTACTCCTCATGTTAGTCCAACTGTACTCCCTTACTAGGCTTTATAGCTCACCCTTTTCTTATGCATGTCCTCAGGTTATCCCATGCAATTCTAAGTACGAGGGAATGTAGTGGTCATGTAAAGGAAGTTTTCAATAAAGATGTTGTATTTCATGTTTTATGTTTTTATGTAATGATCCTAAGCCCCAAAGACACTAAACATCTTGATATTATTATTGTATCAAGTGAATTTTTATGTAATAAATCATGTTTAAGTTTGTAATAAAACCAGGGTTGTCATAGTTTTTTACTATAATATCATTCCAAATAGGAAACACACATTTTGACTCATTCTAGTCACATCGTGCATTGATTTGATGTGAGAATACTTCATAAAAGATCAAATGGACTTAAGAATCACTTTTATAAATTATGAAGACAATAGGGAAGTGTTTTGATTGGTTTTTAGTGCGTGGCATGTTTTGATTTAAAATGTCAATTTTAAACTGATAACGGACAGTTTTAGTCATACTGTCCACATTGTGCATTGGATTAAGGTTCAGTTGATTCCTACACATCAAAAATGACTCATGGATCATTTTTTTAATGTATCAAAACAATCCAAATGCATTTTCTCGGTTTTCAGTATGTCACTTGTAATTTTTACTTAAATTAATGTCAATTTTAAATAATTTTTTTTAATTTATACTGGTCACATATTTTGTCATATTGATGTGTTGTAGGTTTATAAACATCAAAAATGACACATGGATTTTTGTTCTAAGGTATCAAAACAATCCAAATTCATTTTTAGGTGTTTCAGTATGTTAGTTGTGTTTTTTACCAAAATATCATTTCAAATCAGAAACACACTTTTTGAGTTATATTGGCCACATATTGAATCATTTTGATGTGATACTACTTCATACATGTCATAAAGGACTTATGAATCACTACACTAAATTATTAATACAATTAGAAATTGTTTATGTGGTTTTTTGTGAGTGACACGTTTTGAGCTAAAATGTAAATTTTAAACTGATAACAGACACTTTTAGTTATAATGGTCACATAGTGCATCAGATTGAGATGAGGTTGATTCCTACACAACATAAATGAATCATGGATCATTGTATTAAATTATCAAAAAAATAAGAATGCGTTTGCTCAGTTTTCAGTAAGTCACTTGTTCATTTTTACTTAAATTAATTTCAATTTTAAATAAAAACACATTTGGATTTATAACTATCACATAGTTTATTGGATTGAGGTGTGGTTGATTCCTACACATCAAAAATGACTCATGGATTTTTTTTTCTAAGGTATCAAAACAATCTAAATTCATTTTCTCAGTTTTCAATATGCCAGTTGTGTTTTTTTTACTAAAATATCATTTCAACCCAAAAACACACTTTTTGTGTCATACGGGTCACATAATGAGTTTATTTGATGTGATAATACTTAATAAATGTCATAAAATACTTAACAATCACTGTCCTAAATTATAAAGATAATCATAAAGCATTTTCTTGGTTTTTAATGAATGACACATTTGAGCTAAAATTTAAATTTTAAACTGATAACAAACACTTTTAGTTATACCGGTCACACCATGCATCAGATTGAGGTGAGGTCAATTCATAAACATCAAAAATGAATCAGGTATCATTGTCATAAAGTATCAAAATAATCCAACTATGTTTTCTTAGTTTTCAATATGTCATTTTTTCATTTTTACTTAAATTAATGTCAATTTTAAATAAAAAGTCATATTTGGATTTATAAAAATCACATCAGGAATTTTATTGTGGTGTAGTTGATTCATAAATGTCACAAATGACTCATGGATAAATTTCTTAAATTATTAAAAAAATAAAAAAACGTTTTCTTAGTTTTCAGTATGCTAGTTGTGTTTTTTTACTAAAATTAATGTCAATTTTAAATAAAAAGAGACATTTTGAGTCATATCGGTCGTACTGTGCGTCGTATTGAGGTGTGGTTTATTCCTACAAGTAATAAATGACTTATATATTATTATACTAAAGTATAAAAAATCTGAATGCATTTTATTAGTTTTAAATATGTCAGTTGTGTTTTTTCACTAAAATATCATTTCAAACTGGAAACACACATTTTGAGTCATAGCGGTTTCATCATGTGTCGCTTTGACATGAAACTGCTTCATACATGTCACAAAGAACTTATGAATAATTGTTATAAATTATGAAGAAAATTAGAGTGAGTTTTCTTGGTTTTTAGTGAGTGACACATTTTGATCTAAAATGTAAATTTTAAACTAATAACGTACATTTTTAGTCATATCATTCACACAATTTTCAGATTAATGTGTGGTTGATTCCTACATGTCACAAATTATTGATGGATCATTTTCCTAAATTATTAAAATAATCAGAATTTGTTTTCTCTATTTTCAGTATGTCACTTGTTCTTTTTGCAAAATTTATTGTAAGTTTAATATAAAAATACACACTTACTACCATAATGGTCACACCATGCATCAGATTTATGTGTGGTTGATACCTACACATCAAAAATGACTTAGGGATAATTTTACTAAAGCATTAAAATAATCCTAATGTGTTTTCTCAGTTTTCATTATATCACTTATTATTTTTACTAAAAATACTCACAATTTTAAACAAAAATAGACACTTTGGGTCATCCCGGTCACATATTCATGCTATTTGTGTACATTCTTCCATCAATTAAGCTTCCCATTTGTTTATAAAAAAATCTTTATCATATTTTGAATATGATTCTTTTTGACAATCATGGTATTACTGAAAATATATAAATACACAAAGGATTAATAAATATTTCAAATGAAATAGTAATTATCTTCAAAAATGACTCTTTAGGGATGTTGGTTTTTTCATGAAATACGATATCTTTCATAAATTTACAAACATAATAACCACAGTCTTTATAATTTTTTTGTTTGGAAACTACGTAAAAATTGAGAAAAATAATTAATTTTTATATCAGTTTGGATAGTGAAATCTTATTATATATGCCCTGATTTGTATCTAGTCATAGTACTTATAATGTTTCTTTTTCTTTTCCCCTGGACTCATTCCATGATGTTGACAATATTCACGCACCACCATATCATAACAGAAACATCATTAAAAGATAATATAAATTATATAACTAGATGTTTAGTTATAAAATTTTGGATAAAGTGTATTACAAATTAAAAAATTCCATCATGTATAGTTTATTTTTTGGATATCCATGCATTGAATCCAAGAAATAAATCATTGGAGTATCCAAATTTACCGCAATGAGCATCAAATGCTACTAAAAAACACAAAAAGGAATAACTAGTAAAATAAAATAAAATATATTTTATATTATTAAATAATAGTGTTTTACCCATGAATCATTGGTATTAAAAATAGTTTTTAATCTCTATTTTTTCTTTTAAACGATTTGAGCAGTCCTACCACTATTTCACCCCCTTTCTCTAATTCTATTTTTGTTTGTTCTGTAGAGTTGACGTGAGGACTAACGAGTCCAAAAAAATTTCATGGAGAAATCCCTTTAATTGTTTTTCATATATATACATGTGAAAAATATGAAATTTATTTAGTCATAATTATCATAGTATATCATCTTTTGGAAAATCAAATCATGAAAACATACCTCATGTACACATTTACAACTGAGCTACCTAGCCAATCATACTCCAGAATTTCACTTACATTTTCAACACTAATGAAATATGGATCTTCCCATTTACACATATTTTCATCAAAAAGAAATTTTTGAGTAACACCATCTTTCAAATTCATATTCACATGATCCTATAATGATAATAAATTCAGATGTAGAATGGGCAGGTTTAAGGTGCTTTCCGTATATCATTTTGATCGATTGGTTGATCCTTAAGATGGTTTTAAGATATTATTTCTTTTCACCCCCTTCCCTATGTCTGTCTGTAATAAAATTCATTGGTTTTGACCTTTTTTCATTAAATGATAAAGGTTTATCTTGAAATATAAATTGAAAATGAATAAATCCTTATTGACATGTTTTTTACAAGTTGTGATGGCCATGCGATGAATATTCCAAGAGGTTGTTCGACCATATGATTATCTTAATCATCAATTAGAATATTTATCTCGACACTCAGCTCATGGGATATGTTAATCAATACTTTTACCTGACCTCTTGGAAGTGGTCTGTTGTGTAGCATAGTGTTCCGGATATTAAACTTTGTATCCCTCACTACAAGGCGATTGGTTGGTGTTGAAAGATATAAATCACAGTAATTTTCACCATATAAAATATCAATACATGAAAGGTATCAGGGTCTATCAGATTCAAAATTCATAGGAAAAATTATTAGAACATTTATTACCTCATCTAAGACAGGTTTTTGAGGGGAATGGATTGCCTCTAAGTTGGCGGGGGTGGGGCAAGATCTTCACGCACTGGTAGTTCTTGAGTTGTTTCTTATCTTTAATCCCCCACTGACCATCAAATTTTCCCTGAATTATCTCTACAATTTCATATTTTCTTCAATGATAGATATTATTTCATTCATCATTTTTATTTCTTCACTTTGATCCTCTTGTTTTTTTCTCAAAAAATGTCCTAGGTGTCACCCAAAAACCTGCACCTCTGACGCAACAATAATTTTCTGCCTGCTTCAAGGCCACCAAAAGTATGTCGGCATCTGGTTTGGATGTTTCTAATTTCTATGACTATGTGAGAAAGAAAATATATGAAAATAAGTAATCATTTCATGTAATATCGATTAAAATAAAAACAAATATTTATTATTTCATGCTTACACATGTTTTCCACACTTATTGTATGTTTTCATCTATTAGTATCCCATATCTATTTACACAGGCCTCCTTCCATAATAGATGGTGTGGGATGGAAGTGACTTTAGATTTGGATTCATCAATATTCATATAAACATAGGAACATATATATGGTTTTGTTTTATGTCACATAAAATTATTATGGTATATTTAAAATACGTACCAATTTTTTTTCAAGTGAAGCGTACCACATTATTTCTTTACAATAGGGGTACATTGGTTTTTATGATCGTTCCTTATATTTAGCACTCAATTGTTGTTTCATAAATAAAAAACTATCTATCAAAGTGATGAATACACATATCATCGAACAACGTATTACCAAACAAAATGTACCAAAAAATACTGCTTTGCATGACGACTAGTAAATTCATCCCATGCTCCTTGGGTTATTGGGTGTGCATAAATAGGAGGTGGGTGCAGGTTTATTTCCCCTTCAGAATATTTTAGATAACATCTTGTTAAAATTGTTATAAATCCTCTATAAATCCTTCCAACAACCCTTAATACATAGTCCTTGTTTGAGTAATCAACTATAAATTCACTCTACAAGGGTTGATGGTGAGTAAGTCAATGTTTCATTATTTTATTTTTCAGTAAATTAATGAAATGATATCATAATGTTAAAATAATATCTCCCCACATCAGTGTCTTAAGCCTAGTGACAACATGTTGGTATGAATATACATCAATCGTCATGAATTTCTGAGTGACGATCCAATGTAACTACTAAACATGGCCTTGATGGGGTTAACATGATGGCCCCGCTTATTCCATCCGACCTCATATTTGATGCATTTAGCCTTTTCCTTAAGGATATTTTCTAACACCGTCAAACTACAACACTCCTGTTTTTTCTATATCGGCAATATTTCATTGCCTAACATTTCCTCGGTTTCAAAATCATCAATATGTTCCTCCTGAGTGCTAGCATCAGCATGTGCAGATGGTGGTTATACCTATGCACTGGGAGCTGCAGCATTAACAACTTGAAAAACCTATTGGTCCTCTGCACTACGAGCAACAGTAGGTTGAGAGGCATGTTGTTCCTCTATACTATGATCCTTAGCATGTTTAGAGACCTGTTGTGCCTCAGGATTGGGGGAATCATCACGTGAAGATGTCATTATCTGAAAATTTGGATTAACATTTAATTTAGAATACATAAAAGTAGCATCTAACAGATAATAACATATGGAAACATGATGTATATTACAAAAAATATATAACATAATTATTGAACTCTCTTTTTTTAAGGTTGAATGGATTTGACCCCTCTATCGACTATCTAAATCCCGTCATTGTGGTCTCCTATGACATAAAAAATGTCATCTACATTGGGACCACTGTGAAATAATTGCGATGTCCCAATGAAAGTGTCATCCTCTATTGAATTTTAATCTGACCCTTCAGTGGTTTTGGTCGATAACAGAATAGTTGACTGGTTTCAGTTTGCAGGATCTTGAACATAAAATACTTTTACTACCTATGATGCCATTATAAACGGTTCATCTTTGTCCCCTTCCTTGATGAAATAAACTTTCACGAATCCCAACTCATATATTTTAACATCACCCCTGTTATCAACCCACTTACATTGAAAAATCATCACTTGGAAGTTTGTATAATCCAACTCCCATATTCGTTTGATGATGCCAAAGTATGACAAATTTGCATAAATTGGATTTCTGTCCTTAGCACTAGAAACTGGCATCACTTCAGCCACAAGTATAACTCCACTATTCTGCATGGAACTATCTCCATCATGTTCATTAGTATAGAATGTATAAACATTAATTACATAAGAATTATAATATAATACCTACACACTTGGTCCTCCGACTAGCCATCAAAGTCATTCTGAAATTGAGTCTGGATTTTCATATGACTCCTTAAATATATGGTCCCAAAACCATCCTATAAACTATTGATTATTCTTATTTGATATCCATTTTCATCCCTTGATATATTCAAATTCCAAATAATTTTTTGTGGGTTTTTTTATATGGGTTAACCTCCAAAATTTTATGCAAAACATAAAGGTGGGCCTACTTCCGACCTGTAATATTGATTGTGACAACCACTTTTCTACAAATTCCTTCACACAAAAGCCACCCAATGTGACGATATTTTGGTAGACCAATACTTTCCACACCAGATAGGTATTCAATATAGAATTCAATGGTTTACCCAATAATATATTGCTTCACAATAAAACCCTTTGGATGAATTCAACTTTTTATATATCCTTTCAAAATATTCATATACCGTGAAATGAGGTACATCCATCTATAGTGTACAGGACCAAATAGTCTAGTCTCTCTCACCATGTGAACGGTCATATCAAATAATGTTGGCGGGAAGAAAATTTCCAAAACACATAATATGATGAAAATTTATCTTTCCATACTCGGAAATTTCGTTGGGTCTATAACTTTGCTGCATATAGATTTAAAGAATAAATATACCTTTGTTAATGTATAACAGACATTCTTGGAAAACATACAATGTAAAGCTATAAGAATTAGATATTACATCAAAATGGGGCATTCATGTGATTTAAAACCCTTTAACTTTAAATCAGTCATTAACACGATGTTATTTATATTTGATGAATACCCCTAGAGAACCTTTAGGTCATTCAAGAAGTTTCAAAAGTGATATCTCTCCTACCTGGAAAGAGTGTAAGTATCTAGAGGAAGAAAAGTTCATTTTCACCCTTCACTGGTGCCAACTCTTCTCATATTCCCATGTAAAACATTTCCAACCTAGCCTTAATTCCATATTTTGTTTTTCTGGGTGCATTTAGCAATGTGCTGATGGCACTGTCACATACATTTTTTTCAACATACATAACATCAATAATGTTAATGATGTACAAACAATTCTAGTATGGTAATTCAACAAAAACTTTTCTCTTCTTCAAATTGGTTTTCATAAGGTTTTTTGAAAATAGTTTACCAAAAGCAGTGTCCTCATATTTTACTTTCTCAAACAGTTGATCACATGTTAGTAGATAAGATGCTATACATTCTTCTAAAATTTCATCGAATGATGCCATCCAAGATTGGTACTTATGTCATTAGTGTATAAATATGTGACGTCCTAGAAACAAAGTTTTTTAAGAATGTTTCAATCTAATTGATTGTGTACCTTGTTCACAGACAGGATACCCATGTCTTCCTTTAATGCTATATCCTAAAAAATTTCCATAAGTAGGAAAGTTTTTTATTATCTTGTACAACATGTCTCTCAACATGAAATCTTCATTTCTATAATCATCATACAACATAAAACTTGAATCCAACAATAATTTCAATCCTCGATTAATGGAGCCAAATAAACCTCAATATCATTACCCAGTTGTTTTGGTCCTGATATAAGCATAGATAGCATGATGTGTTTTCATTTCATGCATAACCATAGTGGAAAGTTATAATTTACAAACATAACCAAACATGTATTGTGAGTGCTTCTTTGAAAACCAAAAGGATTCACTCCATATGTAGATAACGTAAGATAAAGGTTTATCGGCTCGTTTCCAAAATTAGAATACTCATGATTGATTCTCTTCTACTGAGGAGAGTCTGTTAGGTGACATAGTTTCCTATCTTTATTTCCTCTGTCTGTGTGCCACTTCAATTACCCTATGGTCTCCTCACTTCCATATAGGCACCTAATAATTAGAATTATTATGAAGTACTATACAAATTGTGTAGGACCAGATTCATCATTATTGTATCGAGAAGTACCACACTTTGGGCATTCTCTAAGTAATTTATGGTCCTTGTGAAATAGTATACAATAATTTTGGTAGGTGTGTATTCATTAAAAGATCATACCCATCAAATGTATCATTCGTTTTGTATCATATGTTTGGCTTGGGAGATGATTATCTTCTGGGAGCATGTCATTCCAGAGATAAATAAATTTGGTAAAACTGTTTTCACTCCATCCATTGCTATATTTCAAATTATACAGCTTCAGTACGACTGACAATGATGTATATTTAGTGCAACCACTATAAAAATGCATCCTTTCACAACTCTTTAACTTCTCTAACAATTTTGGGAAATCTTGAAGTTCATCTTCAACAGTCCTTGTCATTTCATCAATATGATCTTAATCATCATTCACATCTATAATCATGTCATCAATATGGTCTTCTTTATTGTACACACTTGTAATCATATTAGATGATCCATAAAATGAACTGTTATCTTAGCCACTAGCTACATTTTCTTTTCCCCCCTGTTTATTCCAAAATTTATAACTTCTACCTATTCCATGATAGATCCAGTGTTCTTCTAACTCCTCTGAACTAACATTTGTCTTATAACAACATCATAAACACATAAAAAGTATTCGAGAAGGGTCATATGCATGATCTTTTTCAAACTTGATGAACTCTTTCACTCCATCTTAATACTCTCTTATCAAATAATTGGCATCCATACATTCGTTATTCATATCCATCCTATTTGATTTAGTTATATTATTATTTAAAACAATAAACACAAAAACTATTGATATAATGTAATGGTTTTCCAAATTCAATAAAAATATAAACAAAAAATATTATTAAAAAACTACATTTCAAATTTATTTTGAAAATTATTTGAAAAATCACACTTGAAGTCCCATTAAAAAACCAACCAGTTACACAAATTCTTCTTTAAAATAACAAACCTTTTTTAAAATAAATAAATCAGTTCCAAACACTCTTTCACAAAACAAAATTTCTTTTTTCTAAAACATTCAAGGAAGTTTCATGACCCAAAAATCTTAATCATTTAAAATGAGAAAAAAACCTCTAAGAAACATTTGAAAAAACATGAATAATTTTAAAAGAGTCACTTATGAATTTTCAAAAAGACATAGTTCCCAAGAGAGAAACTTTATAAAAGATACATAGAAAACACCTTGATTCCTCACAAATCAATCAGTTTTGTATGATTCCATCACATTATTCTAAAGGTTGGTGTAATAATAATAATTTCTATAAGCATTTGATATTGTGATCACCACCATTGGATATCCCTTATCCATGCTTCCATTGTCTAGTTATATCAATTATCCTTCACCACAACACCAGAGTCCCAATGGATATGTTCCATAGTTAGTGACCACACTCCCAACCATGAAACACTCATGTTCCAGTTTACTATAAACACTGCATTATCACAATGATCATTGGATCACACCAAAGAAATTTTCTTTACACCCCATGGACAATTTATATGTCTCTAACATGAAGTAATATTGGTTCCTTCCTTTATAAATACACCTAGGAAATTCTATAAGAATGAAACCATTACATAATCAAAAATTTGTAATCTGTTATTCCTTTCACACCAATAATTTCCCAATGTCACTCAACACTAGAAGAAATAGTTTGTTCATGTTTCGCAATTGAAGCCCCCTATTGTAGACTGGTCAATGCACCCTTCCTAGGGGTGAAATTAATACACCTTATTGGTTTTAATTGTACATTTTTTTCACATCCTACACCCAAATATGACCCCCCATGTTCCTATTTCAAATTATAGATCTCCCTCCTCATATATAATTCTCTCCCATCCATCTCCCCTTGATCCATCAACCTTTGACTGATCTGGTGGTGTTTGAGTGGTAATTTATTCTTATATCCATGCAATTTCTCCCTTATTCTTTGTTAAATGATTATAAATGTATATTGTATTTATATTTTCTTTGATGATATGATGATGAATTCCTCCTTTCTTTATAGATCAGTGGATAATCTAGAATGTTTTCATAATTTCTCGGTCAAATAGGGATCTACCATTAAAAATGAGCATTCAATGGGTATGTGTTATTGAATCATTATAATAGGCCTTTTATCATTAGATGATTGATGATATAACCTTAATCCATTGATGATATATCCTCCATCAATTAATGGGGTGGTGTACATGAGGTTTTATGGATTTTCTTATCAAACCTGATGGTTTGAGTTGAGGCATTAGGGGTAACTAAATATTTAATATCCAACCAAATCAATAAAAAGCATGCAACTTCCACAATTTAAAAAAATAAATAAAATTTTCTAAACCCCTAGCTCAATAGAAGATTTTATCAACCATTGTGAAAGTAAAAAAGAAATAGATATTCACCGATCCAAGATCTTGTAATATAATCCTCAACAACCTAGAACCCCAAACTTTATATCAACCACTCATCCTAATATTCCTTGAACCCACCAATATCATTGCATATTCCTTCTCTAGATAATGAACATAGAGAAACCAAGGATAAAAGAAGATAAAATTTTCATGGATCTCCATAAATTGATCTCTTGATGCCAATAGATAAATCAAAAAAATATGGGATGAAGGGTCTCAAATGATTAAACACATATCACGAAATGATTGCGTAAATGAAGGAATAATAAAGGATTCATATTGGATTTTGAGTTAATAATTGAACAAGAATTTAAAGGCCTCATAGTGTGATAAGTCAGGGTCATTTCATGAGGAATCTATCTCCAGAAAATTTATGAGATCCACTTCATGATATCCTATATCTCTCCCCATTTAAATCTCATTCAATATTATAATCTAATATGACCCAAGAGGGGTTATAGCGAAATAGGTGGCTCTCACAAGGATCATCTAATGTGGCACAACAGATAGGAATATCATTCCAAAATAAAATAGATTTACTAACAAAATGGTTTCTTATTTCATGAACTCTAACAAAATTTAATTCATTGTTCATGGTAGGTAAAGATTCATCAATGGCTTCAATATGAATATGGCGTCCTATAACAAATACAGCAGACAATGAATTAATCAATGGAAAATAATTGTTTACGTGTAAAAAAATTTACCAAACAAGAATTTTATAACCATACAAGATATTCTTGGAAGTAAATGTTGAAATATACCAAAAGAGTATATTAGGAACCCCATTTCAAATGGAAAAATTATGGATGGTTTTATGTGCTCGAGGTTTTGGTGCAATAGTGGTTCTCAGTGAGAATGTATCAATGCTTAGAAAGTGAAGAATTTTGATCCATATCTAGGGAGAGCATATTTATTCTTAGTAAGTGTGGGGATGTAATCCCATATTAGGGAGATTAGATCAATGCCTAAAAATTACATCTCCTAGGTCCTGCTAAGTAACTGGGGTTCTCATTATAAATGAAATGGAGGAGATAAAAATCAATCATGAATTCAATCACATAAATCCTGATTGACATAAAAACTATTCACCTCACCGATAAAAACCATTCACTGAAACAACCCCTTTTTACCCATGTATAAGACATTCCAAATGAAAATTAATCCACTTTATATAAACATAAAAATTAAAATATAATATAGCGAAAATGTTCCCAAATCAAGAATATGTGAAGACCTCTGTGTGATGGTCTCTACGTGATATGCAATGGTGTATTCAAACATGTAGTATATGGACCTACTATAAGAGAATATTATATATTATAAAAAAATTTGAAGATACCTTGAGAAACATGGGTCCCATGCATTGAAATAATAAACAAAGAAAAAATAAAACCCTTTCCATAAAAACATTTTAAATAATCCCTTAAGTTATTTATCACAAGGGGTAAACCAAACGCTCATTTCAAATAAACATTTGAAATTTATAAAACAATCCCCTTTTAAAATATTTTTAAAATAAAAAACCTCACTCTAAAACAATTTCCACATCAAAACATTGTTTTATTTCATTGAAAAACAAAACTATATTATAATACAACACACACCATTTGAACCATTTCAAAATTCATCATGGCCATTTCACAAAATTACAATATATGAAAACATTATATTTCAAACATGGAAAAATTAAATTTAAAAGAGAACCCATTTATTCCAAGATCAAAACAAAATAAAACAGTTTAAATTATCACATGGATATAAATATATTCATAATTTCAGAAAAAAATGAATTTAGAAAGAATTATAACACTTTAAAATACAAAATGAAGCACTTGCATAGAAAAATCTACTTAGAAGAAGAATAAACCTAACCGAAACATGCTGCCTTCAATGGTGACCAAATAAATAAGAAAGAAGACCGCCATTACAAAACCTAAAGTTCCAAAACACTATGATTGAAATATCCCAAATGATCCCATCATACACGAGGGATCAAAACTGAAACAAAACCCAAATGATCCAGGTAATATATTTATTTTTGTGAAAATACAGAATTGAGTTAAAATGCACACATGTGGAGAGCTTCGCGATGAGAGGATTCATTGGTAGAGGATGAGGAGGAGGGTTCACGGTGGGAGAGGAGGGATTCACGGTAGTAGTGGTGGAGGAGGAGTTGGTAGCCAAGGGGGATGAGGACTCGATAGAGGCAGTAAAGGAGAGCTTCGCGGCGGCAGAGGAGGACTTTGCGGTGGAGGAGGGGGAGGAGGAGGAGGAGGAAACAATAGGGTAAGGCTTCCCCGAGAGCTTGAGTGGTGTGAAGGAGGAGACAGTTAGGATTTATTTATAAAATTAGCTGAGGCATTTATCAACACTATCTAAAAAGCACTGATAAAAGTATATTTTATTAGTACTAAATTACAAAGCACTGATAAAACATACATTTATCAGCTCTTTTTTAGCGCTGATAAAAGGTGTCTTTATGAGTGCTAAAATCTTAGTGCTTATAAATTCACCTTTTATCAGCACTTTTTTAGTACTAATAAAGGCATATCTTTATCAACGCTAAAAAGAGCTAATAAAACTATAAGGATAATAAGTTATTTATATTTTCAAATATACTTATAAAATTACATGTATAATATATGTATATATATTTATTTATAATAATAACTACAAATAAATAAATATTTCTTTATATTTATTTAATTATTTATAATTATAAATTTATAATAAATATATTTATTATACTTTTAATTACATATATTTCTAATATTTATTATAAATATATATATGTTTTTTTTATAATTATGATTATAAATATTAGTATTTATTTATCAATATTTTTATTTACATGTAAATATATTTATTTAATTATATATAACATTATATATGAAAATAATAAAAATAATTTTTTATAAATTAATAATTATTTATATAAATAAATATATTTATATTTATAACTAATAAATAAATATATGTTTATTTATAATTGAAAATTACAATAAACTTATATTTAGTTATAGTTGTAATTATAAATAAATATATAAATAATTATAAAATTATAAAAAATAAAATTATAAATTTATAAATATATAATTAATATATTTATTATAAATTTTTAATTATTTAAATTTATCTACATTTATTTATATTATAATTATAACTAATTGTATTTATTTATAAGTATTTGTATATAAATATATATAATTAATATATTTATTATAAATTTTTAATTATTTAAATATATCTATATATTTATTTAAGAATTATAATTATAAATAATTATATTTATTTATAAATATTTGTATATATTTATAAATATATTTATTTAATAATATATTTATAACTTTATAAGTAGTATAATAAATATATTTATTTTAATTTTATAATATATATAGATATAATCAACTATAAATAAATATATTTATAAATATTTGTATATAATTATAAATATATATATATATTTATAAAATTAGAATATATGTATTTATTGTAATTTTTTAATTATTTAATTATAGATATAGTTATAATTATAATTACAAATACATATACTTATAAAGTATTTATATATAATTAAAATTTAATAATTATAAATATATTAAATATATTGATTATTTAAATATATTTAATATAGTTTTATAAGTGTTTTTTAGAACATAATATTTATATGGGTAACTTGAATTACTCATATACATACATAATAACAAACGAGTCATCACATATATGGACAACATGAATAATAAGAAGGTTTTAATGTATAAATGAGCATTTATGATGACACATAACATATATGCACGCATGATCAATATATTTATTGACCAAATTCATTGGAAACACATATATATTTAATAATTATAATTATAAATATATATATTTAAATTTTTTAAAAATATATTAATTATAAATGAAATAAATTTGTTAAATATATTAAATATAACAAATATAATAAATATAATAAATATAAAGAATCCAGTAAATCTAATAAATCAAATAATTCTAATAAATCTAATAAAAAATATAGTAAATCTAATAAATCTAACAAATATAAATCTAATTAATCTATAATAAATCTAATAAATATATTTGTTATTTAATTAAATTTATTATTATATTATAATTATTTAAATATATATATATAATTTTAATCATAGAAATAATTTTTTTAAACAATATATATATATATATATATATTTGTATTATTAAAAATAATATATTAATTATAAAGATGCATTGTTTATTTAATGTATACAAATAATCATTATTTTTTAATATAAATAAAATAATTTTATATAAACTAATAATATTATTTATTAATAGTTTTATCAATGCTAAAAATAACGTTGATAAATGACCCATTTATCAGCACTAAGAAAAGCACGGATAGAAGGTACACCTTTATCAGTGTTTTTTTAGAGCTGATAAAAGGTACATTTATTAGCACTTTTAGTTATCACTTATAAAGGTTACCCCTTTATCAGTGGTTTCTGCTCAGCGCTGATAAAACGAGGAGCTTCCCCTGTTCCATTTTGTGGCAGTGCTACTACCCTTAGCTCAATTGTGAATTCATTATAAAATAGTTGTACCCAAAATGGCTAGCCCTAGTCTATACCAAAGGAACCCCCATATCTTAGATCCAAGCTTAAAGTCCAACCAAGAATTTAGATACCTATCAACCTTATCATGATAGAATCGTAGTTGTGGAATTCTGTGGTTGCACCACCCTAAACTCTTCCTCTAGGGACAATTGGGTGTATCTCAACACATAGCCACTAGAGTGATCAGTTTCTTTGATGAAGTTACCCGATGTTGAGACATTTTCCCGAGACACCCTGTAACCCTTCTTTATCCAGCTAAATAGTTGTTTCCCTATTCATGGTGTGGGAATGGGACCTTCTCTTAAGTGACTGAACCTATATAGTGGTAACTCATCCAATAAAGGATAATATCAAAGGACAACTCCCATAATATTTGATAATAGTCGATGTTGTGAGATGACACATTGATGGTGGTCAAGATCAACACTCTCAATCATATCTGTCCACCCAATAGATACCATTAGAGCATACAGATGTTTCTTCAGAGTCATCATTTGTACAAGGAAAGAGAATTAAATTGGAATCAATGGATGAAAATGTTCTTAGTGTACTAATCATACATGACCACTTAACACCTAAGCGATCACCACCTAGACATTATTTGAATTCACTAAAATTTTGAATACAACTACCTTCAAGTAGGTGAAATCACATAATGAGAAATAGAATAATGGAAGAGTACGTGAATTCTATTTAAATCCATCCAAGAAACTGAGGAGTACATAGGCTTCAGTGCACATGATTGGGTACGAAAAATTCCCCAGGAGAAGGATCACAAGCAAAGGGGTGTATGTGGTGAGGCACTGACAAACCCTTTAGAAGCCTATGGTAAATTAAGGTCCCCACTCCTTTCTATTTATAAGAATAATTCTCTTACCTTTCATGTCACCAAGAAGTCCGCATAACCCCTTCGAATGCGTCACATGATAGGTACAAGGGCTTCCATCAGTAACTCGAAACATATTCATTATGACGATCAGGAATGATTTCGAGGGGGGAATTTTTTTTCACCCATTAGATTTTGGATCCGTACAAGGGGGAAAACTTGATTCACTTACCTACCTTATGAGATAAATTGAGGGGTTAAACTATGAATCAGTGCTCAACTCAAGTTATCACCTGTGATACATGATTGATGGCTCTATTGTGCATGATCTATCAGAGTATGTCTACCTTAGGGTGTAGATTCCCCAACCCTTACTATAAATACTTGTAATCCTCCTTAAAAAATGTGGATTAATATTATCTTAGGTTCAACAACTGAACCTGGCCCTCAGGTTGGTCATTGGATAGATTCCATGTAAGGATGTTTTATCCTCATTGTTGAAATAGAGGAATAAAAAGTAATATTTCTGTCCAAGAAAAATGAAATACGTGCTAATTTTACTTCCCCCGCCTGCCAGAAATGTTTCTCAGGCTGCCCGACTGGAGTGGGAAACTAGTGCAATAATGATCCAGATTGTTGGGTAACTTAAAATTTTCAGCACCCTAATTCATTTCTGTAGAATCTTTCACCATAGGTGGGTGTCGATACGGGGTCATTGTAGTGGGGGTTTTCTGGGGGCGTTTGCGGCGATAGTTCTTTGCAGTGGGGGTTTTTTGGGGGTGTTTGCAGTAACCATTTGAAAAAATTAAATACCCAGAAGGGAATTTCTATTTGAAATTCCAACGTGAAGATCCAGTATGAATTTCGACTAGTAACTACTGGTAATTTCTCTGGTCCTTTTCAAAATGATTCGTAGAAGAACCTTTATAAAATTTCTTTGATAATTTCCATTTCAAATTACCCTACATATTCATAAAATCATTTTCCAGATGATATCTCTACTGCAAATTGGCACTATGAATTCATAGTTGGAAATGCTGGTTTATATATTCAAAATATATAGAAGAAGTTATTTGTGGGTTTTAATTGATTTTCAATGGAATGGTCATATTGTTTTTTGTTGACAGAATTAAAAATTTTATGTGAGTGGAAATTTATACGTGGAGTTTCCATAGTGAATAGCCAGAAAAAAATTACAATGGAAATGTTCAATTGATTTAAAAGAAAGAATTCCATCAAAGTCCATTCACAAAAAAAATGTTATCTGACATTTTTTGCACATAAATGGTAAAACTAACCCTGAGAAATATTAAGTTGACTGTGGATTCTCAACAAGATGCAGAACATATATATTCATTAGATTTGAATACAGTGTAGAATTCATCTGACTGTTACGTGATAGAGCATCACAATGATGACATTGTTACACCCTGATTTCAAGAATTTAATTATTCTAATTAATTTAACTATTTCAATCCTCGTTTTGATTGTGATCTGATCCCGAGTTGAAATTTGTGCAATTTTTCCGATAAGTGATTATTTTTGGCTTTACAATGTCTGATGCACAGACAGGGCACGGATGAAGCAATGTGGCTTCGCCAGACCACCGTGCGTCCTGCCTGATGCGTAGTTAATTAATTAACCGAATAAATAATAAATTTAACGCAAAAGAAAAATATTTTTTTAGAACTGTTTTAATAATAATAAAAAAATGTTAAGATAATAATTATTATTATTATTATTATTGTTATTATTATTATTATTATTATGTTTTGTAATATTTTAATTGGATATTAAGCCTTTGACATTTTTATAAAATTATTAACATTATATTTTTAATTATATTTGATAATTGTTATTATTATTTTAATTTTGTTTAAGTTATATATATATATATATATATTATTTTTGGGTTTTATTTTATTTTCATTTACATTTTCTTTTCTCTTTTTTTTCTTTCCTCGTTTTCATTCTCCCTTTTGTTTCTTCCTCACTATGTGTCGCGCACAACACCTTCCCTTCTCCTTCCCCTAGTTCGTCGCACCTCCACCTTAGGCCCGCACCATCCCCTCCCTCATTCTAGAGACCCACCAAACTGGTGCCCCACTCCCCTCATTACGTCGCCTCGCACCGTCAACCACCAAGCGTTGAACCCCCCATCGCGCCTCCCTCTCCCGTCAGTTATCCCTTGGCTGCACCCCTCTTCTGGAAATCCTTCAGCTAATGCCTCTACCCCCCCCCCCCGGCGACAATCATCTCGGCGACCAGTGTCTCTCTCCCTCCATCGTAAGGTCATCTCACTATGGTGATCTTCTTCTTCCGCCTTAGTGTTTTGCTGCTCATAGGGTTACAATTTTAGGACTCTATCTTGATGTTTTTGGAGTTCGATTTCATGGTTTATGGTTCATTTTAGGTCCCCCGTGGTGCGATTGACATGAGGCAGAGTTTGCGCACTACATTTAAGATGTTTTCTACACTGATGTAAGTGTTTTATTACACTGTTGTATTTCACACTGTCTGTGATAATTAATTTCTAACATGTAAAATTTAGAATAATTGAATTTGGGTGCAATTACCTGAAGACATGTTTTCCATGTAAAATTTTGGTATATTGTATGTGCAGAGCTTATTGTGTTTATTGAAAATAGTTTATAAGTTTTTTGAATAATTCATTAAATTATTTATGTTGTGTGAAAACCTTTTTTGGTAGCATTGATGAAGGGATTGATTTCAAAGTTGTATTTTGACATGAAATTGAGCGCTTTCCATGGGTGCTTCATGTTGTATCCTTTGGGGTTATCACTTTTCTCCCAGATGGTGGTTTGAAATGTGTGAGTGGTTTATCTAATGTGGAAATGCGTTGTTGTCCTCTTTAGAAGTGGTTTTATGGAAATGGGATTTGATGTATCCTTTATGTTTTATAAAAATGAGAATATATGTTTCCATTTGTGAAATACATTTGAACATTGGGATTTAGGACAAATGGGTTATAAGTGGGATTATTTTGTGTTTTAAAAGGGGTTTTCTTTCCAAAAAGGGGTATTTTAGTTTTATAATGTGGGAATGGGGTTTCCCTTGATTTATGTGGTTATACTTGGGAATGTTTAAGCCTTCCATTGGAGTTGTTTTTGAAATTTCAGATTATTTTGGAAATGGATTTTCAAATATTTATGAAATGGGTGAAGGCCTGGTTGGCACTTGTGATGTGATATTGATTGGCCTTGTTGAACCCTCTTGTTGCAAATGATGATTGTAGTTTATATGATTGATTCTTTTGTTATAATAAATGGGTACTTGATTGGTGAAAATCCTTGATGTATTATTTTGAAACGTTTTATAGATTGTTTAAGTGTTTAATTACTTTATTAAATTATTTGTGTAGTGCATTGGATATTTCTACGATGGTTTTGGGCTACGGGTGTCGAGGTACCCTACATGTGCATGCATAGGGCAAGGCATATATATATATGCCCTCTTTGTACATATTACCTCATGGATCGAGGAATATATTCAATACAGCTAGGGGTATATATATGTGTGTGTGTGTGTGTGTGTGTGTGTGTGTATAAATTCATGTGCGTGTAAGCGCCTAGTGTCGGTTCAAGTGGTCATCCAAAAATAGTGACATGTTTGAGGTAGGGTCCCCTATTCCTATGACTTTAATTTGGATTTCATAATTGCTTGTTTGTTTTAAAAATATGTTTTACATTTATGCTATATACACACGCTATGAAATTTGGTTGCGGTTTCTTGAAATGATTATGTCTTTGTTTTGGAAATTTAAATGTATTTCTAATTCCATTGGTCGTAAGTGACATTTCTTGAAAATTGATTTCCAAAGTGGTTTTGTATTGGAAATGTGTATTTCCAAAGGTGATTGGCCTTTTGGATGGTTAATTGTAAAAAGTGTTCCCTTTATGTAATTAATATTATTTGGAATCTTAAGAATGATTTATGAAAAAGAAAAACCTCCCTTGAGGCACGCCCCCCTTTGGTTTTAGAAAAATGATCTTTAAGTTGAATGTGTTATTATATGCCTAATTTGATGCTTATGAATTTTGTGACGTGAAAGAGGGGGAATGTGCTTAAGGAGGGAGAACGATGGTGAGAGGTTAAATGTGTTTTATATAATGAAAGTGTTATGTAAATATATGTTTTCTTGATAAAGAAAACTCACAACCACTTGAAATAAAGCCCAATGGGAAACCTAGGTATCTAGGTGGGTGACCAGGACTAGTACGCTATATGACACGACATGGGATCATCCCAGTTTGTCTAGAAGGATTGACGCAACAACACTAACAAAAAAATATGAATTACTGAGGGTCGTGGTCTTCAAAGCCATGTTTTCTGAGGATCATGGTATTCTAAGCCATATTTTCCGAGGGTCATTATTTCTAAGCTATCTTCCACTGAGGTATGAGGTCTCTAGGGTCCCACTTGTGATAGATACCTATAGGGATTACCCATGGTGATCATTTGATACATGATGCTTGTGATGTAATTTTCATTTCAGTTGTTTCATACTTGATGTCCTATTTGTGAAAACCATATTTTAATCCAAACTGGTTTCTTTTAATTTTGAAATGTTAATGCTCGATTGGAACCTATTTTGAAAATATAGTGGGAGTGAAATGCTTTACATGAAAATGAAAACTCGTTACTTGAATTTAAAAGAAGGAAAACATTATTTTATTATATCTTATTTTCAAACTGGCATGATTGAATTTCTTACTAACGGTAGGGGCATAAGACGTGGATATATTTTGGTATTCCTACTAAGCATCTTGGTGGTCACACCTACTTTACTTTTCAGTTGCAGGTTTCAGTCTTGGATCGATTTTGGGAGAGAGTGTAGTTTACGTTCTGTGGTGACCCACGGGGTCACCTGAGGTATGTCAGGTTGTTTTGTTTATTCCTTTTTCCGCTGCCAAGTTGTTCAGTTTATTTCCCTTTATTTATCTACTTGTTTAGTTTATGTTTATTTATCTTTGTTTTGGGCGAAATTGTTCCCAACTAGTTTATTTTGATGCCCGACACTAGTTGTCAGCCCATGGGGATCGGTAATGCCCTTCGGGCCATGTCGCAGACCATGTCGGTTGACCGGTTCAGGGTCATCGACCCGGGTTGGTTTGTGACAAAATGGTATCAGAGGGAGGTTCTTATTATTTGGGGTGTCTGGTATCTTGGTGATTAGGTGTGTCAGGACTCTAGAGGTAGGTGTGGGAAGGAAGTCATGAACCCTTTCCTGTCCCAAGACTCGAGTTTCTAGGGGTAGTCTGGGATTTGAATTTTCTTCTTTGGCTTGGTCTGTGTGGATGAGGGATGACAAAGGAAGTGAGTCAGTGTTATGCGGAAGACTTTCATGGATTAGCGACCCATGTACAATCCGATTGCACGGTTCAAGATGCTTCTTGTGGTTAATGCTCGCTCGGGGCATGGTCTACTAAGCCATGTTACCAGGTTGGCATAGCCATTAGTCACTTATTTTTGGAAGTTTTTATGTGAGTTATGTTTGTGGTTTTTTTTTGACAGACTTCATTGGATTTCAAAAAAATTAAAAATGTTCATAGAAAAAGGGGTTTTCAAAAGGTAATGTAACACCCCAAGATTTCATAGTGTGTTATTTCTTCAAAATAATTCAATAACTTGCACTACACGCAACACCGAGTTCAATCACACCATGAATTACCAAAAAAATCCATTAAAAAGAGGTTATGAATAGTATTAACTAAAATTTAAACTTTATATAATCTTTATAATTTTATAATCCATATTATGAGTTTCTTAGACATAATGCAAGAACAGATTCATTTTCAGTATTGCACTTTTATCAACTTTTAATAGTGAAACATTTTTAAATACTATATTTTAAACTTTTTGACTAAATGGGGACATCAAAAAATTTAAAATGAAACATCCCAAGCTTCCACGGTAGGCTTTCCTTTGAATAATACAGTAGCGTGTGTTGTACGCAACTTCGAGTTCTAACACACCACAACCAATCAAACTAGCCGTTATGAATAGTAATACCTACCTTTTAAAATTTTAGAAATTTTATCTCTCAAAATGGACTTCATTTTTGGATTCGGAGTATCGAATTTAGCCTAAGGTTAAATTTTTGTACTTTTCGGATAACTTTCATATTTTGATGAATATTGAAAATTACTAAATTTTAATTAAAAACAACCTTTTTAATCAAAATAATTAATAGTGATAAATTATGAATTTGAGTGGTTTTAAAGTATATTTAGAATATATTTTTACCATTTAATATAATGTTGGTAATTGGACAAAATTTTACAATTAAACCGAACATAAACAAGTGTCAATCTTTTGATAGTTATTATCTCTTAAAAACACGCTTTTTGTTTTGACAGCGGGAATTAATTTTAAATTAATTTCTGCCAATTCTGTGTTTTGAATTTAAAAAATGGATTCCATATTTGGAATCAGGATGTTCAAATTGTGTAAATAAGTAACTTTTATTTTTAGACATTTTGAATAATTACTGCGGTAAATATTTTATTTACCATGGTTAAGGGTAAATTCGGTAAATAAGGGTTAAAAAATAATATTATAATAATACTAAATTACCCTAAAACGTGTCCTAGACTTATTGTTTGATACATGTTTGACCATAGGAATCTTTGGGTCGATTTTGGGACCCCATGGTGCCACTTGTAGGTGATAGGGACACTTTATTTTAATTAAGTTAAAATGAATACAAAAATGACACAAACATATATTTCTTTTAGAAAAACAATTTTTACATAGGGTTATATATGTTGGATTTTAGATTATAAATATTCATTAGAAAAGTTAACCATATTTCCTACATAATGATATTTTATTTATAATTTTTAGACATTAAATAATTTAATTTATTTATGACAGAATGATGATGAATTAATTACTATAATAGTGAAAAATTAAAATAATTGATATTATAAATACCCAAATAAATATAATATGAAACTTTTCATTAATTAAACTAATTTTATAGGATAATATGACATATTAGGATTTATTTAATTGACTTTTTCGAAGTAATCAATCTGTTATGAGTTTCACAAAAATCAACTATTGAATAGTGTCAAAATTGACATAAAAGAGTTCTTAAAACAAATATTATATTATTAATTGATATTAAATTCCTAAAAATCTAAGGTTCGGCCAAGAGACTTATATCATGATAGGTGCATCATTAATGGACCACTTGGGGGTCTCTTGGATGTATATAGTAAGTTTATTAACCATATTATATAAAAATACAAAGAGACATTGTAAAAGTGAAACTAATTAACTTGGAGTAAATACTTAAAGATAAGGTTAATATAAGTACCTAAACCTGTCTAAATTCTATTGGTTGAGTTGTTTACGACCCATCCCCACCTTAACATTTAAATAATCAACTTTGGAGCCATTAGAAACCGAATATGAATTTATTATAAACTAATATTTCTAGATTTTCCAAAGGTGCCCCTCACCCCTCTTATAAAAGGGCACTCCTCCTTCTCATTTCTTCACACCTTCAAAACATTTTGGTTCGGAAAAACTCTCCCCAAATACTCTCCCAAATTCCCTCACTACAACCTAGAGGCCTTAGTTGGATCAGAAAGCCAACCTAAGGAGCCCTTTTGATCAAATCAAAAGGAAGAACCCAAAGAAGAGGTAATGATTTCACCACCCTTTTCCAAGTTCCTTTCTTTTTCCACTTCTTCTTCCTTTGTTATTACCATTATAAAATAATAACTCCAGTATCATATATATACTGTGATGTTATTATAAATATGGTACAACCATATTCAGTATTCTATCCACCCTTTGAATAACATGTCACCATACGTGCGTATGTACGACTTACCGTCTCCACGTCGTGGTGTAATTGTTATTCAATATATTATTATTTGGATGGGTATAATAATGATGTGTAACTCATGTAAATAATAAATATAAAATGTTAATGATTCTTTATATATGATATAACAACCATTTATATATTATTTCAAAAGAATGATATTGTCGCTCGTGCGTACGTACGGACTACCGTCTCCACGAACGCGATGAGATTCATTCTCCATCGTATCCATTCAAGTATAATTCTAATTTGATGATTTAAAAATGATTTTTAAGGACTTTATATCATTATTGATATGAATAATATAAAACCTATACATTACAAACATGACTTATGTAACAAAACATATAAAAGAAAACAAGTAAGTTAACACCCGAAACAACGATAATACTAAGATATTATTATCAAAACAATATTAAAAGATCATATATGATATCATATTAATGTATATGATTCTTGTATAATTTAATAACAATTATTTCACCATTATACAGGAGGTTAACCAACCCCAACCAAGGAAATGTACAAGGTAAGGGGTTTTCATCTCACTCCTTATTCCCGTGAGATTCATGCCATATTGCCACCATCACCTTTTGTGTAGTGTACATACTGCCCATAATTATATTCTTTGTGTAATACACTCTAATTTATGTGTATTTACATATTCATTGTATGATACCTCTTTCATGGGTTGTATGTTTCATAAGTTACCAAATTGTTAAGGGTTTATTTCACAATCTCTTCATTATCTGAGGTTGTTTATACGTAATAATCTACTGGGATCTCTTTATCATCCACATCCATGATTCTTAAAAATGAATTTCAAAACATTTTTACTATTTACTAGAATATGGGTTAAAGTCATTTATAACCTTGTTTGACTTTTTATAAGAGGTTTATAAAAGAATCTTTCCGTCGTTTTCCAAACAAGGTGCTTTTTAACCTTTTCGACAGAATTAAGGTAAGAATGTTTTTTTTAACTTATATGGCGGGTGCGGCTATTTTTTGCCGTTATAAAATCTTTGAAGCTTCCCTTACAAGCTTATAAGAATATTTTCAAAGAAAATATTTTATTTTATAAATACATGACTCTTAAATGATTTCAAAATAGAAATAGATATTTCTTTAAAAATAATTTTGATTTCATCTATGTCAACATCCTTTGATGGATTTTACGCTTATTTGAAGTTTATTTATTATGATAAAAACATCCATATTTTATTGAAGGTTTTGTGACATTTTTTACTGTGGATAATCTATTCTTATGTCACTCATGGTTTTTTTTAAAGTATTGACATTTCATAAGTTATTTTTAATCCAAATGTTTATGTTATATTTCAACCTTTCATTCAGATGAATGTGTTAGACAAGTATGTTCCGGGTTGGGGACCGGTAAAAGTAAGCCCTCCGGTTTGGTCTCCGGTTATTAGAGGAACTCCGGTTTGGTCTCCGGTTATTAGAGGCACTCCGGGTTGGTGTCCGGTTATTAGAGGCACTCTGGGTTGGGTTACGGTTACAGTTAGACCTAGGTCTTGGGACGAGGCCTTGACAAAGAAATTAAAGTTCAGCATTATGCATTCCGACATTATGAAAGTGGTTATTGATATTGCATGTGATTATTCGATTAGTAGAATATCCATGTGAATAAGTAAATGGCATTATTTCATTTTACTTTTTCTATATTATGTTGAAGTTCAAGTGTAAAAGGCTTTTGTTTTAGTAATGCATTGCCTTAAATGTTTATGCTTGTTTTTGAATGTTCCGCTATATTGTTATCCTTATTGGGCATTTGAGCTCACCCCTTTTCTATGTTTTATTTTTCCCAGGATGTGAAGAAGTAAGTTATGAATGATCTGTAGGGATATTATGAGGGGATAATAGTGTGGACTATGGAGACATTATGTTGTCACAGTAGTTTTTCACTTTATGATGTAATGTAAAACTTATGAGTATATCTAGTGTTTCCAAGGCTACTAAACCAATCAGTATTTCGAGATTTGATCTTTCTTGTGATCATGCCAATGTTATGTAATAATGCACTAACTCTGGGTAACTAGGGTCGGGGCGTTACAGGTAATGTGGTTTTGGAGTGGAAAAATGGTTTTGAAATGGAAATTGTCTTCTTTAATGGAATGTGTGTTTTAAAAGTGGAAAATATGAGGTGTGTTGGAAGTTGTTTAGGGATCTTGGTAACACTTTGGAATGTAAATGGATTTTTTTTTGGGAATTTGGAAAACGAGTTTCTTTGATGAGAAGTGTTATTTTCAAATTGGTTGAGAATTTGTTCTTTACGTTGAATGATCCGTTTTGAGAATGATATGTGTTTTGAATTAACTCTTGGTATTTCTATGAGGGATCACATATATAGAGGTACGCATGTGGCACAAGGATAATCAGCGGTATGTGTGGATGGGTGGATGAGCTAGTAAAATGGTATATGCATAGGCGAGACTTCATGGGATACCAATGGTGGGTACTTAAGTTGTTGTTTTTGCTGAAAATGGTTTTCAAAAAGGTAATTTAAATGTTTTGAAAAGTGAGTGAGAAATTTTTTAGCATTTTCTTTTCGTGTTGGGTATTCAGTTTCATGGGTTCTTGGTTTTGAGATACTGAATTGTGGTTGGAATATTTATTTGAGTTTTAGTTTTAGTTTTTGATTTAAGTGTGGAATCTTGATTTATGACAAGTTTGTTTTGGCTTTGTTCCTATTGTTTTTGAGTATGCCGCCCAGAAAAATCTGAGAGGGTTCTAGTGAGTCACTTCTAGTTATTGGTCCAAACCAGAATCTTAGCAGAGTGGTGGAATTGAATTCTTTTCTGTTGGCATCCATCTTTCATAGTGACTGTGATCTATTGAAGTTAGTGGACTGGTTTGGTGAAACAGTTGATGCTTTTAGGTCATTGGGAACTCCCAAATTTATGAGAGCTCATGCTAGTTCGAGTTCATTTGAGGGTTCAACTTTGGATTGGTGTGGGAGAAAATCCCAATGTCGTTGCATGATGGGATGTCTTGAAAGGTGTTTAAGACCACTTCTGTCTGATGGTGTATATCTGAGGAAGTGAAGGTGAGGGAAGTGGTAGAGATCGTGAGTGTCCATCAAGGCCAGCAGATAATGAAGGCTTATGTCGGGCTTTTCAAGGGGTTGATTCTATTTTCTCCGAAGGTTGCGTCGTGGAATCAGTTAATGTTTCTCTTGTGTGGGGTCTTCGTCCAGGGTTCAAGGACTTATTCTTTTTGGTGTTCGGGAAGGTTCCTCATCGGATGAGGAGAGTGAACCAGAGGAACCTGTCTTAGACAAGTCTTCTTGTCAATTCCATATTCTATTATTTGGGCCACTCTCTTTTTTTCTTCTAGTGTGGCCGGTTTGGATAATTTAGGTTGCCTTATCGTCATCCTATGAAGACTTTTCATCGGTGTAGCCATTTGGGACACTTTGAGAGGTTTTTCTAGTAGCATCATAAGAAGGAGTCTCGACCATAGGATATCAGCTCCTGACTGTAGGGCAGCAGATGCTTCAAGACATCAGAGCTCAAACCACAGGTCTCAGAGTGAAGCCTTTCATGTATTCAGAAATCATTGGGTATGGGTCACCTTGGTCTGACTTTTGACTCTAGTGCTTGAATGGGGACAGTTTAAATTTCTCTGTTCAAGCTTCCTCATCTTTGAGGATTCTGTTTTGCAGTAATAGGCGCAGAGGTCTCTTTTTCTCATTGAGGTCTTTGTTATTTTATTACCCCACTTTGTTTTTATGTAGGCGTGGTGATCTCATCTTCTTGTAATCCCAGTAGTTGTTCCTCCTCAAATGTGAGATTTGAAGGTTGTCTATTTATGTCTGTGAGTCTCAATATGATTCTCTCTTGTGTGGCTAACTCCTTATGTGAACCGTTCTTGTTCTAGTTTGTGCTCGTTTTGGAGACACATGTATCTTGGACAATAATTAATAGCGATTTTGTCCACCATTCAGTTTGGGGTCTTTTGTCGAGGACCCCATGTGGTGGGGGTTGGGTTTTTGTGAAGAGTTCGTGTGTTGGTTTGTGTTGTGCCTGTATCAGTTAGTGATAATTGGCTTATGATGGTCAGTTTCCACTTCCTTTTAGAGTTGGTTTGTGTAGGAGTCTTGGTCCTTGTTGGTGGTTTTCTCTTTGGTTCAAGTTAGTATTCCAGATTTGGCCCATGCTGAGAGTCT
Source organism: Viscum album (assembly GCA_963277665.1). Classification (NCBI taxonomy): domain Eukaryota; kingdom Viridiplantae; phylum Streptophyta; class Magnoliopsida; order Santalales; family Viscaceae; genus Viscum; species Viscum album. Next base: position 1,313,495,935 of record OY728137.1, read on the forward strand.
CAATGTTGGTTATGTTAGTCATGTTCTTGTGGTGGGGAGAACCCTCCTCATTTCCTGATGGCTCTTCTCTTTGTAGTTTCCCTTAGAGTTGGTTGGGTGTGACTAGTGGAGTGAAAAATCACACCGATTTTGTGATTTTGTTGGACTCATTTAGTTTCGAACTCAAGTCTGGTTTCTAATTTGACTGGGTGACTTTCTGGGAGCAGAATGTTTTTGTGGTGGGGAGAATTGTCACACCCCAATTTCAAGAATTTAATTATTCTAATTATTTTAAATATTTCAAAATTGTGAGATGAGTCTGAGTTGAAATTTTTGATCTTTTTCTGATAAGTGATTGTTTTTTATTGTGAGCTGAGTCCGAGTTGAAATTTGTGCACTTTTTCCGATAAGGGATCAGGAACACCCTTTAGGCCATGTCGCAGACCGGCTCAGGTGACCGGTCCAGGGTCGACCAGGGTTGGTTCTTGACAATTACAAATTCAAATTTCAATGTAGAATATGGAATCCATATAGATGAAGTTCATAATTTAGAATAAATCACATCATTCGATAGATTTTATAAACAAATCAGTACATGGATAACAAGCATTGGGCTAGTTTTTAAATTAGACTATGATGCCTATAAATTTTATATTTCTTATGGAGGTATTGTTGGTTTTAGTGTATGGAATCAATATGTTGACAGAAATAAAAAATACAACAACTTAGTAATTTCAACATTTTATACATGTAGAAAAAAAGGTTGTTGAAGAATAGACAAACGTGATGTCGATGTCAAAAGAACATGGGCCAAAACAAGGACTAATTGTCCAACATGAATGGTAGTTGTGTACATTACCAATGAGTAGTATAAGTGCAAAAAAATTGTTAAATATCATAACCAAACATTAAATTATCTTGAGATCATGCATTTGATGAGGTCACAATGACACATTCGTGATACACAAGGTGCAGAGTTGGATGTAAATGAAAAATATGGTCTGAAGATGAATGATTCCTTTTCATTTTCATCAACCATTGTAGATGGGCCTAAAAGTATTAGATATACATGAGTAGACTAAATGAGTTATTTGCGGTCAAAACGATAGAGAGAATTGAATCTAGGTGATTGTTATGGTATGTTACAATACCTAGAGAGTAAATCAAGGGATAAAAAATCATTATTATACTCAGTAAAACATGATATGTACTGTCAAATTAGAATTTTTTTGGGTTGATCCCAAAAATAAAGGCGGATTATGATAATTTTGGAGACTTAGTCATGTTTGACACCACCTTCAACAAAAACAAGGAGTCTAGGCCCTTGGGAGTGTTTTTTTGTGTAAATAATTATAAGGAAATTGTAATTTTTGGTGCAATGTTGTTATATGATGAGACTACATGCTCATTTGGTTGGTTGTTTAGTAGATTTTTTTAATTTTCATGGAGAGAAGAATCCGGAGAAAATTTTCACAGATCAAGATGCATTTATGTCTAAATCCATTTCTATAACTCTTCATAAGACAAGACATTTCCTATTCACTTGGAACATAATGAAAAATTTCATTAAACACTTTGGACCGATAATGAAGGATAACTCATCACTGTTGGAAAAATTAAATAAATACATGTATGGTGTTTCCATGAATTCAAAAATTGAGGAAATATGGAAACAAATCCAAGTAAAGGCTGTTAAAACAAATTCAACCTAGTTAGAAGATTTGTACATAGTAAGGTAACAATGGGATAACTATTTTATGAAGACTGCATTGACACTAGGAATTACAGGCACACAACTGAGTGAGAGTTTCAATGGTGTCTTAAAGGATTACTTGAATCGTAATCTCACTATGTTGGAACTCTTCCAACAATTTGAGCGTGTGTGAGAGAAAAATCAGTATCAAGAAATGAAGGAAAATTTTGATGGAAGGGAAAATCTCCCACACAATCATTTTCCATATCATCCAATAATGGTTCATGTAATCCATTTGTACACACAAAAAATATTTTATCTTTTTCAGAATGAACACCAACTATACGGTACTTATTTCCTAAAGTCTTCGAATGAAACTATTTCCCCCAGAAGGTTTGGTTTAGGAATGAATGGTTCCTCATATGAGTATTCATTTTTAGTATACCAAGAGTCTCCTATGATAATTTCTTGTACCTTCATGAAATTTGAGAGTTATGGATATTTCTATTGTCATGAACTCAAACTATCAGAGAGGTTGGATGTGCAGTGCTTGCTAGAGTTTTATATCCATAAGAGATGGACAAGAAATTTAGGTGACATCCAGTTGACAGACATTACATGATGTCAAAGAAGATTTGGTAGCAAGAAAATCTAGATGTTATAAATAGTTGGCATGAATGGAAATAAATCTTGTAACCGAATCATGTGAGTTTGAACAAGGATATCTAATTAGGCTATCAAATTTGAACTATTATGAAAAGGAAATGCAGGAAGATATAAATAGTTTACCCTCAAAATTCAGCCAAGAGGAATATAACATGCAACATCTACAACAATCTAAATGATCATTCAAGAAGAAAAATAAAAGGAAAGGTAGTAACAGGTTCCAAAGTTGTCTAGAGAAACCAACAAAACACATCAACAACACATGCACTTTTAGAAATCAAGTGACCAGAAATGTTCTATGTGTTTGTTAGTATTTGATTATTTCATTTAACCACTGCATTTTGTGATATCTTGAATAAAATATGTTATAATGTTGTTCCAGGGAAGTCCTAGAGATCTGTCGAATATTGCTTACCATGTTGATCCTATGATACATCTCAATATAGGTAAAAATGGAACCGTAGGTTAAAAATTATCATATTTAAAAAATCATATACCATGATATTTTAAAGCTACATGAAAAGCTTTTATGAAATAATTTGGGTTTATATGTTTTTTGTTATTAATATAAAATTATTACTGCAATTAGGCCACATAGAAGAGAAACAATGATCCAATCAAATTGAAAAATTCAGAGACTACTTCAAATTACATTGACAACATAAGTTGGAGGATGGACACATCAAAAGAGACCGTCCCAAATTATCTTAATCTACAGCTTCAAATCTATATTCCATTAAAAATCCAACTATTTTTTAAAATATGTTTCTATAAATACTGATTTTAGTGTCTATAGTGGTGGAAATTTCCACCCCCTATATACCACCCAATGAATTAATGAAAAGAAAACAAAAAATTTCCAATGAAATTTTATAGTTGGAGTTTACACTAGAAATTTCCAATGGGAATTTCCTATTGTAATATTTATGCACATTGATTTTAAATTCATAGAACTAAAAGTGGAGACTACAAAGAGATATTAAAATGTAACACCTATAATAATATCACAACTAAAATAAATATCATCTATGTCAAAATCAAAATGTCCATCTAGATCTTCAATCAACCAGTTCCACCCCCTATGTAGCACTTGGAAAAGTGAGGTAAACCAAAATGGAAATTTCAATGCACATGTTACAGTGGGAGTTTCCAGTGGAAATGTCGATTGGAAATTCCTAGATGATAGTAAAGAGTGCAAAGAAAAATGACACTACAACATTTATAATACTATAAAATATAAAATCAATATCACTCATATCAAAATGTTTACTCGGATCCTAAAATGATTATTTCCACCCCCGATGTACCACCCAAAAAAATGATGTAAACCAAACTGGAAATTTCCACCCACATTTTGTAGTGGGAATTTCCACTTGAAATTTCCAATGGAAATTCCTAGTTGTAATTTATATGCATATCTAATTTCCATTCAAATAACCGAACCACATTTTATAGTAGGGGTTTCCACTAGGAAATTCCAATATAAATTCCCAATTGGAATTTATATGCATAGCTAGTTTCCATTCAAAGAAGTGAAAATATACACTACAAGGAGAAATAATAGTGTAACACTCTTCATATTATCAAAGATTAAATCAATATAAGCTATATTAAAATGGTTATTTGGATAAGAAAATTACCATTTACACCCTATGTACCACCCATCAAATAGAGGAAAACCAAACTAGAAATTTCAGTCCATAGTTTACAGTGGGGGTTTCCACGGGAATTTTTCAATGAGAATACCTAGTTAATAATTCTATGCAGAACAAGTTTACAAGTCATTCAAAGAATATAGTGTAGAGTAATAAGACAACAAACAGAGTAACACCTATCTTAGAACCAATTATTGTTCATCCTAAATAGAAATTAACCATTTCCACCACCAATAACCCACCACTAAAATCATCACAAATAGTCACAATAGTTATGTTTTTTACACAACAACTATATTTCAATTATGGTTAAAAAGTCATTTAATAATTTTCATTTATTATGAAAGCAACCTAGTACTTCCAAATTTCAGCATCCATCTCCATTGTTCTCCTCCTAGGATCATTTAAAAATTAATGCACCACAAGAAAGCATCGCCCAATAAGTTCTATTTCTATCAAAAAAAATTTGACTTCATCTCTTGTTGCCAAAAATGATATGACATAACAGATGATGACACCAAAGTCCAATGTGGCTTCTCCCCGTTGTTGTGTCTTCTCAATTATTATGTCCTATATACGTCACTTCACCTTCTTAGATCGATTTATCCTATGATTTGGATGTGTTTTATTGTGTTGTAATATCAAAATTTTTTTTTCAAATCCATGACTAGTAAAGTCTAATAGATATTATCATATTTTACTAGGCATAACAAAATTGTGGAGATCCTCATACTGGAAACTATTGGTCCCTATAAAAATATTTCCTTTAATTTCTAATTTTTTGAATAAAGAACTTCCTATAACCCAATAACATGATTAAATGTAATAATGTATTCATCGTTAACATTAGACATGTTTTCAATAGTAAAACTGAAAAAATATGATCATTATTGTATCAAAACTGAACTACAGTCTTACAGTAAAGGTTCTCAACATAAAGGAACAACATTCCAAGTCTAAAATTCCAGCCATACTGTGAAGCCGAAATCTTTCTTGAATGATCACCGTATATGAATTTATGAACTATTTTGAAAAACTGAACATAATGAAAGATAAAACAGTGTTGGTTAAAGAAACTAACCCAAAATATACCATATAGGAAGTGCACTTCTTCTTTAACAAATCACTAATTTTTTTTCATATTGATCTCCTATGATTTGTTAGTATATTCTCATACCATACTACTATTGTCATGGAAGTTCATTTGTAGTTTTATTATAATGTAAAATATATGTAAAGAAATGGCACCTATGGGAATTCAACAAAATTACCTATCCCCATAAAATTTAACTATCATCTGTATGATCCTTCTATCATTTTTTGTCACTATATTATGTTGCATCACCTACTTAGGAATTAATTGGGACATTTTGTGGGACATTGTCGACCTCTTCTTCGTAGTCAGTTGTGTATATATATATAATGACTGAAACATAAGTTTCATCATCCTAATCTTGACACCTCTAATCAAATAATTTTGTATCTTAGAGAAATAATATATTATAGTGGACTACTCAACACATTTTCAGTGTTCATTTCCCAATTCTTCATTGATTTCTTCCTCCTTGCTTTTTTATATATTAATTTTTTATATCCTCTTAGCTTCATGAATTTTATTTATGCTTCCCTCATTTGTAGTGGCTGAAGTTTTAATCTTTTCAATTTTGAATATCTTTATTCCCAATGTCCTATAAAATAGTTCCTTTCTCTACACTAGAAACTATTTTCACCTCTTCATTCCCCTTCAACCTTGCTCTCAATAGTAAAATTTGCTTATTCTATAGTTTTAATTGGGCCTCCAGCCTCTTGAACCCCTTATGAAGTTTCAAATTTTATATGTATTATCCTAGAGCTTCCTCATTTGAAACAACTATCATGTGTCATCTCATACTAAAAGGATGTTTTTTTCATCAACTACCCACTAACCAGGTACTATAGCATCAAAAGGCCTTGACTGTAGTCTTGTGCTCTTCCTAGGCTTGGATGGAGCCTATATTTCATAGTAGAAACATAATTTAAGATGTTATAAATTATTTTAAACATAAAGTAATATTCAGTAACATATTGCACTAATAGTAAATTGATAGATTCTTTTACAGCGGCGTCAACATCTCGAAAACTCCAAAAAACAAATAAAGTAGAACACTCTCTTTTGGGTGGAACATTCCAATACTTTTCAACATTCCAATACTATAACAGTTAATATTGTTAAGAAATAATAACCAATATAGTAAAATTAATCAACTAAAAAAATTTGAATACCTTACCAATAAACTGACAATGGAGCCAAAAACTTTTAGAGGGAAAGTGTAATTTTTTTCACTGATGTAAGATTCAGATCATGAATAATAGTTACCCAAGAAAACCTCTTCTATTTTGATATATATTTAAAATAATTAACAAAATTCCAACCGACATATAATCCATATGTTTGGAAAAATAATGTTGTGGATGCAAAAAATAAAATAAAACATGCAACATCATAGAAATATTGATCTTCCCAAGCTTCAAAAGTGTTAAGAATGGATCTCTGTAAGACACCATGTTCTAATAGACAACCCACATGTGCAAGCCTCCACCTCAAAAGTGCTAAATTATTTTGCTGTAATGTGTACGCAGCTGATAAAGGAAACTCACCATCCTCAATGCCAAATATATCATGACTTTAATGAACTGGTAATTTCATCATCCTACCACAAATATCAAACATTTTTAATTAAACATTGTACCTATGTAGTACAAATAAACAAGAGCCGTCTATTTTTTTAAAATCATTAAATGTCACTCTCTTATCAACAAAAACTTTAAAAAATTTCAAAAATGGCATCTTTTGAAGAAAGGTAATGTGATTCTCAGTTAGATTAGGCCCAATCTCATGGAAAAATTTCCATAACCCAGTCATCGAAGACCTTTAGTGGCTAATAGATGATGTAGATGATTCTTCTACTATAAAAAACCAGTATCCTTAAAAAATTAGAATCTTAAATTTTAAAATTAACCTAAGGAAAATAAGTGACAATAGGAAACTCCCAGTGAAAATTACTACTATTAAAAAGGCACATGACATTTAAATGGTGGAAATTACTAGTGGAATTTACAGTGTGATTTGGAATTATAAATAAATTACACATGGAATTTACAGTGGGTTTGGGAATCACCATTTACAAAAATAATTTTTGGTTGGAATTTAGAGTGAGAATTTATAGTGTGAATTTATAGTGGGAATTTATAGTGGGAGTTTTTAGTGGGAATTTCCATTAGGAATTTCTACTGGGAATTTATATTGGGAATTTACGGTGATAATTTCCAGTGGTAATACCCATGCAAATAGTTGGAAAACATGGTGTACAATTTCAACTCATTATAAGAAAAGACATGCAGTTGGAAATTATAAATGAATTACATAAGGAATTTTCAATGTGAATTTGTACTCAGAATTTATATTGATAATATACAATAGAAATACCAATTCCAATAGTAACTCATTCTAAAAATGGATATGCAGTTATAAATATATTCCATAGGTAATTTCAAAGGGAATTTCCAGTGTGAATTTATACTAGGAATATCCAGTAACAATTTCCAGTGTAAATAACCATGCCAAAAGTAGGAAAACACAGTGTATAATTTCAACTCATTCTAAAAATAGATATCCAGTTAGAAATTATAAATGAATTATATAGGGAATTTCTAGTATAAATTCTCATTGAAAGTTTCTACTTGGAATTTTTAATAAGAATTTCCAATTGAAATACCCATTTCAATAGTAGTAAAACATAGCGTATAATTTCAACTCATTTTAAAAATGTCCCTATAGTTGGAAATTATAAATGAATTCCAAAGGTAATTTCTTGTGGGAATTTTTATTAGGAATTTCAAGTAAGAATTTTTAATAGAATACCCATGCCAACAGCAGGAAAACATGGTTTACAATTTCAACTCATTCTAAAAATGAATCTATAGATGGAAATTATAAATTAATTCCACAGGGTATTTATAGTGTGAGTTTCTAGTAGGAATTAATATTGGGAATTTCCAGTAACATTTTCCAGTGGAAATACCCATGCAAACATTAGGAAAAAATGGTGTACAATTTCACCTCATTCTAAAAATGGATCTAAAGTTGGAAATTATAAATGAATTCCACAGGGAATTTTCATTGGGAATTTATATTGGGGATTTCTAGTGGAAATTCCCATGCCAACAGTAAGAAAACACGGTGTACCATTTCAAATCATTAAAAAAATGGATATGCAGTTGGAAATTATAAATGAAATCCATATGGAATTTCCAGTGGGAATTTTCTGTGGGATTTTCCAGTGGGATTTCTACTAGGAATTTCTAGTAAGAATTTCTAGTTGAAATACCCATGCCAACAGTAGAAAAACATAGTGAACAATTTTAACTCATTCTAAAAATGGTTATACAGTTGGAAATTATAAATGAATTCCACAGGGAATTTTCAATGGGAATTTCTAGTGGGGATTTCGAGTGGGAATTTATAGTGCAAATTTCTACTGGGAATTTCAAGTATGAATTTCGAGTGGAAATACCCATGAAAGAAATAGGAAAACACATTGTAAATTTTCAACTCATTCTAAAAATGGTTTTTTAGTTGGAAATTATAAATTAATTTTATAGGGAATTTCCATTAGGAATTTTTATTTGGAATTTATAGTGAGAATTTCCAGTGGAAATATCACAACCCAACAGTAGGGAAACACAATGTACAATTTCAACTCTTTCTAAAAATGGTTCTGCAGTTGGAAATTATAAATAAATTCCACAGTTACACTGTAATTCGGAATTCCTAGTCCCATTAGGAATGCCCACTGGCAATGTCCACTATAAATTGCCACTATGAATGACCACTGCAAATTTCCACTATGAATGTCCACTATGAATTTCTACTAGGAATGTCTACTACAAATGTCACTATGAATTTCCAGTGGGAATTTTTAGTAGGAATTCAACGTTGAATGTGAACTGGAAACTTTCAGTCGAAAATTATAACTGATTGAAAAACCAATTATTCAGTACTTATAAATTCTAATTAAATTTCAATGTGACTTCCCAGCTGGGAATACACCCCGCCCTTACACAAGAAATTTCTATTGGTAATCCCCATGGAAAAAGGGAAATCACAGAGTAAAATTTCAACTCAATTCTATAAATTGTTTTATAGTTACAAATTATGAATGAATTCCACAGGGAATTTACACTACATTTCTGAATTTATTGTCCCAATGGGTATGTCTACTAGGAATTTCCACTAGATATTTCCACTGGGAATTTCCAATAGGAATTTCCACTGAGAATTCAATGCTGAATGAGCACTAAAAATTGTCGCTGGAAATTATCATTGAATACAAATTCTCAGTTGGAATACCCAAAGTAAATTTCCAATGGGATTCCATAGTGGAAACTATCAGAGGAAATTTTAAAATGTATTCAACCAATAATTTGAACTACAAATTTCCATATGAAATTTTAAATTTAAATTAATTGGTAATTAGAAATCATTTTATTTGATGAAATCTAAATTTCCAAAGGAAATTGGAATGCAATTTTTTAGTGAAAATACCAACTAAAAATTGAAATTGAAAATTACCACTGGATATTCTTGGAGGAAACTACACATTAGTAGAAAAAAATCTCTAAGGAAAACAACAAAAAATAAATACTAACACTATAAAATTACTCTGTAAATGTCAAAAAAACATTAAAAGTTTCTATAATACTCATGAAGGAAAAAAATCCATAAAAAGTATCAATTCTAACTAAAATATTTTCAAACAAACAAACACAAATAGTTGTATCTCGGTCACTCTGATAAAAAACAAAGAATAAGACAAAAATAAATGATATAAATCACCTGACATCTTCCTTAGTTGTTGATAGAAAATAAAGAAAGGTTCACCGAGAACTTTGTCGACGGGTTCACCAAAAGGATTTATGAGGGATTTGAAGATGGGTTCATAAAGGTTTTCACCGTCAGGTTCGCCATAGGTTTTGATGAGGCACACAAAAATGATTTTGATGGAATTTATCAATGGTTTCTCCAACGGCTTAACTGAGGGTTTCACCAAGGCTTGTCAGGTTTCACCGAGGTTTTCTTTAAGCCACTGAGGGATACAAGTGACCAATTTTTTCGAGTTCTGACTGACCCCTTGATTTCAAACTCGATGACTGATCAAATAAATCGAATAACCAAAACATTTATTAAACATGTGGTAGTCATCCAATAGCCAACCTGAGGGTTAGATTTAGATCCCAACCTAAGACGATAATTTTCAAAAAAACACATATATAAGTGAGGGAAAGGAAGGAGATATAGCCTATAAAAGACTTCAGGAGATACTTAAAGGGAATTTCTACTAATATAAGTGTGGTAGGTTAATTATAGAATGTAAAATGAATTAATTGAACCATATTAGGATAACCCACATTAGTTGAATTCCTTTAATCAAGTAACTACCTATGACAAGTCTCCAAACCTACCTCCCTCCATCATTACTGGAGTGAAAGTCCAAACCATGGGAATACCACTCCCATAGTGGTTTACGTGAATGGGTTTATGTGAAATACGAGACCCTCATGCTTAGTAATGATTAATTAATCTACATTGAATCTACTTCCTACCTCCAAAATAGAATGGAATACTTCCCTTATGTCACTACCTTTGTCCATGACAAATATTTGGATGAAGGAAACCCAAAATACATTCATGGATTCCTTTTACTGAGGTCAAAACCCCGAAAAGAATAAATTAAATACTCCTCCAAAACCACTAGACTGAAATAATCATATTATTGGGTACATCTATGTCCCCCCATTTTATCATGTATTCCCTTGGTAAATTTTATATTATGTATGTCCTCCCTAATTGTTGGGGACCTCAGGGTATTTTCAATCATGCATACACTTGGTAATAAGGGCCCTATTCATGAGGATAGTGGTGAGAACATGTCAATCTCAATGAAAGATTATATCTTCTCATTGAGAAAGATTATTATATGGTCGCCCCTCCTAGATTAATTTATTAGTCTTTCTCTAATAATTTTATATACATCCTACATTCACATCCCTCCCTGACCTATCAACATACTTGAATATGGGAGGATTAGATTCATTCTTAGTAATAATACCCATGATTTTTCAAATATGTATAATAATAAATAAACCAAGAACACTCGCTCATGATCATCCCAATTTTGAGTAACAATCACAACCTCCAACTAGGTGTAATCCCTTACTATCTATGACTTCACCTAAGACACTTATTAGGTTGGGAGCTTTCAAGTAGCCACATATGTGTAAGACTCACTAAAATCCAACTACTTACTCTAATTTAATGTGCATGATCCTCTTCTATCTCTTATTTACTGTATAGATTATGACTCACATTGGTTTAGATATCTGAGTTGACCATTCCATTATCATAATCAAGTTACTCCTAATATGAGAATACTCCTTGGGTGTAAGTCCTAGAATATATCTTAAAGGAAATACTTATATGCATAATCCCCACTCGATCATTTGTTATCACAACATTCATGACATAGAAATCTCTACAACATGACATTAAACTACATAGAAAATGCCGTTATCATATGATGTTGAACTGCATAGTACAGTCTTATCACATGACCTTAAACTATACATCTCAAAATATGTGATATTTTATTCTTATTATAACTAGATACATAAAACACCTCCTAGAGTTTTAAACCCAATATCAATAACCCTCCATATCCACAATCATGGGGTTATATTCTTCAGGACACCATTCATGCCCTTCCTTATCATTCTATAATCCCTGTGAGTCTGGACCTCCTCACTCATTGGGATATATTCTCTATGATACCCCCATTCATATTTATTAGGTCCACATTCCCTATGAATCATTACCATATCAGACCATATTCCTAATAAAATCACCCCCATTACGAAGGTCATATTCCTTCTAAGCCCTTGCATATATCATCCACTTTGCCATATTCCTTATGGAACCCATCCTAATTTAGTAAACATCTCCCGTAAAGTCATCCGAAAAGGGAAACTCATGAATAAGTCCCAAAAAATCCATTATCAGGAACCTATCACTTATAAATGCATACCACATTATGTTAAACTAAATGTTTCAGTCCTTGTCACATGATATTGAAAGGTATGGAATGTCATGATAAGTGGCACTAAACTACGTGGGTTCCAATTTCTCTTATAAGGAAACATATGTAGCACTTATCATGATAATGATCCCAACATCATAACAATAACCACCTTCCTATATGATAATAAATTCCATAGTGCATAGCTACATAGATGAAAATCAAAGTTTCACTAACTAATAAAAATAAATTGAAAAAACCTATGATGTGTAAAAAAAGGTCACATTGATGGAGAGGGTATAATACATACGCATGATTACATCAATGTAGAACCCATGATTCACACATATGGTTTCATCAATGCATGCTATTAACTAATTATTATTATAGAGGTAATTAATATCATATTGGGTGGTGGTAAGAATTCATGAACATGACTTAAACCTTTAAGAGAGTCCCATAGTATAAAATAATTTCCCTTAACAGGGTGATAAGCACTCAACCTCCCATCCTCTAGACCAATTCACATTCTGAAGAGTCACTGGTAAAAACCCCATTGACCACCCACCTTTGGAAAGTTATTCTATAATGATAATCCATTATCATGGATGAGGGATCCATAAGATGTGTCTAGTTCCCCAAACACACCCCATTGGGAAATGGTCAGTATAAAATATTTACCCTAACATGAATGATTGTGAAACCGTGCTCAACCTCCCACAATCATGTGCCGAGACATGTTTTTTCCATTGTAATAACAAATTTTGAGGGAGATCATGAGGATTATGAAGAATTAAAAAGTATAATTTATTAGATCTGACTTCATAGAGTTTCCATACTAAAATATGTAAAATATTATCATTTGATAATTAGGGAAAGTGTAAGTGAGATAAAAATAATAACAAGGAGTAGAGAACATAAGGGTCCATTTTCATTAAAATAAGAGAGCGAAGGGGGGTCTGGTGTGTGGAGATTCATTAAAGACTTTGAATACAAAAAAACAACATAAAAAATGATAACCCCTTTACAAGTCATAGTGTTTTCCTATTTTTTAAATGAATCATTATAAGTGACCTGAACATCACTATTCTCTCTTTAGTACTTGTCTCAATCAATGTGAAAATAGTCAAAAAAGGAACTGTTCCTAGTATCAATAGTGTAAACTTACTAAATCATTGTAACATACATAGTGAATAATGTTACTTTTTGGTATGTTAGAACACAATTGATGTATTCTCCTTAAAATATACCTTTATGGTGAACTAAGTAAAATATCTATGTTCTTGCATCTATTTTTCAGAAACTAGATATTGTGTGTATAATCAAGGGTTAATAGGGTTTTCTTACTCTTTATAACACAATAGAAATACCCAAATAGAGAATAATGATTACACACTATAATTCATACCCCTTATTATGTGTTCGGATTGTTTTTGTAACAATTGGTATCAAATCCATAAGTTTATGCTGTCTAATCAGAAATCAGAGTTAGTATGCTATAGAGAATATAGTGAATGAAAAAGGATTACCCATGTTCAATGGTAGTAATGATCAGATCTAGAATAATAGAATGAGTTCACACTTATGATCTCCCATTATTTATTTCTTTTATACTACCATACATGGAATACATATAAGTGTTGTTTCAAAACTATCCATAATGGAAGATGAGAGGAAGATACTTGATGCAGATTCAAAATCCTAGAATATCTTATTTCGAGCACTATCAAATCAAAACTACATGAAATTAATGAGTATCATGAGTGTTAAACCCATGTGGGGTAAGTTGGACAATACATATAAGGGTGAAAACAAAGTGGAAGGGGAAAAGGTTTTGGTTCTTCATAAAAAATTTAATGTTATAAAAACTTATCATAATGAATGTGTTAACGGACTATTCAATTGTATCATTGAGGTAGTTAGAGCTATTCATGGTCTTAGTAAATATATAAAAGTTGTTTTTATTCTGAAGTGGATCTTCTAAAGGTTTTCATCTCTTTATAATCTAATATTATCAACCCTTGAAGAGTGAAATTCATTATAACTTTCATTATATTATTTTCATTGTAGTTTGGTTTCCTATGAAATGAATGTTAAACTATAAAGAACATAAATTAACTAAAATAATGAGATATAATTTAAATAATTATATTATTTTTATATCAATGAAGATAGTGATGAAGAAAAATAATTTAGTGATTAATTCCTCTCTCCTATGGTAAGGAAATTCAAGAGATGAACAGTTAGGTTAAATGCAAATATACCCTTGGAATGTATTTAATGTGGTAAATTTAGACTCATTGTAGCCAAGTGTTCAAGGAGATTTGATGATGGTGGTGGTGTTGTAAAAACTTTTCAATAATACATCAAGAATATTTATCCTAAAAGAGACTTTAAATTTGGATGTTCAACCAAAAATAAGTTTCAAATAGCCCAGTGGGAAAAGAGGAAAAAGTTGATGAATTTTATTTAGAGGAAGAGGAAACCAAATTCAATTCAGATATAAAAGATTCCATAATAGACAATTTTGAAAAGAAAAACTCTAATGAGAAGAATGAAAAATAACTTGATGGTGTTACTGATCTCATGGTATAACATGATGGGACTCTTGAAGATCTTGATATTCAAAGGAATGAAATTAATTAAATTGGTGGTTTTTTGAAATAATATTCTAGAAATGTGGATATATTTTATGATAAAGTTAACCAATTAGAAATGGTTTTAGAAGATAAATCATCCAATCTTTAAAATTTAGGAGAAGTAACCGTGTTTAAACTAAATATTGAATAGAAAGCTAAGGTGATTGATGATATTAATTCTTGTTTAGAGGAGTGATCTAAAAGTATTGAATCCCTATAAGTGGATTTGGTTTATTTAATAAATAAAATTTAAATTGAACCAAAATAAAGTGACCAAAAAAGTGATACAATTTGGGATGTTCACATATGTAAAACTATTATAAATGGAAAAAAGAGGCTTGGGAGGTATTGAGAAAATTATGAATGAACAAAGTCCCAAGAACATAGATAAAAATGGTGTTGGAAGTGATGAAAAAACATCAAAAGAAATAACCATGAAAATTCATAAAAAAGGGAAACAAAAGGTTAATCTTGGTGCTGATATGTCCAAAATAAGCATAACAAAATCCCATAACAAAGGGGAGTAGAAAGTTAGAGATACTTCTCAATCTTTGAATATTAATCATCAATCGAGTAGTTTTTCAAAATCAGGTGACATATAGAGAGAAAAAGGTGGGAATATATATTTGATATCACAATTAATGTATCATTTCTTTTTATAAAATTCATTGAGTTTCTTTATTAATTAATATTTTTCCATTATTTTTATTTTTTTTACATTTTTTATGCCAAGGAAGGCAAAAATGGATTTTTCAATGAAAAAGAAAAGGTATAAAATTTTAGTGCTGGAAAAATATATTATGGAAGTGTTAAAAAATAAATCAAATTCATACTAGTGCCACTGGAGCTTCCAGACACCCAATGTAGTGGTCGATCTTGATAGTGGCACATGGAAGAAGATGCATAGAGGATAATAGGGGCTCCTAGCATGAGGTGGTGATTTGAAAAGAGGAATCAACAACAACATGAGGTAGTACTGTGGTCGAGGACCAATGGTCATAGATTTGAAAAATAGGATGCATGGTGAAGATAAAATTGATATGGTACAAGCTATTGCAAGCATTATTCAATTTAAACAAAGTGCACACATATATAACCGAGAAGAAGCCATGTTTGTCATCGCTTTCATAAGAGGTGGGGTTTTATACCACTCCATAATATTTAAGACCATGGTCCACTGTTAGAAATTATGGAGTATCTCAATCCAACCCTTTCTGAAGGAATAACACATAATTACAGATTTTTGTTGTGCCTCATGCCACATGAGGAGTTGATGCATGTGATGTATATGAACACATACTTTCTTTCTCAATCAACATCAAAATCTATTGCTTCATTGAAAGGGAATATGGTTTCACCATAATAGATGACTCAATTTGTGTATGTTATGATCATAATGTGAGGATTATGGGTATGGGACAAATAATCACATTGTGAGAGGAGTTTTTATCACATAACATTTGGGTTTTAATGACGAATAAAGAATATGAGTCATGCTTGTGCATGAATAGTGTAACAACATAGAAATGAATAGAGACATATATAATGTGGTTATTCTAATTTTTCATATTTTTTAAATAGAATTTTGTAGGTGTGTTTCATGGGTTTTCACTGAGGTGCATGTAAAAATAGTGCATCCATGAGAACAATCACGACCACGATGGTTTTCTTCACGTTGGGACTTTTGAATATACAAGAAGATTTGAACTTCGAGACTCACTATCCCTACATGTTTTTGAGATATAATTTGAGGGATATTTCTGGATATTTCCATGTGGGTTTTATTTATTATCTATTTAGTTGGAGTTCAAGGACAAGTGGAAAATATATATTGAATATATGACCAAGATATGATGGATATATAAAAGTGATAAAAGGGGGAAGTTTTCCTATAAATAGAGGGACCATCTAAACACTAAAAAGAATCAAATTTGAGTAGCATATTTGGATTCCATCCATGGAAGGATGTATGTTGTTAGTCCTTAGTTTTTTTAGGTTTTATTTTCTCTCTCTCATGGCTAGCATGAGATAGTAGATTTTGTGTCTGGATTTGATAATGAAGGGGGATTGAAGTGTTTTAAAGTTTATTATTTTTAATGGTATTTTTTATTTTTTCTATTACATTTTTTTCTCATATCCCCCTCTTATTCATTTGAGTATGAAAATTGTCTTTTGTGAGTGAGAGAGTTCCCTTTAATTCATTTACTTGTGTGTGATTATCTTCAGGGAGAATTAGTGAATTGCATTTTAAGTTTAAACATGGTTTTGTGTTACCCAATATCGAATTGATTTAAATTAACTAAATATGATAAATTTAAAGCTTCAAGATTGGATATTGATTACCCAAAACAAATTATTTACTTAGACCCAATTTTGATGACTTCATGTTTATCCATTATTCCATTTATGTCTCATTAATTCATGAACCGAAATTTGTATTTTACTAATATAGTCATAGTCATTGTTTGTTCTACTATTATAGGGTAGTTATCTTTCCATTTATATTGTGGTATTAAGTATTAATTTAATAGTTTTTCCTACACCTTATGTCTATGGGTTCAACCTCAGACTTGACCATGGACTAAATTATTGTAGTTGTGATTAGAGAAGAGAATTTATAAATTTATAAACATGATTAAGTCATAATAAGTAAAAAAACCATGTGATCTGTTAATGTTTTTGTCTTCATTTTTGAGGACTTTATTTAGTATTATGATATAATTAATTACTTTAGATAGGTTGTTTACATCCTTTATTTTCTGATTTTACATAGGTTTTCCTTTTATTTAATTTTACAGGCTTGAGTGGTTTTAGAAGTGGTTACATATTAAATACACCATGAGTGTACATGTTCACTTGGTGGTAAAAATTTGGAATTTTTCATAATAAATCATTATACTCAAGAAGAAGACTCAAATTCAAGGTTGGTGTCCACAACCACACCTAAGTGCCAAACTAGAGGAGGAGGAAGAAACCGTAGAATAATAGTAAAATAAGGGGGGTGATTATTGTTGGAACAAAAAATAACATCGAATATTTTGAAAATAAATAATAAAAATAAGTTAAAGTAGACTATTATTAAGTTTGTACAACCCTTGAGCTACTTCTTCAATATTTAAGACTATCCATTTTTTTGTTTTATCCTCCAAAAAAGTATCAATGTGGTTTCACTTTATATGGGAGGAAATATTACATTTAATGAGAAGAAAACCAATCATGGATAAATTTAGAATGAGTAACTTCATACCATACTCATATTACATGATAAAAGAGGAAATTTATAGATAAATGTTTTTTTAAAAAAGTGATTTCCAGGAGGCAAACCAAGTTTTTTTATTACTTTCTAGAAATTTAGTTTTTATTTTAGGAATTTGTTTTAGAACATATTTTAAATTCTCATTATACTTTTTTAGATTATTTAAGAATAAAACATATATTTTCACTTGGTTTTTTTTGTTTTGTAGGTCCATCAAGAAGGAAGGAACAAGACAGGAGGATATGATTTTGAAGGAGGAAATTTTGGTAAAAGATATTTTTTGGAAATGAGAGTATTATACTTTATTATACTTTCCCTATATTTGGACAACGTGGTTTTTTATGTTTAAGGGAATTTTTAGGCCACACTTATAATTTTTACATTATTTTATTATCTACGATGAAAAGTTTTCTTAGGAATTATACCATGTCATGTTTTAGAGATCATTGTTAATAATAATGAATGAGTAAGATGGTGGGTGGTGGAGTTTTATTAGGAATGAGGATTAATTTTATGAATCATGATTTTAGATATTAATTAATTTAGATAGATGAAATTCCTCTAATATGTTCCATGCTTTGATTTTTTGAAGTTCTTGTTGATTAATTTGTTATTATTATTCATGTCAAGAGTGATTTTACAATGTTTTAGGTTTCTCAATTACAAGAGGGTTCTAGATTACTTTTTTCATATTCATTCTTATACCTTATTTCTTGAGATATACTTGGGGCATGTAGACTACTAGAATATGCATCAATGTCTTATTGAATCTATTAAATAACAATGTCACATTAAAATGATTGAGTCATTTTTATCCTTTTATTCCATAGAGACCAACCATGAAATTTTATCTTTATTTTAAACCTATATAATCCATGAATGACATTAATAGGGAATCCATATTATTAACTAAATTTTCTTTTCTATAAAACTCCTTTATTTTTTATGATTTAAAATGTAATAAGTGTGGGGGAAAGGGTTTTATATAGTTTTAAGGGAATGTTATGAGAAATAATATGTGTGGTATTATCATTGTGTATGGGATAAGGTTCATGAATTAAAATTTTTATTTTGTTACATTGTATACCCCTTAAAAATGAAGAATCATTACAGAAAAGAAAAGTGGAAATAAATATTCAGAAAATCATTTAAAAAATGATTTGAAAAAGGAATTATTATTGAATAAAGTGGTGGTATAATTTATTATTCTTATTTTTATGACTCTTGAGACTTGATTATACTTTATTAGAGGAGTTTTTTTAGCTTTTTATAATTTATAATTCATTATGTTTTTGAGTTTAACCTCTTTTTTGAGAGTTATGGTTTTTCACATCAATTACCTATCAACCAACGACCACATAGTCATTTGATCCTTTTATATAATTTCTAATGATTAATCTAGATATTTGTATTTATGGAGTGAAAATTTGGTATTCTTCACAAGATTATTATTAGGATTCATATACTTGATGTATGAACATAACTCTTGTAAAAAATATACCTTTTAGTGATAAGAAAAAAAATTCATGGTGAGGTAGATAAAAAATTATAATTCTTAATAATATTAAATTGAATGATTTGAATGGAATCTAAGATAAGTTTCATCATTTTATAGGGGTTAAAATGTATGATCACATTATTTTCTTGAAAAAATGTGCACATGAAGAGATATTCCTAATGTGAAACTTGAAATTTTGTTCCCTATTGATACTCTTTTTCATTTATTGATGAATATTTTTAAAACTTTGTATGATGGGTATTTTTTGTTATATGTGGAGTTTTTATGCCTATGGAAAAGTAAGAGTTTAAGTGTGGGGGGATTTGATACTAATGTTTTATGAATACATTTTGGTCATGATATCCATTGAGGTTATTAAATACTTAATCAATTAATTTTCCCTTAATTTATATTGTTTATGATATGGAAGGCTTAAATGGAATTTTGAGAGAAAGAGAACAAATGAAGAAATTTTGGAAAAGTAAAAATCTAGTTTAGAAGTGATAAAGAACAATCCAACTCCATTCTAGAACCATCGAAGTAGCAATCCTCCCGAGGCGGTAGCCAATCTTAATACACTAATAAAAAACTAGAATTTAATAGTGTTAGAAATAGACTCTATCAACACTAGAAAAGCACTGAATACAAGAGAAATATTAAAAGCACTAGACTTTTATCAGTTCTAAAAAGGCAATTATAATGTTGACAATTATCAGTACTTTTAAAAGCATTGATAAAGGTTTCTTTTATCAGTTATTTTAAAAGCATTGATAAAGGGACATACTGTAGTGTGCTACAACAACACACTACAACACAACAACAATGTGCTGTAATAAAAAACAACAACACCATAAACACACCATATATCAATAGAATTAAGTTATAATATAGGATTTAAATGAAATAAAATTTATAACACACAAAAAAAAGAAAAAATTACTATATTATAGACATTTCAAACATTGTTTATACAATTACATAAATACATATTATTAAGTGCATTAAAAAAATTTAATGTTCCTTTATCAATTAATCCTGAACTGAGTCATGAAATTTCCAAACAAACCACACCTACTCAAGAAAAATAATGCACCTATATAAGAAAATAATTCTTATGTTAGTAAAAATATAATGAAATAAATTAACAAAAAGTGGTAATTTTAATAAAATTGATATCAATTTTAAATAAAAAGATATATTTGGAGTGATACCAGTCACACCATGCATTGGATTGAGGTTCATCTAATTCCAAAAAGTCTCAAATGACGTGTGGATGGTTGTACTAAATTATAAAAACCATACGAATGTGTTTTCTCAGTTTTGAGTATGTTAGTTGTTTTTTTACTAAAATTTTATTTTAAATTGGAAACACACACTTTTGAATCATGATGATGACATCATGTATCAGTTAATGTGAAATGGATTCATACACATCAAAAATGAATTATGAATAATTTTCCTAAATTATCAATAAAATTTTAGTATGTTTGATCGGTTTTTAGTGAGTGACACTTTTGAAGTAGAATTTTTATTTTAAACTAATAATTGAAACATTGATTCAAATAGGGGACATAGTTTACCATATTGAGGTGTGGATTATTCCTACATGTCAAAAATTACTTAGGGATCATTTTCTTAAAGAATCAAAAAAATCCAAATGTGTTCGCTCGGTTTTGGGTAGGATAGTTGTCCATTTTACTAAAATTGATGACAATTTTAAATAAAAAGACACACTTTGAGTCATACCAGTCAAATTGTACGTAAAATTGAGGTGAGTATTATTCCTACATGTTAAAAATGACATATGTATTGTTTTCATAAAGTTTCAAAACAATCTGAAAGTGTTTGGTCATTTTTGATTATGTCAGTTGTCTTTTTTACTGAAATGTCATTTTAAAATCGAAACATGCACTTTGACTCTTACCGATCACATTGTGTATCAGATTGATGTTCATATGATTTATACACATAAAAAATGACTTATGGTTGGTTTTACTAAATTATTTAAATAATGTTAATGAGTTTACTCGGTTTTGAGAAGTTCAGTTGGCCTTTTTACTAAAAACGATGACAATTTTAAATAAAAAGACACACTTTTAGTCATACTGATCACCATGTGCATTATATTAAGGTGCGAATGATTCCTACACATACCAAATGACTTATGGATATTTTTCCTAATGTTTCAAAATAATATGAATGTGTTTTATTATTTTTGAATACGTCACTTATCTTTTTTACTAAAATATCATTTTAAAATTGAAACATGTACTTTGACTCATACCGACCAAATTATGTATCATATTGATGTGAGGCTGATTCTTATACATAAAAAATGACTTATGGATCATTTTAAAAAATTATTTAAAAAAATTAATTCATTTACTTGGTTTTGATTAGGTTAATTGTCCTTTTTACTAAAATTGATGACAATTTTAAATAAAAGGTGCACTTTGAGTCATACCGGTAACACCGTGCATCAGATTGAGATGTGACTGATTCCTACACTTCCAAAATAAATCAAGTATTATTGTAATAATATTTCAAAACAATCTGAATGTGTTTTCTCTGTTTTGAGTACGTCACTTTTCTTTTTTACTAAAATTTCATTTTAAAATTGAAACACATACTTTGACTCATACCGATCACATTCTATATTGGATTGAGGTGAGGATGATTCCCACACATAAAAAATTACTTATGGATCATTTTACTAAAGTATTTAAACAACGTGAATGTGTTTTCTCTTTTTTGAGTAGGCCAGATTGCTTTTTTACTAAAATTGATGTCAATTTTAAATAAAAACACACACTTGGAGTCATACCGGTCACACCGTGCATCAAATTGAAGTGATCTTGATTCATGCATGTCTCAAATCACTTATGTATTATTTTAATAAAGTGTCAAAACAATATTAATGTGTTTGTGTGATTTTGAGTAGACTAATTTTTTTTACAAAAATTGAGGTCAATTTTAAATAAAGACGTATTTAGAGTCATACCGATCACACCGTGCATTGGAATGAGATGCGTCTGATTCCTACACGTCCCAAATGAATTATGGATAATTTTACTAAAGTATAAAAACAATATGAATGTGTTTGATTAGTTTTGAGTATGTCACGTGTCTTTTTTACTAAAATTTCATTTTAAACATGAAACACGTACTCTGACTCATACAGATTACATCGTGTATCTATTTGATATAAGACCGATTAATAAATGTCACAAATGATTTATGAATCAATTCCCTAAATTATCTTAAATATCTGATCTTTTTTTCTTAGTTTTCAGTGAGTGAAACTTTTTAAATTCAAATGTCGATTTTAAACTGGCAACAGACACATTGAGTCATATCAAGTACATAATGTATCATTTTGAGGTGCAGCTGATTATTACACATAAAAAGGACTTATTAATCATTTTCTTCAAGTATCAAAATAATATGAATATGTTTGATCTGTTTTGAGTGTGTCACTTTTCTTTTTTACTAAAATTAATATTAATTTTAAATATAAATAAGTACTTGGAGTCATACTGGTCGCATCATGTGTTGGATTGAGGTGTTGCTGATTCATACACGTCATAAATCCTCAAAAAATCATAATAGTAAATGTTACCACAATTTACATTGACTTTATTTCTTTAATTTCTAATACTGCATGAGATTCTTTGAAAAACCCACATCAAATCGAAAAAATGAATTCACCTGTATAAGAAAAAAATTATTATAAGTAATAATAAAAAGAAATAAATTTACCATAAATATGAAATAATACTTTAATTATATGAACAATGATTTTATTGTGCAAATATAAATATTAACTATATGATTGAGCAGTGTAGAGAACTTTAAAGAAAGTGAAAAATGTCAACACAATGAAAGGTTTATCCTTGATTAAATTTTCATCTCACTCAACATTTTTTTTACTCACCAACAATACAATCGACCAATTCTTATTTGTTGGATCAGAGACATAAAATACTTTCACTGCTTGTGATTCCATTATAAATAGCATGTCTTTTTCTGCTTCCACACTGAAATTCACCTTCACAAATCCCATTTCATCAACTTTCACTCCATTGATGTTGTCAAACCATTTTAAATGGTAAAGTGGAACTTGAAATGTTGTATAATATAACTCTTATATCTGTTATATAATTCCAAAATATGACATATTTTCATAAATTGGATTTCTATCCTTGGAACTAGATGTGCACATCGCTTCATCCACAAGTGTAGCACCATTTTTTTCATCATACTGAAGTCATCATGTTATTTTTTATAGAATGTATAACCACTGATTGCAAAACCAGTGTAAGATATAGCATTTTCTTTCAGTACTATGGCTATCCATTAAATTCATTCAACAATTGAATTTTAATTTTCAGATAACTCATTATAAATTTGATCTCTAAACCATTCAATAAAATATTTATTATGTGTATTTGATATCCATCCTTCATCCCCTGATGGATTAAAATGTCTAATAATTTCTTTGTGGGATTCAATATATGGATCAAAATCTTCACTATTATGTAATATGTAAAGAAGTGACTGCCCCCTATCTATCAGGGTAATGGTAACAACCTCTCTTTTGGAGATCCCTTTTCCCATAAGGCGTTTACTATGATGAGACTTTGGTAGGTCGATAGGTAATCAGTATATAATTCAATAGATTTTTCAACAATATATCATTATGCAATACAACCTTCTATCCGACTATGATTCTTGACCTACCCTTTCAAATTCTTCATATACCGTTCAATGGGGTACATCCATCTATAATCGATAAGACCACATAGTTGAACCTCTCGGACCAAGTGAACCATCAGGTAGACCATTATATCAGATAATGATGATGTGAAGAACATATCTAATTCATATAATATGACTGAAAACTCATTATTCCTGATGGGAAACTTCATGGGGTCTAAAACATTATTTTATATGGATTTTAAAAAATAATTAAAGTCTAGTTAATGTATGTCATATATTTTGAGGTAGAATTTAATGAAAAGAAACAGGAATTAAGTCTTGCATCAAAACATGATAGTCATGTGATTTTATTCCTTGTAACATAAAAATAGTGAAAGTAAAAATTGAAAATTTTCTTATCTGGATAGAATGTAAGCTATTGGAGGAAGAAAAGTATTCCTTTTACCCTTCTCTAGTTCCAACCCTTCCCTTATCCCCATTTCTATCAAGTCCAACATAGTCTTAAAGTCATCTTTCATTTTTCTAGGAACATATAGTAATGTGATAATAACACTATAAAATATATTTTTTCTATATGCTTAGCATCAAGAAATTTTTTGACATATATAAAATTCCAATATGGTAATTCAAAGAAAATTGATCTCTTCTTCCATTTTGATTTTGTAAGTTTTTTCAAAAATGGTTTACTGAAAAAAAGGGTCAATTTTTTTTACTTTGTTGTACAGTTGATCGCCTGTTACTAGTGATGGTGTTGTACCTTATTCAATATTCCCATCAAATACTATATTCCAAGATTGGTATTTATATCATCAATGTAAAAATTTTCTTATTTCCTAAAATATAGTCTTCAAGGATTCTTTTAACCAAACTGATTATGTACATTTTTCACAAATGGTACACCCCAACATTCCTTTAATTCTATAGCCTGATAAATTTCCATAAGAGGGGAATTCATTTATCATTCCATAAAACATTACCCTTAATATGAATTATTCACTTCTATGAGAACCATACATTTTAACAAATGTATCCCATATCAATTTCAGATATTCAATCAATGGATCCAAATAGACATTAATATCATTACCGGGTTTCTTTGGTCCAGATATAAGCAGAGACAACATTATGTATGTGTGCTTTATTCATAACTATGATGGAAAGTTGTAATTTACCAACACGGTGGGCCATGTACTATGAGTACTAATCTGTACACCAAAATGATTTATTCCATCTATAGATAACAAAAGATGAAAGTTTCTCAGATCATCTCCAAATTCAGGAAACTCATAATCAACTTTCTTCCACTGGGGAGAATCTACTAAATGACATAGGTTCCCATCTTAAATTATTATATCTTCACTCCCTGATTATTTTCTCATGTTTTCCTGACATATATATAGTATTATAAATCATGTAATGATAGTAAAGTACCATACATATTTCTAAGTACTTGATTCATTTTTCTTGTATTGATCTATGCCACGCTTAGGGAATTTTACGTGTGATTCATGGTCCTTGAAAAACAATATGAAATCATTTGGACAAGAATGTATTATTTATAGATCATGACCACTGAACATAACATTCATTTAGCATCATATGTTTGGCATGGTAGTTCATTTTATTGTAGTACCATATTTTTAGAAGACCAAGTATTTCTGTAAATATTTTTTCACTTCATATGATACTATATTTCAAATTATACAACTTCGATATAGCTAACAATTTTGGGTATTTAGTAAAACTGGTATACAATGGTTTCTTGGAATAAAAATTTCACTCCTAAAACAAATTTGGACAATCACAATGGCCATTATTAGTTGTCATTGTCATTATTCCATGTGATCTCCATTATCTATTACAATGGTATTCATATCAAATGATTCATAAACCGTAGTAGCATCCCAATCAATGTCCACATTCAGTTTTTTCCTATGTTTAGTCCAAAATTTATAGATTTGATATATTCTGTCACAAATAAAATGATATTTCAACTCTTTCAGGCTAATTTTTCTTGAATAACAACAATTTAAACATTGGTAAATGATTTTAGAAGGGTAGTCTGTGTGATCTCTTGAAAACTTGATGAACGCTTTAACTCCATCTTTATATTATTCTGTCAAATGATTAGTGTGCATCAATTTTTTGTTCATATTCATTCTATTATGTTCATAAATGATTAATATTATAGAAAAAATATAAATAAATACACCTAAGATATTTATTATCAAAAGTTAAAGTTATAGACAATTCTAATAAAGGAAACTCAACATTTGATTATTTCAATGAATTTTATCTTGTTTAAGAAAATGGGTAAATCAATTTAAGAAAGGAATTAATCCACAAAAAATATTTCTTAAATCACCTTGACAAATTAAAATATAATATAATCAATTAAGGAGTAATAAGAAACTAAAATAAGATAAACAAGAATAATAAACCCTCATTCAATCAACTAGATCAGTGGATTCATGGATCGAGGAATAATGCTAATGATAAAAGGGAGAGAACTATCATTATTTTTGTAGAATTTTGGTGCATTTAAAAATAAATGAATAATTCTTGGTTTGAGGGGATTAATAATTTGATGAAGGCCATGGTTTTCAAAACTATATGCTTGTTTCTAAATTTGGTGTATTCTCTCAAGGATTAGGATACTACTCCCTCTCTCATTCTCATATGGGTTATGACAAGGAAAATATGGATCATATCTACTAGAATATCTGAGCACCTAGATATTTCAAATCCAATAATAAGGGTATTTGGGATTTGAAAAAATAGGGGGAGATATAATATAATCATTAATAACATCAAAATCAATAATCATTAAAATGTAATAAATATTCTTTTATTTTTTGTAGATAATGGAAAGTTACTTGACTACATAACTTTCCTTATGATCTAAATTGTGGACATAGAATATCATATCTAGTGAAAACTTCTATAATCAATACATTCACTAACACATTATATTATACCAATAATAGAAGTTAAATTTGTTGGAATCCCTTAAACCTGATTATCAACCATGTAGTTAGAGTGAGGGTGAGAAGGATTCTTATGGATGGTATATAAGGGATACATCATATTTCTAATGAATCATGTTATTAGTTATTCCATTGATTTTATGATATAGGATAAGGAAATGGATGGATATACTATGATTAATTATCTCAAATAATATTATAATTAGAGGGAGATAAATTCAGATAATAAATGATATTATTAGTAAACTTTATAGGTGTAAACTATAATATGGATAGTTTAATTACTTTATCCTGAATTGCCCAAAAACCACTAGTTCAGATCATCATATGAACTCTAACACACCTCAAACTCACTAAATTATAGTTTAAACATTGGGTGCAAAAAAAATAAATGGGAGGTACCCCCCCCCCCCAAATAGAAACAATTAGTACTAAAGGTCGAACAAAATTATAGAATGACCCTTGGGGTCAATGGACATGCAGAACCAAAATCATCATTACTCGATATATTCATACTTTTTAGACAAAAAAATATGGAAATAAATGATACAATGGCTATGTAGACACACAAACATGTCACGCTAGTATAAAAACTCACTTATAGTCTATAAGAAGTATCAAATAGATAAAAACTCGATGTTAAAAAATAATGTGAACTAACGCCACCATAATGATTCAAAAAGTGAAGGGTTGATGTGATAAAACCTCATGTGCTTAAATGAAGATTTACGCTTAGAATATTCTCCATTAGAAAAATAAGGACCATAGTGAATTATAATAGGAATTAGATCTTATTATACATATTACCAATAGGGGAACATGCATCACTCCACTAACTTAGTTCCTAAAAATAGCATATGAAGTTGTATGTCTGCTTATTTGTCCATGAAAGGTGTCAACATATATATAATCATTAGGGAACCACCAATATTCCTCAAACTATTAGTCAATAAATAAGAATATACTTTAAAATTCTTACACATTTATATACATATATGAAAAAATTATTTAGTAAGAAGATATAAAACATAGAAGTAAAATAATAAGGAATAAATCAAAGGTTCAATGCCAGATATAAGAAACAGATCATACATCGGTACTCAATAAAAACAACAGACCAGGAATTTTTCCCTGAACAACGGATCACAAAAAAAATCATAAATAATGGATCATAAACAAATCATAGAAGAAAATATCAAAAATGAAACCAAAAATACACAAAGAAAATCGAAAGGCCTACCTTGCTAGGTAAAAGAAAATCCAAGACCCTCTTCGAAAAACCTAACTGTAATCAAAGCTCAGATGTCAGATGAGATGTTTGAGAAACTAGAGGTAGTAGAGTTGTGTGATTTGAGCTTTGATTCACTATGGGGGAGCACTGACAGCGGGTGGCTTTTGAGGAAAACATCTGATATTGTGATAGGTTCACTAATGGTTAGGGTTTTTAAATAGATTGGGACACTTTTATCGGCACTTATTAATTAAAAACTAATAAAAATACTCTTTATCAATTCTAAAAAACACTGATAAAATCATTCTTTATCAGTGCTAAAGTTATAGTGTTGATAAGGATTATTTTATCAGCACTAATTACTTAACTACTGATAAAGGATTTATAATTATAATTATAAATAAAAAATTGTAAATATTTATAAAAACACAATAAATATATATAAATATAAATATATTAAATATAAATGTAGTAAATATTTTCCTTTTAAAATATATTTATTATAATTTTATAATTATTTATTTATAATTATAGAAATATTTTTAAAAAATAATAATTATATCATTATAAATATTTATATAATTATACATATATATTTAATAAATATGTATACATATAAATATAGTAAATATAGTCATTATTTAAGTAATTTTTTTTATAAATTTAATAATTATTTAAATATATATAATTATTTATTTATATTTATATAAATAATTTTAAACAATAAATAAATATATTTATAATTATAATTATATAATTGTATAAATATAGTAAATGGTACATTTATAAATATCATAAATGTTAATCTATAAATATATTTATTTATAATTATTATTTTTTCAAATATATTTTTAACATTATTAATGAATATCTAATTTTAAGTGCATGCATATATGTAAAAAATTAGTGAAATTGAATAAATTAAGAATAATTTAACTTTAACAATATTGAAAAAATGGATAAGTTTAGTGTGTGTGCATTGCATATAAAAATGAATTAATTATGTATATGTGAGATCAATATAACAGAAATTTTATCTATGTTAAATTGAAAAATCAAACGACATTCAATTATATGTCGAGTACCATGCAATTAGTCAATATTTTTAATTCATATCAATTTTTAATTATAAACCATTATTCAATAAATATATGACTATTTAATGTAAAATGCATAAATATTTTGTAACATATAAATCATATTATATACATTAATATATTTATATATATTTAATATATTCAATTTAATAACATTAATTATCAAAATTATCTAATTAATAATTTTTCTAATATTTAATAATGTATAATAAATTTTTTAATTTTTATCAATAAGTTTTTAATTAATAAAATTAGTAATACTTTTTTTAATCAAGAAATTTTTTATTTCTAATTTATTTAATTTTTTCATTTTATTTATTTTGACCATTATCAGTGCTAAAAAACACTAATGAAATAAATATTTATTAGCACTAAAAATAAATAACTGATAAAAGATACCCTTTATAAGTACTAAAAATAAAGCGCTGATAAATGTTCCCTTTATCAGTGCTAAAAATAAATCACAGATAAAGGTTCCCTTTATCAATGCTAAATAAGTGATAATAAAAGGTTAAATTTAATATTACTTTCTTTTTCATTGATAAATATTCCATTTATCAACATTTTTTTCTAGCACTGATAAATACGAATGTTGTTAAAGGTTGGTTTTATAATAGTGATAGAGGCACTTGAATAGAGAAATATAAAGGAGCAGAGGACCACCTAGCATGGGGTGGCACTAGGAAGAGAGGAAGGCTATGCACAAATAGATCATAGAAATGTTGTTTTAAATAAGGCCCGACTAGTGTGTAAATACTATCAAAAAATTAAGGGTATTGATGTTGAAGATACCTTCACACCAGTGGCTTGACTAGAATCAATCAAAATCTTCCAAGTAGTTGGGATTCAAATAAGGTTTAAATTTTTTCAAATGGACATAAAAATGAAAATCTTGAATGGGGTTCCCAAAGAGGAGGTTTATATTGAGAATATGATGGGTTTATTAATGGGTAGGGTTGAAAACAAGTTGTTTATATTAATGAAGTCACTGTATGGATTAAAGTAGGATCTATAATCCTGGTATGATCAGTTGGAATTGTACTTAGAGAAGTTAGAATTTAAAATGGAGGATGTTGATCACATATTTTCTAGATCTATGAGTGGTTTAGAAATAGAGTTACACTTTTATTTCCCAATCTTTGTATGAAAGAGAGATACTAAAGAAGTTTGGTATACATGAATCCTAACTAATGTCAACTCTAATTATAGTTGGACTCAATTTTGGTAGGCATGAGGATGGGAATTCTATGGACTCTAATTTATATTGAAGAATCATTGGGAGCTTATTGTACTTCATAGAAATTGGGATGGATATTGCTTAGGAAACATTCTTGGAAGCCTATTTCCAATGTAATATAAAGGAAATGAACTCATATTAGTGAAATGGATTAGTATATACGTCTATGGTACTCTCAATTATAGATTATTCTATAGAGTGGGAAAGGGTTATAAACTACTAGCCTTTTCTAATTCGAGTTGACTGGTTATGTGGTGATCCAAAAATCCACAAGTGGTGGTATATTTTTTCTATAAAATAAATGTGTGGGGTGGATGATAAAGAAATAGGTGACCACATCCCTTAACATGATATATTTATAGTATATCTCATCAATTAAAGTGTGTACTCAACTCCTATAGATGAAAAAAATAATTGGAGGATATGGGTGAAAAAGTGAAGTGATCTATGATGATATTCTATGATAATAAGAATTATATTGAACTCACTAAAATAAAATACAACACTTCGGAACCAATCATATTGAGACCAGGTATCATTTCATTAATGATAAAGTAGAGAAAGGAGTGATACAAATGGAGTATGATGGAGCTAATCAATAAATGGTGGACATCGTGACTAATCCTGAGCCACTCTAGCATTTGAGAAGATTCAGTTGGACATTAGTTTTCAACAACCACCATCAACTTAACGAAAATTGGAAATCTATCTCTCTCCATTGTGTGTTAAGTTTTACTTGGATATTGTGTGTTTTTGTTTCATGTGCTCAAATTATATTTAGAGAAAGTAGATAAGAGGAGATAATTTATGAGGAGAAAATAAAAGGAATAATGGAAAACATTGTGAGTATTTACATAGTTTTCTTGTTTCCTATAATTATAATTGATTAACATATTATTAAATAATTTTTTTATGGGACCTTGATTAGTTTTTTGTCCCAATGGTAGTTTATAAAAGATCACTTGTGATTGGTTCAGAAAAAAAATTTATAAATTTATTATCAAATGGGAAGAATGACTGTAAGGGTGGGAGAGTTTGAGTGGGGGGGTCATGGATGGAAATAAAGTATAACTTATAGAGGGTTGACAACAAAATCCAAAGGGGGTGAAATTGTGGCCACAAGCTATAATTTCAGATTTTTTTCAACTAAACGCCACATGGAAATATAAAAGGTGAATCAAGAGAGGTCTAAAAGTTAAGGTTGGCTCTTCATAAATATTATATAAGTAATGAAATTGGATCATTGTTTAAGCACCATTAATACATAAGTATAATCAGGAATGGTATGTATGATTTAAAAGTTTAGAGTTCACATATAATTGGAAACGCATAGAGGTCTCTCTGGATATATAAGGTTTGCCAGGACCTTTACTGTGATACATAAAATTAACTACAAGATCAGGTATAGAAATACAAAAATTTACTTGAGGAATACCTTCATATGTAAGAGTAATCAGATTAAGATGGTAAAAATGAAAAATTTATATAGAATCAAATTTTATATGTAATTGTAATCCATACCAATATATAAGAGTATCCAATCCAAGGAACATTTTTTTGGAAAAGGCAGGAACATTATAGTGATATGTAAAGTTCATCGGTGCTAAGAATATAGAAATGTGATAATGTCCTAAAGATATACTAGAGTGTGTAAAGATCACCTAAGATTCAAAGTGGTGGTATTAGAAAAGTACCCAATATGTAAGAGTGACACTACTAAATACATAAGGGTCACTATAATTATACCAATATACAAAAAAGTGTTGGACTTAATTATTATACGTAAAGGTATTCCTACACATACGTATGAGTAATTTTCGTGTCTGGTAGAGGAAAATGGAAAATTATTAGGAAGAACTATGAAACTTAAGAGTCGTTAAAGTGATGTGTAATGGAGATCTATAAGTAATAAGGAAAATAAGTAAGATTCATTTCATAATAGAATGAAAATTCATAAAGGCCATTCCGTTTATCATTTTAGGTGAGTAATCAGATTGAAGAAAATATTTATGAGTTATTCTTTAGGTGATTTCATTTGTGTATAAATTATTATATAGATTTTCTTTCCCTGATGGAGAAGTTTTTGTTGTGATTAAGGGAGGATTAAGCCATGTTATTTTAGTGATTTACATAAAATATTTGAGAAAATTTTATTCTGGATTAGGATCACACCATGTATCAAATATTTACATTGTGGAATCTATATGGATAAAATAATATTTCAACCAAACATGAATATTGTGATATAAATTATCAATATTAATATATGATGGATAATATGGTCAAATGTTTTTAAATAAACTATTATATTTTGTTTGAAAATAGAGATTATGATCTTTAAGGGATATCATGGGGATTGTGAACAATTAAAAAGGATAATTTATTAGGGATGACTTCATGTAGTTTCCATAATAAAATATGAAAAATTATCTCATGAGATAATTGGGTAAAAGATAAGTGAGAGAATAATAATAAGAAAAATGAGAAGAGAAGAAAAAAAGGATTTTTTCCATTGAAGTAAGAGAGAGAAGGGGAGACAGTTGTGCTATGATTCATTTAATATCTAGAATCAAATAAGTTTGAGAAAAATGATAACAACCTTGATGAATCTATTTTTTTATTCTATTTTTTAAATATAATTATTATAAGTTATTTGATCATCACTATTATTTCTATGGTCCCTATCTCAACTGGTGTGAAAATAGTCAACGAGAGGGATTGTTCCTAGATTAAATAGTGTGTCCTTACTTATTCATTGTATCATATATATTGAATTGTGTTATGCTCTAGTACATCAACACATTGTCAGTGTATGATCCCAGTTTTATCCCTTAAAAGTTAACCAAGTAAAATCTTTTGGTTTTTGAATATATGTTCCAACAAATTGATATTGTGTGTATGCATGAGGTTTGACATGATCACGTCGTTATTATTAACATGGGATACATGTAACACCCGAGACTTTTATGTTATATAAATTATCAAAGGAATCTTTTTCTACACAACACTTGCTTGACTTGCTTTACACGCAATCGCGACCTTCCTCGATAGCTTGCGTCGTACGCAATACCGAGTTTCACTAAACAACAATATGCTATTAAAACTAGCCGTTATGAATAGTAATAACCACTTTTTAAAATTTTATAAATTTTATTTTTCAAAATGGACTTCGTTTTTGGACTCAGAATATCGAAATTAGCCAAGGGTGAAATTTTGGTATTTTTCTGAAAACTTTCAATTTTTGATGAATAGTGAAACCACTAAGTGGTAGGTTAAAAAACAGAATTTTGCATAAAACTTAATTTTACCGCTTCTGTGAATGGAATTTCGAAAATCCGAGAGACACGGTTAATATCAAGGACTAAAATGTGGTTCAATGAGATGAAAATAATTTTTTGGTGAATAGTAACTTTTTACGATTTTTACCGCGGTTAATAGTAAATAGGGTAACTAAGGGTAAATATGATATTAATATTACCCTAACACATGTCCTAATTCTATTGGACAAGTGTAATTCGACCAAAAACAAACTTAGGAATAAAATATGACCATTTAGGCCCACTTGGATTAGATTAGGACATTTATTATTAATTTATTTAAAGAAGGGTTAAAATAGTTAAAATCAAAGTTTAATAAGTAAATCATTTTTAATATGGGGTTATACATAAGATAAATTCAATTGTAAATATTCATTAGAAAGCTAAACAGATTTACTACATCATGATATTTTATTTGTAATTTTTAGACATCAAATAATTTAATTTATTTATGACACAAAGATGATGCAGTAATTATCTTATTAATGAAATATTGACATAATTGATGTTATAAACACCAAAATAAATGTAATTTGAGACTTTTTATGAATTCAACTAATTTTATAGGTTACTATGATATATTAATGTTGATTTAATCAACTTGGTTCGAACATATAATTCTTTTATGACTTTCACAAAAATCATATATCAAATAGTGTCAAAATTGACACAAAATAGTTTTTAAATCAAATATTATATTATTAATTGTTATTTTATTCCTAAAAATCTAAGGTTCGGCCAAATGACTTAGATAAGGATATATATTTTAATAATAAACAATTTGGGGTTCGTTTGGCATGTTATAGTAAGTGTATTAACCATATAGTGAAAGAAAACAAAAAGACATGGTAAAAGTTAAATTATTTAACTTAGAGTTAAATCTAATTGATAAGGTTAAAATAATACCCTAAACTTGTCTAAATCCTATTGGTTGATCTGATTTCGACCCTTCCCCACTTTATCTTCGAAATAAGACCCTTTGGAACCATTATAAACCGATTTTGACTTTAATATAAAATAATATTTTGAGATATTCCTAAGGTGCCCCTCTCCTCCCTTATAAAAGGGCACCTCCTCCCCCTCCTCCTCACACCAAATTGAGCACTCAAGCTCGGCCAACCCCTGCCATTTTCTTCTCTCCACTTCCCTAGAATAATCCTAGAGGTCCTGGTCTTCTCCAAAGACCAATCTTAGTTCCTTAAGTGGAGGATTCAAAGAAGCGTTCCAAAGAAGAGGTAATATCCATTACCGATCTTTTCAATTTCTTTCTTCTTCAACTTCTTCTTCTTTAGTTGTTTCATGATAAAGTAATAACATCAGTATTACTTACATACTGATATGTTATTATAAATATGAAACAACCCTAATTCACCTTCTATCCATCCTATGGAAAAATGAAATCACCACGCGTGCGTACGTACGGAATACCGTCTCCACGCCGTGGTGTAATCTATTTTCCACCATCACCTTACAAGGATGGGTATAATGGTGTAATGAGTAACTAAATATGATTATTATGAAGTAATATTGATACTGAAATAATATATATATACTCCAATACAATTCCACGATCATAGGAACGATATCATCACTCGTGCGTACGTACGGAATACCGTCTCCACGATGTGATGCGACTCGTTCTACATGATCTTCATTTCATAATGATTATATAAATGAATTGAATGAATGAATATGGTATATACTACACTAATACCATTATGGAAATGAATTATCTATAACCTAAAGATAAGAATAAGAATTTATTCGACAAAACACGCATAAGAACAAAAAGTTATAAAGACCCGAGTAACAAGTAACAATGAAATATTACTAACAAGAAGCTAATAATATGACCATATATGATATCATATAAATATGTATGATTCTGGAATAAGTCAATAACATTATTTAAACCATTATACAGGAGCTTCGGACACGTACAAAGCTAATCGGACCTAAGGTAAGGGAAATATCACAATCTCATTTTTATCCGAGATTGTTTATTCGTAAGTATTTACTGGGGTGTATTTTATCATCCACATCCATGTTTCATCAATATGTAATATTATTTCCATCCACCTAAAATTGTTTAAATCCATTTTTACCCTTCGGTGAGTTTTTAGTAATATGTATGAAAGGAATCTTTTGTCGTACGAGGTACTTTTTGACTTTTCCGACAAAAGTACGAAGAATGTTTTTTTTAACTTATACGGCTTGAATGGATTTTTAAAACATTATTTCCAAGAAGCTTCCTTTACAAGTTTTCAAGTTTATTTTTAATCAACTTCTTTTATTTTAAAGTTGTATGACATGTTATGAAAGGAAAAATGTTTTTGAAGAAGAAAGGATATTTTCCTCAAGAATGAAGTTCAAGTATTTTATCAAAATTATTTTCCATCTAAGATAATAAAAGGGTTCTGTTTTTATCCCTATTATTACATGGATTTGATTATGTTGTGATGGAAACATTTTTATGAATTCCTTTATCTTATATGAATTGTTTTATGATGTCATGTTGTTTAAGAATCCCATTTTTATTACATGGGTTATGCGATGATGTATGATTTATGATTATGTGGCACACATAAGAAAGGATTCATTATAAGATGGGTGGGACCTATATCTCCCTCCAATGCATTGGGTAAAGATTTTATATCTCATGAGATAGACATGGATGGAACGGAAGGTTATTTCGGTTCAGTGATACAGGACTGAAACGAGGAGTGAACTCGGTTCAGAAAGGGACTTTGTCCACTAAGATAGTCTTGGCAATGAGTCATGACTAACAAGAAATGGTTTTCCATGATTATGTGTGCATGCCACAAAGTTTCAAGTTTTATGTTATGATTATGGGGATCTCATTTTCACTCCTATGATTTGTTCCATGTTAAGATATTATGATCTCTTTTGCAGGTTATGATTTTCAAAAAGATATGATATGATTTTTATTTCCTTTATTTGCCTTGCTGAGCATTTGAGCTCACCCTTTTATGTTTTCTTTTCCCCAGGTCAGGAAGATGGATATTAAGTAGAATATGCTAAAAGGGACCCTAGATATGATGAAATAAATGGGAGACACTGTAGAAGATTTATGAACCAATTGTTTATGTTTCCCAGTTTCTAAAGACACTATACCTATACGGTCCTTTGTGGTTTTGTCATATGTTGTAATAAGTGTGCTTCAATTTTGAAGTATTAACAATGTATGTAAAGTATGGGTCGTTATAGTTGGTATCAGAGGGAGGTTATAGTCAACCTTTGGAAACTAGGATGTGAAATCCTTAGTAAAAACCCTAAGGATAAGTCTAAGCATAGAACACAATCTTAGTGTTTTAGAAATGGCCATGAATAACCTAGGATAAGACCATAAGCATGAAAGTTTTATTCTTGAATTATGTGGTTTCCTATTATAATTAGTGTTGCTCACACTATTCTTCTTGGTTTTAGTCAATGGCTGGAACCCGAAGGAACCGTGTTAATGCGGAATGCGACGGGCAATGCAATGATTGTCCCCCTGAGCAACCAAACGATATGGGAGCTGGAATGCAAAATCTTGTAGCCATACTCACACAACTTTCTCAAGCTATGAATCATGCAGGACTTCCAAACGAGCAAAGGAAGGAACAACATTTTGTTGAATCCTTCATGAGGCAGCGTCCACCTTCTTTCAGTGGGTCTACTGATCCATTAGTTGCTGAACAATGGATTAGTACTACTGAAAAGATATTTTCAGTTCTTCAATGTTCTGAACATGATAAAGTCATCCTAGCAGTGTATCGTTTGGAAGGAGATGCTGATCAATGGTGGAATCTTATTAAGAATACGAGGCAAAGGGATGAAATTGAGTCTATGGAATGGGACGAGTTCAAGAACTTATTTTTCAATAAGTACTTCCCTCGTATTCTCCAAACAAAGATGGAGAAAGAGTTCCTTGAACTGAAGCAAAGGGATGATGAATCTGTTAGTACCTATGAAGCAAATTTTACAAGACTTGCAAGGTACGCTTCTGGTATTATTATCCAGCCTGAGAGTAAGATCGATCGATTCTTTAGTGGCTTAAAACCAAGTCTTCGAAGGGCGTTAGCCATAAGGGACTTCAATAGCTACGAGGAAATCGTTCGATGTGCTCTCAAAGTCGAGATGGAGATTGGAGTAACCCATCAGTCACATGGGTTTGATAAGAAGAGGAAGATTGAATTCAAAGAAAAATCTAAAGAGCACACAGAAAAGAAGATGAGCTTTTCCTTATGCTCAAAGTGTGGAAAGAAACATGGAGGGAGTTGTCTTAAAGGGACAAGTAAATGTTTTAAATGTGGAAAGGAAGGTCATCGGGCATTTGAATGCCGTGATAATGGGAAGAAGATGTCTAATGACGCAAACAAAGGAAGGGATACACAGAATGAACCTACTACACTTCAATGTTTCAAGTCCAAGGAGATGGGGCATTATGCCAATCAATGCCCAAATCCAAGGGTTGATGATGATGGTCGACGTCAACAAAATCTTAAGGCTAAAGACAAAGGAAAGTCACATGGAATTTCTATCAGCGATGTGGAGTACGATAACGATGTGGTGAAAGGTACACTTAACATCCACTCTAAAGTAGCAAATGTTTTATTTGATTCTGGATCCACCCACTCTTTTATTTCTGAAGACTTTTCTAAGGGTATCACCGTATTACCTCAACAATTAGATGTTGAGTTAGCCGTGACCACACCTAATGGCACATCAATCGCATCAAAAGTTTATAATTCTTCTTCGATCGAAGTTTGTGGGAAAGTGCTTCCTGCAAATCTTGTGATCCTTCCTTTAGTGGAATTTGATGTGATTCTTGGCATGGATTGGCTTTCTCTACATGGAGCTCATATCAATTGCCAAAGAAGGGAAGTCACATTTCATATTCCAGATCAATCTACGATCGTATACCAATGCAAGGATGAACATAACCTTCCAGTGGAAATTTCTTCCATCTTATGGGTATTGATTCCACTAAATGAAGGTTATTTATCTCAAATGGTTGGTGAGAAACTCACGATTAAGAATATGCCCATTGTACGGGAGTTTGATGATGTCTTTCCAGAGGAATTACCAGGTCTTCCACCAAATCGTGAAGTTGAGTTTTCAATAGAACTCGTACCGGGTGCTTTGCCTATTTCAAAGACACCTTATAGAATGGCCCCAATTGAGTTGCAGGAATTGAAGAAGCAACTCCAAGAGAATCTTGATAAGGGATTCATACGCCCTAGTGCGTCACCTTGGGGAGCACCTGTTCTATTTGTTAAGAAGAAAGATGGATCAATGAGACTCTGCATTGATTATCGAGAACTTAACAAGATCACTATCAAGAAAAAATATCCTCTCCCACGCATTGATGACTTATTTGACCAACTACGCGGAGCTCAATACTTTTCCAAGATTGATCTTCATTCAGGGTATCATCAATTAAGGGTCAAAAGGGAGGATATACCCAAGACGGCTTTCCGTACAAGGTATGGACACTATGAATTTATAGTAATGCCATTTGGTCTTACTAATGCCCCTGCTATCTTCATGGATCTAATTAATAGAGTCTTTAGAGACTATCTTGATCAATTTGTGGTAGTCTTTATAGACGATATTCTTGTCTATTCAAAGAGCAAGGAAGAACATGAAGATCACTTGAGAATTATATTGAAGACCCTAAGAAAGGAGAAGCTTTATGCCAAATTTACCAAGTGTGAATTTTGGCTTCAAAAAGTTGCATTTTTGGGTTACATAATCTCAAAAGAGGGGATATCTGTGGATCCAGCAAAAACAGAGGTTATCGAAAGATGGTCGAGACCAACAACAGTAACTGAGATCCGAAGTTTTCTTGGTTTGGCTAGATATTATCGACGTTTTGTAAAAGATTTTTCACGATTATCTAATCCACTCACCAAGTTGACTCGGAAAGGAGTTAAGTTTGTCTGGACAGAGGAATGTGAAGAGAATTTCAAGGAGTTGAAAAGAAGGTTATCCAGTGCACCTGTGCTCACACTGCCTTGTAGTGGAGAAAGGTTTGTGATCTACAGTGATGCATCCAAGAAGGGATTGGGGTGTGTTCTTATGCAAAATGATATGGTGATAGCTTATGCCTCACGACAGTTGAAAATCCATGAGCAAAATTACCCAACACATGATTTGGAGTTGGCTGCGGTAATCTTTGCATTAAAGATTTGGAGGCATTACCTTTATGGTGAAAGGTGTGATATTTATACTGATCATAAAAGTTTAAAGTATATTTTCACACAAAAGGAGTGGAATATGCGTCAAAGAAGATGGTTGGAGCTGATTAAGGATTATGACTGCTCAATCCATTACCACCCTGGGAAAGCAAACAAGGTGGCAGATGCATTAAGTCGACAAGACCATGCTAGTTTATCCATGATGAGGATCACAAAAGATCCAATATTTATGGATTTACAAAGGATGGATCTTGGAATTAAAATGGAAGGGGAAAATCTTATCTTTCTCAAATGAATGTTCAACCATCTATACATGTGAAGATTAAAGAGGCACAGAAAGAAGATGTCGAGTTACAAAAGAAGGTGAGAAATGTTCCTGAATTCAACCTTGATTGTGATGGGATAATAAAGTTCAGGAATCGGGTTTCTGTTCCTCCCATCCCCGAATTAAAGAAGGAGCTGCTGGATGAGGCTCATAGTTCTTCATTCTCTATTCATCCTGGAAGCACGAAGATGTATAGGGACCTGAAAGAGTACTTCTGGTGGGATGGCATGAAAAGAGATGTTGCTGAATTTGTCTCTCGATGCTTGGTTTGTCAACAAGTTAAAGCTGAGAGACAGAAGTCTAAGGGGATGTTACAACCATTACCCATACCCGAATGGAAATGGGAAAACATCACTATGGACTTTGTCACAGGACTTCCTAAAACATCCAAAGGCAATAATGCTATTTGGGTCATAGTTGATCGTCTTACAAAGTCTGCACACTTCATTCCTATTAGAGAGGATTTCTCTCTAGATCAGCTTGCCAGGATATATGTAAAGGAAGTGGTAAGATTACATGGAGTACCACTTTCTATTATATCTGATCGGGATCCGAGATTTACCTCGAAGTTCTGGCGAAGTCTTCAGCATACTCTGGATACAGAGTTGAGTTTCAGCACTGCTTATCATCCCCAGACAGACGGTCAGTCTGAGAGAACAATTCAAACCCTAGAAGATATGTTGAGAGCTTGCTCTATGGATTTCAAAGGAGGTTGGGATCAACACCTACCTTTGGTAGAATTTTCTTATAATAATAACTTTCACTCCAGTATTCAGATGGCTTCTTATGAAGCTCTCTATGGAAAGAAATGCAGGACTCCAACTTGATGGGATGAAGTTGGGGAAAGAAAGCTATTAGGACCTGATCTCGTTGATGAAATGGCAGAAAAGGTCAGATCTATTCAACAACACATAAGAGCAGCTCAGAGTCGAGAGAAAAGCTATGCCGACAACTGAAGAAAAGACCTAGAGTTTGAAGTGGGTGATAAAGTGTTCTTACGAATATCTCCCTGGAAGAGGGTTATGAGATTTGGAAAGAAGGGGAAGTTGAGCCCTAGATATATCGGTCCTTTCGAAATATTGGATCGTGTTGGGAAGGTAGCTTACCGATTGGCGCTTCCACCGAATCTCTCTCAAGTTCACGATGTGTTCCATGTATCTCTCCTGAGAAAGTACATACCAGATCCTTCACATGTACTCAGCTCAGAAGTTGTACCGCTGGAGCAAGATCTTTCTTATGAAGAACAGCCGATAGAGATTCTGGATCGTAGCGAAAAAGTCCTACGAAACAAGACCACTCGCTTGGTGAAAGTTTTATGGAGGAACCACCAACTTG
Organism: Viscum album; assembly: GCA_963277665.1. Lineage (NCBI taxonomy): Eukaryota > Viridiplantae > Streptophyta > Magnoliopsida > Santalales > Viscaceae > Viscum > Viscum album. The sequence continues at coordinate 1,313,537,883 of OY728137.1, forward strand.
AAGAAGCTACATGGGAGCTTGAGGATATGATGAGGGAGAAGTATCCTCATCTGTTTGTTACAAAGTGATGAATTTCGAGGGCGAAATTCTTTTTAAGGGGGGTAGAATGTAACACCCGAGACTTTTATGTTATATAAATTATCAAAGGAATCTTTTTCTACACAACACTTGCTTGACTTGCTTTACACGCAATCGCGACCTTCCTCGATAGCTTGCGTCGTACGCAATACCGAGTTTCACTAAACAACAATATGCTATTAAAACTAGCCGTTATGAATAGTAATAACCACTTTTTAAAATTTTATAAATTTTATTTTTCAAAATGGACTTCATTTTTGGACTCAGAATATCGAAATTAGCCAAGGGTGAAATTTTGGTATTTTTCTGAAAAGTTTCAATTTTTGATGAATAGTGAAACCACTAAGTGGTAGGTTAAAAAACAGAATTTTGCATAAAACTTAATTTTACCGCTTCTGTGAATGGAATTTCGAAAATCCGAGAGACACGGTTAATATCAAGGACTAAAATGTGGTTCAATGAGATGAAAATAATTTTTTGGTGAATAGTAACTTTTTACGATTTTTACCGCGGTTAATAGTAAATAGGGTAACTAAGGGTAAATATGATATTAATATTACCCTAACACATGTCCTAATTCTATTGGACAAGTGTAATTCGACCAAAAACAAACTTAGGAATAAAATATGACCATTTAGGCCCACTTGGATTAGATTAGGACATTTATTATTAATTTATTTAAAGAAGGGTTAAAATAGTTAAAATCAAAGTTTAATAAGTAAATCATTTTTAATATGGGGTTATACATAAGATAAATTCAATTGAAAATATTCATTAGAAAGCTAAAGAGATTTCCTACATGATGATATTTTATTTGTAATTTTTAGACATCAAATAATTTAATTTATTTATGACACAAAGATGATGCAGTAATTATCTTATTAATGAAATATTGACATAATTGATGTTATAAACACCAAAATAAATGTAATTTGAGACTTTTTATGAATTAAACTAATTTTATAGGTTACTATGATATATTAATGTTGATTTAATCAACTTGGTTCGAACATATAATTCTTTTATGACTTTCACAAAAATCATATATCAAATAGTGTCAAAATTGACACAAAATAGTTTTTAAATCAAATATTATATTATTAATTGTTATTTTATTCCTAAAAATCTAAGGTTCGGCCAAATGACTTAGATAAGGATATATATTTTAATAATAAACAGTTTGGGGTTCGTTTGGCATGTTATAGTAAGTGTATTAACCATATAGTGAAAGAAAACAAAAAGACATGGTAAAAGTTAAATTATTTAACTTAGAGTTAAATCTAATTGATAAGGTTAAAATAATACCCTAAACTTGTCTAAATCCTATTGGTTGATCTGATTTCGACCCTTCCCCACTTTAACTTCGAAATAAGACCCTTTGGAACCATTATAAACCGATTTTGACTTTAATATAAAATAATATTTTGAGATATTCCTAAGGTGCCCCTCTCCTCCCTTATAAAAGGGCACCTCCTCCCCCTCCTCCTCACACCAAATTGAGCACTCAAGCTCGTCCAACCCCTGCCATTTTCTCCTCTCCACTTCCCTAGAATAATCCTAGAGGTCCTGGTCTTCTCCAAAGACCAATCTTAGTTCCTTAAGTGGAGGATTCAAATAAGCGTTCCAAAGAAGAGGTAATATCCATTACCGATCTTTTCAATTTCTTTCTTCTTCAACTTCTTCTTCTTTAGTTGTTTCATGATAAAGTAATAACATCAGTATTACTTACATACTTATATGTTATTATAAATATGAAACAACCCTAATTCACCTTCTATCCATCCTACGGAAAAATGAAATCACCACGCGTGCGTACGTACGGAATACCGTCTCCACGCCGTGGTGTAATCTATTTTCCACCATCACCTTACAAGGATGGGTATAATGGTGTAATGAGTAACTAAATATTATTATTATGAAGTAATATTGATACTGAAATAATATATATATACTCCAATACAATTCCACGATCATAGGAACGATATCATCACTCGTGCGTACGTACGGAATACCGTCTCCACGATGTGATGCGACTCGTTCTACATGATCTTCATTTCATAATGATTATATAAATGAATTGAATGAATGAATATGGTATATACTACACTAATACCATTCTGGAAATGAATTATCTATAACCTAAAGATAAGAATAAGAATTTATTCGACAAAACACGCATAAGAACAAAAAGTTATAAAGACCCGAGTAACAAGTAACAATGAAATATTACTAACAAGAAGCTAATAATATGACCATATATGATATCATATAAATATGTATGATTCTGGAATAAGTCAATAACATTATTTAAACCATTATACAGGAGCTTCGGACACGTACAAAGCTAATCGGACCTAAGGTAAGGGAAATATCACAATCTCATTTTTATCCGAGATTGTTTATTCGTAAGTATTTACTGGGGTGTATTTTATCATCCACATCCATGTTTCATCAATATGTAATATTATTTCCATCCACATAAAATTGTTTAAATCCATTTTTACCCTTCGGTGAGTTTTTAGTAATATGTATGAAAGGAATCTTTTGTCGTACGAGGTACTTTTTGACTTTTCTGACAAAAGTACGAAGAATGTTTTTTTTAACTTATACGGCTTGAATGGATTTTTAAAACATTATTTCCAAGAAGCTTCCTTTACAAGTTTTCAAGTTTATTTTTAATCAACTTCTTTTATTTTAAAGTTGTATGACATGTTATTAAAGGAAAAATGTTTTTGAAGAAGAAAGGATATTTTCCTCAAGAATGAAGTTCAAGTATTTTATCAAAATTATTTTCCATCTAAGATAATAAAAGGGTTATGTTTTTATCCCTATTATTACATGGATTTGATTATGTTGTGATGGAAACATTTTTATGAATTCCTTTATCTTATATGAATTGTTTTATGATTTCATGTTGTTTAAGAATCCCATTTTTATTACATGGGTTATGCGATGATGTATGATTTATGATTATGTGGCACACATAAGAAAGGATTCATTATAAGATGGGTGGGACCTATATCTCCCTCCAATGCATTGGGTAAAGATTTTATATCTCATGAGATAGACATGGCTGGAACGGAAGGTTATTTCGGTTCAGTGATACAGGACTGAAACGAGGAGTGAACTCGGTTCAGAAAGGGACTTTGTCCACTAAGATAGTCTTGGCAATGAGTCATGACTAACAAGAAATGATTTTCCATGATTATGTGTGCATGCCACAAAGTTTCAAGTTTTATGTTATGATTATGGGGATCTCATTTTCACTCCTATGATTTGTTCCATGTTAAGATATTATGATCTCTTTTGCAGGTTATGATTTTCAAAAAGATATGATATGATTTTTATTTCCTTTATTTGCCTTGCTGAGCATTTGAGCTCACCCTTTTATGTTTTCTTTTCCCCAGGTCAGGAAGATGGATATTAAGTAGAATATGCTAAAAGGGACCCTAGATATGATGAAATAAATGGGAGACACTGTAGAAGATTTATGAACCAATTGTTTATGTTTCCCAGTTTCTAAAGACACTATACCTATACGGTCCTTTGTGGTTTTGTCATATGTTGTAATAAGTGTGCTTCAATTTTGAAGTATTAACAATGTATGTAAAGTATGGGTCGTTATAATACATATCCATAGATAGAAGAAAAATTTCATTCCTTAATTCAACCCTCCCTACTCTTAGGGTGTGTTGAGCATGTGGTTATAACAAAGGCCTTTTGTGGTGTTGACTATATAGAGTGCTTGTATACCTACAATTATACTTCAAGGTTTTTAATTTGTTTAATTGATAATTTAATCTCCTAGATAATATGAAACAAAATGTTGTCTCTAGATCCAGTGTTGTGTCCAAATAATGCATTATGACAGCTATCCCCACTAAAATTATTTGATTTCTATAACTCTTCAATAAAATTGGGTTTTCACTATAGATTACTGCTCATATCTGGTGTAATCCACATATATTGTCTGCAATCCAATCTTCCATGAATGCACTGACCATATTGAAGTTAGTTTTCTCGTACTTTGGAATCACTTTGAGAAAACAAATTATCCCCTTTGGATACATTCTCAATGGTCAACAGCTTGTCAAGATCTTCAACAAAGGCCAGCCAAACAGTCATCTAAAATTTATTATCACCAAGATAATCATGACACGAAATATATACCATATCTTAAGGGGTACATTGTTTGATCTTTATTTGGAAAAAAAAATTTGTGAGTCTTTTGTTATAATATACACACGTTCTAGCTTGATGGGGGTATTATACTGAGTTGGGTTTGGGCCTAAACCCAATATATTATATTTAGTAGCCCATATTTCTTTATCTAAGGTTATATAATTTTTATCTATTTATATAAATAATGAGTCTCACATCTTATTTAGGTATGAGATTAGGTTTTTTCTCAAAAATTCATAATAGGATTCCATCATGTAGGATCATGGGAGAATAAGGCTTATTAGTGTTCCATCTTGGAGGATTCTACTGTGGTTACTTTTTCTATCTGATAATATCAAAAGAGAAATATAAAAACAATTAATTAAGGATTTTTTACATGATCATAGAGTTATTTTATTTTTTATATGTTTATTTTCATATTAATAAATATTATATCCTTAAATATTTTTTCCGTTCAACTAGGATCCTATAATTTTAGGGATTTAGGATATCATTTTCGTGTGATGGGGTTTTATTTCCCTTTTAATAATGTACCTATATTTTATGAACAAAAATGGGAGGAAAACAATCGATTTTTCTCACATCTATTTAACCATATAAAAGTAAATTGTTTAGGATATACTACCACTCCATGTTCAATATCAGAAATAATAGAAATATTTCTATTCTAACGTTGATGATTAGATTTCATGTCAAGGCTCATAATAGATTTTAAAGTGAATAATAACCATAAAATAACATATCCTTTGTATAAAAAATATTTATTAAATTTATAAGTTAGGCATTATAGGTGTCCAAGACCTGAAAAAATGATATTAAATGTAGAGGTTGAATCTAAAAATTATGAAATAATAAAATAAAATTCAAAAGTACATGTAATTCCCAATCATGTAATTAGGGGAATAGGAACACCTGTGAGAGACTTGAATAATTTTGGTGGTGTTGCGGTACTTTTTGAGAATTTATTTCTCAAATATACCTTGAAATATGATAATACCATCCTATTTTAGAAATTTAAATGTAGAATATTTTTTTTATTCCTCCATAATGTTAAGTACAATTTAAATAAAAATATTGACAATAAAAAATAGGGTTGTGGTAAAAATAAATTGTTATGCCAACTTAATGTGTTGGGATAACATTTCTATTGTTCAAATAATATTTTACTAGTTTAATTAAGATGGTCCTCCTGTTTTCACGGGCTATTTTAATTGAAATTATTCCTCTTAAAAAATTAAAATAAACAATGTTGATATGAAAATAAATCCTTTTTGAAGTTTTTTTTTTAATTATAAAATGGTAATAAGATCATTAAAGAATTATATAATAATAGATTATAACACTGATTGGAAATGGTAGGGGATAGTTTCTTTATTGAAAAAGAAGCATAATGAGTTTTCCACATAGTGATAGTGAATATTAATTGGGGGATGAATATTCTACTAAATCATGGGAAGTTAATAAGAAGATTAAAAATCAACCAACCTTTGAGGTTCTACTAAATTTCCATAAAAAACCCTCAAAACTCTCCTATATGGTGACCATGAATTGGAATATGAAGTTGAAGATGACATCCAATAATAAGATACCATTATCAAATTTTTGGTGTCAAAATGTGAAAAATACCATTTTAGTTTGATATACAATATAAAAATGGTAACCATGTGATAGAGGAGATAAAAATGTGTATATTACAAAAAAATCCAAAAAGGGGAAAGAGATTTAATTAATTAAATCACAATCATGAACAATGGAAAATAGAGGGAAAACATCTAATGGTATGTGTGATAATGTTTTGAGATCAAATCAATTATTACTAAAAACCTAAACCTGAGTGACCTTTTTATCTATTGGAATCAAATGGGTGTGAGAATCACCCCCCCCCCAAATATGTAGAAAAATGATCATGGTTGAAATAATAAAATCTATAATCGACAGACTAAATTATTAAAAATAAATTATAATTATAAACACCCCTTGTAATTTTTTTGAAACACACTTTATGTTAAACTAGTATTCCCCCATGCATTTTCACGGGATGCAGTATAAATTTGGTTTATAAAAAATATAATAAAATGCAATATAAAAAGATAAATGAAAGTTAGAATGAATTTTAAAACATAAAAATAGAATTGAGTTTGTGTTATACATAAAGGGTTTTTCTAATATATAGGAAAATAAAGTTTAGGTAAACACATAAACATATAAAATATAGATTCATGCATATATTTCTTTTAAGTAACATGAATCTATGAATTATGGTTTTTTTTAAAATGATCATGTAAGTGATTGTAATTTCATGCAATGTGAATGTATAAAAAATATTCCAGTCAAGGTTTTTTATGTAGAATTTTCTGAAATTAATTGGTTATATTAAGTTGGTATTGGATTTCATACATGATAAAGTAGTTTTTAAAAGCATGATTAATTGCATGAATTTGATAGAGTTAAATGAATATTGCATGATGTTTTTATATTCATCATCTAGAAGTTGATAAACTGATATGATGTATGGAAAAGGTTTGTTGAATTATTTTAAAGAGGTGACCTAATTTGTGGAAAAAAGAATTTATATAAAGATATTGGAGTAATAATCTCTCTTAGTGATATATTGTGAATAATACCATGATTTTGAAATCAATCTACAGTGATTTTATAAGGATTCAAGTTGTAGTTTTTTGATGTGATTTCAAAAGTATTTACAGATCTTAATAAATGTTTTTTATAAATATTAATGCATGATATTAAAGTATGTGAAGGTAATAAATCATCAATGTTATTTTTGTATTTTATATCAGAAAAATGAATTTATTTTCAAGATTCATATAGTAATATGAATTTTGTATTTGGAGTGGTTGAATATGATTCAAATAGGTTTTCAAATAAATTTAAAATCATTTTGGTAGAATCTATTGTTGGAAACCATATTTGAAATTGTCACGCCCTGACCCTACCCGGGCTTGAGCCACAACTACCCCAAGCCCACCTCCATAGGCCAGGGGCTGGCGACTAGCGCCGAAGGAACAACAACTCGGGGAGGCCTTTGCCTAAGTACCTGTATACACACACAGGCATCACACTCAATGAAAAAGTGCAGAGTAAAAGGAAAGGCAAGTAAAGAAAAAGGGAAACTGCTATATATAAACCACAAATGTGCATCTTCCTCTAAACAGTACAATGTACAAGCTGAAGGTAAATTGAAAAGAAAAGAGGAAAAACATGTGCCCAACCAAAAAGTGCCACAACCCGGAAACAGGTAAACAAAAGGAAAAAAGCTGGAAGAGTCCCCCCAACTGGAACCTGACTTCGACCACCACACACGGTCCAAGCTCCCGAACTCCTATGTTCCGCTGAAATCATGACCAACCTGTCCGTCGTCTGCAAGGGCCCACCATGTGTGGGAAAATCCCAAGTAGGGGTGAGTATAAAAATACTCAGTAGGATACCCCAAAGGCTCGAGGGAGAAATAAAGGAGGTACTGAAGGGTGAGCAGTAGAGAGAACAGGGAAAATTAAAGGAGTACAACTGAAGGTGCAGTAAAGAGTAACATTAAAGATTCCATCTCAACCTAATAAGAGGAAAGAAGGTAGACTCATCGAGACACAAGGAGCTGGGAACGGTGAGAAGATGAAATTCCTGTCGAGTCTTCGCTGCCTATAGTAGGAGAGTGGGCTCATCCAACCATGAGAAGCTAGACATGGAAAGCACGTGGTATACCCCACACGTCTTCGTCTCTCCTGGAAGGAGAGTAACCAAACCCAAGAAGTGGGTACTGGTACAAGGTATATACAAATACATATGCTCAACAGGAAGCCTGAACAAGGTTGCAAGGGGATCTCCATCCCATAGCTCAGCCCAAGAAAGTGAGTAGACAACAACCCCGCAAGTAAACACCATCGATGCCCAGCATCCCGCACGTCTTCCCCGAACTACAAGTCAAGGGGCTCAAACCACGTCACCTCGACACTATCCTCTTTGGGCGGCACTGACACGCCCGCACGGTTTTAGGTCGCGTCATAAGGACGCGTCTTGGTGGGGGAAAGTGCCCCTTGTATGTGAGAGTTCTGGGGGGTACTTCAAACCACACCTCATCACTGCCCCGCAGTCGAGAGGTCTCCTCAAAGTCGACAGGCGACCCCCTACCCAGCCCCGCTGGAGGGTCCCTGGAAGTTGACGGGTTCCCACTATAGGGAGACCCAACAAGAGTCGATGGGTGCCACACTGCCCAGTCCCGTAAAGGGGTAATACACTGGATGGAAACCCGAATAAAGTCAGCGATGGGACCACTACCCAGCCCAATTGAAGGTAACCCGGCATCAGGTACCACTGCTCAGCCCAGATGGAGGTAAGCCCGGCATCAGGGACCACTGCCCAGCCCAGCTGGAGGTAAGCCTGGCATCGGGGACCACTGCCCAGCTCAGCTAGAGGTAAGCCCAGCATCAGGAACCACTACCCAGCCCCGCTGGAGGTAAGCCCAGAACTTCTCTGGCCATCCCTGCTAGATGGTACAACTGGCGAGCCCTGCTCGAAACAACCTCAGCCCTGCTGGCAACAACCCCAACCCTACTAGAAACAACCTCAGGCCTGCTGGAAACAACCTCAACCCTGCTGGAAACAACCTCAGCCCTACTGGAAACAACCTCCTCGGTAGAGGATCGGTGCCCGCGTAAAGTGTTGGTCACACCAAATCCACAAGAACTCTACCAGGGAACACAAAGAAATGGGAGAAACTCCTCATCCCTCTCAAGGAGATCACGCTCCAATCCACTGAGTCTCTGTTGAAGCGGACCGACTCAAATCACCACAGAAAGTGGGAAAAACATCCACACTGTGCGTACACCTGTAGCCGCAAATGGTGTCGTGGTCCTGTGAAAGGGCATGGTATTGAAACCCCTCACAGCTGAAGAGACAGAGGAACAAACCATCACTTCCGGCCAAACCATCGAGAACGAATCCAGGGGGAGACCAGTCAACCCTGCTGGTCAAACAAACGAGCACAGAGCCAGGGGAAACTCCACCCTACTAGTCAACAAACGAGCACAGAGGGACCCTCTACGTCGCGAGAGGTCAAAAGTATGCAAAGCAGAACACGGCGCGCACATGGGGCCCACACGACATGTGGCCCCAAGTCAACCCCGACCAAGTGCACAAACATTCTCAGGTACCAACATCCACATGAACCTCCCAGTGCTCCCGTATACTCCCAGAGTATACCATGTCTCCAACCCAAAGGCTAACGTGCACCTGGAACCCAACGTCAATGCGAAGGCATGACGTGACAACTACAACTTGCCACCTCAATGGATGAGGTACATCCAACCACATTCCGTTAATCATTTACATCACTCACGCGGGAGTGCACGTGATCACACGCCAAGGGTCCTCTACAAACACAGTAGAACGAACAACCACCGGAGCCCCTTTCATCCACATTTAATAAGATCGTGTAAGAGGCTCCACTCGCCTGAACAGATTACACCATTGTAATCCTCGCAGAAAAACATGTGATATAGACTACTTACTCACCTCAAACGGATATCCGATGGAAAAGTCACCAACATCGCCTCACGCCCGAACGGTGTCCCGTGATACCGAGCCTCGGCCCCGAAACTAGTCGGGCACATCGCACCATTTTGATCTCCTCAGGAAAACACGTCAAAAAGACTGGTCACTTGAGCACAATGGATATCTGGGGAAAAAGATGCATTCTGGCGCACCGCACACGAGCGGTGCTTCGTGGGACCCGCAACCCGGTCCCGAAACACAACGAACGGATTGCACCGTTGCAATCCTCTCAAAAAAGTACACAAGATGGACTAATCACATGTCCAAAATGGTAGCCGGGTGATCGAGATGGAAAAATCATCGTCAACGCCCAAACGGACCTCATGGGACCCACACTATCATGTGGAATTAGGGGGGGTGGATTGCACCATTGCAATCCCCTCGAAAAAACAATCAGAATTGACCACTCACACGCCCCGGACGGACGCCCGATGCGAAAGTCGTTAAACGCTGCTCCCAACTCAAATGACGGGTTGTGGGGCACATGCCTCAACTCTGGCTTCAACGCCCAAAACCACCCTCGAAAGCTCTGCCTCGGTGTCAGGGTTCCAATGCAACTGATGGCGTTCAAAATGGACGTCGGACGCGTCTGTGTCGTCCAAAACAAAATCCCTGGGAAAACACCAATCTGCTTAACGTACGTGACGCGCCCCCCGAGTCCCCCGTTTTGGGAGCTAAAAACCCCTAAAACCATCTCAAAATCATGGTATTGACACGAGCTCTGCGCTGCCGCAGACGGTGCGCAAAATGGACTCCCAGCGGATGATTTGTCAATATAAATCATTTCTATAATAATTATAGTAATAATAATAATATTATTATTATTATTATAAAATTATTATTATTTTTTCCTTTTTTTATACCAGACCGGCCATTCAGCCAGTCTTCTTCTCCCAACAGGACCCGCAAAATCCGGGTCCTGGTCAGCCAGCTGGGGTCCATAGACCCCGGTCTTCTCTCAAGCGCACCGATCGGCAAGGGCCGGTCGACCTTGGTCTCCGCCTCCTGGCGCCGCGGCCGCCTGCTGCGCTCCCTCACCGGCCGCCTCTCATCCTCCACCGCAGTGTCCCCTGCTGACCCAGCGTCGGCCTCTGCTCGGCCTCCACACGCCTAGCCGTCGAAGCCAAAGCCCTCGACCCCCGCCGTCCGCCTGAAGCCAGAGCCTGCGCTGCCGTCCGAAAGCCCCCAAACCAGCTGGAAGAACTCAAAAACCCGCAAACTTCTCCGAACAACTTTGGCCTCCTCCGAAGTCCAATTTACAAACCAAAAATTTCGTTGGAAATGCTATAATTTATACTACGCGATTATGTGATTTACTCGGGGATCAAACAACAAATTGATGCATAATATCGAACTCAAAGTATGTGCGGGAATAAAAATTGAAACTGCAACCACCTACCTGCGAGCGCGTTGCTCGACGCTTCACAGAGGATCTGTCATCGCGCTGTTGCCTTGCTAGAGGGGAGGAGGAGAGGTGGAGCGTCTCCTTCTTGGTTGATCTCTTCTGCTAGGGGGAAGGTGAAGTAGAGGGGTGGGGTTAGTGTTCAAATAAGAAAAACTTAATTAAAATTTTAATTAAGTTAATCCCCCGATTTAACCCGCAACCGAAACCCTTGACGGGGTTGAGGATAAGCCTCCCCTAGGGTAAACACCACCTCCCAAGCACAACGAAGGTCTCGAAATTTTAATCCGAGACCCCATTCAAAAGATATTGAACTGAACGTCTGAGGCCACCAAATTACGAAAACGCACCTGGGGTGATTTTTCACAGACGGCCCGTGCCCGCGAAGATTACACCTCTCCTAGGGTAAACGTCACGTTCTGAAATCAACGATGCCCTCGGTTTTCCAATCCGAGCCACCGTTTAAGAGATACTTGAGTTAAGTTGTTAAACGAATAAATTAATTGATTTAATTATCCGTTTAACGTTCCGAAAGCGGGCGAGAGGTCCAAACTTCCTGCGCCGACAAGTTTTATGTCGTTCCTAGGGTAAACACCTCATTACGGACCCATCCGTACACTCGGATCTTTGATCCGAAGCATTGTTTAGGAGTTAACCCATTAATTTTTCATTCCCAGTGTGAACACACTGAAATTTTAATTCTGGCCACTCCGGGGATTAGAATCGCACGCCGTCTAAAGGTGCTGCTCTGGAATAACATCAAGAAATATTCCAAAGTCTTTCATATCAAAAACTGGGTTCTTAAATCATTCCCTCCTTAAAGATTTTCATCCCTGAAAAGCAAAACTAGGGAACAACTCAGGGTACTAAGCCCACACCTGGCTCTCCCGTACCCAGAAGAACTCTTGCACAATCCCGCATCACCGCACATAGACCAAAGGATTTGATCTGTTCACGTGAGGTCGGCCCTTGCCGATGTTGTGCATAGGAGCACACACACTCCTCTTCAGGTAAACCGCATGAGAGACATCGTGCACCCACTCCAGACTTTGGGGTTAGGGCAAGGCAGTAGGGAACCTCGCCATCCCTTTGCACAGTGTCAAATGGCCTGAAAGCTCTCGGGGGTAGCTCACCTCCCCGACCGAACCTCCACATCGCACGCCACAACTGGAATCGTTGTCCGCACCTAGAACAAGGCCCAGTGATTCCCTCCTTCAGAATATCCATAAGGTGAAACACCCAAGGATATCTGGTCGCGCAAGGTTTCACAGTCGATGTCTCACAACCGAGACTCTCTTACACACTCAGAAGCGAAGGAGTCCACACCATCGCCTAGAGAAAAGTTCCCACGCCTTTTTCCTTACCAACACAAGGTTACACCGATGCCGCGCCCCACCCTAGTAACAACCCAAGAAAGGAGCAGGGAAAAAATCATTTCACACGCAGAGTCTAACAATTCTACTGAAAAAAGTAGAAGAGCTGTAGAGCATACCTCTTATCAGCTCATGCTCTGCAGGATCGTAGACATTCAAGGCTCGTGGTTTTTAGTGGTCCCAACTGTCACCTCCCGGAGCCTGACGTGGACCGCCTAGTGGTGATGGGAATATCTCGTAAAGTCGTCCCCCACTACCATCTCCTCCCGCTACTCTACTCGTACCACATCTCTGGGTAATACTCCGATCACGGTGCTGCCTCTGTCGTGGTGGTGCACCTGTTGCCTGCCCGACGCTCTCTGTATGCCTGGTCGGGCAGTCCCGTTCCAAGTGACCTCACCCATCGCAAGAATAGCACCGACTCTCTATGGGCTGCACTGGTACCCTCCAGTGCCACTGTGGTGTATGACCACACCCCTGAGTCCAGTTATCAGAATTCCACCTACATCGAGGTCCTGCTTGCCGACGCCCACTAGCTGCGGTAGACGTCTCGGCTCCAATGTGCCTGCTGCCACCACCAACTCTAGAACGTGACAGGAAGCTCTCTATCACCAGCGCCTGCTCTAGCACCCCGACATATGTGGAAATTCCCAAGGGAACTATGACAGAATGAATCTCTTGGCGGAGACCCTGCTCAAACTTCCGCGCTCGGATGTTGTCGTCACAGACCAACTCCGGGTAAAAGCATGCACAATCTGCGAAACTAGCCGCGTTCTCGGCCACCGTCATCCCTCCCTTCTGAAACTGTAGGAGCTCCTAAATCCGAACGGATCACAAGCAGGAGGGGAAAAACTCCTCACAGAACAATAACTAAAAGTCACCCCGCAAAAGTGATGAATCTTCAAGAAACTGAGTCACCAGACTCCACCAACGCCAAGCTGCTCCATGAAAAAGGTTGGTTGTCAAAGCCACTCTCTGCTCTGTCGGTGTCTGCACAAGCCTGAAATGGCAAACCACTGTCTCTAGACAAACCTATGTAGCCTGAGGGTCTGGTTCACCCCTGAACCTCATCGGTCTCTGCTACTGGAACTCACGGAGCGCGCTCAGCCTGCGCTCAAGCTCAGCCTGCTCTACTGAAGCTGTCTACTTCTCAACAGGAGGGGGTGCTACTACCGGCCCACCCGGAGAAAGGGGCTCGCATGATGTGTCCTGAACTGAGGCCTCGTAGCTCACAGGGTCGTCGTCATGAACCAAAGCTGGTATCTTGGATGGCTGTCTTTGCGAAGACATCCTGAATATTATCAAGGAGTGTCGTGGTCAGATGAGAATATATGTATATACCAATAACAACGATGGGGAGCTGACTCAATAAGGACAGTCAAAGTCTCAATCCTATGTGATGCACAAACCAAAATTTTTCCTGCAAAAAGTGTCTCAGCGTGCCGAGTCGACAAGCGGGTTATCAGGGTCCTGGTGAATGGATATGTCAGTAGTCGCACCATCATTGAACTCCCTGGCCTGAGAGCCGCTCTTGATACACGTTAACAATGTTTCCCTAAATCCCAACCAATTCCATTTTAGGGACGTTCGAACAACGTCCCAAGGAACGAACCACCTCTGATACCACTTTGTCACGACCCGACCCTACCCGGGCTCAAGCCACAACTACCCCATGCCTGCCTCCATAGGCTAGGGTCTGACGACTAGCGCCGAAGGCACAAAAACTCGGGGAGGCCTTTGCCTAAGTACCTGTACACACACACACACAGCACACTCAATGAAAAAGTGCAGAGTAAAAGAAAATACAAGTAAAGAAAAAGGGAAACTGCTATATATAAACCACAAATGCGCATAGTCCTCTAAACTGTACAAAGTACAAGCTGAAGGTAAACTCAAAAGAAAAGGTGAAAAACACGCGCCCAACCAAAAAGTGACACAACACAGCAACAGGTAAACAAAAGGAAAACAGCTGGAAGGGTCCCCCCACCTAGAACCCGACTCTGACCACCACACGCAGTCCAAGCTCCCGAACTCCTAAGCTCTGCTAAAATCATGAATAACATGTCTGTCATCTACAAGGGCACACCAAGTTCGGGAAAATCCCAAGCATGGGTGAGCATAAAAATACACAGTAGGATACCCCGAAGGCTCGAGGGAGAAACAAAAGAGGTACCAAAGGGTGAGCAGTAGAGAGAACAGGGAAAAGTAAAGGAGTACAACCGAAGGCTCAGTAAAGAGTAATAGTAAAGAGTCCAGCTCAACCCAACAAGAGGAAAGAAGGTAGACTCGTCCAGACACAAGGAGCCAGAAATGGTGAGAAGTTGAACTTTCTGTTGAGTCTTCGCTACCTATAGCAGGAGAGTGGACTCGTCCAACCATGAGAATCTAGACACGGAAAGTACGTGGCATACCTCGCGCATCTTCGCCTCTCCTGGAAGAAGAGTAACCAAACCCAAGAAGTGGGTACTGATACAAGGTATATACAAATACATATTCTCAACAAGAAGCCCGAACAAGGTCATAAGGGGATCTCCATCCTGTAGCTCAGCCCAAGAAAGTGAGTAGCCAACAGTCCCAAAAGTAAACACCATCGATGCCCAGAATCCCGCACGTCTGACCCGAACTACAAGTCAAGGGGCTCAAACCACCTCACCTCGACACTATCCGCTTTGGGCGACACTGACTCACCTGTATGGTTTTAGGTCGCGTCACAAGTACGATTCTCCGTGGGGGAAATAGCCCCTCGTACTTGAGATTCCTGGGGGGGTACGTCAAACCACACCTCATCACTGCCCCACAGTCGAGAGGTCTCCTCAATGTCGACAAGCGACCCCCTTCCCAGCCCCGCTGGAGGGTCCCTGGAAGTCGACGGGTTCCCACTATAGGGAGACCTAGAAAAGGTTGACGGGTGCCACACTGCCCAATCCCATAAAAAGGTAATCCACTGGAGGGATACCTGGCTAAATTCGGTGACGGGACCACTACCCAGCATAGCTAGAGGTAACCCAGCATCAGGGACCACTGCCCAGCCCAGCTGGAGGTAAGCCTGGCATCAAGGACCACTGCCTAGCCCAGCTGGAGGTAAGCCCGGCATCAGGGACCACTGCCCAGCCCAGTTGGAGGTAAGCCCGACATCAGGGACCACTGCCCAGCCCCACTGGAGGTAAGCCTGGAATTACTCTGTCCATCCCTGCTGGATGGTACTGCTCGGTGAACACCGTTGTACTGTCCATCCCTACTGGATGATACAACTGGAGAGCCCTGCTCGAAACAACCTCATCCCTACTGCCAACAACCCTAGACCTGCTGGAAACAACCTCATCCATGTTGGACACAACCTCCTGGGTAGAGGATCGGTGCCCGCGTAAAGTGTTGGTCACACTGAATCCACAAGAACTCTACCAGGGAACACAAAGCAATGGGAGAAACTCCCCAGGCCTCTCAGGGCAATCACGCTCTAATCCGCTGAGTCACTGTCAAAGCGGACCGAGTCAACTCACCACAGAAAGTGGGGAAAACACCCACACTGTGCGAACACCCATAGCCGCAAACGGTGTCACAGTCCGGTGAAAGGGCACGGTACTGAAACCCCTCACAGATGAAGAGACAGAGGAACAAACCATCTCTACCGGCCAAACCATCGAGAACAAAACCAGGGGGACACCACTCAACCCTACTGGTCAAACAAACGAGCACAGATCCAGGGGAAACTCCACCCTGCTGGTCAACAAACGAGCATAGAGGGACCCTCTACGTCGCGAGAGGTCAAAAATACGCATAGCAGAACACGACACGCACATGGGGCCCACACGACGTGTGGCCCCAAGTCAACACCGACCAAGCTCACACACATTCTCAGGTACCAACATCCACATGTACCTCCCAGTGCTCCCATATACTCCCAGAGTATACCACATCTCCAGCCCAAAGGCTAACGTGCACCTGGAACCCAACGTCAACTCGAAGGTGTGACGTGACAACTCCAACCTGCCACCTCAACGGATGAGGCACAACCAACCACATCTCGTTAAGCACTTACATCACCCACATGGGAGTGCACACGATCACACGCCAAGGGTACGCTACAAACACAGTAGGACGAACCACCACCGGAGCGCCTTGATTCCACATTAAATAAAATCGCATAAGAGGCTCTGCTCGCCTGAACAGATTACACCATTGTAATCCTCGTGGAAAAACATGCGAGATAGACTACTTACTCGCCTCAAACAGATATCTGACGGAAAAGTCACCAACACCACCTCACGCCCGAACGGCATCCCATGATCCTGAGCCTCGGCCCCGAAACCAGTCGGGCGCATCGCACCATTGCGATATCTTCAGGAAAACACGTCAAAAAGACTGCTCACTTGAGCACAATGGATATCCAGGGAAAAAGATGCTTTCCGGCGCACTGCACATGAGCGGAGATTTGTGGGACCCGAAAACCCAGTCCCAAAACACAATGAACGGATCGCACTGCTGCGATCCTCTCGAAAATGTACACAAGATGGACTAATCACTTGTCCAAAAAGGTTGCCCGGTGATAGAGATGGAAAAATCACCGTCAACACCCAAACGACCCTCGTGGGGCCCGCACCATCATGAGAAATTAGGGCAGACGGATTGCACCATTGCAATACCCTCGGAAAAACATCCAGAATCGACCGCTCGCACGCCCCGAACGGACGCCCGATGAGAAAGTCGCTAAACGCTGCTCGCTACTCAAAAGACGGGCCGTGGGGCCCATGCCTCAACTCCAGCTTCAATTCCTGAAACCACCGTGTAAATCTCCGCCTCGGTGTCAGGGTTCTAATGCCACTGACGGCATTCAAAACGGACGTCAGACGCGTCCGTGCCATCCAAAACAAAATCCCCCTGAAAACGCCAATCTGCTTAACGCACGTGACGCACCTCCGAGTCCCCTATTTCGGGAGTTAAAAACCCCCAAAACCATCTCAAAAACTTCGTCTTGACACGAGCTCTGCACTTCCACAGATGGCACACAAAATGGACACCAAACAGATGATTTATCAATATAAATCATTTCCATAATAATAATAGTATTATTATTATTATTATTATTATTATTATTATTATTATTATTATTTCCTTTTTTTAAAACCAGACCGGCCATTCGGCCGGTCTTCTTATACCAACAGGACCCGCAAAAGGCGGCTCCTGGTCGTCCAGTCGGGGTCCGTAGACCCCGGTCTTCTCTCAGGCGCAACGACCGGCAAGTGTCGGTCGGCCCTGGTCTCCGCCTGCTGGCGCCGCGGCCGCCTGCCGCGCTCCCTCACCGGCCGCCGCTCAGACTCCACCGCGACGTCCCCTACTAACCCAGCACCGGCCTCCGCTCGGCCTCCAATCGCCTAGATGCCAAAGCCGTAGCCCTCGACCCCCGCCGTCCACCTGAAGCCAGAGCCCGCGCCGCCGTCCGAAAGCCCCCAAACCGGATGGAAGAACTCAAAACCCACAAACTTCGCCAAACAACTATGGCCTCCTCTGAACACCAATTTAAAAACCAAAATTGTTTTGGAAAGGATATAATTTCGACTACACAATTATGGGATTTTCTCTTGGATCAAACAACAAATCGATGCATAATATTGAACTCAAAGTAGGTGCGGGAATAAAAATTGAAACCGCAACCGCCTACCTACGAGGGTGTTTCCCGACGCTTCACAGAGGATCTGCCGCCGCGCCATTGCCTTTCCATACGGGAGGAGGAGAGGAGGAGCTTCTCCTTCTTGGTTGAGCTCTTCTTCCAAGGGGAAGGGGAAAGAGAGGGGTGGGGTTAGGGTTTAAATAAGAAAAACTTGATTAAAATTTTAATTAAGTTAAACCCCCGATTTAACCCGCAACCGAAACCCTTGACGGGGTTTACGTTATGCCTCCCCTAGGGTAAACACCACCTCCCATGCTCAACGACGGTCTTGGAATCTTAATCTAAGACCCTGTCTAAATGATATATAACTGAACGTCTGAGGCCTCCAAATTATGAAAACACCACGTGGGCCATTTTTCACAGACGTCCCGCGCCCTTGAAGATTCCACCCCTCATAGGGTAAACAACACGTTATGAACTCAACGGTGCCCTCGATTTTCCAATCCGAGCCACTTTTTATGAGATACTTGAGTTAATCCATTCAACGAATAAATTAATTGATTTAATTATCCGTTTAGCGTTCTGAAAATGGGCGAGGGGTCCAAACGTCATGTGCCAACATGTTTTATGTTGTTCCCAGGGTAAACACCCCATTCCAGACCCATCCGTACACTCATATCTCTGATCCAAAGTACCGTTTAGGAGTTAACCCATTTATTTGTCGTTCCCAGTGTGAACGCACTGAAAATATAATTTCGTCCACTCTTGGTCTCGGAATCGCATGTCGTCTGAAGGTGCTTCTCTGTAATAACATCAAGAAATATTCCAAAGTCTTTCGCAGCAAAAATTGGTTTCTTACATAAATTTAATAAATTCATGAACATAGGGTAAATCCTTGAAGAATGTAGATTGAATCTTGTCGAAACTTTGAAATTGGGAAAAGGAATGGAGGAATATAGAGTTCATCCTTATAGGATGTAGATTATATCCTATAAAAAATCTAAAATTTGGGAAAGGTACGGGAAAACATAGAGTACATCCCTAGAGAATGTAGATTATATCCTCTATAAAATATATAGCATATCTCCTGAGTAATATAGAGTACATATAGATAATATAGTGAAAATACCCTTGAAAATTTAGAGTATATAGGACTTTGTGAAATTTAGAGAATCTAAGCCAACATAGTGTACACACTGGAAAGAATGTAGAGTACTCGATACTTTTTGAAAAAATCAGAAATGGATCAATGAAAAACATGGAAGATCAAAGATTTTACATGTTTCATTTGATATAAAGATTATAGAATTTTAATATTCACATGCCACATCATTCAGAGTCTTTAAAAGTATTTCTTAAAGTGGAAATATCTATACTTTTTCATTTGATAGTTTGAATGATGAAATTAAGCCTTAATATTTGATGATTAAAATGAAAATATCTTCCCTTCATATTCTAATATTAAATATGGGAAAGATAATTTTGTGATATAGAAATATATTTAGGGAGTTTTAATAAAGGATACTACTCAAATACAATGTGATTATTACTAAATTAAAATATAGAGAATCGGAATATAAAGATGTAAATTAGTTACAATTTGAAGGCAAAAAATCATGGGGTAATCTTGAAACTATACTCTGAAGGTTCTATATTTTTTATATGAAAAAAAATATTTATATAGTAATATTATAGAGTTTCATGATGTTTAAAACTTGGGGGATATGAAGAATTTTTGGAATAAATATATACTTAGATTCATTGGAATGAATGGATGACTACAGTCAAGATTATGGTGACCAAAATACAGGGAAGAAGGGAAAACATATAGGATATCTAAAATCATGGATATTTATTTAGGGTATTTATTGGAATTTGAAATAGGTTAATTGTGTGGAAACATGTAAAGATCATATATAGTAAGAATAACATAATGTAATAAACACCATTCATGAGATAATCACATCTAAGAATGCGTATATAAATAAAATTCTAAAGGAGGTTCAACAAGAATATAGGGGAGAGAAATATTAATTATATTCCTATATTAGGTATTTATTTTAATGAAATAAAAGAGATGAATAACCATATTCCAATATCTATTGTCATATAAAATGAATAGAATAGATAGAAGAGGAAGATATTATATATAATGGATAAATATGGGTTCTTTGTGAGCAAGAAGAAGAAGAGATATTCTCATAAAGAATATTTTAATATAAGGAAGCTCTGGAGAAGAAGGCGATAGTTTACCACTATTATATCCAGATACATAAGAATATGGGAGGGTGAAGAGAGATTCAAATCATGGAATTTAAATTATCTAGAAGAAGTTATTATTTTAGTGCGTGAAAAGTCACAAATTCAACTCTCACATATGAGGAGTTGATCTCATCCAGTTTCAAGAAGGACTAGTACAGCGTATTGAATATCAAGGTACATATATTCATAATAATTTATGTATAGTTTTTCAGCGACCCATACTAATTTCCTAAAGACTTACATGTCTATAAACTATTTAAGAGACACTTATGTCTATAAACTAATCATTCCTTGAAATAATAACTGAATGAGAGTGTAAAAAGAGGCATTGGGCCTGGGATCGATAGTGAGACATTACCAAATCCATTGTAATATCCCTAATAAGAGTATTATAGCCCTCTAATTCCAACACATTATTGTTGTTTTCTCTATATAGTATCTTTTTTGGGTCAAACAAGTAAAATTTAGTGTCTTTGTATATTTAATTTCTTAATATGTGTTTGGTGGATGATATGATTTCATATAAAATAGAAAATAGGTTGAATGAATTTTCATGAAATCAAGGGAATAAGATCAAAAAATAAGAAGTTAAATAAATAGAAAATGGATATATAAAATTTTGTAATAACACAAATCACCCCTACCCAACCTCTCAAGTTTTCTCTAGTTTCAACAAGTGTTGTTAGAGTATAAAAATAAATTTTTTTCATTTAAATTACATTAAACCCACCATTTTTCAATGGAACTAACATTTATGGTTTCATAATAAAATTCCTTTATTTTTATAGGCATGTGTAAAATATATTGTGAAATCATTTAGTAAGATGTTGATATAAAAAACCCAATGAAATAATTGATAATTCAAGGATAGAGAACATCTTGATAAAAACATTATCCTATTAGATTTATAAAAACATCAGTTATTGTGATACTTCTTTTGAGAATTAGAAAAATTTGGAAGTTTTCTATGGAAAGTATATTAATGATAATAAGGATTACATGGCAACCATTAAATATGTTTTCATTAGTAATTATAATAATAAAGCAGTGAATAAATCTATAGAATAATTACTTATTTCTAAAGGAAATAAGAATAATAAAAATAAAAATAAATATCTTGTGGTCATGAATTCTTTAATTGAGGTTAATAACATTGATCTCGTGATTATATAGGAATCTCATAATATCATTTTGGTTTCATGTATATCTAAAAATTAAGATTTATCCTCAAAGATTAATGATAATGGTGATATAATATAAGGGATGAAAATTATATCAATTATTAAAACTAGTGAATGATCATGCAACAATAAAGAAGCGATCCATTCCCCAAACGATAGGATAGACCAATGGGAAATTATTCATAAAGTGAATCTATAAATTATTAAATATCTATGTGTATAAAATGATAGTCTAAGAAGTAAAAAATAGAATTAAAGTTTGATATAAATAATATGTTGGTAAAGATGAAAATATAAAGTGATATTCTTAAAGAACATTCACAATAGATACAAAGTAAAAGGGTTGACAATAAATAATTGAAATAAAGTAATATCTCTCTCAAAACATAATCCAATGAGAGAAGATGGTACTCAATGGAAGAAAGCTTATAACTAAAGAATATGTATACTTTATTTAATAAAAATAATGATAACTTCAAGGAGATATATGATTGATTGAAAACCACTCAACAATAAAAGAAGTTATATTAATTGGCAGCCCCACCAAGAGAAAGGAATAGAATATTATACCTAAAATATGTGAATAAAAGAAAGTAACCTATCAAAAATTAAAAAATATAATAGTCATAGAAAATATAGAAATAAAGGATCATTGAATAAGTTAGCTTTGAAATGATATTTTATTTGAATATTGTTGTATACCATGAAGTTAGAGTGGTGTAACCTAGTCCATTAATCAAGATGGGCCAACTACTAGTGGAACATACTGCACACCGGGTTGTAACTATCATGGTTCATCATCTGTGTTGAGGTCACTAGGGGTTATAAGGAAATAATTCCCTTACTCAATAGTTACAGGGCCAAAGGCCCTCAACCCAACTTTTGGGTATGGTAGCAACTCTAATTGAACTATAGAAAAGCCAATTGGAAACAATGATAGGGCATTATAGCAGTACATACCTACTATAGTAGCATGTGACAGTGGAATTGTTTCTCTACATAATTCCTTCCACCAGTATTATAATATATTAGAATTGGGAGGTTGTAACACTATAACACAGTAGACTTGATGTGTGGGAACTTTAAAGATGATAGTTACTATTCACCGCCTTGCTTTTAAGAGCTTATTCTAGTTAGGGTATTATGTGCTCTGATAAGTCAACTATCATATTTCTTCTGAATATAGTAAATTTATTATACCTATTATTTGATGTAGGGATTTTCCAAATCCACACAGATAGATATGTTTATCTTCTTCTTGTTCTTTTTTGATTTTTTTCTCTATTTTACTCTTCTAATAAAAATCAATTATCACTTGTTACTCTAATTTTTTACATAACAACTTGTATTAAAGACTGAGTTTAGAAGATTGAGTTTAATTTTATATAATTTAATTATGGATATGGTAGAAGGAAAGGGGAATATTGATCGTTTTTACAAAACTAACATCGGTTAAGGGAGAATGTAGATCAATGACTATTTTTATAAGAAAAATATGCACATACTGGTTTTGGATGAAAAACCAATGATGATGGAGAATACTGAAAGGGGTATACTAGATTGATATGTAATCAGATTTTAACATCTTCTGTTGGATAAAAACATGGTGGTCAGTATCAGAGAGGAGAAGATGATGGTTGGGTTGATGAAAGCTATAACAACCCAAACTTCAGTAACCCATAACCAGTGTCTACCTTATTATACTAGTATAAGATACAAAGGATCTCATCCTAAAGAATCAATTGGTTCATTAGTATTAAATAACTAGATATATAAATTATTCCCATTTTACATTTTAAATAAAAATTACATAACATAAAAACATTCTTGCATCCTTGATATTATTAATAATATCTTTCTTTATATCATAGGGAAAAGAAAACAAATTATAGGTGAGCTCAGATACTCAGTAAGAGTTATATATTGTAGAATGAATAATTCATCAATAATACATAATAAATATGTCAAGGTAAATAACTGAAAACACATTCCATTTAATCAATAACTTGAGCGCAAAATGCATCCATGGATAATATCAAATGCAATAATCTCATGAATAATAATAACTAAATTCTCAATGAAGAAAATTATTAACATTGAGAATTATTATCCAAGTCACTATGATATATATACCATCAACACCTTACTCTAAGATAGTTTAATTGATGGGTAGTTATACACACAAAAAACACCATTTAATTTGGCCAATTGATTCATCTAATTAGACTATTGATGCATCAAGGGGCTATATATAACTGTCCATCACCCTTAACTGCATGTACAATTCATTCCTGATATATTTAATGATCAATTAAATTGATAAATAATATTACTTAACAAAAAATATCCATATTGAGTGAAAAATATAGATTTATTAAGTTTTCCCCAGTCAACCAAATAACGTTCATAGTAAAACACTGCATGTAGAAATGATATAGAGTGTAAGTAATAAGAATATCCATGATAAATAATATGTATATTTAAGATAAATTTAGTTTCCAATGATCATAATAAAGTGAATGTATCAAGTCAAAATTAAAATTCAAAAATTAATCGAGTGATGAGAGATGACCATTAAAAAAGTAGATTTTGCATAAAAATAAATTCTTTTAAAGAGTGGAAGCAAAGAATTTAAAATAAGATTTTATAAAAATTCTCCTTTTTAAAAATCATTGAAATTTTATAAAATAATATAAAGGGAGTGAAATTTTCATTGTTTCAATAAATTCCATTAATATCGTAAACATTAAAAAGAAAACATTCCTTTTGATTTTTTTACAAAAAAGCTTAAAATGACACTTTTAAGGAAAAAAATTAGAAATATTCCTTTCAAACCATATAAAAATTCAAGGATAACGTAAAATTTTATTAATAAATAATTTGAGTGATAAAAATTACTTTTTAAAAATAATTTTGAAAAATATGTACATGGAAGAAAAATATACCCAACCAAAAATAGAAATAAGATCAAATTTTATTTTAAACATTCCTCTTGCAAGTGTAAATTGAATTGAATCATTAATCACCATGATTAAATAGATATTAATGTTGAATAACTAAAATGAAAAATATACACAACACATAAAAGTAAAATGGTTCATAATACCAAATATGTATCAATGAGGTGGAAATTGAGATGAAATCCCTTATAAAGATCATATCATTGAAATGAGGATTATTAAATGAAGATATTATGTGTAGAAAATGTAAATAAAAAGAATATGGGTTGAAATAAAACATAAAACAATAAAATTTAATTGAACATATAATTTTGAAATAATATAATCAATGGAGAAGTAATATAATCCAATGAATTTAAATTGAGTTAAGAAACCCCTTATCTTAGGTCTGACTCATCATGTACATTATTTATCTTCCTCTTCTTCAAAAAACTCTTTAGGTTTAAACCTAATGCATTACTAAGATGGTTTTATGATCAAAAGGGGACTCTAGTTCATGGGTATTGATGTAAGTACGTTATTTGGGTAGGGACTAGAAAAAAAAAGGCACTTGAAGTGTAAAGAGGATAGGAGAGGGGGTGTCCTTTTGTAAGTGGGGGAGAGGACACACTTGTAATTTCTAAAAAGAATAAAATATATTAATGTATTATTTAAGAAAAATTACTCTAAAATGTACTATTTCAGAATATTTTATGATATAGGGTCAAAATATTTCCATAAATTAGAAATTAGACAAATTTTTAGGTCATTTTTACCCTTATCTCATTAGTTTAACCCTAGGTAAACCAATTTAAACGTTAACTATGGTAGCAAATTTTTACCGTTTTTAATATTCATTATCACAAAAAATTAATTTGAAAATATTACATAATATTAATTATGGTTATTCAAAATATAAAATCCATTTCATAAAATTCAATTCATAGAATTGGAAGAATTTAATTTAAAGTTAAACCTGCAAAACGCGATGAAAAACGAGTTTTCATAAAAGTGTATTTTAAGTATAAAAATGTTTTTATACCAAATTCAAGCATAAAATTAATCCCAAATAACCCAATTATATTTTTAAAAATATAATATAACAAATTTGTATTTGAAACAAATTTTCTTAAAAAATTGACTTTTTAAATTCTGGAAACGAAAAGACAGTTTTTGATAAAAATCAATATTTTCACTATTCATTGTAATATCAAACATTTAGAAAAAATACCAAAAAATCACCCTGAGATAATTTTTATATGAATATTTAAAAAATAAATTTAATTTTATAAAATAAATCTTCTAAAATTTTCAAACATTAATTTTTTTCTCACGGAAACCAACACAAATCATTTTTGAAGAAAACATATTTTTTGAAAAATGGATAAAAATTGAGTGGTTATTTCATTAGTATTAATAAAACATTTGTATTGAGTTGGTAATTTATATATATATATAGTAATTATTTTAAAAATACTCACACCCTCCAATTCAACGACTAGGTTATAAAGGTTAAATTTAAAAAATAGAATTTCAAGATTTGTTTAGGCTCGGTGTTGCATTTTGTATACAATATCAGACATATTGTCCTTTTAAAATATCAAAGTGTTAAATTCTACCACATTAAATAAATTGTATCCTTGCAATTTTAACATATTATTGATAATCAAGGGTTTTATATTTTAAATTTTCTTTGTGTAAAACCCATATCATAAAAAGACTAATAAAATTTCCTCTTAAAAAAGGGAAAGGGAAATTCTAAGGTCATCTGGAATAACACAAAACTAGGTTCTCAAATAAGATAAAATTAATGGGAAGTCATATTATAGACATGGAGGAGTAAATTAACACCCAAGGACCAATATAGAGTGATATGAAACATGGTCAGGATAAATTTAACATCAACAAAACCATAAATTTGTGATGGGTGAAAAGATTGTCAATTAATTGGAAATAATCATAATCGGATAACATTTTTTTCATTTTACATTTCTTAGAGTTGAGAAATTAATTTACCATATATAATAAGAACATAATTAAATGTACTTACTTTATAAGTAGAATTCCATCCTTTCATCCATTTTCCAAATAATGAGTATTCAAGTTGAAATTTTTATGCCTGAAGTAGTAAAATTAACTATTAACATATCATAATTTCCATAAAAGAATAAAAATCCATTCCATATTTATCTAATTTTTTTTTCAAAACCAAAGTGGTTAGAACAAGTTATCCAATATAATACATTAATTTTTAAAACCACAACAATAAACCCCAATGTTTAAATTTATCCATTCCATAAATAGTTAACCTTAATACTACTTTAAATCACGTCTAACTAAATTCAAAACCCAAAAAAATATTTGATCACTCATTTATCCACAGACAACATGAAGTATCTTATAATGTCACATTCTAAACATGTGAATACCTTTATCATATATTCTTGTAAAACATACTAATAACTTTAATCACTATAAAACCTCAATGAAAACATAACTTCTTCTAAAAATTAACTCTATCTTTATTACTTACATATTATCAAATATATTCCATAAATCCAAAAATATAAATAACTTCATCCCTTTTTCATCAAATCACGAACCAATTTCAAGGTTTCCAATATTTCCTATTTACTTCATTAAAGTCAATAATTTATTTTTCCCAACTATAAATAAACATCAAGAATATATTAAGTGTTATACTTCCCTTATTTATTTATTCTACAAAAATATCACTTTACCACTAAATAACTTTTCTTTGTTATTGATACCATTCAACATATGATTTCAATTCCTTAAATAAAAACTACTAATGTACAATACTTTTATGTTTCATAATTATTATAACCAAGATATAGTTTAAAAAACACCTCTACAACAAAATTATTGAATACTAATACACAAATACTTCAATCATTCCACTTTAGTTTTAGTAATAGTATAAGCTTGACATTTCCCCTTTGATTATTCTATAGTTACCATGATTCTTGGGATCTTAGTTTGAATAATTCACCATATCTATATAGATAATGTATTGGATAAGAATAGTTTATTTTTTCTCCTTGTATTCAAGATCCTTATAGACCCTTTCTCTACACTTGAAAAAAATACTCTTATTCCCATTAAGAAATAATTGAGGTGTTTCTTTCCACAATTATCACTAGTGGGTAATTCCATACTTCCCTTTTTTCATTCTCATCATTTATTTTTTTCCTTTATACCTATTCATCATTTCATTCTCTTGATTTACTTTGAAAATATATGAATTGGATAATTCTTTATTTGTCCTGATAGAACGTGATACCATATCATCATATGATAAAAATGATTGAGAGACTAGTTCCCTTTAGAGTCTTGGATTAAGACCATCAAAGAAACAATTAATATTACTTTCTATACTACGTGCGTAGTCTATTTCATGTCACTCTAATATTTTAAAGTTTTCATCATAATCATAAAAAATTTCATCTCCCTTCTATCTTAGATTGAGTAATTACCTTTCTATATCAGTTCATTTCTCATGAGGAAAGTATATCTCTAAGAATATCACATTAAAACTTATCTATTCCATTCTTTTTATTTCATCAACCTCAATAGTGTTCCAGATCAATGACCATCATTGATCATAATATACTTTAAAACAATAAACTATAATAATAACCTTTTCACTTTCATTACATCCTAAATCTAGGAATATCTTTTCAGAGGACATAATCCACTATTCAACCACCAATAGATTATTAGTTCCATTGAAATATGGAGTTTTTTGTTGAATGAAGAGATCCGACATAGGCGAATCACAATAAGAAATGACAGGTTGTTCCATTCATGCAATTTTATTCATCATAAATTTTTTAAGCTACCCTAATATGGCCATGATATACTCATTTCTAATACTAGTTGTATTGGCTTTCTCAGTAGAGAAATATTTATATTTTCTATAGGTGTTTATTCCCTTTCTTACATTTGGAATTATCACTAAATAAAGGAACACATTGAGTTAGTTCATAATCATCATGAATATTGATCCCTAAAATAAAAATCCCTAAAATGGTAAAAGTTCTAAAATACTATAAGGGTTTACTATAATTTTCTTGTTATCTATGTTCATTTAAAATCTAGTTCCCAATGTTTCTACAAAACTTCCTATGATACCAAAATTGATTAACCCAACTCTAGTAATCTAAAATCGGTGTCTAATTTATTACATTGTTGTAAGATAAAAAGGATCTCATCTTCAAGGAATGATCATTTAGTAGTATTTAAGAACCAGATATATACATGATTTTTATATTACAATGGAAATGTAAAGTTTATGGCATAAAAAAAATCTTGCATCCTTTATATTATTCATAATATCCTTCCTCATATCCTGGGAAAAATAAAAAAATAAAGTGTTATCTCTCATTCTCATTAAGCGTTATATACAATAGAGTCTATCATGAATTATTAAGTAATAATTAGTATGGAAATGTAAATAACAACAAAAATTCTATTTAATCAATAACATGAGCGTGAAATGCATCCATGGATAATATCAAATGAAATAATCTCACGTATAATAACAACTAAATTCTCAATGAAGGAAATTATTAATATTGGATTTCATGATCTCATACATCATGATATATATATCATCAAGAACTTTCACCAAAACAGTTTAATCGATGGGATACACCAAAAACCTATCTAATTTGGGAAACTGATTAGTCTCATGAGACAATTGATGCATCAAGAGGCTATCTATAACCGGGCCCCACCCATCACTGCATGTCCAATTAATTCCTCATATATTTAATGATAAATTAAATTCATAAATATCACTTATAAACAAAGATATATATTTATTAAAAAATATTTATTTATTAAGTTTTCCCAAGTCAATCAAATAACAATCTAGTAAAAAACTGTATATAGAAATGATATATGGTTTAAGAAATAAGCATATCAATGATAAAGAATATGGATATTTAAGAGAAATTGAATGTCAAATTATGAAAAAATTGAATGTTTCAAGGGAAATTTAATATGAAAAAATTAATCAAGATATGAGATATAACCACCAAAAAAGTGTATTTTTGTAGTAAAATCAATTATTTTAATGAATTAAAATGAATCATTAAAAAAAATTATAAAGAGTTTACTTTAAAAAATAATTTAAATATAATATAATAATATTAAGGTTATAAAATAGTCTTGGTGTTGGGAAATTCCATTAACATCATATATCTTAAAAAACATTCCATTTGACTTTTTTACAAAAAAAAAAGTTGAAAATTTCACTTTTAGGAAAAAAACATTAGATTGATTCCTTTAAAACCATGTAAAAAAGTCATGTATAACTTAAAATTTTCTAAATAAATCATTTGTGTAATAAAAATTAATTTTTTAAAACAATTTTAAAAAACACGGTCATGGAAGAAAAATATACCCAATCAAAAAGAGATATAGAATCATCTTTTCTTTTAAACATTCCTATTAAAAGTGTAAGTTGAATTGAATCATTAATCATCATGAATAAATAAATATTCATATTAAATACCTAAAACTGGAATTATATGAACTTCAAAAAATTAAATATGAAAATAATACAAAATATGTCTCAATATAGTGGAAATTGAGATGAAGTCACTTACAAAGATCATATCATTGAAATGTGAATTAATTAATGAAGAGATTATGTGTAACCAAGGTAAATCCACAAAATATAAGTGTAAATAAAAAATAAAATAATAAAATTTAATTTCACATAAAATATTGAAATAATAGAATAAATGATAATGTGATAAAAACTTATGAAAGGAAGTTGATTTAAGAAACCTCTTACGTCAGGTCCGACTCGTTACGTAGTTTCTTTATCTTCCTCTTCTTTAGACAGCCTCTTTAGGTTTATATCTAAAGACTTCCTAGGATGGTTTAATGATCAAACCATGGAGTCTAGGTCATGGGTAGGTTTTTAAGGAAGATATTTTTACAGGTATTGAATGAATCAAAAGGCACTTTAAGTATGAATATGAGAGGATAAGGGGTGTCCTTTTGTAAGTGGGGAAGAGGACACACCTGTAATTTTTAAAATGAGTAAAATATATTAATGTATTACTCAATCCAAATGAATAAAAAAATACCTTTTATTAATATTATATGATATAGGGTCTAAATATTTCCATTCAATACAAATTAGACAATTTTTAAGTAATTTTAACCGTTATCACATTAGTTTAACCCCCGGTAAATGATTTTTAACATTAACTATGGTAAAATATTTTTACTATTTTAATTATTAATTATGTAAAAAAATTATTCTGACCATATTACCAAATATTAATTATTATTTTTACAAATATTTAATCCATTTTATTAAATTCAATTCAAATAAGTAGAATAAATTAATTTAAAGTTGTACCCACAAAATGCGTTAAAAACAATTTTTCAAAAAATATATTTTTAAGTATAAATTTTTTATTCCAAATTAAAGTATAAAATTAATTAAAAATACTATAATTTAATTATTAATAATATAATTGAACAATTTTTTCATTTAAACCATTTTAAAACAAAATGTAACTTTGTTATTTTTTTAAACAAAAAGACGGTTTCCAATAAAAATCCATATTTTTCACTATTCATTGATTTTGTTAGAAAATTACCAAAAATTCAACAAAAGATAATGTTGATATGATGATTTAAAAATATTCATTTTATAAATTTTATTATCTAAAATTGGAAAAAATTAATTATATTATTTTCTCATAAAAGATTTATAAGAAACATTTTCAAAGAAAACATATTTTTTTTAAATGACTAAAAATTGAGTGATTATTTTCTTATAATTAATCAATAAAATTTAATTGAGTAAGTACATTAAATATATTTCATAATTTGGTGAGTCTTATTCATACTCATCAATTCTATATCTAGGTTATAAAGGTCATATTTAAAAAATGATATTTCACGGTTCGTTTAGGCTTAGTGTTTCTTGTCGTATACGCTATCGAACATAGTGTTATTTTAAAATCATGGGGTGTTAAAAAATATCTAAAAATTATGTATTAGAATCCTTTGATATCACATAAATTTTACCTAATTTAATGGTTTTTCAATCTAAATATGAATGATGTGATTATATTTTCTGATCGTGTTAATGAATTCAACACCATCAGGAGTTAGTTGTCATCAGTTGGAATTAACCTAGATGATGAGGTATGTGCATTGGTTTTATTTTTTTCATTACCTAATAGTTGGGAAGCAACTATAATAGCCATGGTTAGTTCTTTGGGGAATAAAAATTTGGTTCTAAAGGACGTATGAGACCTGATCCTCGGTGAGGATATTCAAAAATGTGATTTAGGTAAATTCATAGGTTTTTCACTTAACATGGAAGGAAGATTCAATTATTAATAGATAAATAATCATAGTGGATGATAAAAATCAAGAGTAAAGAGCTGATAAAATACAAAGGGTCTTGTTTTAACCATTTCTACATGTGGGAATAAAAGATAAGATAAGAAGGAGTGTAGAGAAAAATTAAATGTACCTAAAACCAATACAACAAACATAAAATATGAAGGAACTAATGATGTGTTATTGATGAGTGTAGATAAAGCTATGGATTCATGAATTTTGGACCTATGGGAATATTTCCATTTGAACTTTGAGAATCATATCCAAAAAAATTATGTTTTGGGAAATTTTTTTAAGGTGATTCTTGCTGATGAAAAACCTTTATAGATTATAGGAAAGGGTGATACATGGATCAAAATCAACAGTGGGAGTTTGATTATATTGAAAAATGTGAGATATATTTCTAGTCTGATGAGGAATATTATTTCTATCAGGAAACTTAGTTGTGTGTGTTTTAGTACCACGTTCACTGGTGGTGCATGGAATATTACCAAGGGAGCTACGATCCTATATCATGGGGTAATGAAAGTAACCTTTTACAATATGATAGAAAATTTCATAGACATGATAGCATAAATAAATTATATCAAGAATTCGTAACTATGGAACTATAGGTTAGCCTACTTTAGTCATAAAGTGATTTATGTGTTGGAAATAAAAAGAACACTATCAGAGACAAAATAAGTGGAATTTAGTTTCTGTGAATATTTTTATCTTTGGAAAGTATAAAAATGTATTATTTATAAAAGTAGGTAGAACATTGAATGATAGGAAGTTGTACCTAGTGAAAAATTGTGTTTGGGATCTTGAACCTATAAATTCCCTTGGAGGCTCACAATATTATGTGACATTTATCGATTAATCAACAAGGAAGGCATGGGTTTACTTTTTTAATAGAAAATCTAATGTGTTTACAATGTTTCAAAATTATAATACCTTGGTGGAGAATGAATCAAGATCATGGATAAAATGAATGAGGTATAACAATGGAGAATAGTATATCTATAATGAGTTTAGGTAATTCTATGTTAACAATGGAATTCAGTGGGAGAATAATCTTCTAGGTACCCCACTATAGAATTGTTTGGATAAAAGATGAATAGAATATTTAATAAACATGTAAAGAGTATGAGGATGCACTCAGGGTTACCCAAATATGTCTACACATAGGCATTGAATATGGAAGCATATCTCATCAACATGATTCTATCTGTACCAAAGGAAGAATGCCTACCTAAGGAGATTTTTTCATAAAATGAGGTAATACTCTCTTATTTATGATTCATTGTTTTTTTTATAAACATATTATATTTTAGTGTTAGGGAAAATTGATGATAAGTAAAAATCATGTTTATTAGTTATATACTGAGGAGTTTGGTTATTAGTATTGGGATGATAAGAATAATATGGTCATAAGAATCCAAAATATGATATTAAATAAAGGTTTTATTTATAAGAACCACCATTCTATTAAAATTGATGGTAGTAAAAAAGAATAATAATTCCAGGATAAAGTGGAGATTGAAGGTGTACCTAATAATGTGACACAAAAACCAATTGAGATTGCCCCTCAATTAGATTCGATAAGATAAACAAGGGTTAGAATAACTATCTGGAGTTATTAAGTATCCTTAAATTGATTATTATTGACTGATGGTGGAGAGACATGATGTTTTTAAGAGGTAATATTGTTGATGGAGTTGAGAATGTGAAATTTGGTTATGAAGGAGGAGACTTATTTATTACATGACAAAAATACTTGGGAGATTAAACCTTTCCCAAAAGGAAAGAAATGATTTTCAGAACAATTGGGTTTATCAGTTCAAGAAAGAATACGATGGAAAGAGGGGGTATAAATTATGGTTGGTGGTGAAAGGATTTTAATATAAGGAAGGTGTGGGCTTCACTGAAATTTTATCAAATGTAATGAAGTTTACCACCATATGTGTGGTTCTTATTATTATTTCATCAGAGTATTTACATCTTGAGTAACTTGATATAAAGACTACTTTTATTCAAAGAATTCTAGAGTAAGATATTTATATGCAGCAACCAAAGGGATATATTGAGTTAGGAAAAGAATACATGGTGTAAAAAATCTATAATAGATTATATGGGTTAAAGTAGGAACTTGATTAGTGGAATAAGAAGTTTGATGAATTCATGAGAAAAAATACATAAAAATAATGTGGAATGGGTCGAATTTTCTATTTCAATTCTTTTAGGGATGGATATATTATATTGATTTGATATGTGGATAACATGTTCGTTACTATATTATGTATGCAGAGTATTGAGGATCTAAAACGGTAGATGTTTTAGGAGCTAGATATGAAAGACTTAGAGAAGTTAGCATGATTTTAGAGATAAATATCAAGAGATATTGTGCAATAAGAACATTGATTCTATCACAATTTGTTTACTTTGGAAAGGTTTTGATTTTATTCGATATAATAGAACCAAATATTATTTCTATTCCCCTAGAAATACATTTTTAAATTATCAAAGGAGAAAGAACCAAATACAATATAAGAGGTTGATTACATGGAAATGGTTTTATACACATCATCTGTTGGAATCTTGATGTATGTCATGGTTTGTACCGAACCTGATATTTCTCATGTAGTGGGATTTTTGAGTAGGTACATAGGTTACCATAGAAAGTAACATTTGGAAGCTCTGAAGTGGATATTCAAATATCTTAAGAGAACAAATGAAGTATCTATGTGCTTTGGGAAAGGAAATTCATTATAGGGGTATATGGATGCTGACCTTTATTATGATTTCTACAGCAGGAGGAGTAACCCATGTTATGTATTTACTTATGGAGGAACTGAAGTAAGATGGATATCTCAGTTACATAAGGTGGTGTAATTATTCACTATAGAGGTATAATGCATTACAGTAAAAAAATATAGGAAGGAGATGGTTTGGATGAATGCATTATTTGAGGAGTTAGATAGATAGCGAGAGGAAAATTTATTCAACTATGACAGTCAAATTGTTATACATCTTGTAAAGAACTAAATTATTCATTCCCAAAAAATTAACATGAAGTAATATTACCATTTTATCAAATTCATACTAAATGATGGATTGTTAACATTGTTGGAGATCCATGTAACCAATAATCTAGAAGAAATGTTGAAAAAGACAATGATTATTAAGAAGTTGAGGAATTGTTGTGCCTCTATTGGTATTAATTGATGAATAGAGGATACGAGGTGGAATATGGAAGAAATTTGTGGGAACATGGAAAGGTAAAATGGTTATCATTTCATGAATCATTAGATTTAAATTTATTCTTTGATTGAAAAGTTCCCACTTGTGAGTTAAGAAGAGGAGGAGATCAGATTAAGTAAATTCTCAAAGTCAGTATCATCAAAGTTGGTCAACATAACAGATTAGAATCTAAGTGGGAGATTATTGGAATGATGTTTCTTGATCCTTTTATGATGTTATGCTAATTAATGGTAACCCGTACTATACACAAGGCTATAACTCTCATGATCTGACCTCCATTGTGAGGCCATTGGGGGTTCCAGAGGGTAGCACTCCCTTACTCAGGGGTCTGAGGTTCAAGTGCTAAAGTCCTAGACCCGAATTTTTGGAAATTTAGAAACTATGATTGAATTATATCAGAGCTAACCGGAAACACATATAGGTAACTATAACATTCATTATTACTATATAAATATGTGATAACTATACTATAGATTCATGGAATTCATGTCATTAATAATGCAGTAGCTTGTACTTGATTGGATGCATCACTATAACATAGTAGACTTACTATGAGAAAATTGTATAAAAATCGATTACTATTCACCGCGTTTCTTTAAGATCTCATTTGATCTAGGGTTTTATGTACACTGATAATTTTTCCTATGATATTTCTCACAAACATAGAGAAGTAATTTTTCCTCTCTGTAGACATTGGGATTATTCCTGAACAACATAATTCACTGTGCTCATCTTCATCTTCTTCTTCTTTTCATTTTTTCTCCATTTTACTCTTCTTTTACAAATAGATCATTTCGTGTTACTCTTGGAATTTCTATAACACATGAGTGTATTTCTAGTAACTTGAGGACACAATAGTAGAATAGAATATATAAAAATTAAATATCAACTAATAATTCAACCTGTCACCTTCAATAAGTTAAGATAAATATGATCATATTTGCTGGAATCCATGTTTTCATAATTAAATAGCTCTATAAAGATCATAGTCATTAAAATCAGTTGTTATCAAGGCTAATTATGAGTAGAAAAAATGATATAATACCTTAAAAATTGAATATAAAGAATAATTAAGAAGAAAAAATATTTAAAACTTCATGATTATTTATTATTCATTAACCTATTGTTATCATATAAGTGATTTTTTATTATAAAAATATTCATGTAGAAATAATGTTATAAAAAAGTGATATCATCATGTGCCTCCCCTAATAGAATTATCCCGAAAAGTAGTGTTTCGAGGTACACATAGTCAAGGGGAGTTTGAGTTATGCACATATAGTATTTTTAACTTCATTAAAAGTAAGGACTTTTCCTTGTGAAGATTTAGATGATATATATTTCAAGAAACATCAATTAGTTGATTTTAAAAAATGATATCAAATCGGTCCACAAGTGGTATGTTTTTCACCCATGTTCTTAAAGGGTTGTGTTTTAAATATTTAGTGTGCAGTTTTTTTAGTTCACAAAAAAGTTTATTTTATCATAATTCATAATGTTTATGAAAAATATGGTAGGAAATATGGAAAATAATTATTTATTTATAAAAAATCACATTTAATACACCAAGTTCTAACTTATTAGGATTAGAGGATTTATTGACAATTCATTTCTAAGTAGTGAGACTCATTCATTGGTAGTTGAAGGGATGAGGAGTTTTGAATAAAGCACAAGGTGGATAATGGTATTCCTTAAATCTAGAATTATTTAAGTAATTTAAGAGTGATGATTTTTCTTGAAAAGTTTGGTACAATGTATATGTTGAAGAAAGAAGAGTGAGAATGAGAATAAAGATTTCAATTCCAGTGTTGATATTACCCAAAATAAGAGATAAAGACCCTTTTTATTTTACTGAAAATGGGGGAGAAAGAGGAGACGAATTCTAGGGGATATTTTCATCAAAATACATAGGGGGAGAATTCTACAACCAAGGGTTTTTATGTTGGATTTTATGACAATACGTGGTTATAGTAAGTTCAATTTGGATGTCATGCTTAATAAGTAAGTTATTAAATAATTATTGGCTACATGAAATTCATAGAATTACATGGATATTCTTGGAATTTTTTATATTCCTAATATTGAATTTGATAAGATAATGTGATTCATAGAAAAGGTTTTTTGAATTATTTGGAAGAGGCGTCCTGTTTTGTGGAAAAGAAAATTTATATAAAAATGTATGAATAATGATATGTCCAAGTGACATAACAAAAATAATTTTATTATTTTAAAATCATTCTAGCATAACATTTAAAGGTTTCAAAAGAATAATTGATTCTATGATTTCTATAATATTCGAGGATCTTAATAATGTTTTTTTAATGGAAACAATCTTGCATGATATTTAGGTATGTTATTGGAAATAACTCATCCATGTTATTCTGAGATTTCATATGATAACTCTAGATTTATTTTCATTTTAACTCTATTAATATTAATTTTGGAGTTAAAATTGTTGAATGTAATTAAAATATGTGATAGAATGAATTTAAAATCATTCTGGTAGAATATTTTGTTGGAAAAAACTATGAAATTTGATAAAGGCAAGGATGTTTGGTTCATACTTATAGAATGAAAAATATATCTTGTAGAAAATCTAAAATCTAGAAAAAGAATGGGTAAACATAGATTCAACCCCCTAAGAATGTATAGTACGTCCTGTTACAACTTTGATATTTGGAAAATTCATTGGAGAACATAGATTACATCACCTAAAAAACATAGTGACATTTGGAAAATTTAGAGTACACCCTTTGTATAACATAGAATATATCTATTGAATGTAGAGTGCATCCCTATATGAATGTAAAGTATATGTGGAAAACATAGAGTAAATCCCTTAAAAATTTAGAGTACTTGGGAATTCATGAAACAATTAAGAAAAAACTTGATACATACCATGAAAAGTATTCCATGTTCTGTTTGATCTAGAGTTTATGGAATTTCAAGTCTCAAATACAACTTCATTTGGAGGCTTTAAATGGAGTGTTTATAGAGTAAATATTTATTCCATATCATTCAGAATTTTCAATCAAGAAATTATCATTAATATTTAGTGATTAAAATGTAAATTTTATCCCATAATATTCAGTGCATCAATATGGTAAAAATCATGTTTGGATGTGGAAAGATATTCAAGAAGTTTTAAATAATGATTATCATTAAATACATTGGGAGTTTGAGTAAACTAAAAGATGGAGAACCGTAATATGAATATGGGAACTTGTTATAAATAAATGGATAATAATCATGGGGTACTCTTGTTGCTATAATCTTACAGTTTCATATTTTTTAATATTAAAATAAATATTCACATAATAAAATTAAGGGGTTTCATGATGCTGAAAAATTAGGGTATCTGAAGAATTTTTTGATTAAAAATATTCTTTGATTCATTGTAATAAAAAATTAAATCCAATCAAGATTCTTGTAACTAGAATTCAAGGAATAAAGAAACACTTTAAATATTGATAATATAATGTATCTTTATTTGGGGTATTTATTTTAAATTTAAACAGATTCATTTCATGGACACATGGAAATATCATAGATAGAAAGAAGAGAGTAGTATAATCTACACCATTCATGGGAGAATCACAATTAAGCATGTGAATATAAATAGAATGCTCAAGTTAGTTGAAAAATAAGAGAGGAGAGAGAGACGAGAACTATATTTCTATATCAGGTGTCTATTTTAAAGAAACAAAAGAGAGGGAGCACTGTATTTCCATATCTTATCTTATAGAAAATTAATATAAGATATAGAAGACATATAGATTTCATATAATTGAAACATATAGGTTCTATGTGAATAATAATAAGAGATGTTTCAGTGATATCATTTGGAAGATATTGATGAAAAGGATCTTAAGAGAATAAGGTGACAGTTTACCACTATTATATCTGGTTAGAGAAAAATAGAAGCATAAAGATTAATTCCAATCTTGGAATTAATATCTTACAAAGTAAGGTATTGATGCATTATATGGGAAGACACAGATCCAACCCTCACTTATGAGGAGTTAATCTTATCCGGTTTTAAGGAATAGTTAGTGTATTGAAGATAAAGGCACATCTATCCAGAGTTAAAAATAAAAAGATTCTTAGATACCCATTCTGATCTTAAAAAAAAACATGTCTATAAACTGCTGAAGAGACCCTCAAGTCAATAAATTGATCATTCATTGACTTGAGGAATTAATGAGAGTGTAAGAAGAGGCATTGTTCTTAGTATCATTGGTGATCCTTACCTGAATCCATTGTAACATCCCTAGTAAGAGTATTACATCCCCAATAGAACAAAACATTTTTGATGTGTTCTCCCAATAGTAGATACATTGTTTGAACCAAGTAAAATTATATGTCCTTATACTCCCTAAATATTTACATTTTGGATGATAAAATTACTTATGAAATAAAAAATAGGTTGAATGAATGTTTCTTCTAATAGAAAAACAAGATAATAAAATAATAAGATAAAAAAAGAATAAATTGAAATATAAAATTTTGCAAAACCCTAACTCACCTCCCCCCCCCTCTCAGGGTGTTTTTGGTTCTAACAAGTTGTATTAGAGTGAAAAGTTTCTCTGTTAAAGACACCATTCTTAATTAGAACTATCTTTGATGGTTAAAATAAAGAGGTACTTATATTTTTACAGGAAAAAATAAAATAGGTTGTGAAATTTATTCAACATGATGATCATATGAACAAACCTAATGAAGTACTTGATGATTCAAGGAAAAATAATATCTTGATGAAATATTTATTTGATGAGGTTTACAAAAATATAAGTTATTATACTATGTATTGTTGAGATTTGGAAAGATTTGGAAGCTTTTTTATAGAAATTAATTAAATGATATAAAGGTTGAGTTGATAGCCATTAAAGATGTTTTTATGACAAAAATTAATAAGAAAGAATGGAATAAATCCACAGAAAACTACCTTATGTCTAAAGGTAGGAAGAAGAAGAAAAATAAGAATAAATATCATGGGTTAATGAATTATATAATTGAGGTGAATGACTCTTGAAGTGTACTAATATAAATAGGAAAAAAATAATATATTAATATCTTATATTGAATAAAAAATCTTTCAAATTGTCACACAACCCAAAGACCGAAAGGCTTAGTGTATTGGATATTAGATACATAAATGACTTATTTTATAACCACTTAAAACTTTTATACATAATAGATCTCCCATATACACTTTCTAGAAATATCACATAGTAAAATCATCTTCATAACCTAGGGATTATAAACATAAGAGAGCGGTCAGATCAAACTCTTAATAAGGGATAACAAAACAAAGTCCATAATGGGTGGATCGTAATCATATTGAAAGGCATGAATAAGTAATGATATTTGATTTAAAAGAACATAAAAAAATATGTGTGAACTAAAAGCATGAATGATAGACATAAAATATTAAATTATAACACTTTTACCATGGCATGAGAAAATAAAACATGAAGTATATGACATGGGTCATGGAACATAAGAAAAAAAGTGGTATAATCATAAACATAGGATTTTATATCATTGTAAACCTAGATACTTCCCAACCCATTCACATATAAAATTGTGAGTAAAGTTAAATGACATTAAACAAACCCTTTATGAACCTAGTTACTCATTAACCTATTCACATATAATATTGTGATTAGATATTAATGCCATCACACTCACCTTTTTTGAACCTAGCAGCTTTCTAACCTTTTCAAATAACATTTATATCTCATGAGATATAATACTTTACCCAATTAATTGAAAATATATATATAGCCTTCACATCTCATAATATATACATTTTTGTTCCACATAAAAATAATTCACTTTTCATGTCATAAATAACTCATAGAATGAAAATGGGTTTCATAAAACATCCAAAAGGTATGAAATAACATCATGAACTAAATCATTTCATACTAAAAATTTTTCACCCAAAATATTCACATAATAAAACAATAATATAGGGGGAAACATGATACATAACTCTATTAGGGATATATCTTAACAAAAACCAATTCATGAAAAGTGCTTTTGAAAAAAAATCAACGCTCTAAAAGTCATAATTATAAGTATATTTATAAAAATTATCCTTTTATTTTTTTTAAAATTTAAATAAATCCTTTCTTAAAATAGATTTTGTTCAGAACACTTTTTCTCTTGAAATAAAAATAAAAAGTGTAAATAATTTTAATTTTTTACTTTTAAACAGAATCTTTAATAATAGAAACATAAAAAAATACATAAAGGTTTCAAAAAGGGGAATTGAAAATAATTTGAAAATTTTTAACTTTAAAAAGAATATTTAATAATGGAACCTTGAAAAATAAATATTGTTTTTCAAAAGGAAAAGTGGAGTGGATGATAAAACATCTAATTTTCAAAGGATTGAATAACCTTTTGAACATTTTGAAATAACCTTATTGAAAACCCACATCATTAAAAGGGTAGGGAAACCTTTGTTTTAAAATGAGTATAGGGGAATAAAAATATCATTGGGAATAAAAATAAATTCATTTTATACTATATAAATTAGAATATTGGTTGGAATTAAAAACATGGATATAAAAGAAAAATATATTAAAAGTGATGGGAATTATTCTTAATAGAAAACAGTTTTTACAAAATAATAGAATCATAAAGGAAGAAGAATTTGGTAAAAAATATGATTTACCCAAAAAATAAGGCTTAAATATAGTATAACTTTATATTTTATAATAGATAAATACTAAAATATTATATTCAATTAAGAGTTATTATGACCCAAGGAAAATATTTGAGTCTTAAAAACTACTTACAACTTGATGGGTATTTAAATCAAATACTCATGATGGAGACATATAGAAATTGAAAATTAATTAACATAAATAAAATTTAATTCATGATATAAAATCTAAAATTTGTATTACATACACTATATAAATTTAATTATGTGCATAACACAAAACATGTCTCAAAGAGATAAATTTGAGATGAAAACTCTTACGACTTAATAAACATCTTAATAAAAACCAC
The DNA here is from genome assembly GCA_963277665.1 of Viscum album. Taxonomy (NCBI): domain Eukaryota; kingdom Viridiplantae; phylum Streptophyta; class Magnoliopsida; order Santalales; family Viscaceae; genus Viscum; species Viscum album. The sequence goes on from OY728137.1 coordinate 1,313,580,143, forward strand.
TTGAAAGAGATATATTTAAGTTGAAGTTAAAATACCATGAATAAGAATAATATATTAAATTAAATATAAAATTGGTAGTATATACACTATTTAAGATAAATTATTTACATAAAATAATAGGTTTCTCAAAGAAGTAATTTTCAAGACGAACCACTTACCTTGTTTCCTTGCTTAATTGGGGACACTCTAACCTCCGGTAAAACCAAAATATCAAAATTGATAAACTATTTAATAACCTTACACATAAATATTCTCCTTTTATAATATTTATTTATATTTATTTATCATGATTACATTATATATTTATAGTGTATTATGACTATCTGGTGTTAATAACTTTAACTATTTTGTGCATGTTTAATAATATTGATATCATTAACCATAATATTTTACCAAGATAATTATTGATATATAATTTAATATTATGAAATATATAACTTATATTTATTTAAAATCTTCTTAATTCATTCCATATATGTTTTGGTTACATTATGTGAAAACTGAATTCATAACAGCTTATTTCGGTAATTTTAGCGAGTTAAAATGTTACTTTAATAAAAAGTTAAATAATTAATATAATATTTATATAACAATATACTAATAATTAATTTATTAATATTTAATAATTATATTATTTTTAATGTTCCCATATTCATCCATAATCGTATTTTAAATCATTATTCATGTAATTGGTTAAATGGACCAAAACTAGAACACGCTTTAGCTCGATTGGTGAGTATGGGTAATAAGATGTTTATTTTGACATAATATCATTGTAACAAAAGAATAATGATATTATTTTTATTTATTTATGATATTAATAAATATTTTTATATTTTTATATAATGTATAAAAATCTAGATTAAAAAAAGGAAAATGTTTCATCACGGAGACAGTAATCCACACAAACACACAATTAGCATTCTCGTTTCTCAATGTGTGAGTGGGGAAAAACTTTGATATTAAATAGAATTTAGTAATAATAATTATATTTTTGATATAATATTTATTCAATAATTATATTCTTTTTATCATCCATGAATTCTGGGGATGAAAAATAGAAGACGTCTCTTTGTGGAGCCTTTAGTCCGCACAACACACTAACAATGATTTAGTTTTTCTTAGCAGATAAAGGGGAATAAATAATGGTTATTTCATTAATTAATAACATATCGGAATAATAATGATACAAATTTAATTATATTTTTATGTATATAATATATTTATAAGAGTAATATTAAGTAGAAAAACTAAAGAAGGATATAATACTTACGTTGGAGACTTGATATTTCCTTGAAGAACTCCTTGGAATTGAATGGATTAGGATTAATTAGGTTTACTAGGGAATTTATAAGGTTTGAGTGACTTATAAGAGAGGATATTTGGGCAGATTTTCAATTCAATTTATAATGGAAGGTGTGTGTTTGAATGTCTGTAAGTGACCCCTTTTTATAAGAGAGGAAAATGGAACCTTTGGAAACATCCTTTATATTTTAATAATTTAATGGAACTATTCCAACGTCAATGGATAAAAATGTCATAAATATTATATTTTAGGGTGTATATTGGTTGATAAATTCTAAAAAAAAGGCTTATACACATGTTTTAAACATGTCTAAGGCATTTTTACCATTATGTTTTTAAATTTTACTCTTTTACTTTTAAACTATTTAACTTGTTTTTAACTAAGTGATTTTATGTCTTATTAAGAATATATAATAAACCATATAACCAAATTTGGTTATGATAGAAAAAAATTAAAATATTTTTAATTAAATTAAATTTATAAATATTATAATATTAAATTTTAAAGTAAAAAAATTATGTATAGAAATTCTGTTTTATTGGAAAATTGACATTTTGATCATTATATGATTCTCAATCTTAGTTAGTATTGATTACTAAATTAATGCATGTTAATATTTTTATTTATGTTTTTATAAATCATATTATATTAATTACTTCAGGTATTTAAATTTAATTGAATCGATATAAATTCCTTGATATTAATAAAATAATAATTTTAAAATAATTGTTTCACCATTAATATGGTAATTATCATTAATACTAACAATCTAATTTCATACCTAAAAATGAAATTTGAAATATAATAAAATATAAAAATTATTTTCTAAAATAAAATAATCATTTTATCTGATGAACATTCTATGTGTAGGGAAAATTAATTTTAACATAAGTTCATGTAACGTGCAAAAACCCTTTTTTAAAATTTGATTTTATGAAAAATAATTTATGATTAGGATAGAGTTATAAATTTAATTGATTAAAATGAATTTTAAATAATTAATATAATTAAAATAGTATTTATTTTAAAATAAAATAAATAAAAAACTTTATTTCATCATGTTATAATTAATTAAACAAAACAGTCATAAAACAACATTTATTTAAAATGCTACATAAATTTTCAAAATGTTGAGAATGATATTATAAATTATACATAGTATTTTAAAATATATTGTTATAAATTATAGTATATAATTTTATAATATTTTTTAAAAATAAATCATTGTATTTGTAAAATAAAATAATTTCATAAAAGAAACCACAATAATAAAACTGGTATTTTCACTATTCACTTAAAAAGAACATGCTTTGGAAAAATCTAAAAAATTAATTTTAAATAAATATGAATATGATAAATAAGGAAATGATATTACTTTTTTAAAATTCACATTATAAAATTTATAAATTTTAAATTTAATTTAAAATTTGGTAAAAACTATTTTTTATTGAAAAATGGCCCTTTGTATATTATCTGTTCTTCTTCTTATTTATTATAAATAACTAATTAAATGAGTGTTAATCGTTAATTCATATAAAAATATATTATGATTTAAAAGAATTAAATTTAAAAACAAATATTTCATTAGTTTCTAAGTTACACTAGTTGAGTCTATATTTAAAGTGAACTTTATTATATATATATATATTTATATTCATAATCCTATTACTATGGTTTATACCAGCCAATTATATGGTTTCCTTACAACTATCCATATTTTTTGGGTTTTTTGTGATGTGGAGCAAGTCATAAAACACATTAATTATTTATGGAAAATATATTGTGAAATATCAGGTCATTACATTCGACCCCTTTAAATAAATCAAATCCTCGCAATTTAATTATCATTTAATTTTATGAAAAATAAAGTTAGATAAAATATTAATAAGACTCAAGACATTTTCTATAATGATATTTGATCTTCAATATCATAGGGAACACTATAAAACAATTATCTTCCCTAACCATTTCAAGGAAATGTATCTCGTAACTACATATTAAGACCCATATGAAAGAATCTATTTTCTTCTTAGATAATTCATAGTTGACCTTGCACAAATAGATTTTCATTGTTGATAAATAATGTGTTTTCCCCTATTATAGAAATTAATGTGAAGTCAAATTTAAGATATCCATTCTATTTCGAAAATAAAGTCAATTTTTTAGAGGATGGTTTTATGATTTGCATTAATTTTATTTCCAAAAACATAATAATCATACCACTAAATGTTTTTCTAAAAATAAAAAACATCGAGGGTGTTGACTTTATGTTCTTAGAAAACATCCTAGATATAATGGGGTTGATAAAACTATAATACATACACCAATTTGGGGTAGAGGGTATATGAGACCTAATTACCACTATCCTCTTCATCAATATTCATTGTATAGGTTAGTCATTACTCCATTGGTATTATAGGTTTTAGATTCCAACCATCCTAAACAATCCTAGGATTATTTCATTAACTTGGATAATGAACATGTTCTCCACACATAAGACATTGAATTGTTAGTGGTTCCCTTGGGTGAGTTCTATCTTTTTTCTCATGTTAACTGAACACTTCATTTTCCTATGATATTTTGATGCTCGATGACCCCCTTTTCCACAAGTAAAGCATCTATCAGTCCCCTTAAGGAACTTCCCTTATCATATCTTCTAACTTTTTACATATAATAAATTTTAACATTTTTCCTTCATAATATTTGTTAATAAATCTTTCATGAGACTCCATATTTCACTTATTTGGTGTGCTAGTGACTTTAACTATGTTTACATTATTAATCATATTTAATGATATATGATTTATAATAACCATAAGGTTTCTCATTATAACTATAATTCTAATGGGTTTTTTGTCAATGTAATATTAGCATTATCTGTTTCACACATGGATCCTTCTTGTTATGATCATTACTAAAACAAAAATATATTACATGAGTGATAAAACATTAATAGTATGGGGAAATTATCATAATCACAAAAGGAATTCAACTATAAAACATCTTGTTCTTTTATATTTATGTATTGTCCAATAGTTTAGTTTGTTCAACCTATTTCAATATTAGTTTCATGTAGGTTACTTTAAGTTGGTTTATCTTATGATTCTCAACCTAATAAATAAAATAAACTAGGAAATAAATCCTTAATAATGGTTTTTAAAGAGAATTTAATTAACTAAATCATATCACTTGGGAGTTTCAAATTAGGTGTGAAATAAGGGCCATTCACTATGAACTTGAATGGTGGTTGATATACACTCAACCAACTCTTTCCAGGGTTATTACCCCTAGATGCATCTATAAAAAAAACTGCATCCAATTGTAGTGTCTGGTTAGGAATGTATTATTAGAAAACTATCTACTCAAGAATTTAACAATATTTTAGGGTATCATCCAATACTTAGACTTATCTTCTAGGTTTTTAAAAAGGTTTTATAACTCTAAAACAAAAGGTAACTAAAATAATATTTAAAATTAAATAAATCATGAACTAATACCAACTGAAGAAACCCAATCTAAACATGACATAAATAATGGATTAATCTTTAAAATTGAATAAGACGTCTCATGAACAATTATGCAACCAAAATACCGAAAGGGTATCTTGATTATTATTTATATAGAAAATTTATTTTAAAAAACCATTTCAAAATTTAATCCATAATAAATCTCATATAAAACCTTATTATACATATCACATAATAAAATCATCTTCATAACCTGGGGATTGAAAACATAATAAAGGGGTGAGCTCAAACGTTCAGTAAGGAATAATAAAAGAAAGGTCATAATGATTAGATCATAATTGTATAGAAAATAATTAATATGGAAAAATATCTAATTGGAAAAAATAAATCAAAAAGTGTTAATGATAAACATAAAATATAGACATAAAATCTTAAATGATAAAATTTTTACCATGAAATACTACAAAATAGGCCTTTGACATCGTTAAATTATCCATTGTCCATTTTCATCACAAAAAAAAACTAATTATAAGAGCATGGTTAAAATCCCATAGATTTTATCATTTCTTCATTACGCATTGATAAATGACCTCCTTTATCATTAATTTTATTTAGCACCAATAAAGGTACCTTTTATCAGTTCTACTAAAAGAACTGATAAAGTGTTCCTTTATTAGTGATAAAAAAGATGTAATAAAGGAACACTTTATCAGCACTTTAAATAGAACTTATAAAGTATATTTTTATCAGTGATTTCCATAGAACTAATAAATGATATCTTTATCAGTGATTTCATTAAATCTTACAAAGGGGCATACTTATGTAGCATCCTATTAAAATTACAGTACACTACAATAGAAAAAAATACTGAAAAAAACTGCAAAAAACAAGTTTCAAATAAAAAATTTAAATGAAATAAAATTTACAACACAAATATAATAAAAAAACAATATATTATATAAATTTTAAGAATTTGTTTGTGAAATTACATGAGTAGGTATAAAGTATCACATACATTCAAAAACATCACTATTCCTTTTTCTTTGTCCCCCGACCCCCAGTCATGATATTGCCGAACAATCCACCCCATCTAGAGAAAAATAATGCATCTATATATCAAAATAGTTATAATGTTAGTAATAATATAAAAATATAAATTAGACACAATTTGGAAATTTTAAACTAAAAATATATAATTAGATTCATACCAAGCACACTGGTTATTTTATTGAGTTATAGTTGATTCTTACACATCATACCATTTCTTGTTGTTCTGAAAAGCAGTTCCTCTTATATTGTCTCTCATATTTTCTGATAAAAAACTCACTATGGATGGGATCCAATTTAAGAGGTCTTTCTTTTATAACGTTCCTTCAATTTCCACACCATATTTTTTTCAATCATTATCACTATTGAGCATTTTTTTTATTTAATAATTTCGTTAATTTCTTTTTGTTTTTCATGCTCACAAAAACCCACATTTATGTTACTAATAAAGTTTATTTTAAGTGAATTTTAGGAAGATAATATTCATTAGAGTATTATTTATATTATGGAAGTGTACACAAGTCTCTAATCCATGGGAAAATATTTTTTTATGTTTTCTCGATGTGTTTGAAATTATTATGGAAACATTATTCATACCCTAAGTTAGTAAGAATAATGTATGGTTTATAAACCCTATGTTTGGAAGAAAAATATGAATCATATATGTTATTCTATTGGAAAAGTATGGATCAACAGTCCTATATTTGGAAGAAACCCTATGTTTGAGGATTAAATATATGGTTCATCAACGCTATATTTTTAAAAGACTATATATTATCAACCTTACTTTTTCAGTTTTTCATTATGTGAAGGAACCATACATTTGACTAATCAACAACAGAGTTTTAAATTAATGATATTTTTTGTGTTTTATACAATAGTATTTACAGAATTAAATATCTTTTTGAATATATTTTATGATCGATTCAAAGGATTGTATTCAAAAAATTAAAATTTTCCTATTTCTAAGGGAGTTATGAATCTATGTGAATTTTTAAAATTCTAATGATCACAATTTTTTTTGGCGATATTCTTGGATATGTTAAACCAAAAGAAATATAAGTTTCTTTTTTTAAGTAGAATGAGTATTTTAATTTTGAATATATAGGTTTGAGGTCTTTCTATATATATAACTGTTGTAAATGAAAAAATATTGAACATCTTTATTACTATAATTAAGATACACTTTGGAGACATACATGTTTTTATCTATCTGGTCAACCTCCTATTGTTTCTATCACTACTATTGTATTTTGTTGTTACTTATTCTTTTTCAATTTTAGAAATCATTTTTCAAAGTTACACTTTGGCGAAATACATGTTATTCATCTATTTGGTGTTTTTTCTATCGCTATTTAAAAAAATCCTATCCAAATATTGAAGATTATTTTGATGTTTTTGTAAATTTTTAAGATCAAAAACATACGTCAGCTGCATGTTACAACTATGAACAAAACCTTTTTTTCTCAATCAAATCATTATTTTTTTGGTTTATTAGAGTATGGATTGCTCAGACTTAGTCACGGTGGTAAAGGAGCATCAAATTCTTGGACAAAGATGTGGATTTATAGTTCCCTGTAAAAGAACCAGAAGGCCTTGTAAAATCCTTATTGTAAAGGTATCGATTGGATATAATTAGTTGTGTAAGTCCCTAGTAAAAAAGAATACTATAGAAAATCACAATCCTTTATGATAGAGCATTAGTGGAGTGGACTATGAGATCTTTGTTCCTTGAAACACTATACATTGTTGTGTTATTTTATTTATTTATTTCCACTTCTCACTTATCTTAAAGAAAGAAGAAAAATAATCACTTCATATCCAGAGGGTTATTTTGAATCCATCGGTGGTTTTAAAGAATCAAAATCCACCCCCATTATGTCTTCATCATAATCATTCTGACCTAACAAGTGGTATCAAAGGAAGAGATTTATTTACATATTTTTTTGTAAATACTTGAAAATTATTCTATTTCTATTTGATATCAATAAGTAATATAAGAGGTTTGACACTATTTCCAAATCTATGATTATTATATTTGATTCAAACAAGTGACTTACAATTTTGGATTCTTTTGATATATAAAAGGTATCATTTAGATTGAACAATACTATGTTTAAGATTCAGATGAATAAAAAATCTTGAAATGGATGATCTTAAAGAATTTATATCAATGATATATTCTCCCTACTTTAATGGTGATAATTATAGATGCTATAAATCTCGTATGATTATTTATTTGAAAAAAATATCAGAATAAGAATTTATTTAATTTTGTTCAGTCCCTATGAAATTACTAAGGAAGATATTGAGAAATGGGATGACCAAGAAAAATAATATGGTCTTAATTCAAAAGCAATGAATGAATTTTTTTATGGTGTAAGGACTAATATGTTTAATAAAGTTTCTCAATGTGATATTTTATATGAAATGTGGCATACTATTTTTGTTTCCTATGAAGGAACTAACAATATCAAAAAACATAGATACAATACTAAAAAGTTAATGTTTGATACTTTCAGAATGGATGGAGATGAAAATTTCAAACATATGAATTGAAGATTAGTAAAAATTGTCAATAATTTTTCTACTTTGGGAAATCTAGTATATCGATCACATTATGAATTAAAATTACTTATAGTATTACCCTCTAAGAGGAATGGAATATTTTCCACTATACATTAATTCATACTGGTTAAAGAATTATCAATAAAAGAACTAATTGGAACTTTGATGATGTATGAAGTTGAAATGAAGGATAAAGCTAAAAATGATATCAAACATGAAGAAGATGCTATAAAAACTACTATGGATGAATCATCTGATTAAATTCATCTATATTAGGATAAATATCTCTCAAATATTTTCAAATGGTTTGAAAATAAAAATAATAAAATAAAGAAAGGGATTAAGGAGAGTAGATGTTGTGATTTCAAAGAGAAAGTCCATACAAAGGGTAACTAAACTTTACTTAAATCTCAAAGGAAAGACAATTATAAAATGAAATTTAAGAAAATTATGAAGGCTAATTAAACTAATTCTTCAGTTTCAAATGTTGAATCTTCTTCAAGCTCTAAATCTAAACATAAAAAAGTGATATGTCTTATGACTCATACTGATAAGGTATAGTCTTCTTACTCTAGAATATTTACCTTTAAAAAACTTAATTATGATGAATTAAATAAATATGTATTTATTATTTAAGAGAAATTTTAATCCATAAAGGAAGATCATAGAAAACTTAGAAAATCTTATGATGCAATTTTTTAAATAAAGAACGTTTGCTAAAAAAAATTGCATATTTAAAATCTAATTCTTCCAAAATTTCATGTAATTTTCATGAAACTAAAATTAAATAATTATAGGTTGAATTTGATACTCTAAAAAATCCTATAGTATTATTATCAAAGTAGAAAATTATTTAAATCAAATTCTTAATAAAAATAAAATTCACAAAGGAAAACTTGGTATAGGTAGTAATGTTGAACAACCAAAAATATATAGGAATTATTTCATTCTTGAATCAAATATCCAAATCATGTTAAATGTTAAATGTTTTTATTGGGTAATTAATGGACATTATGCAAATGAAGGTTCCTTTATAAAACATAAATTTATTGGTATTGAGATTTTTTATTATTCAAAATAATTATTTACCATGAATAGTAGAATCTCTACACAAAATAAACAGATTTGGTTACCTAAAATTTTAGTTGATAACATGGTCAGACCCAAAATCATATGGGTACCAAAATACACTTATATTTGATGTTTTGTAGGAATACAATACTGAAATACAATGTTAAATTACTAAAGTGGTCATCTGATTATTATAAGGAAATCTCTACCAAATGAGTGATCAACTCTAAATTAGTTCATTATCAAAAAATCCTTAGAACCAGAACTTATAATCCAGGAAGTTTTTCAATGCTATTTTTATAAGAAATTTTTTATTGCACTAATTATTTTATATAGGGGAGATATATTTTTTATATTTAATTGTTAAATATTTTCTCTTTAAATAATGTTGCTAAAACATAGTTTATAAAATTAATTAATTAATTGCTAAAGTTTGTCTTTAAATAATAATAAAAATCTCTAGAAAATAGAGTAATTATTTAATTCTAAATAGGTTTGTGAAAAAAAATATTATTTATTTATTCTTTTAAACCTATTATTGTCTTTAAATTTCATGTTCTTAGAAATTTTATTTAGTTATGTAACATTTTCAATCAGAATAGGTTTCCTAAGTAAAATTTATTTTAAAATTTTAAACTATGGAATGATTATCCTATATTTTTTTCTCACAAATTTGAAGAATAATATGCAAATTGTCAAAAAAAAATCATCTTACTTCATAGAATACTAGATTCTTCTTCTCAAAAACCTCTAAAATTATTTATCCACATTCGTCTAAATATATTGTTCAAAGACTTCAGAAATTAGTTTGAGAAAAATGAAGCGATCAAGAACTTCAAGTTCCGAAGAAATACTTTCTCAAAAGAAAAAAACACATTCATTCATCTAATCTGTTAAGAGAACAGTTAGTTTTTAATGTTAAGGATTCATTTGAAAAATATTTTTCAAAAGGAAAGGAATCTCATCAATTTGAAGAACTATAAGTTTCTTCATCTCAAATGTCTAAAAGTTAAATGTCTTCTGAATAGATTATGTTTAAAGTTAGTACATTGAATGAAGAAAAGGTGAAGTTTTATGCTCATTAGAATGTGTCGAGAAAGTCATATGAAGAGTTACAAAAAGTGTCATTTTTTAAAGCAGTTTTTGATCCATTACAAAGAGAGTATTAGAATATGAAATAAAGTTAAATTTCAAAAGAATACTTTGAATAATTTAAAATATAAATGATAAGATAAATGGTATTACTCAGAAGGGAAACTATTACTAAACTGGATCTTGGTGAACTAAAAGATTTTTTCCTTAAATAGTTTTCTTCCTCTTAGATGTATCAAATATATACAGACGTTCAAAGAATAATAGAAAAATTGTCAAAAATTTTAGTAAATTTAGATTAAAATGTTCAAAGTTTGGAAAGTTTGAATGATCCATATAATCCTTGATAAAACCCCATTTTTTCCTTTATATATATAGTTTATTTAATATCTTATATATCATTTTGTTTAAATATTATGGTAATTAAAAATACATGTTATAAATTGTTTTGTAATTTATTTTCAATGTTTTATAATATTAAGATTTTATATAAATGTTTATGTTATATAAGCATGTTATACATGGTAAATTAGTCTATTACTGTAAGTAATAAATAATTATACTAAAAGATTAAAATGATTTACTAAATTATTAAATGTTAAAAAATTAGTTGAAAACCCTTCATTTCTTGAAAATATTTTAATTCCTTGGATATATTTTCTAAATATGCCCAGTCTTAGGGAGAATTGTTTTAAATATTTTATTATTATGGATTGAATTAAATGGTTTAATATATTCATTAGAAACTCCTATTATTCATTGAATAATATCTTGCATATTTTTATGGCTCCTTGATTGTATCATTTTATCTTTTTAAAAGGAATCATGAATATAAGAGGAGTTTTTATTACTATCTACATTTAGAATATATTTTTCTCAAAAACACATCTTTTGATGTCACAAAAAGGGGGAGAATTTTATATGGGATAATCTTATATGTGATATTTATATTAAATGGGATATAAGGGAGAAATGTGTTTATAATTTATTTATTTATATTTTTGTAAATTTCTTCTTTTAATTAGTTTTATAATTTTAATATTTATTTTATGTGTTTTGTGATCATTAAAATGGGGGAGTTTTTTTAGCACGTATTGATTCAATTTTTTATTATTATTTTGATTCTAAAAAACACTCACATTTATGTTACTAATGAAGTTGATTTGAAGTGAATTTCTAGAAGTTAATATTTTTTAGAATATAAATTTCTATTCAGGAAGCGTACACAAGTCATTAATCAATGAGAAAATATTTTTTTATGTATTTTGGACGTGTTTTAAAGTATTATGGAAAAAATTTCATACCCTAAGTTTGTAATAATAATGTATAGTTTTGAAACCCTGCGCTTGGAAGAAAACATATGGATTAAATGCCCTACACTGTTAGAAAATTATGGATCAATAACCCTATATTTTGAAGAAACCCTATTTTGAGGATTAAAAGCATGGTTAATAAACCCTACGTTTGTAAACAATTGTATGTTTTCAACCTTACTTTTAGAGTTTTTTTATGAAAATGAACCCTACATTTGACTAGTCAATAATGGAGTTTTAAATTAAATATATTATTGATTTTTTTTGAAATGGTTTTTACAGATGTAAATATCTATTTAATGCTCTTTTACAAACGATTCAAATGTTCTCGTATTGAAAAGATTAAATAAATCTTATTTATAAGGGAGTTACGACTCTTTGTGAATGTTTGAAATTAAAATAATCGTGATTTTTTATGTGATATTCTTGGATTTTTTTCAACTAGAATCAAGATAATTTTCTCTTGTTAAATAGCAAGAGTATTTTCATTTTAAAAAATATAGGTGTAATATCTTTCTATATATAGTACTACTGTAAATGAAAAAAGATCCTATATCTTTATTATTAAAAATATGCTATACTTTAGAGACATACTTGTTTTGATCTATTTGTTCAAATAACTGTTCTTTCTTTCATTAATACTGTATATTATTATTATATCTTCCTTTTCAATTTCAACATAGAATTTTTAAAAGTTAAACTTCAGAGAAATGCATGCCTTTCATCTTTATAGTGTTTTTTCTATCACTATTTGAAGAAAAAATATACAAATATTGAATATTATTTTACTATTTCTATACATTGGTGAAGATTAAGCACATTTTCCAGTTTCATGTTTCAACTATGAACGAAACCTATTTTTCTAAATCAAATCAATCTATATTGATTTAATAGAGTATTGGTTGCATGGACTCGGTCATGGTAGTAATGGATTATCATATTTTTGTAATAATATATGGATTTATGGTTCCTTATAAAAGAAATATAATTCCTTCTAAAATACTTATTGTAAAGGTATCAATTTCCTATACTCATTTGTGGAAGTCCCTTGTAAAAGTAATTACTAGTGAAAATCACCAAGCTTGATAGGAGAGGATTTATAGAGTGGACTAGGTGATATTTATTCCCTAAAATACTATACATCATTGTGTTCTTTTCTTTATTTGTTTTCATTTTTCACTCATATTAAAGAAATAATGAAAACAATAACTTCTTATCAAGAGGGTTATTTTAAATCTTTTTAAGGTTTTAAAGAATCAAAATTCACCCCCTCTTATGAATTCTTCACAATAATTCATAACTAACAATGTTTATGAAAATTAACTAAATAATTATAATACAAAAATTATAAGGAAATAAATTAATTAATATCAGATAAAATTGTATGAAAACAATTTGATCTTGTTTTCTCGGTTTTGGTGATGTGATGCATGTTTTAAACAAAAATGACACTTATATATTGAAAACATACACATTGAGTCATACTGACCACATCATATGTTATATTGAAGTACATTAAATTTCTATATTTTAAAAATTAATTATGGATTTCCCTATATTATCAAGACAATCTGAGTTCATTTTCTTGGTTTTCAGTGAGTGACATGCATTTTTAACTAAATTTTCAATTTTAAACTAATAAAAGAAACTTTGAGATATACTAGGCACGCCATGTATTGGATTGAGGTGAGACTGATTACTCTACTTCACAAATGAATTATACTTTGTTTTCCAAAAATATAAAAACAATCAGAATGCATATTCTCAGGTTTGAGTATGTGGCATGAATTTTCAATTAAAATGTCAATTTTAAATTAAAACAACACAATTTTAGTAATATCAGTCCCACTATGAATAAGATTGAGGTTTGGATGGTTCCTACACACCAAAAATGACGTATGGATCAATATTCTAAATTATGAAAACAATCTGAATTCATTTGATTATTTTTTAGAATGTCACTTATTTTTTTTCTAAAATGTCATTTTAAAATGAAAGCATACACTTTGATACATATTGGTCACACCGTGTGTTGGTTTTATGTGAAAATAATTCATAAAAATCATAAATGAATTATGAATCATTTTACTAAATTATCAAGACAATCCAAGAGTGTTTTCATGGTTTTCAATGAGTGGCACATGTCTTGAACTAAAATTTCAATTTTAAAAAGATAACGGACACTTTAAGTAATATCATGCACACCATGTATCAGATTTAGGTGAGGCAATTCCTACACATCAAAAATTACTTATGGATTGTTTTTTCTAAAGTATAGAATCAATATGCATTCATTTACATGTTTTTGAGTATGTCACTGTTCTTTTTTTCTAAAATGTCAATTTTAAATAAAAAGACACACTTTGAGTCTACCGGTCACACCATGTGTTGGATTGAGGAGTGTATAAATAATACATGTCAAAAATGACTTATGGATCATTTCTCTAAAGTATAAAAATAATACAGATGTGTTTTCTCAATTTTGAGCATGTCACTTGTAGTTTTTATTAGAATGTCATTATAAACTAAAAAAAATCACTTTAAGTCATATCAGTAACATCTTGCATCATATATATGTGAGGATGATTCCTAAATATCAAAAATGACTTATGGAATACTTTAATAAAGTATAAAATCAATCTGAATACTTTTTCTTAGTTTTGATTATGTTAATTTCTTTTTTACTAAAATGTCATTTTAAACTAAAAACATGTAATTTGAGTTATACCGGTCACATAATGTGTCAGTTTGATGTGAGAATAATTATTACACATAAAAAAGGTCTTATAAATTTTTTTAAAATTTTATCAACACAATACAAGCGTTTTTATTTTCAGTTAGTGACACACTTTTTGAACTAAATTGTCAATTTTAAACTGATAACGGACACTTTGAGTCATATCAGGCACACCATGTATCAGAATGAGGTGAAAATAATCCCTAAATGTCACCAATGACTTATGGATCATTTTCCTAAGGTGTCAAAACAATCATAATTCATTTTCTCGGTTTTTAGTATGTTACTTGTCGTTTTTACTAAAATGTGAATTTTAAATAAAAATACACCCTTGGAGTTATACCAGTCAGATTGAGGTGTAGATAATTCCTACATGTCAAAAATGTCTTATGGATCATTTTTATAAATTATAAATACAATATGAATGTGTTTTTATCAATTTTGAGTATATTACTTGTGGTTTTTACTAAAATGTGATTTTAAATTGAAAACACACACTTTGATTCATACTGGTCACACCATGTGTTATATTGACGAGCATCTAATTCCTACATATCCAAAATGACTAATATATTGTCATCATAAAGTATAAAAAAAATCCAAATGTGTTTTCTCAGTTTTGAGTATGCCACTTTTTGTTTACTAAAATATTATTTTAAACAAAAAACACACACTTTGAGTCATATCGGTCACATATTATGTCAGTTTGAAATGATATTGATTCCTAAATGTAAAAAAACTTATGAATTGTTTTAAAAATTATCAAGATAATCCGAGCATATTTTCTTAGTTTTTAGTGAGTTACATGTGTTTTAAAATAAACTTTCAATTTCAAACTGATAATGGACACTTTGAGTCATACTGACCACATCATGTGTCAAATTGGAATTCAGTAAATTCTTACACGTGAAAAATGAAATATGGATCATTTTACTAATATTTGAAAACAATTTGAGCTTGTTTTTTCAGTTTTGATCATGTGACATATGTTTTTAACTAATGTGTAAATTTTAAAAAATAAGGATCAGATAAAAATGATAAGGAGAATAACTAAAAAAATTAGATAAAATGATGAGAAAATTAACTAAATAAGTAGTAGTAATTAATATATTCATGATTTTTGTATACATTATGTCACCATGTATTCTGCTCATTCATTTATAAAAAAATTTATTTCCTCTATTATAATTCTCCTTGAGAAACAAATCAATAATAATATATAAGCATTATGATACTAATTCTTTACACACCAAATGCAATTTTTAAAGTCATTACCCATACTATAATAAACACATACAAGGTAATCACCTAAATTTGACGTCGGAAAAAATTCTAACACCATGTATGCTTCCCACTCATCTCTAAACAAATTTACTTCTTCTTTTGAGTATAAAAGTTTTTATAAATCTTGGTATTACTGATAAAATACAGACAAATAGTTTTTAAGAAATATTTTAAATTAAATTAAAATTAACTTTATAACATTCCTCTTAGAGGATGATGGCCTTTCATGGTTTATGATATCTCTCATAAATTTGAAAACATAATATCCAAAATCTTTATTGTTATCTTTCATTGGACACAGTAGAAACATTGACCAAAATAATTAAATAGTTCTGAAATATTTTTTGATAGTTAAATATTTCTATATATACCTTAATCTATTTCCATTTGATGTAATCCACGTGCTTCTTATATTCATTCACTAATGACACACCATGAATTATCCTATATTTTGTGATCACCCTATCATAAAAAAATTCTTGTTATAATGTAGACATAAAAATTTAATTATGATTTTATCTATAAAATTTTGATTGGAGTGATTTGAAAATTCACAATACACATCACATGTGGTAATTGTGTGGGGTATCTATGAATTGGATCCAAAAAATTAATATTTAGGGTATTAAAATTGATTGAGACCAACATCAAAAGATTCCTAAAAAGAAAAAAAATATTGAAAAAATAAAAACATATTTTATGTGATTAGATTGTAGATTTTTACCTCTGCATTGTAGGAATCAAAAAGAGTTTGTAAACAATTATTTTTTCTCAAATGCATCATTTAGTGCATATTTTTTCTTATCAATTTCTTCCTTCTACAAAAACATATCTTGTATATAAATGATATAGGGATTAATGAATAAAAATATGTATTCCAACGATTTGCCATTTATATTGTAGTAATATATGTTACTATAAAAAATATAAATAGTTATTAATTTTAATTAACATGTTAGATCATTTTTTTGACAGGCATATTATGAAAATTTACCTTATAAATAATCACAATTGATACTCTCATCCATTGAAACTTGATAATATCATTTATATTCTTGATACCAACCACGTATATAATGAAATTTACAAATATTTATTCTTTATATGAAATATAGTACATATCTCCATATTTGTATATGTTTTCTTCATGGACTTGTAATTATAATATATGATGCAATGTAATTGGAAGGGAGAAGGTACTCCCAGAAGGTCCTTTTTGTTTTCTTTCTTGATTCACTGGATTATCTTGATTGGACATTCTGTTTTCCCATTGTTTTATCTATCAGTAGTATCATACCTCACTTTAGACCTTTTTTCATCAATTGTTATAGGTTTTTTTAAAAAAAATTTATTAAGTACATACATTATGTGTCTTTAAAGATTATATGACCATGCTATGAATGTTCCAATAACATCATTGAACATTTTAATATCAGGATCACCAAGTTGAACAAGAAACTCAACACTCGGATCTTAATCTACTTTAATCCCCACTCTCATGTGATCTTTTGGGAGTTCTTTGTTGTGTAGTTTGTCTCTGAAGATATTAAACACCATATCCATCAAAAATGTTGTTTTGTATCACATAAAACTTATATTTTCTATTAGTCTACCAAACCAAAACAGAAAAAAATATCATTCAAAGTATCTATTTGTGCATGTAGTCCTTCGATCATCTCATATGTATCTCCTTGAAGCTTTTTCTTCTCAAAATATGTTTGAGGAGACACCCAAAACCTATACCTATAATGCAACCATATTTTTTCAGGCACTTAAAAGTTACTGAAAGTAGTTTTTCTTTGTTACGGTCCATATTGGTTCTTGTTTCTAAACCATATAAATAATATATGACCATAAATAGATATTTTTATATAATACTAATATAAAGAATAATGAATTACTATTATGTCATATATACACATGGTTCCCTATATTCCTTTTATTTTTTCATCAACTAGTTTACCCTCATTATTTACACGAACCTCATTCTATATCACATGACATGGGATGGAAGTGGATTCATATTTTTATTCATAAATCTACATGCAAACAAAGCAACATATGTTGTTTTTTATCACATAAAACTTATTTTTTTTATTTAAAATACATACCATTTTATTCTCTAGTAACGTGTACCCCATCATTATTTTTCTATAGGGGTACATTAGTTTTGATGCATGTTTTTTATTTTCATAAATCCTTTTATATTTTATAAATTAAATTTTTTGAATCAAATAAGATAAAATAAATAATTTCAAATAATGTATTATTTACTAAAATTTTATTGAAATGATTTATCATCACAACGACTGATGAAAGAATTCCATGTTTCCTACTTTATAATGTTTTCATATGTTACTAGTGGATGGGGATTTAATTTCCCCTCATTATCACTAGGATTAAACTTGGTAAGAATATTATAGAAGCCTCTGTAGGATTTTATATTAGCTGTTAAGACATATTTCATTTGGGAATCATCTAAAATAAATGACCTCTTAAAGGAATAATTAGAATTAAATCAATGTTTCATTATACAATTTTTTGATGAAATAGAGAAATTATATCTTAAAATTACCATAATATAATCCCAAAAGGGTTTCCTTTGTTATAGGATAGACATAGAACCAAAAGTATATATTAATTATCCCATTCATCCCCATTGTGACCCCAACATAACTAATGAACATTGACATTTTGGGGTCAATAAGTTCACCGTGTTGATTCCAGGAAACATCAAATTTTATACCCTTACTTCTTTTCATGATAATATTTTTCAACACTATGATGAATCATAGTTCTTGTTTTTTCATCAACATGTTATTGACCCCTATGATAATTCAATAGTTTATGCATCAACCGCCTATTTTTTCTTGAGATTGGTAACATAATCATGTGAAGAAGACATTCTATTCATTAGTAGTAAAACATTTAATTTAGATTATGTTAATACATTAGATAATGCATAATATTATGATGAAAATAATAGTATATTAAGAAATAATTTAACATGCTCATTGAACTTTTTTTAAAGATCAAAAAATTTGGATCCTTTATCGAGAATCCAAATCCCCTCTTTATGTTCCCTTATTATGTAAAATAAATTTCCTACATTGGGACCACCATGAGATAATTATGATATCCCAATGAAAGGGTCATCCTCAATTGAATTTTCATCTGAAACTACAATTATTTTGGATTCCAGCAAGATAATTTACCAATTTTGGTTTGTTAGAACTGAGACATAAAATACTTTTACTACTTGTGATTCCATTATTAATGACCCACCATTTTACCATTACATACTAAAATTCACCTTTACAAAGCCCATTTTGTCAACTTTCTCTAAAATCTTGTTGTTAACCCATTTATAAAAAAAATTTGGAACATGAAATATTGTATAATATATATCATATATCTATTTGATAATTCCAAAATATGATATATTCAGATAAATTGAATTTTTATCCTTGGAACCAGATATGTGAATCACTTACACCATAAGCATAACTCTACTATTTTACATGGTGTTGTGGTCATCATGTTATTTTGTATAGAACATATAACCCTTGACTGAAAAACTAGTGTAAGATATAACATTTTCATTTGGTCCCCTAGCTAGCCATCAAAGTTGTTTGACAATTGAATTTGTATTTTCAAATAACTCTTTATAAATATGATCTTGGAACTATCCTATAAAATATTGATTATGTGTATTTTATATCCATACTTTAGCCCTTGATGGATTCAAATATATAATAATTTCTTTGTGGGCTTTAATGTATGGATCAGTATATTAACTATTATGTAAAATGTAAAGGTGTGATTTCTCCCATTCTTTGATGGTAGTTGTAACAACGTATCTTTCATAAATCCATTCACTAATAATACATTCATTGTGACAAGACTTGGGGATACCAACGATATCAATATATGATATAATCGATACAGAATTCAATAGATTCTTCAACAATATATCTTTCTCCAATAAAACATTCTAGATGACTTTGATTCTTGACATACTATTTTAAAATCTTTATATACCATTCAATACGGTACATCCATCTATAATGGAAAGGACCACATAGTTGAACCTATATAACCAATTTAACCATTATGTGGACCATTAAATCAAATAATAATGATGGTAAGAACATCTCTAATTCACATAATATGACTACAATGTCCTTATTCATGATTGGAAACTTCATCGGGTCTATAAATTTACTGCACATGGCTTTGAAAAAGAAGTAGATTCTAGTAAAGGTATTCCTTACATTTTTAGGTAGAATGAAAAATAAAGTGATGAGAATAAAATCTTGCATAAAAACATGAAATCCATGTGATTTTATTCTCTGTAACTTGAAATTAGTTATGGAAACAAAATTATTGATATTTTATGAATACCCCTTTGGAACTTTTATACCATTAAGGAAAATGAAAAATTATAATTTTTCCTATCTTGATAGATTATAATCTATTAGAGGAAGACAATTCCCCCATTTACCCTTCACTAGTACCAACTATTCCCTTATCTCCATGTCAATAATTTTCAAACTAACCTTGATTCTATCTCTTTTTTTTTCTAGGAACATTTATTAATGTGACAATAACACTATCAAACACTTTTTTTTCTACATGCATGACATCAAGAAAATTTCTAACATATAAAAAATTCAAATACAGTGATTGAAAGAAAACGGATCTCTTTTTCCAAATTTATTTCATAAGGTTTTTTTAAAATGGTTTACCAAAAAAAGTGTCCACATCTTTTACTTTATCGAACAGTTGATCACCCAATAGTTAAGATGGTGTTGTACCTTGTTCAGTTTTCCCATCAAATGATGTTGTCCAGGATTTGTATTTATGTCGTCGAGGTAAAAATTTATGATGTATTATAAAAACAATCTTTGAGGAATGTCTCAACCAAACTGAGTGTGTGCATTCTTCAAAAATGAGACACCCCAACATTCCTTTAATTTTATATCCTGAAAAATTTCCATAAGTAGAAAAGTCATTTATCATCCCATAAAATATGTCCCTCAATGTGAATTATTCACTTTTATGAGCATTATACATTATAGCACCTATATTCCACATAAATTTCAGATCTTTGATCGATGGATCCAAATAGACATCTATATCATTACTAGGTTGTTTTGATTCAGATATAAGTTGAGGAAACATAATGTATTTGGGATTCATGCATAACCATGGTGGTAAGTTTTAAATTGCCAACATGACTATCCATATACTTTGATTACTACTCTTTACACCAAAAGGATTTACTATATTCATAGATAACATAAGATATAAGTTTCATGGTTAATTTCCAAATTCAGGATACTCAAAATCAATTTTCTTCTACTAAGGAGAGTGGGTGAGATAATATAGTTTCCCATCATTAATTATTGTGTCTTTGTGCCATGTAAATTGTCTCATAGTTTCCTAAAATCCATATACTCTACTAAACCATGTAATGATAGGAAATTACCATGAAAATTTTAAAGTAATTGATTCATATTTTTTATATCAATTCTGTTGGATTGAATATCTAGATATATATATCTATTAGATGGAACAATAAAAGAGGGGGGTGAATTGTAGGTTTAAAACCTTTGGTTTAAAACTCTTAAGAGATTGGTTTAAATGATCTTAAACTAATACAAATACAAACCCCACAATTGTATTGAATATAAAAGGTATGATGTAATGTAATACTAATGAAATGTAAGACAATTGTATTCAAGATGAACACAACAATCAGAGTAATATAAAGATGAATGATTCTACCTTAAAGCGTATAGAATCAATCAAAACAATATGTAATAGAATGGATGTAATTGAAACAATTACAAATGTATAAGAGATAGAAAAGGAAACAAAAACAATTTCCTTTCTAATACAATTAGCAGCAGAAATGTAAAAGAAATACAATTCTTTTAACCCAAAGAGAAGGGTTATCCGTTCACCTAGGATAAAAGGTCTGTCTCACCAACACCTTGGTGAGCCCTCGATATGAAGATTGGTTTTTCTGTCTACATATCCCCAGCAGCCCTTGAAACGATGATTGGTTTGTCTGTCAGCCTATCCCCGGCAGCCCTCGATACGATGATCGGACCATCTGTCTGCCTATCCCCGGCAGCCCTTGATTTTGTAGGTAATCGGCACCTCTGTCTTTCAATCACTTGAAAGCCCTCGATACGATGATCGGATGCACAAAGCACAAGGAATGAGAGAAGTCACAACATCTCTCTCTAGAACAAAGTATCACAGTTGTATCACGCTTGTTCTCAGTTGTCTATCTTTTCCCTCAGCTTCAAATGACCTCCTATTTATAGGCCTCGGGTTCCAACGGTCACATCTCCTCCAACGGTCATATTTCTCCGAAAAACTCAGAGGGACTTGGACACCTGGCATTATAACGGTCATATTGAAATAGAAAGCATGACATCGTTTTGATTAGTTTGTAACAAACTCAACGACATCGTATTGGTTAGAACAAGATATATGAATAAGATAATTATGAGTACGATTTAAATGAAGCATGTGTTTTTGACAAAGTACCAAAACAAGTATGAAATGAAAGATATGAGTAGCAGAGTTAATACAATTTCCATACTTAGTAATATCATCATAGTCAGTATGATCAGCATGGTCAGTACGATCAGCATGGTCAGTACGATCAGCATGATCAGTACGATCAGCATGTTCAGTACGATCATCATGGTCAGTACGATCAGCATGGTCAATACGATCAGAATGGTTCAGTACGATCAGCATGGTCAGTACAATCAGCATGGTCATTACAATCAGTATGGTTCAGTACGATCAGCATTGTCAGTACGATACGATTAAAAATACATTTGTGATTTCCAAAACAAAATATAGAAGTGAAAAGATAACTTTTAACCCAACAATCTCCCCCTTTTTGGAAAGCACAACACACAAAGTAAATATAACAAGAAATACTTATCTCCCCCTGAGTGATTGGAAACTCTTCTGAATAAGAGATTTGAATACAACTAACTCCCCCTTAGGTGTACTTTCCTGAGGATTGTATTCGTAGATTTCCCTTAAGTGTTGTAAAGAATTTTTCCCTTTTATAGAACATTCTCCCCCTTTGTAAACATTCTCCCCCTTTGTAAACATTCCCCCCCTTTGTAAACATTCTTCCCCTTTGTGATTTACAAAAAGAAAGGAGTAAACTTGAATTATCTGAAAAGGTTATAAAAAGAATACAAGACAATGGATAAAAGATATTTCATTACAATAACAAACAAGACCAAACTTAAAAACAAATACAAGTCACTTGTTTTCTATTTCCTTCTCCTTTTTGATCAACTCTTGAAGAACTGCCTTCATCTTTTTTATCTCCTTCTTGTCTTCAGAAATAGCATCACCCTGAGACCTGAGAAGGCCTTGTTGATCGGCAAAGAGTTGATCTTGATTTCTGATTGTATCTTCCGGAACTTTGATTACTTCTTCAAGATTATCAATTCTGTTTTGAAAATTCTCCTTATCTTTGGATAACACAGAATTTTGTTTCTTCAATAAAACCACTTCATCCTTGAAAGTTGAAACCTTCGAAAACTCAGCTTGAAAGGCATTCATTCTCTCCTTCAAGTCATTTACTGAAGGAACATCGGCTCGTTGAGAAGAAAAAAGATTCAACCTTTCAATTGTATCTTTATCCAGCTTATTGAAAGAAATTGCAAGCTCATTTTACAACCTTCTTATATCTTCAATTGCTAACTCATGATCATTGGTTGAGCTCTCTGTTTTGTATGACCACTTGGTCATCTTATTGTAGGCCTTCTTATGGGCAGCCGAACTTTCTGAAAGGACCTTCAAATCGGCTTTGACTGACAAAACATTCTTTCTCAATTCTTTTACAGAGCCAAAATTCTTATTTTGATTGTCAGTAATGAAATCAATTTTCCCTTCCAGCCTAGGGAAATAAGGAATGGTATTCTCAACCCTTCTCAACACATGAACAATGTAATCACTCTTCTTGAGAGATATTGTATGCTATGAATTAGTATCTTCATCGTATGAAGCCAGTTCATTTGATCGGCTTGAATCTACAACTGGCTATTTTCCTTTTGCTTTTTTTTCTGCTTTCTTTCTTCTTCCACTTTGTCACTAATGACAACAATCTTATCAGTGTGAGAGGATTCAGCACCTTGCTTATCTTGGGACGAAATTCTATTTAGATTTTGTGCTTGATCGGCATGGGGGACTTGTTGAACACCTTCACTCAGCTTTTAAACCGATTCCTCCCTACTTTTCTTCGAACTTTGAAGGAATTCTAAAAGAAAATCTCCTTCCTACTCTTCCACTTCTTCTATCTCTTCCTTCATTTGTTTTCCTTTTTCTTTCTCAGGAAGACTCTGTACGATGGGCTCTTGATTCACTTCTTCTGTCAGTTGAGCACTAGCATCCTCAACCATTTTCAAGACTTTAGAGATATCAAGGTCTTGAGCCTTCTTTTTCAAAACAGTTTTCTTATTATTTTCAGCCTTAAGGGTTTCTTCTACCCTTATTCTTTCTGCAAAAGCCTCAGCCGGGTCAAGACCGAACTTTGTATCACCTTCCTTTCTCTGTTCCTTATCCTTTCTCCATTTGGCTACAACCTCCTTACTGTATTTTGGCTTTTTCTTAGGCTTTGAGCTAGTTTGAGGATCAGACTTTTGAGTAATACCAGTAGATTGAAAATCTTTGGCTGGTATAGGTGCCGATTGATTCTGAGGAGATTCAACTTAGACATCCTTAACAAAAAAGTTTTGAATTCTGATCAAAACAAACATTCAACTTATTCATGGTACTTTTTCTAATCCAGGAAGGTTTTAGATCTATCAGGGTTCCTTTGAAAGGGATGTTTCAAAACTTCATACTCTCGAGAATAAACATTGTAAGAATGGCTGGATACATAATCAAATGAAATTTGATTGCCCCTGACTTTACATTATTAATTGTTTCGAAAACATACCCCATGAGATTCACTTTTCTCATGTTGACAAGATAGTCCAACATGAAGATATCAGATACTTTCAGAGTTTCTCTATCCCCTCTTCTTGGGATAAAAAAACCTTGCATCCATAGAGTTACAAACCGATTGTCCGGAGAAAGATGAGCCACTTTTCTCTTCTCTTCATTTATAAAAAACAAATACTTTTCATCACTTTATCTATTAAACATACCGACTTCCTATGGTAGTTTATGATATGGAAAAAAAGAATCCCCTTAAGTTGGGACATTCAGAAAATGAGCCGCTTGTTTCACAGACATAGAAAACATTCTATCGTACACAGTAAAATTGATTGTCATATTCTTGTCAAAAGATATGGTTTTATAAAACTGACAAACTTCATCAAAGATAACAGGGTCTTGAGAAACAGGCTTTTCAACACACAGATGCTCCCATCCTTGAAACAAGATAATCCTCTTGATTATAGAATCATACGAATCATAGAAGTCTCGGGAGACTAACCTTTCCCTTAAAAGGTCTTTTTCTGAGAAAGCCTTTGAAGACATATCTGCAGGAGTGTTGGAAGTAGAATGAGACATAAGGATGTTGTCGATGAAAGATCGTATGATGACTTAAAATAATGAGGCAGAGCTTTGATGTAGATCCTGAAAAAAATGATGTGGGTTTGGGGAGGGGGGTATTTATAGGCGATACAGGGATGATCTTTGATCTTCTACGGTCAGGATTAGAGGAAAACACATCAATGGTTAGGATTAAATGAAAGAGAAACAAAATAATAAAAGAATGGAATGTACCTTCCGGAGAACGTAAGGTAGTTGTTGGTTTTAGTAGAGCTAAAAAGAATACACAACCGTACGAAATAAAATAAAACTACATACCGATGGAAAACAAAGTTGTTACCATTAACTGAAAATCCGATGAAAAACAATCTCATTACCATTATCGTTCGATACGATGGAAAAGAAAATCATTACCATCATCGGTCGATACGATGGAAAAGAAAATCATTACCATCATCGGTCGATACGATGGAAAAGAAAACCATTACCATCATCGGTTGATATGATGGAAAAGAAAATCATTATCATCATCGGTCGATACGATGGAAAAGAAAATCATTACCATCATCGTTCGATACAATGGAAAAGAAAATCATTACCATCATCGGTCGATACGATGGAAAAGAAAATCATTACCATCATCGGTCGATACGATGGAAAAGAAAATCATTACCATTATCGGCTGATACGATGTAAAAGAAAATCATTATCATCATCGTTCGATACGATGGAAAAGAAAATCATTACCATCATTGGTCGATATGATGGAAAAGAAAATCACTACCATCATCGGTCGATACTATGGAAAAGAAAATCATTACCATCACCGGTCGATACGATGGAAAAAGTAATACAATAAAACTATCAATACGATAAAATTTTCAATACGATAAACAGAAAAGTAAATGATAAAATTGTTAATACGATAAACAGAAAAGTAAAAACACATACAAAGAGATTAAACAATTTAATATCCTAAGATAAAAAGAACATAGAAAGAAAAATGCCCCCCCCCCTTTCAAAGGGAGTTATTTAATGTTAGGAGAATTGTAAAACATGAAGTAGATATGAATGATTATTTTAATGTAATCATTCCTAGATTCTGTTTTATAAACTCAAACCTATCAGGTAATGGTTTTGTAAAAATGTCAGCAAGTTTTTCTTGCGTTCCAATAAATTGTAAAATGATGTCTCCTTTTTATGTGTGATCTCTAAGAAATTGATGCCTAACATCTATGTGTTTTGCACGAGAGTGATGTGATGGGTTCTTACTAAGAGCTATGGCGCTAGTATTATCACAAAGAATTTGAGTTTTGGAAAAACTCAATCCATAGTCAGTGAGTGTGTGTTGCATCCACAATACTTGAGCACAGCAACTTCAAACTGCTACATATTCAGCTTCAGCAGTGGATAGTGCTACTGAGTGTTGTCTCTTGCAGGACCAAGAAACTAGAGAATCTCCTAAGAAATGACATGTTCCAGATGTACTTTTTCTATCCATTCTACAACCACCAAAGTCAGCATCTGAAAAACTTTTTAAAACAAAATCATTCCCAGAAGAATAAAAAAGACCTAAATCCATAGTGCCTTTTAAATACCGAAAGATTCTCTTTACGAATTTTAAGTGAGACTCTTTTGGATTAGATTGATATCTTGCACATAAGCATACAGAAAACATTAAGTCTGGTCGGCTAGCTATCAAGTATAGAAAACTTCCTATCATACCTCTGAAAATTGTTTGATCTACTGGTTTCCCAGTTTCGTCAGGATCAAGTGTATTTGAGGTACCGATTGGAGTACTAATACTTTTAATTTTGTCATAACCATACTTTTTGAGTAAATCTTTTATATACTTGTGTTGAGATATATATGTTCCTTCTGGTTTTTGAGAAATTTGAAAACCTAAAAAGAATGTTAACTCACCCATCATACTCATTTCAAACTCAGATTTCATTAAATTTGCAAAAGAATCAGTTAAATATTTCTGAGTTGATTTAAATATGATATCATCAACATAGATTTGAACAATCAAAACATTTTTATTTTCCATTTTTATAAAAATGGTTGGATCTGCTGTACCTTTTGTATAATTGTTTTGTAAAATAAATCATGTAAGTCTATCATACCATGCTCTAGGGGCTTGCTTAAGAACATGTAGAGCCTTGGTAAGTTTGAAAACATGACCAGGATGTTTTGGGTCTTGAAAACCAGAAGGTTGTTCGACAAAAACATCTTCTTGAACAAAACCATTTAGAAAAGGACATTTGAAATCTATTTGAAATAGTTTGAAATTGAAATATGTTGCAAAGGCTAATAGAATACGAATAGATTCAAGTCTAGCTACAAGATCATATGTTTATTCATAGTCTATTCCCTCTTGTTGATTATAGCCTTTAGCAACAATTCTTTCTTTATTTCTTACAATGATTCCATTTTCATCACATTTGTTTCTGAAAACCCATTTTACACCAATTACAGTTGTTTCTTTAGGTCTATCAACTAAAGTCCAGACTTGATTCCTCTCAAACTCATTTATTTCATCTTGCATTTCTTTAATCCAATCATCATCACCTAAGGCCTCACTTGGACTTTTAGGTTCAAATTGGGAAAGAAAATCAAGATGTTCTATTTCATTTCTTAAGGAATTTCTAGTCCTTACAGGTTGATTTACACCACCAATGATGTTATCACTGGGATGATTCCTAAGAAACAATTGATTTGGGTTTTGTAAAACATGTTCATCAACATATGGTAGAAAATCTTCTGTGGTAAATGTTTCAGGAATACTTCCTTGAACATTTTCTTTATCATAGTGATCTTCTAATAATGGTTGATAAAAAATTTTAGAAGATACATCCGAGGATGTAGGATTGGGTTGGTTGAAAAAAAAGGATCAGATTCATCAAATTTCACATGTACTGTTTCTTCAACAGTACAAGTATTTTTATGGAAAACTCTATAAGCCTTAGAGGTTGTAGAATAGCCTAGAAAGATTCCTTCATCAGATTTTAGTGCAAATTTATGTAGATTATCTTTTGTATTCAGAATGAATACTTTCCATCCAAAAACTTTGAAGTACGAAACTTTAGGTTTTCGGCCCATCCATAACTCATAAGGGGTTTTATTAAGAAATGGTCTAGTTAAAACACGATTTATAGTATAACAGGCAGTACTAACAGCTTCATCCTAGAAGTGCTTAGCAATTGAGTATTCACTCAACATGGTTCAAGTCATTTCTTGAAGAATACAATTTCTTCTTTCAACAACACCATTTTGCTGAGGAGTTCTTGGAGCTGATAAATTGTGAGTAATACCTTTCTTACTACAAAAAGTTTCAAAATCTGAATTTTGAAATTCACCACCATGATCACTATGAATAGTTATCAATGGTAGGTTTTTCTCATATTTAACTTGGGCTCTAAAAGTTTTGAAATAGGAAAAGGATTCATATTTCTTTGTGAGAAAGTAGACCCATGTAAATCTAGAAAATTCATCAACTAAAACAAATACAAAGTATTTTCCTCCAATGCTTCCAGTTTGTGTAGGACCAAAAATATCCTTATGCACTAGCTGTAAGGAATTAGAAGTTGAAACTTCATTAATTTATTTAAAGCTAGTTTTATGTTGCTTTCCAAATTGACAAGGATCACAGACTTTTGAAGAATCATATCTAAGATCCGGTAGTCCTTTCACAAGTCTTTTCTTTGAAAGTTTACTAAGGTTTCTCAGATTACAGTGCCCTAGTATCCTATTCCATAGCCATGATTGGTCTTCAATAGCACTTAAGCAGGGTAAGTTTTGGCTCCTAAGGTCTTCAAAGTCAATAGTGTAAGAATTCTCTTGCCTATGGGCAGATAGAATGAACTCATCCTTGCAATTGTGTACTAGACACTTATCATTTCTAAAATTCACAAGGTAGCCTTCATCACATAATTGACTTATGCTGATGAGATTGTGCCTAAGACCTTTAACAAACAAAACATTTGAAATAAGAACTTTTCCAAGAAAAACGATATTACCTATACCAACAATCTTTCCTTGAGCATTATCTCTGAAGGTAACTTTTCCACCTTTTGTTTTGATAACCTTTTCAAAGAGATATTTGTTTCCGGTCATGTGTCGGGAACAACCACTATCCATGTACCAAATGTTCTTATTGGTACACTTCTCATTTTCCTGAAAAAGAAACAATTAGTTTTCCAGAATCCAAACTTGTTTGGATCCAGAAGGGTTAGATAAAAGAATTTTAGGAATCCACATTTGTTTTGCAAAATGAGCTTTATTAAATACTAAAGATTGAGTTTTGTTAAGAGAAAAATTTCTTCTCCGGTGTCCTCCACATTGACACTTAGAACAAAAAGAGGTTTTTTGAGGAACAAAATAGTTATTACTAAAAACAGGTTTGGAATGATTATAACCACATCCAGAACGATTTTTCAAAGGTCTTATTTGAGAATAAATCCTGTCAAAGTTTTCCTTTCCATGAGTAAAGTTTGACAAACATTTTTTCAAGGAAAAAATTTCTGAGTTTAATTTTAAAACCAAATTCTTATTTTCCAAAACATTTGAATTTGAACTAGAGTTAGGATCTAAAATATATTTCATTTAAATTACATTTTCAAGATCCTTAGAAAGTTTATCCTTATAAGATTTAACATTCTCAAGGGTTTTTACAATACTTTCAAAATCAAAAGTTTTCACAACAAGATCTTTAGAAAGATCTGATACATCTTTAGTCAAGATTGAAATTCTAGAATTTTCTTTCTCAAGCTTCTTCTTGAGTTTAGAATTTTTATTTTCAAGTAATTTAGAAAATCTAGATACTTCTTCAAAAGAAGGAAATGTATCATCTTCTGATGATGAAGATTCATCATTTGAAGATTCATAATATCTATTATCAGTATAATTTGCATTCAAAGAGACATTCATAATAGCTTCAGCATTGTGTACCTTAACCATGAGACAATGATCTTCAATTGGTAATCTGGCTATAAGTCCAAAATTCCTCTGTCTTGAGCACTCATATTCTGAAGAATCATCCGAATAATCACTACCACTTGCACTCCACATATCATTTTCCTTCAAGAATTTATTTGTCTTATAAAACATTTTCTTGTTTCTTTCAGAGTGTTTCTCCTTTATGTCTTTCCACTTCAGCAAAGGAAAATCAGGCCTTATATGTCCTTCTTTCTTACATTCATAACATGTTACCTCTGAATATTTCTTATCATTCTTATATTTCTTTTTAAATATATATTGGAAGTATTTCTTTCCCACAATCTTGTTCATCCTTTTAGCAAGATTGGCTAACTCATTATCCGAAATATTACAATCACTTGAATCAGATATAGCAACTTTCTTGACTTTAGACCTTGTAAGCCTTTCAGGTGTTTTAGCTTTAGATGCAAAGGGTACACTTCCATTCCCATTCTTCTTCTTGTTGAAATCATCATCTCTCTTCATTCTTGTCTCGTGCTGTAGAAGAGTTCCAAAGAGTTCATCAAGAGTAATCTGGGAAACTTTTCTATTTTCATCAATAGCTGTCCTTTTTGACTCCAATTCATTTGGAATTATTTCTATAATCTTATCAACAAGATCTTCATCATCAAGACCTTTTTCTCCAATTGATTTTAAGCTATTGACAATTGTCATAAACGTTTGTTTCACTTTACATACTGGCTCTCCATAAGGAAAAACAAACCCATGATACTCTGCACGAAGCATTTCTCTCCTTGTTTCCATAACCTTGGATGTTCCAAAGTGAGTGACTTCCAATTTCTTCCAAATACAGTTGGCTGCTTCACATGAAGATATCTGACTATATATATTCCTGGTCATAGAGCATAATAAATTATTGCGTACCTTGAAATTCAGTTTATATTCTTGATTCTCTTGGTTAGTGAAAGTACTGACTTCTTTGTCAGGAATTTTATAACCTCCAGTAAGCATAATAAAATTGTCTACGCCAGTATTGATAACGAACGTCTTCATACGATCTCTCTAATACTCATAATCATTTCCATCAAATATATGTGGTCTAGAAGGATTCATATTGTCTATTGACCCAATATTCATTCCTCCCATCTAATAAAAAAACTTTTCCACTCAACACGTTAGTGTAGTTAGTAAAAATAGAACAAGAAATACAATTTAGTGGAAAACCTCCTTTGATACCAATTGTTGGATGGAATATCTAGATATATATATCTATTAGATGGAACAATACAAGAGGGGGTGAATTGTAGGTTTAAAACCTTTGGTTTAAAATGCTTAAGAGATTGGTTTAAATGATCTTAAACTAATACAAATACAAACACCCATAATTGTTTTGAATATAAAAGGTATTATGTAATGTAATAATAATGAAATGTAAAACAATTTTATTCAAGATGAACACAATAATCAGAGTAATATAAAGATGAATGATTCTACCTTAAAGCGTATAGAATCAATCAAAACAATATGTAATAGAATGGATGTAATTGAAACAATTACAAATGTATAAGAGATATAAAAGGAAACAAAAACAATTTCCTTTCTAATACAATTAGAAGCAGAAATGTAAAAGAAATACAATTCTTTTAACCCAAAGAGAAGGGTTATCCTTTCACCTAGGATAAAAGGTATGTCTCACCAACACCTTGGTGAGCCCTCAATACGAAGATCGGTTTGTCCGTCTGCCTATCCCCGGCATCCCTCGATACGATGATCGGTTCGTCTGTCTACCTATCCCCGGAAGCCCTTCATTTTGTAGGTAATCGGCACCTCTGTCTTTCAATCACTTGAAAGCCCTCGATACGATGATCAGACTCACAAAGCACAAGGCATGAGAGAAGTCACAACATCTCTCTCTAGAACAAAGTATCATAGTTGTATCACACTTGTTCTTAGTTGTCTATCTTTTCTCTCAGCTTCAAATGACCTCCTATTTATAGGCCTCGGGTTCCAACGGTCACATCTCCTCCAATGGTCATATTTCTCTGAAAAACTCGGAGGGACTTAGACACCTAGCATTATAACTGTCATATTGAAACAGAAATCATGACATCGTTTTGATTAGTTTGTAACAAACTCAACGAAATCGTATTGGTTAGAACAAGAAATATGAATAAGATAATTATGAGTACGATTTAAATGAAGCATGTGTTTTTGACAAAGTACCTAAAAAGTATTAAATGAATGATATGAGTAGCAGAGTTAATACAATTTCCTACTTAGTACGATCATCATAGTCAGTACGATCAGCATGGTCAGCACGATCAACATGATCAGTACGATCAGCATGTTCAGTACGATCAGCATGGTCATTACGAGCAGCATGGTCAGTACGATCAGTATGGTCAGTACGATCAGCATGGTTCAGTACGATCAGCAAGGTCAGTATGATCAGCATGGTCAGTACGATCATTATGGTTCAGTACGATCAGCATGGTCAGTACGATACGATTAAAAAGACATTTGTGATTTCCAAAACAAAATATAGAAGTCAAAATATAACTTTTGACCCCACAAATTCATGACACACTTAGGAAATTTTATGAGTGATTCATGGTCCTTGAGAAACAATATACAATCATTTGGAAAAGAATTAATTTTTTAGAGATCATACCCATTGAACGTGTCATTCATTTATCATCATATGTTCGACAAGGATGTTTATTTCCTTCTAGTAGAATATCGTTTAAGATTCCATGTAGTTCTCTAAATCTGGTGTTCCTCTATCCACTGCCAAATTTCAATTTCCATTTTTATTTCTTCCATATTATCTCCATCATCATTTTCAATGGTATTCATATCAAATGATGCATAAACCAAAGTATCATCCCAATTGGATTTCACATCAGTTTTTTCCATGTTTATTCCAATATTTATAACTCTGATCTATTCTATAACAAATAAAATATTCTTACAACTCTTCTGGATTTATTTTTATTGAATAAAAATAACATAAAAATGAAAAAAGGATTTGAGAAGGGCCATATGAATTCTCTATTGAAAACTTTATGAACTATTTAACTCTATATTCATAATCCTTTTTCATAGGATTAGTGTGTATCATTTTTTTATTAATATTAATCCTATTAGGTTCATAAAATATTCATTTTAAAAAACACATAAGATATTAATGATTAAAGGATAAATTTATAGATAATTATAATAAAGAGAACCCAATATTTTATTATTTTAGATAATTTTAGTGTTATTTGACGGAAATGAGTAATTGAATCTAAGAATAGAATTATTTCACTAGTGGTAGGTGTTATCCTATGAATTTGTTCAAAATGATCACTAATACTCGATATGGGATAGCTACTACTCAGAGTAGTTCAAGAAACATAGGTGGATGTCCAAAAGAGATGGGGGATGAGTATCAACCAAAAAAATCAATAATAACTATCTGGGAGATTAATCTGGTGATAATGAAAGTTTTTTCCATAATTCTAAATATTCTCGGTCTGGGAGTTGGAAAATCACTAGAAAACGTTTCTTAGTTTGTTTCATAAATCTAAAGAAATCATCATTAAGAGTTTGATCCCTACAAGGGGATCCTTTATTAGTGTGATTGTTGGAAGGATCATTTGGATGGTCTTACACACACTAATGATGAGAAAACCATTTTTGTTTCAATATTCAATGAAAGACTCCAGTTACTCTATGAAAATGAAAGGGTATTTAGTTTGAGGACTTAATTTTAGAAGATCTTAGCTTCCCGTGATAGAAAGGCAGTAATTCTAGGATAGTTTCTATAACCGGTCTAGGTGGGAGTCCATAAAGTGGGAGGAGTTGATGTTTATTAATTTATTTACCTGTTATATGGCGGTACATGTGGTGTTTAATTAATAGTCTGAGTGGATCTTTAAAGGAGTGATAAAGTTTAGGTGACCAACACTTTAAAGTGTAAAAATTCCATGTATGATTAATTCTAATATCTAGAAAAAGCAGCAAGCAATTGAAATAATACGGGACATTTGACCACTAACTAGTATCAGTAAACCCTTGATACTCATTTCCTTTAATTATGACATCTTACCAATGATAGGTAGCCACTTCAACCATAAATGTTTCTCCTATCATTCTTTCCCTTTGTATTTGTGTCTCTTAATGTTATAGGAAAGGTTAAACAGTAATCAGGTTGATCACTTTGTTAGGTGTAAATGGTTTTTCAATGGTAAAATATAAAAATTATGATTCAATAATCCCACATATAGAATCTATGATGATATTAATACCTATTGGTATCTATGAATCCTCAAAAATTGGTATTAGGGTATTATTCTAAGTAAACAAAAAGTAATAGTTATTGTTTGTTAATTGGAAGTGATTTGTGTCCTCTTTTTTTGAAATGGGGTTGTCTTTGAATTTTATGACCATAATATATCATATTAATTTAAGTAATATATAGGGAGTTACAAAATTTTAGGGTAAGATTTATCACATATGGAAAGATAGAATGTTTCTATACCAATTATCCATTGGTTTGGATGTGCTTAAAGTGACAACAAATGGGTAAATTCCTCATGTTGATAATTTTTTGTTGACCGTAGTTGATTGAAAGAATATAAATAATAATGGTCAAACTAAAAATATAATATTTTCATTACTGATAGATAAATAATTCATTAAATTAAAAGGGATTAAGATATTAAAATCATATAAGATAATCTGGACAATATTTATGAAGTAAATTTTAAAGTGAAAGAAGAAAAATTACAAATTTATCATTTCAATTAAGAATGAATTTGAATGCAAGATGATGATGTCGATGAGTACTTTATATGAGTCAATGAGTTGTTGTATACCATTGATTTTTTTTGGTGATACTCATAAAGATTCTAGGTTTCTAAAAAGATATGATATATCTTGTCATATAAATTTTATGTGATGGTTTCAACACTTGAGGATCAAGATTAAAAAATAGTTCCATTGGAAATCTATATAACATATTGATTAGTTAAAAAAGGTGGAAAGTAAGTGATCTCAATAAGAAGTGTAAGTATATAAAGGAAATATCGTTTAAATATGTGAAGTAGAAGATTAATGAAAAATATGTTAAGGAGGAAGAGAATAATTTTAAAGATAAAAATATTTTAAGATGAAGTTTAAAAATTTATTTCATTCATCTCAAAAAGCTTTCAAAAAGTAAAAGTAAATTAATGAGGAGATATTTCACTAAAATATTTGAAATTTGGATATATTGTATATTTTTCATCTAATTTTTCAAATTTTAAAGAATAAGAATGTTATGATGAATTTAAGTTAACGAGAATCACACCAAAGAAGAAATATTCAAAATTAAACAAGAATAAGTTTCCCTTTAAGGTAAAATGTAATAATTTTTCAAAATTCAAAAAGATAAATTTCTTTTCAAAGTTGGATGATAAAGTAGTGAACAAAAAACTAAGTTTAAATTTCAAGTGAAGTGGAGAATACGTTTTTGATCACTAAAGTGAATGATGATGAGTTAAATCTTATTATGAAATTTATAAAATCCTACTAGTAGTTATAAAAAATGCATAATTTTTTTCATATAATATAATATATTCATACTAGTAGAAACTCGAAAAATTATAATAAATAGAACAGGTAATAAATAATATATACTTGTAACATTCTAATCAAAGGTTATGTCTGGGATAAAGTGATAAGTTAAATATTTTAAATAAATGCATGTTACTCATCCAAATAAGATTTCAAAGTTATAAAATATAATTTATGAAAACATATATTTAGTAAAATATATAGTGTCCAAGGAAAAATTGTTTTAAAACATTTATTCATTTCAAAATAATAAATGTCACACTTATACAAAATATGGATACCTCTTAATAAATACCAAAGAACACAAGTATGGGCTATAATAGAGATTTTTTTTCAATATTAATTAAAATTACTAAAATATTTATTTCTTTTTAAAAAATAAATTTTATTGTTAATTTAGTTATTTCTATAATCATACATATTATCATTCTCCTTATTTTCAAATAATTTTACAGGTTGTTTTTTCAAAGAATTATAATTATCTTTTGGGTGGTTATTTTTAGTTTAAAGAACACAACAATATATAAAATATGATGGTTTGAAAGATGGTGGCTGGAATGGTGGTTGTGATGGAAAGAGAGAAAGAAAAAGTGTTGTAAAAGTGATTAGATCTAGGATAATTACTAGATTGGTTACTAGAACATACAATGGACTATATCGTGATTGATTTTTCCAAGAAATACTAAGCTTCTTGACATTATTTTTCAATTCCTTCCTCCAATAAACCATTTTATTTTTATCAATATTTTAATTTTTACTATTTTCTTAACTTCAATATAGTTATCCTCAACATTAAATTATTATGAATTTGAATCCATTATATTAATAATATTCATAGGAGTAAAAAATGACTCTTTATGTATCATCCCTGACTCAAATACCCATACAAAACTTGATTCATGTTCACTACTACCCAAAGAGAACTCCTTGGTACCCAAAAACCAATGGCTAGTGTAGTGGGTCTCAAATTACTGTTTGGGAATGATTTACCTATTTTTCTATATAGACATGTCATGGTTATTGTTTACATAAAATTCAGAATGACTCATTAGTTGGTAAAAACCTCCAAGAATAAAACATTAACCTAAAAGGCCATATAAGGAAATAAAAATAATGTAAACTGCCCATAACTCTCTACATAAATGAAAAAATAACTCAAAACATGAAACTCAGAGTATAAAGGAATTACATAATAGAATTAAAAAACTAATATGGCCTAATAATGTGGGAAAACTAAGAGGAATGAGAGAAGATCCAAATAGGATCATAGATAACCTCCAGTAGCTCATACTCTGATGTAGGAACTGATCCCTCTTCAATAACAAACATAAATTACCCACTCAGGTGATCCTATAATTACTATTATCCATAAGTAGATGGAAATTAGTAGAAGAGTGGTTTTATGTCCACCTAGGATTCCATGCAGGTTTTGGAAAATAGTGTAAAGTGGTATGGGGGGAAGAAAGAAGAACATGCATGGAGGATAAAATGGAGGAGAAATAATCTGTGGAACCCATGAGAGCATCGAGCTGATGGATTTCCACACTAACACACACCGGAGAACCCAAACAAGCAATCAATGAGAGAGGAGGGGAAAACATACATGGATTTGATCTGAAGCTTGATTTTTCCAAGAACAGGTTGATAGGGAGTGATGGAAACAATGGACTTAAATGGGAGCTTCAGAGGCATGACTGAAATTGGTTTTTTAGGGTTCTTTTTAAAAGGCCAGGGAGCGTTTTATCAACACTGTCCAAGAAGTGATGATAAAAATGAGTTTTATCAGTAGTAAATTAATAATTGCAGATAGAATGCCTCTTTATCATCAATTTTTAAGCACAAGTAAAGATATATCATTATTAACACAAAACAAGAACTAGTAAAATCTATCCTTATCACCACTAAAAAATCACTGATAAAAGAATTATTTATTAGCGCTAAAACATTAGCACCGATAAAGATGGATTTTCGATAAATATTTTTAATTATATTTATAAATAAATATATTTTAAAATATATTTATAAATTCATATAAAAATTATAAATTTATTTATATCATTATATATATTTATATAATTATATATATATTTAATAAATAGACATAAATAAAATTATAAATATATTAAAAATATTCATTATTTAAAAATATTTGTTATAATTTTATAATTATTTAAATTTATAATTAATTATTTATAATTATATAAATACTTTATAAAATATTTATTTATTTATAATTATAAATATATACCAATACAACACAAACAATAGGATATAACACATGGTTTTTAAATTTATTAAAAATAAACATTCCATAAATAACAATGGGAGATGATGAATTTAAACAAGTGAAAAACCACTCCACGCCAATCAACCTATTCATCCATGTGATCAACCACTACATATGCCTATGAGATGATGTCCCCTCCTCTATGTTTTTAATTATTACCATGTTCCTTCTTCCACATCTCCACCTGGTGGGGCAGAATCATCAAGAGGCCAAGGGATTTTTTCTCTAGCTATTTACGAGGATTTTCCTTCAACACAGATATCCCCATGAGCGTTTCCAAATTACTCATGCAATAATTCTTGTCTATTCAACCTGTTTAAGATATCGAGTGAACTAAAATGATTTTTATCAGAGTATGGTGGAAACCCATCCATGATAGACAAATTTTTATTATAGTCACCTGTAACACCCCAAGCTTCTGCGGTACGCTTCTCTTTGAATAATACAATAGCGTGTGTTGTACGCAACTTTGAATTCTAACACACCACAACTAAACAAACTAGCCGTTATGAATAGTAATAACCACCTTTTGAAATTTTATAAATTTTATCTTTCAAAATTGTCTTCATTTTTGGATTCAGAATATCGAAATTATCTTAGAGTTAATTTTTGTTATTTTTCTGAAAACTTTCAATTTTTGATGAATAGTGAAAAACACTAAGTTATTGGTTAAAACCGGCTTTTATTTAAATATTTATTTATTTTATTTAAATTTATTTTAGTTCAAAGTATATACTTAATACCTATATAAGTTCAATGTAATTCATTGGAGTAATTTTATAATAAGTTTAGATATATAAAATTTTATTGAACTATTTACCGTGTTTTACCCACCTTCCTAGGAGCTTTTGCAAATTTCCATAAAACATAATTTTAACGCTTCTATGAATTGAATTTAAAAAATCTGAGAGACAAGGTTTATATCAGTAAGTAAAATGCGATTCAATACGATAAAAATAATTTTTGGTGAATAGTAACGTTTTACTTTTATTTACCACGGTTAAAAGTAAATAGGGTAATTATGGGTAAAAATGATATTATTATTACCCTAAAACATGTCCTAATTCTATTGGATAAGTGTTATTCGACCAAAAACAACCTTAGTAATAAAATATGATCCTTTAGGTCCACTTTTATTAGATTATGACATTTATTATTATTTTATTTAAAGAAGAGTTAAAAGAGTTAAAATCAAAGTTTAATAAAAAAACATTTTTAATATAGGGTTATACATAAGATAAATTAGATTATAAATATTAATTATAAATATAAAAAGATTATCTAAATAATTTTATATTATTTATAATATTTATACATTAAATAATTTAATTTATATATGACACAATGATGATGCAGTAATTACCTTATTAATGAAATATTAAAATAATTGATATTTTAAATACCCAAATAAAAGTAAATTAAGACTTTTTATGAATTAAAATAATTCTATAGGTTACTATTAAATGTTAGGATTGATTTAATTAAATTTTTCTGAAGTAATAATGCTTTTATGATTTTTACAAAAATCAATTACCAAATAGTGTCAAAATTGACATAAAAGAGTTTTTAAAACAAATATTATATTATTAATTGATATTCTATTCCTAAAAATATGATTTTAGTCCAAATGGATTAGATAAGGTTATATATATTAATAATGAAGCACTTGGGGTTCTCTTGGAAGTATATAGTAAGTTTATTAACCATATAATCTAAAAATACCAAGAGACATGGTAAATGTCAAACTATTTAACTAAGAGTTAAACCTAATTGAAAATGTTAATATGGTGACCTAAACCTGTCTAAAATCTATTGGTTGAAATTATTTCGACCCATCCCCACCTTATGATCAAAAAAAATCATTTTTGAGCCATTATAAACCAAATATGAATTAATTATAAAATAATATTTCTAGCTTTTCCTAAGGTTCCCCTCACCCCTCTTATAAAAGGGCACTTCCCCTTCTCTCAAATTCACACCTCCAAAGCCCTTTGGCTCGGCCAACCCCTGCCCAAATATCCTCCCAAATTCCCTAAATTAGACCTAGATGCCTTCATTTAGTCATAAATCCAACCTAAGTATCTATTTTGATCAAATCAAAAGGAAGAACCTGAAGAAGAGGTAAATATTTCATAACCTCTTTCAAGTTCTTTTCTTATTCCACTTATTCTTCTTTGTTGTTTCCATTATAAAATAATAAATCCAGTATATTCTATATACAGTGGTGTTATTATAAAAATGGTACAACCCTATTATTTATTTTATCCATTCTATGAATGAAAAATTCACCACACGTGTGTACGTACGGCTTACCGTCTCCACGTCATGGTGTAGCTTGTTATTCAAACATTTTATCATTTGAATGGGTATAATAGTGAGTATAAATGATCTAAATAATAAATATAACATTATAATGATTCTATATATATGATACACCATCCAATTATATATGATTTTAATATCAAAATAATGATATTGTTGCTTGTGCGTACGTACAGACTACCGTCTCCACGAACGCAATGAGATTCATTCCCCGTTGTATCCATTCAAGAATAATTTTCATTTGATGATTAAAAATAATGTTTAAGGACCTGATATGATTCTGGATATGAATAATATACAACATACCCATAACAAACACGGCTTATGTAACAAAAAATATAAAATAAAATGAGTAAGTTAACATCCGAAATGACGATAATACTAAAATATTATTAACAAAGAAATATTAGAAGATCATATATGATATCATATTTATGTATATGATTATTTTATAATTTAATAACAATGATTTAACTATTATATAGGAGTTTAACCTACCCTCGACCAAGGAAAAGTACAAGGTAAGGGTTTATTTCTCATTCTCTTCATTATCCGAGGTTATTTATACGTAATTATCTACTGGGACCTCGTTATCATCCACATCCATGTTTCTTAAAAATGTATTTCAAAACATTTTTTACTATTTACTAGAAAATGGGTTAAATTCAGTTATACACTTATTTGACCTTATGTTTTTTGAAATAAATCTTTCCGTTATTTTCCAAACAAGGTACTTTATGACCTTTTCGACAAAATTAAGGTAAGAATGTTTTTTTTACTTATATGGAGGGTTCGACTATTTTCCACAGTTATAACATCGTTGAAGCTTCCCTTACAAGCTTATAAGAATATCTTAAAAATAAATGTTTTCTTTATAATTATGTGAATTTTAAATGATTTCAATAAATAAATATATATTTATCTAAAAAGTTTTTGATTTCATCTATGTCAACATCCTTTGATGGATTTTAAGTTTGTATGAAGTTGATTTATTATGAAACAAAACTTCCATATTGTATTGAAGGTTTTGTGATATGTTTGAATGTGGATGTGTTATTTCATACCGTTCATGGTTTATGGATAAAGTATTAAAATTTCGTATGCTATTTTCAATACGAATGTTTATGTTATGTCTAAATTTTCATATGAGGAATACATTGGACTTAGTAAGTGACGGGTGGAGCCCGCTATAGCTTCTCGATGCATCGGTAGGTCTCATGAGACAAACTAGTGTATTGGCACAAGGCATTGACAAAATATTATTTGTAGTCTTGGCATAAGTCCTTGAATATGTGGTTATGAAAGTCTATCATTATGCATTCCATTATTATGAAAGTGGTTATTGATATTGCATGTGATTATATGACTAGTAGAATATCCATGTGAATAAGTAATGGAATTATTTAATTTTATCTTTTCCATATTATGCTGAAGTTCAAGTTTAAAAGGATTTTTTTTAGTTATACATTGACATAAATTTTTATGCTTATTTATGAAATTTTCTTCAATATTGTTATCCTTACTGAGAATCTGAGATGACCCCTTTATATGTTTTTTTCCCAAGATGTGGAGAAGTATTTTATAACTGACCTACAGGGATAGTCTGAGGGTATATGAGTGTGGTATATGGAGACAAGATGTTTTTGTTGTTTTTATTTCATGATGTAATGTGAAACTTATGAATATATCTACTACTTCTAAGGATACTAAACTGATCCGTCGTTCGGGACATTATTTCCTTATATCATTCCAATATTATGTAATAATGCACCGACTCTGGGTAACTGGGGTCAGGGCATTACATCACCATCTATATTAGCTTGTGTGGTTAAGCTCAGTCCTTTAATTGCATTGGCACTACTTCTAGAAGCTGATTTTTTCCTTGATTTCCCCTCAGCAACAAGAATTTTCCTACCCTTGTGACTTGGATCAATCAGTTGTTCCTACCTCAATTGAAATTCTGTAGATTCATAAGCACTAATTTCACCATCATAGATATTGAGACTCCATAAATCATCCGAACCCTCTTCCACTTCTTCATCCCATGGGCATCCCTTCCTCTGTGAATATGGGACAACCTACACAACATCCTAATCATTGCGCTGCCTATCCAAATGGGATTTATCTCCACTTGGAACAAGCACCCAACCATCTTTAATTAGTAGATATTTCCCATCAACATTAACCAGATCATCACTAGAAGTAGTCTCCCATACAGAAGGTTGACCCCTCAGGACAAGAACCCACCCCTAATATACACAAGCCTGAGCTTATTTAGATAATGTACCATTCCACCTCAAAGTTGAACCTATATCAGTTCACTAGGACAGATCAGCATCATCCTAAGACTTCTTTTTGAGACAATGCAAAAAATCATCTGACTTCTTAGAGAATAAAGAGAAAAATAGATCCTTAAATAATGATATTTGGCGTGCCCTATAGTTTGATAGCTCGGGAAGAAAATGGTGGCTTCTCGTATTCAATTTTCTAGCATAATTTATCATCCAAAGAAAAAAAGAACAACCCTCTTGACAAGGGAAGAGTTTAAGTCCACTTCAACCAAGACATGACCATAGAATCCAAAATTGGATTCTTATATTGTCCAATATATTATAATGGGAACACCCAGAGTATAAACAATGTCATAAAGTATTTTTTGATTCTATAAAATCCAACTAAGACCAAAGATTTTCACCTAGACTTGTTCTCTCATGTTCTTTACCTCAAAAGGATTGATTCTATGATCTCACTCCTATAATAACTCCATTATCAGCTTTATAACAACATATCCAAATCGCCGTACCTTTTTCTTGAGCTCCTCATAATGAAAGAGTATGTGAAAATACCAACGCCCCATAGGAATACACATGAAATCGCTAAAGCCCCAAAAGTTCGATAACTGATTAACCAAATCCTAGGTATTCAAGAACCTACATCCGAAAGGACAAACCAACTTGGCAATGATCGAATACCTAAGGATATTGAATCTTTCCCAGGTGGAATCCTGATTCATAGTGAGATGCACAATATTACCTCTTTTAAGCACTCAATTTGGAACCCCATCATTAGAGAAAGAGGACATCCTTCGCTGCAAACTGTTAGAATCTAAACCCATTCCTTTCACCTTCGGCGGAAAATCTACTTCATTATATATATTTACATAATTATATATATTTAACAGATATATATAAATATAAATATAAATATAGTACATATATTCATTATTTAAATATATTTATTATAATTTTAAAATTATAAATATATTTATATAATTATATATATTTAATAAATATATATAAATATAAACATAAATATAAATATAAACATAAATGTAAATATAAATTTAATAATAAATATGAATGTAAATATTGTAAAAATATTCATTATTTGAATATATTTATTATTATTTTATAGTTATTTAAAAACATAATTATTTATTTAAAATTATATAAATATTTTAAAAATTAATATTTAGTTATTTATAATTATAAATATATAAGTTTATAAATATAGTAAATATTCATTTATAAATATATTTATTTATAAATATTTATTACAAATATATTTTTAACATTATTAATTAAAATATTATGTTAAATGCATACATGTTAAAATATAAGTGAAAACAAATAATTAAAAATGAGTAAACTTTAATAATATGAATGAATGGATAAGTTTTATTAATTAGATATAAATTATTAAAAAAATATGGATATATATTGAAATGAAGTCGAATACATATTGAATATATTAAAACGTAGTAAATAAATTTATATAAATAAATATTATAAAATTATTAAATTCCAAAAAAATAAAAAATAAAAAATATTAAAAATGAATAAATAATATCAACTATAATAATATTAAAAATAAAGAAATAAAAATTAACGATTAAAAAAAATATATAAAATATATCATGTTACTAAATGAAATTATAAAAATAATATTAAAATTTGATTAAATTACAAAAAAAATATTAGGTGTGTGTTTTTATATAAGATTTCATTAATTACGTAAATATTTATGTGTGTGCATTCTATATAAAAATGCATTAATTACACATGTATTTGTGAAATCAATGTAACACATGTTTTATATATGTTAAATTGAAAAATTAAATGACATACAATTAATTCCCATTACTGAATACAATTAGTCAATATTTTTAATTAATATTAATATTTAATTTAAAATCATTCTTCACTAAATATATGAGTTATTTAGTGTAAGCATGATTATTTTGTCTTATATAAATCATATTTTAAGAATTATTATATACATTGATTTATATATAAATATAGAAATATATATATGAATATATTTCTAT
Source organism: Viscum album (assembly GCA_963277665.1). Classification (NCBI taxonomy): domain Eukaryota; kingdom Viridiplantae; phylum Streptophyta; class Magnoliopsida; order Santalales; family Viscaceae; genus Viscum; species Viscum album. Next base: position 1,313,625,052 of record OY728137.1, read on the forward strand.
ATTGAAAATATTAAATGTATTAACGAATAGTTATGTATAAAAATCATTAAAATGATTAAGAATTTAATATGTTTTTAATTAATACATTTTATTCATTTTATATATTTATATTTAATATATATTAATTATTACTATTTATAATTAACATGTATATATATATGTATATTAAATTTATTCATTTTATTAATAATTGTTACATTAATATTTTTTTTAATAATTTTGTAATTTATCCGTTTGTAATTTTTTTGTTTAATTATTATAATTTACTCAATTTATATATCTAAATTTAATATACACTATTTATTATATTTATAATATATATATGTATATTAATTTTTTTTCATTTTTATTAATAATTTTTTAAATAATTTTTTAATTTACCAATTTTTTATTTTTATTTATTTAATTTATTTAATTTATTCATTTTATATGTCTATATTTAATATATAATATTTATTAATATTTATAATTTTTATAAATATTAAAATTTTTAATTAATAATTTTTTTAATATATTTTTTAAATTTCTTCATTTATAATTTTTATTTGTTTATTTATTTAATTTTGTAAATATTTTTAGTTTTTTTATTTTTTTTATTGGTTAATAAATGGTGTAGTGGTCGCAAGTTGGGCCATGTATAGGCTTGGATGGTTGGACAGGTGGGCTGGGTTGTGTAGGACCTAGTAGTGTGTACGAGGGTTTTTTAGGAAATATTATATATATTGATATATATATATATATATATATGAATATATTTCTATATTAAAAATTTTAAATTTATTAATGAATACTTATGTATAAAAATCATCAAAAATTAAAAGACATTAATATGTTTTTAATAATTACATTTTATTCATTTACTATATTTATATTTAATATATATTATTATTGCTATTTATAATTAATGTATATGTATATTAAATTTATTCATTTTTATTAATAACTATTTCATTAATAATTTTTTAATAATTTCTTAATTTATTCATTTTTAATTATTTTGTTTAATTATTTCAATTTATTCATTATATATATATATCTCTTTATTTAATATATACTATTTATTAATACTTATAATTTACATATATTTATATTAAATTTATTAATGTTTATTAATAATTTTTAAATTAATAATAAATTCTATGCACATGAGGCTTTGAAGGACCACCCATAGGTGTATTCAGCCCACTGTAGTCATGGATAGGTACAAGAGGATTAGACCAGTCTTAACCATCGTTTAATGTGGCAACCACAGGAGGAGGGACTCTCAACCCGCTGTGACTTTTTTTAGCATTTGCAGCATGGGAATTATCCTTTACATGAATAGATTTGGGGGAGAGATCAGTCTTCTTGTGAGAAGAAGAATTAGAAACATACTTGGAGGCTTTTCTAACTTTACTATATTGACAAAAGTGGTCAAGCATTTCATTACTGGACACAAGAGAAGACTTGTTAGGAAAATGATCTTTAGACTTAGACTTCTTGGATATATCCACATCCATTCTATCTTTGCCTCTTCTGATTTTATCATTAACCATGATCTATTCTTTCCAAAGGTAGTAGTCAACATCCTGTTGAGTAGATATTTCTTTATTAGCTTGACTATCCACAGATTCACCATCCTCATCACTTTCTAAACATATGGACAACACATATTTAAATGAGAAACCATTAGGAATTCCATTCCCACTTAAACCATCCATATTATCTAACAAATAAACCCATGTTAGGGGTGTCTTACCATTTTATTTTATAGGAGGATCAGGTCTTAGATCATCAAGCGTCAAGAAACCGTCCTTTGTAGAAGGATATTCACCCTCAGGTCTGCGGGTATCCTTAGAAGACATCACTGGAGGAGTAGGTCTTGGATCATCATGTGCCAAGAAACCATCTATTTTTGTAGGATCTTCACCCTCAGGTCTACGGGTATCCTCAAAAGACATCACCTCAGTCACTTGATGTCTTGAGGAGGAGTTGATAGTCAAAGGAGCAGTGGGAGGTCCATTTAAGTTATCCATAATGTTCATGCAATTGCCTTTTGTATTTTGTGCTACCACCAGATTCTTCCTTCTTCAAAAATGTTGGAAGTCATGTCCTTTGATATGACAGTTATAACAAATTAAGTCCGTTCTACATTCTGATTTTTCATGCCCCACCATTTTATATCAATCACAAAATAGTTGAGTTTTTTCAAACTCAATTCTAATACTAATTTCATCATGTAGTGTGGATAGTATCACCCTATCTATCAATATAGAACTAAGGTCTACTTCCACCAAAATATGATCATAATGTCCATAGCTAACTTTCTCAGTAGAATAATCCATCCTAATTGGTATTCCAATCATTGAGGTGATGTAAAACAAAATCTTATCATCCCATAAGACCCAATTGAGACCATGTATTTTTATCCATACTTGGGCGCACATGTCCTTGAAATTTTTTAGATTGAAATTGAGTCTCCATTAATGAATCTTAAGGGTTCATGGATCTATATTCACTGATCCTATTCTCCATGCATGTCATTTCAATGCAGTAGAGGGGAAAAATGTGAAAGAAACCTATTCCAAGGGAAACACATTTAAACTCGGAAAATCCCCAAATCGTAACTAATCAAGTTGTTAAACCTAAAGTGAAAAGAGATAATGTGGTTTCTGACCTCTCAGATAATGATGGTGGGCCATGGATGCAAGCTAATACATAGAAGAGGGTTCTCCACCCTCGTGGAAGGGGGGATGCATGTCGCACCACAGTATGAGCACCCGCTCACGTGCGGGTTGATGTTTGTGTTTATTTATTTGGACTTATTTTTCTAGTACATTCCCTCAACTATTTCTATCATTTTTTTTACCTTTTCTAATAAAGGTTACTTTCGAGCCTCAACCTTAAAAAATTATTTTTGTTTTAATTTACTCATTTTTTATTTTTAGTTTTTTAATTGTATAAATTTATTCATTTTATATATCTACATGTAATATCTACATTTAATCCAAAAAATTGTGTTCCACATAAAAATCATCTGTTTTAACATCATAAAGAATTCATAGAAATAAAATCGGTGTCACAAAACAAAAAATAGAAATCATTCAATCTTCGTAAGGAACTCATGGAATGAAAATGGGTTTCATAAAACATTAAAGACATATGAAATAACATCATGAAATAAATAATTTTATACTAAAAACTTGATCATCCAAAATAATCACATAATAAAAGATTAATATAGGCTGAAACATGAAACATAGCTCTATTAGTGATATATCAAAATGAAAACCAATTCATGAAAAGTTCTTTTTGAAAGCATTTTATATTCAATTTTTTAAAATCCATAATTATGAGTACCTTTTAAAAAACTCTCTTTTATTTTTAATAAAATTAAAATAAAACCTTTTATTAAAATGGATTTGGTTCAAAACTCATTTTCCCAAAAAATAAAAAATAGAAATTGTAAGTACTTTTAAAACATTTACTTTTTAAAAGAATATTTAATAATGGAAACTTGAAAAAAGTCAAAAAAAAATTCAAAATTTGTAAGTGAAAATACTTTGAATAGTTTACCTTTAATAATGTAACCATGAAAAATACATAAAGGTTTTTAAAAGAAAAATTGTACCGGATAATAAAACTTTTCATTTTGAAATGATGGGAAAACCTTTTTAACATTTTGAAATAGCCTTATTGAATACCCACATCATTAAAAGGTTAATATAAGAATTATTTTAAACTGGGTAAATGGGAAAAAAATATTATTGGGGATAAAAATATTTTGAGTTTAATATAGGGAAATAATAACATTTTTGGGAAGTAAAAACATGGAAATGGAAGAAAAAATCATTAAAATATGAGAGAATTATTATTAACATAAAAACAATTTCAAAAAACTGTAGAATAATGAAGGAATGAGAATTCATTATGGAAAATTATTTCCCTATAAAATAATGTCTAAATAAAAAATAACTTTATCATAGGTTAGAATAGATCAATCTTGAAAAATTATAGTCAAAGAAGAGTGATTATGACCCAGGGAAAAGATTTGAGTCATGAAAACCACGAACAAATTGAGGAGTATTTAAATCATAACCTCATGAAATAGGGAGATTCAAATTTAACTTTAGTTACCAAATTTAAAATTTAATTCATGTTATAAAATATAAAATTTTCAGAATATACATCCCATAAATTTAATTAGGTGCATAATACAAAACATGTTTCAAAGAGAGAAATTTAAGATGAAAACCCTTACAACATAAGAAACATCTTAATAAAAAATGATTCAAAGAGAGAGATATTGAATTTGAGGTTAAAATACCATAAATAAGAATAATATATTACATTAAATATATAATTAGTAGTATATAAACCATTTAAAATAAATTATATGCATAAATGATCATGTGTCTCAAAGAAAGAGGTTTCGAGATGAAACCCTTGCCCTATTTCCTTGGTTAGGTAATGACACTATAAAATCATATAAAACAAACATAGATAACTTAATAAACTTTTTCATAAATATAATAATAAATATTACTCTTTTATAATCTTTATTCATAATTATTTACCATTAGTTCATTAATTAGCTATAGTATATTAGGATAATCTGGTGTTAATAACTTTAATTGTTTTATGCATGATTAATAATTTTGATTTCACTAACAATCAATTGATACCAGGTTAATTATTTTATATCATTTAATATTATATAATATATAAATCATATTTATTTAAAATTATCTTATTTCATTCCATATGTTTTTCGGTTACGTTATGGGAAAACTAAATTAATAACAACTTATTTTGGTAATGTGAGAAAATGAATATGTCACTTTAATAATAAGTTAAAAACCTAAAATAATATTTATAGAACAATATAATAATCCTGATTTAATTAATATATTATAATAATATAATTTTTCATGTTCCTATATTCATCGATAATTTTATTTTAAATCTTTGTTCATGTATGAGGTTAAATCGACCCAAACTTGAACACACTTTAACTCGATTGGAGAGTATGGTTAAGGTGTTTATTTTGAAATAATATCCTTATAATATAAGAATGATGATATTATTTTTTATTTTTTTATGATAGTAATCCATATTTTATTATTTTTAGATAATTTTTGAAAATCTAGATAAAAAATGAAAAATGTTTCATTGTGGAGGTGGTAATTCGCATATATGCATGATTAGAATTCTCGTTTATCAATGCATGAGTGGGGGTGAAGGTGTATATTAAATTAAATTTTCATGAAAATAATTTTATTATATATATCATATTTATTCATCCATTATATCCTTTTTATCATCCATTAATGGTGTTGGTGAAAAATGGAAGACATTGCTTTGTGGAGGTGGTAGTTCTTGCAATGCACTAACGATGCTTTTGTTTTTCTTAACAGATGAGAAAGAATAAAAAATGGATATTAAATTAATATAATAAAATTTCAATATAATAATGATACGTATTTCCTTATATTATTATTTATATAATATATTTTAATGAGTGATATTTAGAAGGAAAACGTAAGAAGGATATAATACTTACATTGGAGACTTGATCATTCCTTGAAAAACTCATTGGAATTGAAGGGATTGAACTAAATTAGTCTGACTAGGGGATTTATAAGGTGTGATAGAATTATAGTAGTTTATATTTGGGTATATTTTCAAGAAAATTTCTTATAGTAGGTGTGTGATTGAAAGAGTGTAAGTGACCCCTTTTATAAGAGAGAAAAGGGAACTTTTGGAAACATTGTTTATATTTTAATAATGTCATGACACTATTCCAAGGTCAATGGATCCAAATATTATAAATAATTTATTTTGGGGTGTCTATGGGTAAAACAAGACTCAAAAAAAGTCATTAAAAACAATTTTTAAACATGTTAAATGGTTTTACCATTATGATTTTACATATTACTCTATTACTATTAAACTTGGAAACTAGTTTTTACCAAAGTAATTTTATATTTTATTAAGAATATAGAATAACCCATAGAACCAAATTTTGTTTATATGAAAATAAAATTTAAATATATTAAATTAAATTAAATTTATAAATATTTTAAAATTAAAATTTAAAGTAAAATAGATAATGTGTAGAAACACTATTTTAGTAGAAAAATTACATTTTGACCATTATGAATTCTTAATATTAGTTAGTAATGATTACCAACTGAACGAGTGTTAATATATTTATTTATATTTTTATAAATCATATTATATTAATCATTTAATGAATTTTAATTTTATTATTTTGATATAAATTCTTTTATATTAATGAAACAATAATTTTAAAATAATTGTTTCACCATTATCATGGTAATTGTAATTAATCCTTACAATATAATTTCATAAAAAAATTAAATTGGAAATATTAAATAATATGAAAATTATTTTATCAAATATAATAATCATTTTATAAAATTATTTTTCTATGTGTATGGGAATTTAATTATAACACAAATGCATGTAACATGCAAAAACCCTTTTTTAAGTTTATTTTAAGAAAAAATGATTTATGATTAGGATAGAGTTATCAATTAAATTGATTCAAATAAAATTAAAATAATTAATATCATTAAAATTTTATTTATATTACAATAAAATAAATAAAAAAACTTCATTTCATCGTGTTATAATTAATTATACAAAATAATTGAAAACACTTTTCATTTAAAAACTACATTAATATTCAAAATGTTGAGACTAGGTTTATAAATTCAACATAGTATATTAAAATAATATATTTTAATTTATTATATATAATTTTATAGTAAATATTTTTCAAAAAACATTGAATGTATTTATATAATAAAATAATTTTATAAAAGTGAAGGAATTAATAAAATCGGTATTTTCACTATTCACCTGAAAATCAAGTGTTCTGGAAAAATTTCAAAAATTATTCATAAGTATTCATGATCATGAAAAATCCAAAAATGATGTTAATTTTATCAAATCCAAATTATAAAATTATAAAATTTTATTTTTAATTAAAAATGTGGTGAAAAACTATTTTTTATTGGAAAACAACTCATTATATATTATCTATTCTTTTTCATGTTTATTATAAATTAATAATTAAACTAGTATTAATACTTTACTAAAATAAAGATATATTATTCTTGAAAAGAAGTAAATTTTAGAATATTTATTTCATTAGTTTCATAGCTATACTAGTTAATTTAATATTTAAATTGAGATTTTTTTGTTTATATATATATATATATATATATTATAATCCCATTACCACATTTTATACCAGATAATTATAAGGATACCTTAAAATGGTCGATATTTTTTTTTTGTGTGTGGAGAAATCCATCGAACATCATATAAATTTAAGGGAAAAATTATATTGAAATCTCAAGCCATTACATTCTACCCTCATAAATAAATTGTCTCCTAGAAATTTAATTATTATTTAATTTCAGGAATAGATAAAGGTGGAGAAAAGATTTAAATGCCTCAAGATATTTTCTGTAATGACATTTGATCCTCAATATCACAAGGAATTTTAGAAAAAACTTATATTCTCTAACCTTTTAAAGAAAATGTATCCCAAAACTAGATATTATAGTCCATGTGAAGGATTCAATTTTCTTTATAGGTAATTTATAGTTGGCCTTACACTAATAGATGGCCATAGTTGATATAGAATTTTTTCCCTATTCTAGAAATTAATGTGGAATCAAATTGATTATAGTAATTCTATCATGGAAAATTAAATCAATGTTTTTAGAGGAGGATATTATGATTTGAATAAAGTTTATTTCCAAAAACAAAATAATCATACCACTAAATGTTTTCCTTAAAATGAAAATCACTGATGTTCTTATAAAATATCATAGATATAATAGGGAAGATATAATAATAATACATCCACTAATTCAATGTGGATGGTAAATGAAACCTAATTACAACTATCCTCTTCATTGATAGTCATTGTATGGGTTATTCCATGTTCCCTCAGCCTGTGAAGTTGTTGATTCCAACCATCCTCAATAATCCCTGGATTAGGGAATTGACTTAGATAATTCCCTTTTTTCTACACATAATACATTGAATTGTTAGTGTTACCCTTGGATGAGTTTTATCTTATTTCCTCATGTTAACTGAACTCTTCATTTTCCTATGATAGTTTGATGCCCAATGACCCCATCTTATACAAGTAAATCATCTACCAGCCCCCTTAAATCAGTTTCATTGGTGCTTCTTCCCACATTTTTTATATATAGAAAATTGAATATTTATTCCTTCATAATCTTCATCAATTTATCTTTCATGAGACTCTATATTTTTATTATTTCTTGTGCTTGGGACATTGACTATGTTCACATAGTTAATCATATATAATAATATATGGTTTGTTATAATAAAATGGTTTCTCATTGTATCTCTAATTTTGATGGGTTTTTCATTGAGGTAATCTTTTCAATATCCCTCTCTCCCATGGTTTCTTCTATTTACAACCATTAATAAAACCAAAATAGTTTACATGAGTAAAAAAGCATTAACAATATAGGGGTAATTATCATAATCATAAAATGAATTGAACCTTAAAATACCATGCTCTTTTAAATTTCCATATTGTACCATAGTTCCTTTAGTTTAACTTATATCAATATTTTTTTTGTATAGGTTACTTTAGGATGGGTTATCTTACACATCTCAACCTAACCTCTCAAAGAAGTAAGAAATTAATCCTTCATAGTGGTTTATAAAGATAATATGATTAATAATATCTTATCCCCTAGGAGTTTCAAACCAAGTGAATAGTAAGGATCCATTCATCGTGCACCAGAATGATGGATGAAATATACTCAGAAAAATCTTTTTGGTGTTATTACCCCTAGATTCATCTCTGCCAAAACCATGTACACTTATAGTATTCATACATGTATGTATTACTATGAAGACCATCCACTCAAGAATTTACCAATATTTCAAGATATCATCCTATACTTAGACTAATACATGTGTTTTTTACTATGGTTTTATAATCCTAATACCGAAGGTAACTAAACTATATCAAAAATTAAATAAACCCTAATATGAAACCAAATGAAGTTACAAAATCTAAACATGAAAAATAATAAATTAATCTCACATATTGAATAATATATCTCACAAACAGTCACACAACTCAAATAGAAAAAATTTTAGTATCTTGGAGATTAGCTACATAAATAAATTATTTTAAAACATGGGGATTAGAAACATAATAAAAAGGTGAGATCAGACACTCATTAGGGGATAACATAATAAAGTCCATAATGTTTATATCATAATTATATGGGAAAGCATGAATAAGGAAAAAATCTGATTAAAAAGAACGTAAATCAATAATTATTAAATATAAACATGAAAGATATATATAAAATATTAAATGATAACAATTTTACCATGGCTTCAGAAAATAAAACATGAATCATATAACATGGTTATTGGAGCATAAGAAATAAAGTGATGAAATAAAAAACATAGGTCTTCTTATCTTTATGGACCTATCTACCTGCCAACCTATTCACTCGTAAAATTGTGAGCATATCTGAAGGCCATCACACTCACCCTTTTTGAATAAAGATACTCTCTAACCTATTCACATGTAAAAATTTTATTAGATTTTTAGTCCATCACACTCACCCTTTTTTAATCTACCTACTCATTAACTTGTTTACATAACATTTCTATATCATGAGATATAATCCTTTACCCAATTCATTTAAGGGAGATATAGGTACCAACCATCTCAAAATCCATAAATTTTTGTGCCACATAAAAATAATTCAGATTTTAAATAATAAATAAATCATGGAAATAAAACAAAAAAATTGAAATCATTCTATTTTAATAAAAAACCCATTGAAATAAAATGTGTTTTATAAAACTTCTAAGAGGTATGAAATAATCGTATAAACTAAATAATTTGATATTGAAAACTTGATCACCCAAAATAACCACATAAAAACTATAATATGGGCTGATGCATGAATCATAACTCCATTGGGGACAGATCATAATAAAAACCAATTCATAAAAATAGGTTTTTTAAAACATTTTTTATTTAACATTGTAAAAGTCATAGTTATAAATAAATTTTCAAAAAGAATCCTTTATTTTTATGAAAATAAACATATAAATTTTCATGAAAATGGAGTTGGTTTAAAAATATTTTTCACCATAAATAAAAAGGTAAATTTTAAATACTTTAAAAACTTTTACTTTTAAAATTAATATTTAATAATGTAAACTTGAAAAAAGAAATAATGTTTTCAAAAATTTAAATTTAAAAAAATTTAAAAAAATTTACCTTTAAGAATAATATTTAATAATTTAACCTTATAAAATACATAGTGGTTATGAAATGAAAAATTGGAGTGGATGATAAAACTTTTAATTTTGAAAGGACGGAAAAACCTTTTGAACATTTTGAAATAACCTTGTTGAAAACCCACATCATTACAGGATTAATGAAAACTTTGTTTGAAAATAAGTATAGGGGAATGAAAATTTTATTTGGGATAAAAATAATTTGGGTTTCCCCTAGGTAAAAGAGAACATTGGTGGGAAGTAAAAACATGGATGTATAAGAAAAATATATTAAAAGATATGGGAATTAAACTTACCATAAAATTATTTTCACAAAAAAATGAAAATTTTAAGGATGGACCCTTTGGTATGAAACATTATTTCCCCAGAAAATAAGGTTAAGATACAATATAACTTCTTCATATTCTATAATAGATCAATCTTGTAAGATTATATTCAAAGAAGAGTGATTATGACCCAAGAAAAAAAATTGAACCTCAAAAAGCACTTATAACTTGAGTAGTATTTAAATCATATCCCATGAAAGAAATAGGTTCCAATTGAACATAAATTACCATGAATAAAAGGTAATTAATGATATAATATCTCTAATTTTAATATATACATCAAATAAATTAAATTAGGTGAATAATACAAAACATGACCCAAATAGAGAAATTTGATATGAAAACCCATATGACGTAAGAAACGTCTTAATAAAAACCTCTTGAAAGAAACAAAGATTTAATTTTAAGTTAAAAAATCATAAATAAGTATAATATATGATATTAAAAATATAATTTTTAGTATATACACCATTTAAAATAAATTAGGTTCATAAAATTACATGTGTCTCAAAGAAGAAAGTTTTGAGACGAAACCCTTACCTTATTTCGTTTCTTAGTTTATGACACTCTAACTTCCTCTATATAGTGACACCAACCTTAGTAGCCCAAATACAATGGTTGATTTTTTACATTAATATAAAATATAAGGAATTTCACTCCAAAGGACCAAATAGTTTTGTAGTCTTGTTAAACTAGATACATACATGAAATTCACATTACATTTTAAAGAATAAAACACAAAAAGAATTTTCATTGAGAATTCCATTATTTCCATAGTGTATCCTTGCATATAAATCAGAAAACACTTCCCTGTATCCTAGGGAAAATAAGACATAATAAATGGGTGATCTTGGACACTCAGTAGGGGTAAGCGTATAATGGAAACTAAGTATATAATTTCAGTCCATACCAGGTGGGGTTGGGTCGGGCCTACCCCCTAAAAAACTAGGTCGCGGACCAATATTCGGGTCGGGTCGAGACGGCCCGAATAACCTTATGAGGTTACTCGATCTTGACCTCGAGCAGACCCCAACCATTGGGTAGGGCCGATCTTTTTCGGTCGGGCCACAAGTAGGCCCTTTTGGCTTTTATAATTTTTAAAATAAAATATATAATGAAATTAAAACATTTTTTTAACATTTTAAAAACATTCTTTTTCAAAAAAAAGAAAACTTGTTTTTAAACATTTTTTTTAAATTTTTTTTCCAAAAGTTAATTTTGAAACATTTATTTTTAAAAGTTTTTATAAATGTTTATTTTAAAACGTTTTTTAACATTTTTTATAAAAAAATTAATGTTTTTTAATCATTAATTAAATATTTTTTTAAATGTTTTATTTAAAATGTATTTAAAAGATTTTTTAAAACGTTTTTTAAACATTTTTGTAAAACATTGTATTTAAACAGTCTTTTTAAAATCTATTTTTTTAATAATCTATTTTTTAAAACATTTTTTAATAATTTTTTAAAACATTTTTTTAAAATGTTTTTGAAACATTTTTTTGAGAATATTTTTTAAAACTTTTTAAAAAAAATTAATGTAAAATATATTTTAAAAATTAATTTTTTTAAAATCAGTTTTTTTAAAACTTATATTTTTTTAAAATGTTTTTTAAATAATTTTTTCAACGTTTCTTTTAATAGATTTTTTAAAATGTTTTTTTAATTATTTTTTAAAATAACTTTTTTAAGAAATGTTTTTTAGACGTCTTTTCTTAAAAAAAAATTAAACGTTTAACATTTTTTTAAACAATTATTTTCTTTTTTATCAACAAATACATTTTACAATTGAAGTCCCTTTAATTTAATTTTCAATAATTTGATATGTTTTAAATTTCTCATTCAAACATTTCACAAAAACACTCAACCTCAACTTCACCATCCTATTATGAATGTAATATTTTCTTTAATTTAATAAAAATTTAAAATATAGATTAATTCAAAAAATAATTAAAGTTCAAATAATTTATTTGAAAATGTCTGATTAAAAAAATGAATATGTGGCGATTTCCATGTGTAAATAAATATCAATCATCATAATAAATAAAATTCATAATAATATATGCAAGTTGTAAAAAAATTAATTAGGGGGTTGGGGTGTGCACCAAGGGGTCGGTGTGATAATTTTTTTCTAAATAGTTTTTTATATGTGAATATATATATATATAATATGTGAATTTTTTAAAAAAATTGAAAAGGGGTTGGTAGTGAGAAGTAGTGGGTGGGTGTTTTAATTTTTATTTTAAATAGATTTATATATGTATATATATATACACATATAATATGTGAAAGTTGTAAAAACAATTAACGAGTGGTTGGGGGTGCGCATAAATGGGTGAGTTATTTTTTTTATAAATAGATTTATTTTTATACATAGTAAGTATAATATATATAATATGTTTAAGTTGCAACATACTTAAAAAAACAATGAGGCTGGGGGCATGAACATTAGTGGGTGAGTGCATTTTTTTCATAATATATAATGAGTTATTATATATATATATATATAATTAAATCATTGATATATATATATATTGTTAATATCTTTGTTTATATATCTATATATAGTCTGGAAATTTATAACCAGGCGGACCACCTAGACCAGTTAGTCCAGGCGCAACCTTGAAAACTTGTGCCAGGGGGTTTTAGTCTCTCTACCATTAGTTTCCTAGTAATTCTTAAGAGCAGATATTATTTTATGTGCTGAGATTCATACGGACCCATGTATTGGGCTTCATAATGGCCCACAGGCCAGGCTTCATATGGGCCCACAGGCTGGTATTTTTTGGGTCGGTACTTTTACATGCTAGCCCAGCCCTGCCGACGATCTTACTTGCATAGGGCCAGACCTAGGACCAAGATCAGACTATCTCATGCTTTTCCAGGCCGGGCCGATTGGGTTCGGCCACTCAGACTTTCAGGTTTCCGATCCAAAAGTACACCTTTAACATAAGCTATGAATAATTAATTCATAATCAATATGACAAGCTAAGTAACTAAAACACATTACATTTAATCAATAACTTGAGCATAATATGGTAGAAATAAATTATGATCAAATAATGCCATATAAATAATCACATGGCCATGAAACATAACCATGGATATTATAACTAATCAAATAATCACATGGAATATTAATAATTGAACCCATAATGATGGAATACATAATGTTAGACATCTAAAACATATTATCAAGACCTTGTCAAGGCCTTGTTCCATGACATCTATATAAATGGGTAAGGTGTAACACCCCTATTTCAAGTAAGTAACCCTTTATTTATGTATTTTAAGTATGTAAAGTGTTTGGGTGAAGTTTAGGATGGTTTTGAGAACTTTTGAAATGTTTTTATGGATTTTATAGAGGTTCACAGTTTGAACATGGTTTGTAGAAATCATGCAACACCTTTAGGAAACTGTGAAAAGAGAGACAAAGGCAACTGGGTGCATGTACGGATAGGCGCCTAGTTTGTCCAAGCCATGCATCCATGCAGGAGTAACCATGAAAATTAGAACAGATGTAAAAATAGGGTTGGCTCATAGTTTGTCTAACTATGTGATCCAACCATGAAAATGGTGTTCGAAGGCACTGGCTAGCACACGGTTAGTGCACAGTTTGACTAACCTTAGGCCTAAACCATGCATGATTAAAAAATTATATCCTTAAATGGTGGATCTCACTTGGGGTTACCTATAAACCAATTATTTTTCCTCTTTGATGACCCTAACTCAGTTTTATCTCCTCCCAAATGTTGTGTAGACTCTTCCCTTTGATCTAGGAGCCATTCGTTGGCAAATATTAGTGAATTGAAGGAAGAATTTCTTGGTAAGTCTCCATTCTTTGTGGGTTTCCATAGATATATTCTTATTCACTCTCTTATTTTAATAGATCTATTCTATTGGGGATATATATATATGATAGTTAATGCTAATAATTATGAGATATGGCTATTTTTATTTTAGGTAACAAGATCTAAGGTGGGTTTTTGGAGATTCAACCTAGTTTTGTTGAAGAATTCATGTCGTTCTTCAATTACACCATAGTTTCTAAGGTAGGTGACTTCACTATCGACTCCTCTTATTAGAAATTGAAGGTCTAGATTTAAATTTTTGTGTATTTAATGAAATATATTATGAAATTTGTTATTAAAATCTTGGTATAAACCATCTTTAGTGATGTTTTTTAGAATTGTGAAATTTTTGTGCAATGTTATTTGTTGAATTATTTTAAAACGATGAATTTAAAATAGTTGTTTGGTTTGATTCATGTAAAAATAATTTTTGAAATGGTTTTCAATAAAGATATTTTTTATTTAAATGTTTTGGCATAATTTTTTTTGCATAGGTTGTTGGCATAATGGATGGTGTGTGTTCTTGTGCAATGGGACAGATAAGGGTATGAAGTTTGCCCCATCTTTAGTGAAAATGATAAGCATATGAAATTTCCCCAATAAAAATGGTTTACTAATTGATGAATTTGTGAAAGGATGAATCACCACTCATGAGTATAGGGAGGTCCACGGTTTCATGCATGGTTGGATGTGCGCATTTTTTGAATGGAATGTGTTATTCCAAAATAGATGTTTTGAAATATTTTTAATGATTTTTTTGGTTTGTTCCATTAGAAATGTATTTTATTTGGGAAAATGTTTAGTATGGAAATTGTTTTATATTCTGATATAAATTTTTTTAAATTTTTTTATATAAATTTTTTCATATAAATATGCAAATTTGTTATATCCTAGTAGTTTGAGTAGGGAAGTCATTTGGGTAAAACCAACAGAGTTTTATTACTCACCACTTGCTTGGGTACTTTGGTGTTTTTGCAGATATTGTTTATTAAGACATAGGTAAAGGAAAATTATAAAATTTATTTAGTGATTCTTTGTGATACTTTGGCATGGATTTTGGATCTTGATCTTGGATCATGTTGGGAGTGTTGTGTTGGTGTCTTTGATATTTGTTGGTTTTGTCTTCCACTTTCTATTTTGATATTGGTATTAGTTTCCTCTTGGAACTCTGATAGAGTGTGGGTTGGTTGTTAGACATTGAGTATTATTAAATTGTTATCATGCATCATATAGTTGTTATTTGGTTGTGGTATAATTGGTTGTGTTTATTTTATTTTCAAAATAGAAAATCATCCCCCAGCTATATTGAATCCCCTGGAATTTATTTCCAACTTTTAGCACCTTGGGGATGTCACCTGAGGCCAAGTAACAATTCCACCTTGACTCAAGACAATGTGTAGGGGTGGGATGTTACAAATGGTATCAGTATTTGTCACGACCCATCCCTCAAGGCCTGTGTCGTAACTATCCCAAGCCCTCCTTCCATAGTCCAGGGGCTGGTGACTAGAACCGGAAAGGCGTATCCCTATATTGGGAAGGAATGGACTTTAAAACTGTACAAACACACAAAACCAAGAGTGAAACAAGAGGCAACCACAAATTAAACTAATGTAGTAAAAAGTGTGATGATAGTAAAGAGGCCGGAATACATGCCCAACTGGAAAGTACAAGTACAACTGAAAAGAGGGAAAAAAATCTCTTGGATCATCCTCTGAGGATCCAACCTAAAGGGTAGGTACAACTCACGATCAGTAGTCCTATGTCACGTCACGAAAAATGGTCCACCTCTGAGCACCATCCAGTCCTAGCTCCCTCAGCCTCGATCAACGTTGTCCATCTTCTTTACAAGACACAATAAGGTGTGGGTGAATCTCGTGCAGGGGTCAGTATAACAATACATAGTAAGGACCATGAGACCCCCAAAAGTCTCCTAGAGTTTCACAAAGGAATAAGAACAAAGCAAACCTCAACCACAAAGCACGAAGTAGTCAAAAAATCTACTTAGGTATATGCCCATACATATAACTAAGTTTTCAAGATATACTCGTCTCATGCATGAGGGAATAATAGCACAAAGGTAACACTACGAAGGTAAAAGTACCACATAGGTAACACCACGAAGGTAACACCGCAAAGGTAAAAGTACTACACAGGTAATACCATGAAGGTAACTCCACGAAGGTAAAATTATGTCACAAGTAACACTAGGAAGGTAACACCACGAAGGTAAAAGACTCTGCTCACACAGGTAATATTGAAGTATAGAAGTATAGATGATCAATTTCAAAGATAGATCATCTTATTTTGTCAAGATGCACTGCTGGTGATTATATGGATTCTGACCCATACATGATCAATAGGTACTAACCTCTATAATGACCCACAAAGGATCTGACCCACACTGGATTGGTATGTGCTGACCCACACCGGATTGGTGAGCGCTGACCCATACCGGATCGGACCCACACATGATTGGTATGCGCTGACCCACACAAGAACATCGAGCGCTAACCCACATAGGATCTGACCTACACATGATCGGTGCTGACTCACACAAGATCGCTCGGTACTAACCTCTATATGATCTGTCTCCAACCTCCGCCTCACTGCTAGCCACTGGATTCCCACTCATAGCATGTTTGTGAGAACCGCTCCTCAAGCCATAGGTCGTACCTCAACCGCCACAAAGTTCCATGAAGAAGTATCCCAAAGTAGAGCCATATCGTAAGGGTTCCAACGCAACAGAAGACGCGTCAATTGGACGCCCGGTCTGTGACTTATAATCGTTTTAGTTCTGAGCGCACAGTAGGATTTGGGTTTGATCTAACATAACTGCACTCAAACTCTCTCCAAAACTCAAGTGTAGTATACCAAAATGTATCGCCTTGTCCTAAGGGTTTCAGTGGCGCAGACGGTTCGTCAAACGGACACTCGGTCTATAAGTTACACCCCTTTTCATGAAACGGGGGTGATCGCACCTTGGTCCGGCTTGGCTCGGTTGGGCCCGCCAGAATGCGTCGAAATGACCACTTCCTAAAAGGGATCCCAACGCCACTGATGGTGTGTTGAATGGACACCCAGTTTGTCAGTTATGGGAATTTCTTTATCTGGGGACCGGTTGGGTCTGGGCCCGGTCCGACTCAGTCAGGCCAGCCTGACGCAATGGGTCCTGAGGTCCACCAGACCCCACTCGGGTTCAGACAATTAGGGTCGGCCTGGTTTGGTTCATGGGCCCAGGATGCGGTTGGCCCAACCCTTCGGGTGGGGCTCGGCCTACCCACTTTGGCCCATCGGGCTGCGGGTTCGACCCAGCCCACTCGGCCAGCCCACTAGAAGGCGGACCGATCTTCCCACCTGGCCATGCGGGTTCGGGGCCGTTTCGGCCAGCCGGTGGGGCACTGCCCCACAGCGTAACGATCAGCCGATTTGGTCCACTGGCGGTCCTCCAACCCAGCGTGGCGTGGGGCCATGCTGCTTTCCACCTTCCGTGGCTTCGATCCGCGACCTCCTCCAGCGGCGTGTGACGACGCCCCACTCCGTCTCCACCTTTTGTGACCGAATCGAGTCAACTGCCTTCTTCACCCACTGCGGCTTTGGTCGCGGCCCTTTCCCACCAGCGGCGCGCCGCTCCACCTCCACAGGCGGTCGGTGCTGGACGCTCTTCTAAATGTCGTGGCATGGTGTCATGGCCTCCTCCTGTAGCGCAAGACGGTGTGCCATCTCCATCATGGTTAGTCGGTGCTGTTGCACTGACAATCTTTCATGGTGATAGAGCAAGGGTAAACAAGGTAGCGGAGGGTCCGGGCCATGTTCGTTTGGCCCGCGTCCTCTGTGTTAGCTTGAAACATGAGGGGGAAAAAAGATTCAACAATTACTTTAAATTATAAAAAAATAAATCCCTACCTCAAGAACATTGGAGAACTCCCACGATTGAGGAAGAGTTGGCGTTCATCGTCCCCGCAACAAGACGCCAACGTTTCCGCTCAAACATCATCCTTCGGTTCATGATTCAGCATCGCTCATCACTGCCTACTGAAACCGGATTTATCCTCCAAGTTTTGGGTGTCGCAACACTTTACCAGAGCTTCATCGCTTGGTGAAGTCATGCCAATACCTCCCCCCAAGCTCCATATAAATAGGAGAATGGGAGGACGAGTAGTGCCCGTGGAATTAATGGGGGTTCATTTAATAGGAACCTTCTTAATTCCAACGGTGCTGTTACAAAGATTTTGAGGATTCAATTCATTTAATGGCATGACACATCATTGGTCCTTCCACTTTCTCTTGTGCATTAGAGGAAAATAAATAAGGAAATAAAATAACAAAGTTATTTTATTATTATTTTAAAATTTCCATAATCTAACATTTTCTCCAGACTTACTGTGGTTAAAGTGAAGCCTCCTTTAAGCGAATATCGGCACTTCGGTTTCAACGGTGCCCTCATATTTTTAATATGAGCACCGGTTCAAAAGATAGAAAACGTCGCCCATGCATTTACTGAACGTACCTTAAAATATGTTCATAAATTTATTCTGAGCACACCGAGCCTCAAAATCATGGGCCGTCAATTTTTGAAGACTCATAAAAATTTCATATAATTAAAAAAGATTCAATGGAAAATTCGGGTCTTTACAATCTCCCCACCTTAGGGATTTTCATCCCTTAAAGTAACAACATAGACTAAGGAAACAAATGGGGGGTACTGAGCACGAATCTGAGCCTCCTGCTCCCATGTGCTCTCCTGGAGGTTCCAATTCTACCAATGAACGTGCAGAATAGGTATCGATCTTCCATGAAGGAACCGCTCCTATATATCCTCAATCTCCACTGGAACCTCCGTAAATGTCACCCCATCATCAAAGTCTAGCTCTCCATGGTCAATGACATGGGATGGGTCATGTACGTATCTCTTTAGCTAGGATATGTGGAAGACTTTGTGCACCCTCTCCAACTTCAGTGGTAGTGCCAAGTGGTATGTCACCTCTCCAATTCTCCAAAGTATCATAAATGGTCAGATAAACCTCGGTGAAAGTTTTCCACCTCATCCAAATCTCCGTGAACCCCGTCGAGGTGAGACCCTTAAGAATACATGGTCTCCCTCCTCGAACTCCAAGGGCCTCCATCTTCTGTCAGCATAAGACTTCGTCTTACTCTGTGTAGTCTTCATCCTCTCCTGGATGATCTTCACCTTCTCAGTGGTAGCCCCTACCAACTCTAGACCCATAAGTGTTGACTCCCTTGGGTCTATCCATCATAGAGTTGATCTGCAAGGTCTATCGTATAAGGCCTAGAATGGTTCCATAACGATGGTGGAGTGATATCTGTTGTTGTATGAGAACTCCACCAAGGGCATGTTATCCCCCCAAATGCAGCCAAAATCTATGACAGAAGAACATATCATGTCCTCCAGTGTCTGAATTGTCCGCTCCATCTGGACATCCATCTATGGATGAAAGGAAACACTCAAATGTAGCTGAGTCACGAACACCTCCTGTAATCCCTTCCACAACTGGGATGTAAAACATGCGGCATGGTCAGAGACAATCGTCGATGGCACCCCATGAAGTCATTAAATCTTCTGTATGTAGAGGCATCCCTAGCCCTCTACTGATCCCTACTCTTGGATGGGTAGGAAGTGGGCTGACTTGGTGAGTCGGTCAACGATTGCCTAGATGAAATCATGTCCTCTGGACGTATGCGGATGCCCTATCACAAAATCCATGGAGATACCATCCCACTTCCACTATGGAACCTCTATTGGTTGCGTAAGCCTGCTGGATCTTGATGATCGTCCTTCACTTGGTGACAAGTGAGGCATCATGAAACAAACTCCGCTACTTCCTTCTTCATCCCTAGCCACCAGTACTGATGCCGGAGGTCATGGTACATATTCACCACTCCAGGATGTACCATGAAAGGGAATGTATGGAACTTATTCAAATCCTCCTCTCGTAGAACCACTGAAACCATGGTGCGTCTTCTAAAGAGAATGATGTGATCACCACCTTCAGAAAATCCATCAGGTGCTTGTCTTATGGATATCTGAGCACATTGTGCCTCGCAGTCAAAGTCTCCAAGTTGTGCCTCATGAACTCGCTGTAGAAGTGGGGGAGAGATAGTCATAAACTGGAAGTAAAATACTCCATATCTATCCGCAAAGGATATCTGTAACATGGCTAGCTGCTCTGTCACCTCCCTCAGCAACTGTAGTCCAGACCTCCTGCTGAGTGTGTCTACTACTACGTTCCCCTTTCTAGGAGTATAGAATATCTCTAATTCATAGTCATGGAAGAACTCTAGACATAACTGTTGTATCAAGTTCATGTCCTTCTGTGAGAAGATATACCTGAGACTCTTGTGATCAAATTAGACTGTAAACTGTTCACCCATCATGTAGTGTCGCCACCTCTTCTAGGAAAAGACCACTACTGCTAACTCCAGGTTATGGGTAGCATAGTTCTGCTCATGTTGTCTCATCTACTGAGATCCATACATGATAACTACTTTACCATGCATCAAGACACATCCAAGTCCATCCCCTGATGCATCGTAGTGGACTACATACCAAACTCCTTCTTCTAGTAGCCTCATGATGGGGGAACTCTTCAATCTATACCTCAGCTATTGAAAACTCTGCTAGCATCTCTCCGTCCACATGAAGGGTTGTCCCTTCTTTGTTAACACTGACAAGGGTGCTGCAACTCTAGAAAATTCAAGTACGAATCTCCAGTAGTACCCAGCCAACTCCAGGAAACTCTGCACCTCAGTCACACTCTTGGGTGGATCCCAAGCTAGCACAACTTCTATATTTTCTGGGTCAAATGCAACTCCAAAATCCGAGATAATGTGTCCCATAAAGTGAACCTCTCATATCCAGAATTGGAACTTCTAGAGATTACCATAAAGTTGGTTCTCTTGGAGTGTTTCCAGAACTATCTGCAGATGATAGGTGTGCTCCTCCTCTGTCAATGAGTACACAAATATGTCGTTGATGAAGACCACCACAAAGCGATCGAGGTATGGATGGAAGATCTTGTTCATGAGTCCCATGAACATTGTATGGGTGTTAGTCATGCCAAAAAGCATAAACAAGAACTCATAGTGGCCATACCGACAACTAGAGGTTGTCTTCTGCAAATCCTCATCTCGTACCCTAAGCAGATGATAGCCTGATCTGAGGTCTATCTTCGAAAACCATCAAGCTCATTTCAAATGGTCAAAAAGATCATCAATCCTAGGGAGTGGATACTTGTTCTTCATGGTCATCTGGTTCAGGCATAGATATTCCACATAGAGTCTCAAACTCCCATCTACCTTCTTGGTGAACAAAATCGGGGCTGCTCATAGAGAAACACTAGGCCTTATGAACCCCTTTCTCTATAATTCCTCCAGTTGTACCCGTAACTCATGAATATCCATGGGAGCCATCCGATATGCTAGAGTAGATATCATTGTCATCCTGAGGTACAGGTTGATGTAGAATTCCACCTATCTGTGAGGAGGTAGTCTAGGAACATCATCAGGGAAGACATCAGCAAACTGGTCCACCACTACAGGATAGCTCAGACTCTCAACGTCAACTACTCCAAGGGTAAGGCAAGCCAACTGATGTGTGATCAGTTGAACCCTCCTCTGAGAAATTACATCCTTTGCTACAAAGGTTCCCCTCTCACCGGTGAAGGAAAAACCTGTCCCATCCATGCATAAACATTGCACTTTGCGCTTAATACAGTCAATATGAGCATGGACTGTGGATATCCATTCTATACCCAGGATGATGTCATAAGGCCTCGACGCCGCTGCTAGAAGATCTCAGCCGAAGCTCTCACCTCTTAGAGTAAGCTCACACTGTCAGCACCAGTGTGTAATCATCAAATCCCCTCCCGTATGAGTCTCTAGCTGTAAGGATTGACCCAATGGATCCATCAGAATCACCAAGCTCCGAATGAGAGCTGTGGAAATAAAAGAGTGACTGAAACTTATGTCTATAACTATTGCAGCTAATGTGTAATAGACATATATCGTATCTTCAATCATCTTTGAAGCATCCTGGTCGTAGGCCTCAGCTTCCTGGAGCTGAGCGCGTCCCTGTCCTCCTTCTCCCTATGGTCGGGGTGGACCACCTAGAGGTGGTGGTGGCAGAACCTCGAATCTCCATCCACCGCCTACTGCATGGCCATCTCCCCTGCCACGTCCACTGCCCTACGGACCTCCTCTCTCAAACCTATGCCTCTGCCTTGACAATCTCTCAACTTTCTGCTGATTGTCAGTATGGTGAGTCGGGCAGTCATGAGCCACGTGACCCTTCCCACTGCAAAAGTAGTACTACCTGATCCTCAATTTTCCTCCTCTACCCTGTGAGCCCCTCACCATCGACCCTATATCCTGAGGTCACCCACCAAAAGGTCTGGCTTGCTTGGTCCCCTGCATCATCCATCTACTGCCTACTACGGATGACTCTGCTACCTAACATCTAGTGGTGGTTCTCTCTATCGGTGCCTTCTCAGCTAGGAATCTCTCCACAAAAAGTGCTCGCTCTAGCACCCCATCCTGCATTGAAATGCTGACTGATACCATCGATGCTCTGATCTCCTATCGAAGACCCTCCTCAAAGTTCTGGGCCCTGAATAAAGAGTCTTGTACCATGTCTGTGGATTAGTGGGAGAGATCAGTGTATCTCACCGAGTACTAGGTCACGGTCATGCTGCCCTAATTTAAGTGTAGCAGGTCCTGTATACGCACTGATCGTAATGTTTCTGGGGTGAAATCTACCCAAAAAAGTCCCTCGAAGTCCGCCCAGGTGAGGTTTTCCTTGTCGTGTAACTAGAGTGTCAGACTCCACCATCTCTCAGCTTCTCTCTAGAAGAGACTGGAAGCTAGGATCACCATCAGATCAGCTGGTGTCCCAACTAAGAGAAAAACTCTGGCTACAGCCTCCATCCAGTCTTTAGCCACCTGTGGATCTGTCTCGCCTTGGAACCTTAGAGCTCTCTACCATTAAAACTTATGTAACATGCTCAATCAGCGTGCACCCTCTGCTGGTGGGGCTGGTGGCATCTGCTTCCCAATGGGTGGTGGTGCTACTGGCACACCACCCAAAGGTGCTAACACCGTAAGAGGGACCTACACCGAGGCCTCACCGCTTGGTGGTCCGTCATTGTGTAGTCTCTTGAGAATCTAGGATGGCTATCTACATGGAAAGATCATGAAAGAAAATAGGTGCGCCACAGTCAATAAGTTATACCTGGTGATCTGACTCAAAGAAATAAAAAGGAAAAACTTTTAAAAAACACACGCAATCATTGTTTTCGTGCACCGAGTCAGAAATTAGAATTCAGGGTCCTGGTGTATGGATACGTCGGCCGCCGCACCAACACTGGATTCCCCAAACTGAAAACCACACTCATAACACTTAACACTATTTCCACATAAAAAATATTAGAGTCCTAGCTCTTCGCTAGAACCGACTCCTCTGATACCACTTTGTCACGACCCGTCCCCCGGGGCCCGTGATTAGTCACTAAAAGTGGCTAATATTCATTGTTAAGTTCTTAATATTAATGTGTTTAAAAGTTCATAAACATCAATTTTAGTCCAATTCAGAAATTGAACTTCATTTCCCATCATTGTGCAATTCATGCATAAAATGTCAATTTGGGACCACTCAATAATTTGCTTGTGTAAATTAAAATATTCATCATTTTAATTTTAAATTTTGGGATATGATTGATCACTTTGTTTGGAACATTTTATCTTTTAGGTCCGATGGATGAATCCCAAAGGAAGATGGATAATTTTGCGCCTGAAGGCAGAAACATGCTGGAAAAAGCATAATGGGCCTAAGGCCCATCAAACAAATGTGGGGCCCAGAAACCAAGCCCAATGAAGCTCAAATTTATACAGTAGAAAGATAAAAATATGAGGATCATTTTATTCAACTGTGGCCGGAGCTAATACTGATGTTATCATGATGATAAAGGGATCTGAAGTTTAGATTTAAATGGTGGACTCGTCATTAATGCGCAGAAATCCGTTCCACCATTTCGACCATAACTTCCAAACGGCTAAGAGAAATTTCCTGAAATTTTTACAGCTCATAGAGGACACATGGACGAAGATATTTTATATTTATGACACCTCCGGAATCGGCCTTCTTCAATTTCGAATTCATACGTCAAAATGGAGGACGAATCTGGACAGTTTTCCGGGTCAACTTCGAAATGTCAATTTCCTTTTGACTCTCTTAATTGTTGAGGGGTGAATTAATTGTTGGGGGATGTACCTAAGGCTCCTAATATTCCTATATAAGGAGCTATTGGTGAAGGGAATGGGTGTGGAATTTTTTTCTTATCATCTTGGATGCTTTGTTTCATTGTAATGTTTTGCTTCCAAATTTCATTTGTAATGTTTTCCATTTCCATGTAAGCTTTTCTTTTTGTTCTTAATCAACTTATTCTCTTATATATTTTCCATTTAATTTATTAAAACTTTATAATCACAAAGCACAGTGATATCTCTGTGTTGTTGTGAATTAGTTCACACATAGGTGTGAATTTCATTCACACACACGGAGGAGTGCTCGTTATTTCCGCGGTTTTAATTTCTTCAATCCAATTCTTTTTAGTCATCTTCTGCCCACCATTGAGAGTATACCATCAATGGAGGGCTAAACCCTTAATAGGTTGATCTTAGGAGGATGGAAAGGCTGGGTTGAATGTTATTTTATGAACGAATTGTTGTTAAATGGATAATTAATTTAAGACATCCATTCTTCAGTTATTTCTACTCTTCATCTTTACTGTGTTTGAGCAAAATAAATTCAATTACTAAATGACCATATACCTCGGAGAGATCATGAATTTGGTTCTCTAAGTGTATAAGGGATTAGTAATTATGTTTAGTAAGCGCCAAACCAGAAAATGATGAAGGTAGTGTTATTTTTGAAGAATGGATTCATCAAGAATTAATAAAACCAAAATTGTTTAAAGAAGTAAAATTCATTCAATCCACCCCGAGCATAATCCTAGATCAACCCATTTTCATTAAATTGAATTCACGTAGGTTTCTTAGTGTTATTTAAAACATATAAATCAAAACCAAAGTTGGCTACTTCATAGCCCATCCTTCACCAAATCATAGTGTCTCAAGGTTACTTCTTCGGTCCATGTGGACTCGACCCCTACATGTACTACATCGATCGCTTTTACCCGTAGGGTAAATTTGGGCGCAACCATATTTTGGCGCCGTTGCCGGGGACCCAAGTAAGTTTTCCTAGACACCAACCTTCTATTCTCACCTAACTTCTCTTTTCTCACCTATATTTCTCTTTTCTTTTCCCCTTTCTATTTTCGTGTGCCCAAAAAAATCCAAATCCAAGTTTCATTCAACTCCAATGGAGTATCATCAACAATATCCCTTCACAAACTCAGGATGGAATCAGTTTGAAAATCCACATTGGGAATCACCAACCTTTTTTAATCAACCTTTGAATGAATACCCCATACCTGAAAACATGAATGAAATTTGTAACGATGAAGGTTTAAAAGATCAATTTCCATACCTATCAAGAATGATTGAAAAGATGAATAATGAGGAAGTCAATGATGTCAAAACATCTATCAATACTAATCCTGAAACAATTATTCAAAAATTGTGTGAACAAATGGAAAAAATGAATTCAGAGGTATCAAGTTTTAGACAAGAACTACAAAGCATCGAGACTTATGAAGAACCCATTCCCACTCAGGATGTCCTTTCCACTTCACTTATAGAAGAATCTTGTTTCCCACATAACTCATGTGATTTTAGTAAACAACCCACTTTAAAATCTTGGAATACAGAGTTGGATAATGAAGAAATTTGTTCAGGTAATGTTGAAATTCAAGATAAAGAACATGAAGGAATTGTTAATGAGTATTTAAATCAGGATGAAATTGATTTCATGAATTCACAAGAGGGAAATTATTCTTTAAGGATTGAATGTCCAGAATATTACACCAAAAATGATTTTTTAGAATCACCAATCACTGAAAAATTGGGAGAAATACCAAACATTGAGCCCATACACACTCCTGAAATTCAACTAGACACTTTTAGGGATGAATCATATTTTCAAACAGAACCAATTCTTTCTAAATTTTTTGGGGAAGAAACCGAATTTCATTCAAATTGCCAATCTTCATTAGGAAATTGCAATCAACCAAAACTCAAAATCATCACCCTTCATTCCCCAAACAAGAATTATATCATAGGTGATACCCACGACCATAATTTATTCATTCATTCTTCTCATGAAAGAAATAATGTTAGATTGAACCTTGACGTCTTAGGCAAGACAAAAAATGCAACTAGATCAACCATTTCTGACATTCCTTGTATCTTCAGATTTATTTTAGAACATGGATTTATACAAGGAAACGATTCTAAAAAAACAATCAATATCAATCAAGTTGAAGTGGAGAAATATGGGTTAATTAAAATGCTGAAAGTTGGAATTGGATAAGTTGGGGGGTAAAAGTCGAGCCAACGACGTTAAACAAAAGCACTGGATGGGAGGCAACCCATGGTTTTCATGTTTTCTAATCATTTTGAATCATTTTATTTTTCATATAATAAATTACCATAAGCTGTTGACCTGTTCTTCTTTTATGAGTAAGGATGGGTATGAAAAGGGAGCACCGTATTCATCTGTGTCACGCGGTGTGATCCCTGAGTAATACCTTACCCAGAAATTTAAAAGAAGACAATGTATCATCAGTTTATTTTATTTATGTTTTTGTAGGTTTAAAAAAAAATTATTAGACTCTTGACCTGTTATTCTTTTATTAGTATGGATGGGTATGAAAGGGGAGCACCGTATTCATTCGTGTCACGCGGTGTGATCCCTGAGTAATACCTTACCCAGAAATTTAAAGAAGACAATGTATCATTAGTTTGATTTAAAAAAAACATGAAAATGATGGTACTTGGAATTAAATAAATCATTTTGTTGTTTGTTTTGTCTGCTTTGTCCTTCTTTTTATGGTTCAGGAACTATTTTGGGTGATACATGTTCAATCAAGGAGGTACCTACATCCCCAAAGAGATCAAAGGAGTAATTTGGAGCATCATGAACCTCAACTTTAAAAACCAGGTGAATTTGTTCCATGTTTTTCATCCTCAATTTTATATTTGAACTCCTCTTCTACCCCCTTCTAAGTTTTTTTTCTTTAAACACTGGGGACAGTGTTATTCTAAGTTGCGGGGGGGATAAAAAATGATTTTTATTTTGAATAAGAACATGCATGAAAAAATTCCATTAACCATAAACATGATAAAGACACATTGCAAACTCTAAAATTGGATATCAAATAAATTTTGCATGCCTTGATTCTGATTTTAATGCAAGTTTAAGTTCATGAGCATTGTTTTTGGAAAGTGCGGTTGTCCGATGTGATTTTTCAAAGTTTACATTTTCATCCTCATAATAAAAATGCCACAATGCACGTCTTTTGGATTGTGGGTGTAAATTTGAGTTCTTGGGTCCCTTTCATTATAGTATAGGGTTCTGGGGTCACTTTTACTTTAATTTGAGTATCCAAAAAAAAAACAAAAAAAAAAGACCACATAGAGCAATGTTTTGTCCAAATGCGTGGCGTCCGACACTTGGGGATCGTGACTCCATAGTTGTCTTGCCCAGAGTTAGGCTTTATATATCTATTGTAGAGCATGAAATTGACAAAATGCGTGGCGTCCGGCACTTGGGGATCGTGACTCCATAGTTGTCTTGCACAGAGTTAGTCTTTTCATATCTATTGTGGTTAAAAAAGAATAAAAAAAATTAAAAAAAATGGATACTCATCTTAAGGTTTAATGTGATTCCCACCTAGCGCTTCCATTTTTTTCCCCTTGAACAATAAAATGGGCCTCATATCTTTTATGATGCACAACACTTTATCATGCTTAATTGGAATTGGATGAAATGTGGCGATGAATTTGAACAAAGGAATGGGCTTGGGCTTGGGATATGCTTATGGACCTAGCTTGTTTTAAATGATTTTGATGGGTTTTCATAATTTTTTTTTTGGTATTAGATATTTGGGTGAGTAATGTGTATTTAAAATGTTTTTGGAAAAGGGGATTTCAATTTCATATTTGTAATTTATTTTGCTCGGGACTAGCAAAACTCAAGTTGGGGGATGTGATTAGTCACTAAAAGTGGCTAATATTCATTGTTAAGTTCTTAATATTAATGTGTTTAAAAGTTCATAAACATCAATTTTAGTCCAATTCAGAAATTGAACTTCATTTCCCATCATTGTGCAATTCATGCATAAAATGTCAATTTGGGCCCACTCAATAATTTGCTTGTGTAAATTAAAATATTCATCATTTTAATTTGAAATTTTGGGATATGATTGATCACTTTGTTTGGAACATTTTATCTTTTAGGTCCGATGGATGAATCCCAAAGTAAGATGGAGAATTTTGCGCCTGAAGGCAGAAACATGCTGGAAAAAGCATAATGGGCCTAAGGCCCATCAAACAAATGTGGGGCCCAGAAACCAAGCCCAATGAAGCTCAAATTTATACAGTAGAAAGATAAAAATATGAGGATCATTTTATTCAACTGTGGCCGGAGCTAATACTGATGTTATCATGATGATAAAGGGATCTGAAGTTTAGATTTAAATGGTGGACTCGTCATTAATGCGCAGAAATCCGTTCCACCATTTCGACCATAACTTCCAAACGGCTAAGCGAAATTTCCTGAAATTTTTACAGCTAATAGAGGACACATGAACGAAGATATTTTATATTTATGACACATCCGGAATCGGCCTTCTTCAATTTCGAATTCATTCGTCAAAATGGAGGACGAATCTGGACAGTTTTCCGGGTCAACTTCGAAATGTCAATTTCCTTTTGACTCTCTTAATTGTTGAGGGGTGAATTAATTGTTGGGGGATGTACCTAAGGCTCATAATATTCCTATATAAGGAGCTATTGGTGAAGGGAATGGGTGTGGAATTTTTTTCTTATCATCTTGGATGCTTTGTTTCATTGTAATGTTTTGCTTCCAAATTTCATTTGTAATGTTTTCCATTTCCATGTAAGCTTTTCTTTTTGTTCTTAATCAACTTATTCTCTTATATATTTTCCATTTAATTTATTAAAACTTTATAATCACAAAGCACAGTGATATCTCTGTGTTGTTGTGAATTAGTTCACACATAGGTGTGAATTTCATTCACACACACGGAGGAGTGCTCGTTATTTCCGCGGTTTTAATTTCTTCAATCCAATTCTTGTTAGTCATCTTCCGCCCACCATTGAGAGTATACCATCAATGGAGGGCTAAACCCTTAATGGGTTGTTCTTAGGAGGATGCAAAGGCTGGGTTGAATGTTATTTTATGAACGAATTGTTGTTAAATGGATAATTAATTTAAGACATCCATTCTTCAGTTATTTCTACTCTTCATCTTTACTGTGTTTGAGCAAAATAAATTCAATTACTAAATGACCATATACCTCGGAGAGATCATGAATTTGGTTCTCTAATTGTATAAGGGATTAGTAATTGTGTTTAGTAAGCACCAAACCAGAAAATGATGAAGGTAGTGTTATTTTTGAAGAATGGATTCATCAAGAATTAATAAAACCAAAATTGTTTAAAGAAGTAAAATTCATTCAATCCACCCCGAGCATAATCCTAGATCAACCCATTTTCATTAAATTGAATTCACGTAGGTTTCTTAGTGTTATTTAAAACATCTAAATCAAAACCAAAGTTGGCTACTTCATAGCCCATCCTTCACCAAATCATAGCGTCTCAAGGTTACTTCTTCGGTCCCTATGGACTCGACCCCTACATGTACTACATCGATCGCTTTTACCCGTAGGGTAAATTTGGGCGCAACCAAATTTTGGCGCCGTTGCCGGGGACCCAAGTAAGTTTTCCTAGACACCAACCTTCTATTCTCACCTAACTTCTCTTTTCTCACCTATATTTCTCTTTTCTTTTCCCCTTTCTATTTTCGTGTGCCCAAAAAAATCCAAATCCAAGTTTCATTCAACTCCAATGGAGTATCATCAACAATATCCCTTCACAAACTCAGGATGGAATCAGTTTGAAAATCCACATTGGGAATCACCAACCTTTTTTAATCAACCTTTTAATGAATACCCCATACCTGAAAACATGAATGAAATTTGTAACGATGAAGGTTTAAAAGATCAATTTCCATACCTATCAAGAATGATTGAAAAGATGAATAATGAGGAAGTCAATGATGTCAAAACATCTATCAATACTAATCCTGAAACAATTATTCAAAAATTGTGTGAACAAATGGAAAAAATGAATTCAGAGGTATCAAGTTTTAGACAAGAACTACAAAGCATCGAGACTTATGAAGAACCCATTCCCACTCAGGATGTCCTTTCCACTTCACTTATAGAAGAATCTTGTTTCCCACATAACTCATGTGATTTTAGTAAACAACCCACTTTAAAATCTTGGAATACAGAGTTGGATAATGAAGAAATTTGTTCAGGTAATGTTGAAATTCAAGATAAAGAACATGAAGGAATTGTTAATGAGTATTTAAATCAGGATGAAATTGATTTCATGAATTCACAAGAGGGAAATTATTCTTTAAGGATTGAATGTCCAGAATATTACACCAAAAATGATTTTTTAGAATCACCAATCACTGAAAAATTGGGAGAAATACCAAACATTGAGCCCATACACACTCCTGAAATTCAACTAGACACTTTTGGGGATGAGTCATATTTTCAAACAGAACCAATTCTTTCTAAATTTTTTGGGGAAGAAACCGAATTTCATTCAAATTGCCAATCTTCATTAGGAAATTGCAATCAACCAAAACTCAAAATCATCACCCTTCATTCCCCAAACAAGAATTACATCATAGGTGATACCCACGACCATAATTTATTCATTCATTCTTCTCATGAAAGAAATAATGTTAGATTGAACCTTGACGTCTTAGGCAAGACAAAAAATGCAACTAGATCAACCATTTCTGACATTCCTTGTATCTTCAGATTTATTTTAGAACATGGATTTATACAAGGAAACGATTCTAAAAAAACAATCAATATCAATCAAGTTGAAGTGGAGAAATATGGGTTAATTAAAATGCTGAAAGTTGGAATTGGATAAGTTGGGGGGTAAAAGTCGAGCCAACGACGTTAAACAAAAGCGCTGGATGGGAGGCAACCCATGGTTTTCATGTTTTCTAATCATTTTGAATCATTTTATTTTTCATATAATAAATTACCATAAGCTGTTGACCTGTTCTTCTTTTATGAGTAAGGATGGGTATGAAAAGGGAGCACCGTATTCATCCGTGTCACGCGGTGTGATCCCTGAGTAATACCTTACCCAGAAATTTAAAAGAAGACAATGTATCATCAGTTTATTTTATTTATGTTTTTGTAGGTTTAAAAAAAAATTATTAGACTCTTGACCTGTTCGTCTTTTATGAGTATGGATGGGTATGAAAGGGGAGCACCGTATTCATCCGTGTCACGCGGTGTGATCCCTGAGTAATACCTTACCCAGAAATTTAAAGAAGAGAATGTATCATTAGTTTGATTTAAAAAAAAACATGAAAATGATGGTACTTGGAATTAAATAAATCATTTTGTTGTTTGTTTTGTCTGCTTTGTCCTTCTTTTTATGGTTCAGGAACTATTTTGGGTGATACATGTTCAATCAAGGAGGTGCCTACATCCCCAAAGAGATCAAAGGAGTAATTTGGAGCATCATGAACCTCAACTTTAAAAACCAGGTGAATTTGTTCCATGTTTTTCATTCTCAATTTTATATTTGAACTCCTCTTCTACCCCCTTCTAAGTTTTTTTTCTTTAAACACTGGGGACAGTGTTATTCTAAGTTGGGGGGGGGGATAAAAAATTATTTTTATTTTGAATAAGAACATGCATGAAAAAATTCCATTAACCATAAACATGATAAAGACACATTGCAAACTCTAAAATTGGATATCAAATAAATTTTGCATGCCTTGATTCTGATTTTAATGCAAGTTTAAGTTCATGAGCATTGTTTTTGGAAAGTCCGGTTGTCTGATGTGATTTTTCAAAGTTTACATTTTCATCCTCATAATAAAAATGCCACAATGCACGTCTTTTGGATTGTGGGTGTAAATTTGAGTTCTTGGGTCCCTTTCATTATAGCATAGGGTTCTGGGGTCACTTTTACTTTAATTTGAGTATCCAAAAAAAACAAAAAAAAAAGACCACATAGAGCAATGTTTTGTCCAAATGCGTGGCGTCCGACACTTGGGGATCGTGACTCCATAGTTGTCTTGCCCAGAGTTAGGCTTTATATATCTATTGTAGAGCATGAAATTGACAAAATGCGTGGCGTCCGGCACTTGGGGATCGTGACTCCATAGTTGTCTTGCACAGAGTTAGTCTTTTCATATCTATTGTGGTTAAAAAAGAATAAAAAAAAATTAAAAAAAATGGATACTCATCTTAAGGTTTAATGTGATTCCCACCTAGCGCTTCCATTTTTTTCCCCTTGAACAATAAAATGGGCCCCATATCTTTTATGATGCACAACACTTTATCATGCTTAATTGGAATTGGATGAAATGTGGCGATGAATTTGAACAAAGGAATGGGCTTGGGCTTGGGATATGCTTATGGACCTAGCTTGTTTTAAATGATTTTGATGGGTTTTCATAATTTTTTTTTTGGTATTAGATATTTGGGTGAGTAATGTGTATTTAAAATGTTTTTGGAAAAGGGGATTTCAATTTCATATTTGTAATTTATTTTGCTCGGGACTAGCAAAACTCAAGTTGGGGGGTGTGATTAGTCACTAAAAGTGGCTAATATTCATTGTTAAGTTCTTAATATTAATGTGTTTAAAAGTTCATAAACATCAATTTTAGTCCAATTCAGAAATTGAACTTCATTTCCCATCATTGTGCAATTCATGCATAAAATGTCAATTTGGGACCACTCAATAATTTGCTTGTGTAAATTAAAATATTCATCATTTTAATTTGAAATTTTGGGATATTATTGATCACTTTGTTTGGAACATTTTATCTTTTAGGTCCGATGGATGAATCCCAAAGGAAGATGGAGAATTTTGCGCCTGAAGGCAGAAACATGCTGGAAAAAGCATAATGGGCCTAAGGCCCATCAAACAAATGTGGGGCCCAGAAACCAAGCCCAATGAAGCTCAAATTTATACAGTAGAAAGATAAAAATATGAGGATCATTTTATTCAACTGTGGCCGGAGCTAATACTGATGTTATCATGATGATAAAGGGATCTGAAGTTTAGATTTAAATGGTGGACTCGTCATTAATGCGCAGAAATCCGTTCCACCATTTCGACCATAACTTCCAAACGGCTAAGCTAAATTTCCTGAAATATTTACAGCTCATAGAGGACACATGGACGAAGATATTTTATATTTATGACACCTCCGGAATCGGCCTTCTTCAATTTCGAATTCATACGTCAAAATGGAGGACGAATCTGGACAGTTTTCCGGGTCAACTTCGAAATGTCAATTTCCTTTTGACTCTCTTAATTGTTGAGGGGTGAATTAATTGTTGGGGGATGTACCTAAGGCTCCTAATATTCCTATATAAGGAGCTATTGGTGAAGGGAATGGGTGTGGAATTTTTTTCTTATCATCTTGGATGCTTTGTTTCATTGTAATGTTTTGCTTCCAAATTTCATTTGTAATGTTTTCCATTTCCATGTAAGCTTTTCTTTTTGTTCTTAATCAACTTATTCTCTTATATATTTTCCATTTAATTTATTAAAACTTTATAATCACAAAGCACAGTGATATCTCTGTGTTGTTGTGAATTAGTTCACACATAGGTGTGAATTTCATTCACACACACGGAGGAGTGCTCGTTATTTCCGCGGTTTTAATTTCTTCAATCCAATTCTTTTTAGTCATCTTCTGCCCACCATTGAGAGTATACCATCAATGGAGGGCTAAACCCTTAATAGGTTGATCTTAGGAGGATGGAAAGGCTGGGTTGAATGTTATTTTATGAACGAATTGTTGTTAAATGGATAATTAATTTAAGACATCCATTCTTCAGTTATTTCTACTCTTCATCTTTACTGTGTTTGAGCAAAATAAATTCAATTACTAAATGACCATATACCTCGGAGAGATCATGAATTTGGTTCTCTAAGTGTATAAGGGATTAGTAATTATGTTTAGTAAGCGCCAAACCAGAAAATGATGAAGGTAGTGTTATTTTTGAAGAATGGATTCATCAAGAATTAATAAAACCAAAATTGTTTAAAGAAGTAAAATTCATTCAATCCACCCCGAGCATAATCCTAGATCAACCCATTTTCATTAAATTGAATTCACGTAGGTTTCTTAGTGTTATTTAAAACATATAAATCAAAACCAAAGTTGGCTACTTCATAGCCCATCCTTCACCAAATCATAGTGTCTCAAGGTTACTTCTTCGGTCCATGTGGACTCGACCCCTACATGTACTACATCGATCGCTTTTACCCGTAGGGTAAATTTGGGCGCAACCAAATTTTGGCGCCGTTGCCGGGGACCCAAGTAAGTTTTCCTAGACACCAACCTTCTATTCTCACCTAACTTCTCTTTTCTCACCTATATTTCTCTTTTCTTTTCCCCTTTCTATTTTCGTGTGCCCAAAAAAATCCAAATCCAAGTTTCATTCAACTCCAATGGAGTATCATCAACAATATCCCTTCACAAACTCAGGATGGAATCAGTTTGAAAATCCACATTGGGAATCACCAACCTTTTTTAATCAACCTTTGAATGAATACCCCATACCTGAAAACATGAATGAAATTTGTAACGATGAAGGTTTAAAAGATCAATTTCCATACCTATCAAGAATGATTGAAAAGATGAATAATGAGGAAGTCAATGATGTCAAAACATCTATCAATACTAATCCTGAAACAATTATTCAAAAATTGTGTGAACAAATGGAAAAAATGAATTCAGAGGTATCAAGTTTTAGACAAGAACTACAAAGCATCGAGACTTATGAAGAACCCATTCCCACTCAGGATGTCCTTTCCACTTCACTTATAGAAGAATCTTGTTTCCCACATAACTCATGTGATTTTAGTAAACAACCCACTTTAAAATCTTGGAATACAGAGTTGGATAATGAAGAAATTTGTTCAGGTAATGTTGAAATTCAAGATAAAGAACATGAAGGAATTGTTAATGAGTATTTAAATCAGGATGAAATTGATTTCATGAATTCACAAGAGGGAAATTATTCTTTAAGGATTGAATGTCCAGAATATTACACCAAAAATGATTTTTTAGAATCACCAATCACTGAAAAATTGGGAGAAATACCAAACATTGAGCCCATACACACTCCTGAAATTCAACTAGACACTTTTAGGGATGAATCATATTTTCAAACAGAACCAATTCTTTCTAAATTTTTTGGGGAAGAAACCGAATTTCATTCAAATTGCCAATCTTCATTAGGAAATTGCAATCAACCAAAACTCAAAATCATCACCCTTCATTCCCCAAACAAGAATTATATCATAGGTGATACCCACGACCATAATTTATTCATTCATTCTTCTCATGAAAGAAATAATGTTAGATTGAACCTTGACGTCTTAGGCAAGACAAAAAATGCAACTAGATCAACCATTTCTGACATTCCTTGTATCTTCAGATTTATTTTAGAACATGGATTTATACAAGGAAACGATTCTAAAAAAACAATCAATATCAATCAAGTTGAAGTGGAGAAATATGGGTTAATTAAAATGCTGAAAGTTGGAATTGGATAAGTTGGGGGGTAAAAGTCGAGCCAACGACGTTAAACAAAAGCACTGGATGGGAGGCAACCCATGGTTTTCATGTTTTCTAATCATTTTGAATCATTTTATTTTTCATATAATAAATTACCATAAGCTGTTGACCTGTTCTTCTTTTATGAGTAAGGATGGGTATGAAAAGGGAGCACCGTATTCATCCGTGTCACGCGGTGTGATCCCTGAGTAATACCTTACCCAGAAATTTAAAAGAAGACAATGTATCATCAGTTTATTTTATTTATGTTTTTGTAGGTTTAAAAAAAAATTATTAGACTCTTGACCTGTTATTCTTTTATTAGTATGGATGGGTATGAAAGGGGAGCACCGTATTCATCCGTGTCACGCGGTGTGATCCCTGAGTAATACCTTACCCAGAAATTTAAAGAAGACAATGTATCATTAGTTTGATTTAAAAAAAACATGAAAATGATGGTACTTGGAATTAAATAAATCATTTTGTTGTTTGTTTTGTCTGCTTTGTCCTTCTTTTTATGGTTCAGGAACTATTTTGGGTGATACATGTTCAATCAAGGAGGTACCTACATCCCCAAAGAGATCAAAGGAGTAATTTGGAGCATCATGAACCTCAACTTTAAAAACCAGGTGAATTTGTTCCATGTTTTTCATCCTCAATTTTATATTTGAACTCCTCTTCTACCCCCTTCTAAGTTTTTTTTCTTTAAACACTGGGGACAGTGTTATTCTAAGTTGCGGGGGGGATAAAAAATGATTTTTATTTTGAATAAGAACATGCATGAAAAAATTCCATTAACCATAAACATGATAAAGACACATTGCAAACTCTAAAATTGGATATCAAATAAATTTTGCATGCCTTGATTCTGATTTTAATGCAAGTTTAAGTTCATGAGCATTGTTTTTGGAAAGTGCGGTTGTCCGATGTGATTTTTCAAAGTTTACATTTTCATCCTCATAATAAAAATGCCACAATGCACGTCTTTTGGATTGTGGGTGTAAATTTGAGTTCTTGGGTCCCTTTCATTATAGTATAGGGTTCTGGGGTCACTTTTACTTTAATTTGAGTATCCAAAAAAAAAACAAAAAAAAAGACCACATAGAGCAATGTTTTGTCCAAATGCGTGGCGTCCGACACTTGGGGATCGTGACTCCATAGTTGTCTTGCCCAGAGTTAGGCTTTATATATCTATTGTAGAGCATGAAATTGACAAAATGCGTGGCGTCCGGCACTTGGGGATCGTGACTCCATAGTTGTCTTGCACAGAGTTAGTCTTTTCATATCTATTGTGGTTAAAAAAGAATAAAAAAAATTAAAAAAAATGGATACTCATCTTAAGGTTTAATGTGATTCCCACCTAGCGCTTCCATTTTTTTCCCCTTGAACAATAAAATGGGCCTCATATCTTTTATGATGCACAACACTTTATCATGCTTAATTGGAATTGGATGAAATGTGGCGATGAATTTGAACAAAGGAATGGGCTTGGGCTTGGGATATGCTTATGGACCTAGCTTGTTTTAAATGATTTTGATGGGTTTTCATAATTTTTTTTTTGGTATTAGATATTTGGGTGAGTAATGTGTATTTAAAATGTTTTTGGAAAAGGGGATTTCAATTTCATATTTGTAATTTATTTTGCTCGGGACTAGCAAAACTCAAGTTGGGGGGTGTGATTAGTCACTAAAAGTGGCTAATATTCATTGTTAAGTTCTTAATATTAATGTGTTTAAAAGTTCATAAACATCAATTTTAGTCCAATTCAGAAATTGAACTTCATTTCCCATCATTGTGCAATTCATGCATAAAATGTCAATTTGGGCCCACTCAATAATTTGCTTGTGTAAATTAAAATATTCATCATTTTAATTTGAAATTTTGGGATATGATTGATCACTTTGTTTGGAACATTTTATCTTTTAGGTCCGATGGATGAATCCCAAAGTAAGATGGAGAATTTTGCGCCTGAAGGCAGAAACATGCTGGAAAAAGCATAATGGGCCTAAGGCCCATCAAACAAATGTGGGGCCCAGAAACCAAGCCCAATGAAGCTCAAATTTATACAGTAGAAAGATAAAAATATGAGGATCATTTTATTCAACTGTGGCCGGAGCTAATACTGATGTTATCATGATGATAAAGGGATCTGAAGTTTAGATTTAAATGGTGGACTCGTCATTAATGCGCAGAAATCCGTTCCACCATTTCGACCATAACTTCCAAACGGCTAAGCGAAATTTCCTGAAATATTTACAGCTCATAGAGGACACATGAACGAAGATATTTTATATTTATGACACATCCGGAATCGGCCTTCTTCAATTTCGAATTCATACGTCAAAATGGAGGACGAATCTGGACAGTTTTCCGGGTCAACTTCGAAATGTCAATTTCCTTTTGACTCTCTTAATTGTTGAGGGGTGAATTAATTGTTGGGGGATGTACCTAAGGATCATAATATTCCTATATAAGGAGCTATTGGTGAAGGGAATGGGTGTGGAATTTTTTTCTTATCATCTTGGATGCTTTGTTTCATTGTAATGTTTTGCTTCCAAATTTCATTTGTAATGTTTTCCATTTCCATGTAAGCTTTTCTTTTTGTTCTTAATCAACTTATTCTCTTATATATTTTCCATTTAATTTATTAAAACTTTATAATCACAAAGCACAGTGATATCTCTGTGTTGTTGTGAATTAGTTCACACATAGGTGTGAATTTCATTCACACACACGGAGGAGTGCTCGTTATTTCCGCGGTTTTAATTTCTTCAATCCAATTCTTGTTAGTCATCTTCCGCCCACCATTGAGAGTATACCATCAATGGAGGGCTAAACCCTTAATGGGTTGTTCTTAGGAGGATGCAAAGGCTGGGTTGAATGTTATTTTATGAACGAATTGTTGTTAAATGGATAATTAATTTAAGACATCCATTCTTCAGTTATTTCTACTCTTCATCTTTACTGTGTTTGAGCAAAATAAATTCAATTACTAAATGACCATATACCTCGGAGAGATCATGAATTTGGTTCTCTAAGTGTATAAGGGATTAGTAATTGTGTTTAGTAAGCACCAAACCAGAAAATGATGAAGGTAGTGTTATTTTTGAAGAATGGATTCATCAAGAATTAATAAAACCAAAATTGTTTAAAGAAGTAAAATTCATTCAATCCACCCCGAGCATAATCCTAGATCAACCCATTTTCATTAAATTGAATTCACGTAGGTTTCTTAGTGTTATTTAAAACATCTAAATCAAAACCAAAGTTGGCTACTTCATAGCCCATCCTTCACCAAATCATAGCGTCTCAAGGTTACTTCTTCGGTCCCTATGGACTCGACCCCTACATGTACTACATCGATCGCTTTTACCCGTAGGGTAAATTTGGGCGCAACCAAATTTTGGCGCCGTTGCCGGGGACCCAAGTAAGTTTTCCTAGACACCAACCTTCTATTCTCACCTAACTTCTCTTTTCTCACCTATATTTCTCTTTTCTTTTCCCCTTTCTATTTTCGTGTGCCCAAAAAAATCCAAATCCAAGTTTCATTCAACTCCAATGGAGTATCATCAACAATATCCCTTCACAAACTCAGGATGGAATCAGTTTGAAAATCCACATTGGGAATCACCAACCTTTTTTAATCAACCTTTGAATGAATACCCCATACCTGAAAACATGAATGAAATTTGTAACGATGAAGGTTTAAAAGATCAATTTCCATACCTATCAAGAATGATTGAAAAGATGAATAATGAGGAAGTCAATGATGTCAAAACATCTATCAATACTAATCCTGAAACAATTATTCAAAAATTGTGTGAACAAATGGAAAAAATGAATTCAGAGGTATCAAGTTTTAGACAAGAACTACAAAGCATCGAGACTTAAGAAGAACCCATTCCCACTCAGGATGTCCTTTCCACTTCACTTATAGAAGAATCTTGTTTCCCACATAACTCATGTGATTTTAGTAAACAACCCACTTTAAAATCTTGGAATACAGAGTTGGATAATGAAGAAATTTGTTCAGGTAATGTTGAAATTCAAGATAAAGAACATGAAGGAATTGTTAATGAGTATTTAAATCAGGATGAAATTGATTTCATGAATTCACAAGAGGGAAATTATTCTTTAAGGATTGAATGTCCAGAATATTACACCAAAAATGATTTTTTAGAATCACCAATCACTGAAAAATTGGGAGAAATACCAAACATTGAGCCCATACACACTCCTGAAATTCAACTAGACACTTTTGGGGATGAGTCATATTTTCAAACAGAACCAATTCTTTCTAAATTTTTTGGGGAAGAAACCGAATTTCATTCAAATTGCCAATCTTCATTAGGAAATTGCAATCAACCAAAACTCAAAATCGTCACCCTTCATTCCCCAAACAAGAATTACATCATAGGTGATACCCACGACCATAATTTATTCATTCATTCTTCTCATGAAAGAAATAATGTTAGATTGAACCTTGACGTCTTAGGCAAGACAAAAAATGCAACTAGATCAACCATTTCTGACATTCCTTGTATCTTCAGATTTATTTTAGAACATGGATTTATACAAGGAAACGATTCTAAAAAAACAATCAATATCAATCAAGTTGAAGTGGAGAAATATGGGTTAATTAAAATGCTGAAAGTTGGAATTGGATAAGTTGGGGGGTAAAAGTCGAGCCAACGACGTTAAACAAAAGCGCTGGATGGGAGGCAACCCATGGTTTTCATGTTTTCTAATCATTTTGAATCATTTTATTTTTCATATAATAAATTACCATAAACTGTTGACCTGTTCTTCTTTTATGAGTAAGGATGGGTATGAAAAGGGAGCACCGTATTCATCCGTGTCACGCGGTGTGATCCCTGAGTAATACCTTACCCAGAAATTTAAAAGAAGACAATGTATCATCAGTTTATTTTATTTATGTTTTTGTAGGTTTAAAAAAAAATTATTAGACTCTTGACCTGTTCGTCTTTTATGAGTATGGATGGGTATGAAAGGGGAGCACCGTATTCATCCGTGTCACGCGGTGTGATCCCTGAGTAATACCTTACCCAGAAATTTAAAGAAGAGAATGTATCATTAGTTTGATTTAAAAAAAAACATGAAAATGATGGTACTTGGAATTAAATAAATCATTTTGTTGTTTGTTTTGTCTGCTTTGTCCTTCTTTTTATGGTTCAGGAACTATTTTGGGTGATACATGTTCAATCAAGGAGGTGCCTACATCCCCAAAGAGATCAAAGGAGTAATTTGGAGCATCATGAACCTCAACTTTAAAAACCAGGTGAATTTGTTCCATGTTTTTCATTCTC
Organism: Viscum album; assembly: GCA_963277665.1. Taxonomy (NCBI): domain Eukaryota; kingdom Viridiplantae; phylum Streptophyta; class Magnoliopsida; order Santalales; family Viscaceae; genus Viscum; species Viscum album. The sequence goes on from OY728137.1 coordinate 1,313,666,731, forward strand.
AATTTTATATTTGAACTCCTCTTCTACCCCCTTCTAAGTTTTTTTTCTTTAAACACTGGGGACAGTGTTATTCTAAGTTGGGGGGGGGATAAAAAATTATTTTTATTTTGAATAAGAACATGCATGAAAAAATTCCATTAACCATAAACATGATAAAGACACATTGCAAACTCTAAAATTGGATATCAAATAAATTTTGCATGCCTTGATTCTGATTTTAATGCAAGTTTAAGTTCATGAGCATTGTTTTTGGAAAGTCCGGTTGTCTGATGTGATTTTTCAAAGTTTACATTTTCATCCTCATAATAAAAATGCCACAATGCACGTCTTTTGGATTGTGGGTGTAAATTTGAGTTCTTGGGTCCCTTTCATTATAGCATAGGGTTCTGGGGTCACTTTTACTTTAATTTGAGTATCCAAAAAAAACAAAAAAAAAAGACCACATAGAGCAATGTTTTGTCCAAATGCGTGGCGTCCGACACTTGGGGATCGTGACTCCATAGTTGTCTTGCCCAGAGTTAGGCTTTATATATCTATTGTAGAGCATGAAATTGACAAAATGCGTGGCGTCCGGCACTTGGGGATCGTGACTCCATAGTTGTCTTGCACAGAGTTAGTCTTTTCATATCTATTGTGGTTAAAAAAGAATAAAAAAAAATTAAAAAAAATGGATACTCATCTTAAGGTTTAATGTGATTCCCACCTAGCGCTTCCATTTTTTTCCCCTTGAACAATAAAATGGGCCCCATATCTTTTATGATGCACAACACTTTATCATGCTTAATTGGAATTGGATGAAATGTGGCGATGAATTTGAACAAAGGAATGGGCTTGGGCTTGGGATATGCTTATGGACCTAGCTTGTTTTAAATGATTTTGATGGGTTTTCATAATTTTTTTTTTGGTATTAGATATTTGGGTGAGTAATGTGTATTTAAAATGTTTTTGGAAAAGGGGATTTCAATTTCATATTTGTAATTTATTTTGCTCGGGACTAGCAAAACTCAAGTTGGGGGGTGTGATTAGTCACTAAAAGTGGCTAATATTCATTGTTAAGTTCTTAATATTAATGTGTTTAAAAGTTCATAAACATCAATTTTAGTCCAATTCAGAAATTGAACTTCATTTCCCATCATTGTGCAATTCATGCATAAAATGTCAATTTGGGCCCACTCAATAATTTGCTTGTGTAAATTAAAATATTCATCATTTTAATTTGAAATTTTGGGATATTATTGATCACTTTGTTTGGAACATTTTATCTTTTAGGTCCGATGGATGAATCCCAAAGGAAGATGGAGAATTTTGCGCCTGAAGGCAGAAACATGCTGGAAAAAGCATAATGGGCCTAAGGCCCATCAAACAAATGTGGGGCCCAGAAACCAAGCCCAATGAAGCTCAAATTTATACAGTAGAAAGATAAAAATATGAGGATCATTTTATTCAACTGTGGCCGGAGCTAATACTGATGTTATCATGATGATAAAGGGATCTGAAGTTTAGATTTAAATGGTGGACTCGTCATTAATGCGCAGAAATCCGTTCCACCATTTCGACCATAACTTCCAAACGGCTAAGCTAAATTTCCTGAAATATTTACAGCTCATAGAGGACACATGGACGAAGATATTTTATATTTATGACACCTCCGGAATCGGCCTTCTTCAATTTCGAATTCATACGTCAAAATGGAGGACGAATCTGGACAGTTTTCCGGGTCAACTTCGAAATGTCAATTTCCTTTTGACTCTCTTAATTGTTGAGGGGTGAATTAATTGTTGGGGGATGTACCTAAGGCTCCTAATATTCCTATATAAGGAGCTATTGGTGAAGGGAATGGGTGTGGAATTTTTTTCTTATCATCTTGGATGCTTTGTTTCATTGTAATGTTTTGCTTCCAAATTTCATTTGTAATGTTTTCCATTTCCATGTAAGCTTTTCTTTTTGTTCTTAATCAACTTATTCTCTTATATATTTTCCATTTCATTTATTAAAACTTTATAATCACAAAGCACAGTGATATCTCTGTGTTGTTGTGAATTAGTTCACACATAGGTGTGAATTTCATTCACACACACGGAGGAGTGCTCGTTATTTCCGCGGTTTTAATTTCTTCAATCCAATTCTTTTTAGTCATCTTCTGCCCACCATTGAGAGTATACCATCAATGGAGGGCTAAACCCTTAATAGGTTGATCTTAGGAGGATGGAAAGGCTGGGTTGAATGTTATTTTATGAACGAATTGTTGTTAAATGGATAATTAATTTAAGACATCCATTCTTCAGTTATTTCTACTCTTCATCTTTACTGTGTTTGAGCAAAATAAATTCAATTACTAAATGACCATATACCTCGGAGAGATCATGAATTTGGTTCTCTAAGTGTATAAGGGATTAGTAATTATGTTTAGTAAGCGCCAAACCAGAAAATGATGAAGGTAGTGTTATTTTTGAAGAATGGATTCATCAAGAATTAATAAAACCAAAATTGTTTAAAGAAGTAAAATTCATTCAATCCACCCCGAGCATAATCCTAGATCAACCCATTTTCATTAAATTGAATTCACGTAGGTTTCTTAGTGTTATTTAAAACATATAAATCAAAACCAAAGTTGGCTACTTCATAGCCCATCCTTCACCAAATCATAGTGTCTCAAGGTTACTTCTTCGGTCCATGTGGACTCGACCCCTACATGTACTACATCGATCGCTTTTACCCGTAGGGTAAATTTGGGCGCAACCAAATTTTGGCGCCGTTGCCGGGGACCCAAGTAAGTTTTCCTAGACACCAACCTTCTATTCTCACCTAACTTCTCTTTTCTCACCTATATTTCTCTTTTCTTTTCCCCTTTCTATTTTCGTGTGCCCAAAAAAATCCAAATCCAAGTTTCATTCAACTCCAATGGAGTATCATCAACAATATCCCTTCACAAACTCAGGATGGAATCAGTTTGAAAATCCACATTGGGAATCACCAACCTTTTTTAATCAACCTTTGAATGAATACCCCATACCTGAAAACATGAATGAAATTTGTAACGATGAAGGTTTAAAAGATCAATTTCCATACCTATCAAGAATGATTGAAAAGATGAATAATGAGGAAGTCAATGATGTCAAAACATCTATCAATACTAATCCTGAAACAATTATTCAAAAATTGTGTGAACAAATAGAAAAAATGAATTCAGAGGTATCAAGTTTTAGACAAGAACTACAAAGCATCGAGACTTATGAAGAACCCATTCCCACTCAGGATGTCCTTTCCACTTCACTTATAGAAGAATCTTGTTTCCCACATAACTCATGTGATTTTAGTAAACAACCCACTTTAAAATCTTGGAATACAGAGTTGGATAATGAAGAAATTTGTTCACGTAATGTTGAAATTCAAGATAAAGAACATGAAGGAATTGTTAATGAGTATTTAAATCAGGATGAAATTGATTTCATGAATTCACAAGAGGGAAATTATTCTTTAAGGATTGAATGTCCAGAATATTACACCAAAAATGATTTTTTAGAATCACCAATCACTGAAAAATTGGGAGAAATACCAAACATTGAGCCCATACACACTCCTGAAATTCAACTAGACACTTTTAGGGATGAATCATATTTTCAAACAGAACCAATTCTTTCTAAATTTTTTGGGGAAGAAACCGAATTTCATTCAAATTGCCAATCTTCATTAGGAAATTGCAATCAACCAAAACTCAAAATCATCACCCTTCATTCCCCAAACAAGAATTATATCATAGGTGATACCCACGACCATAATTTATTCATTCATTCTTCTCATGAAAGAAATAATGTTAGATTGAACCTTGACGTCTTAGGCAAGACAAAAAATGCAACTAGATCAACCATTTCTGACATTCCTTGTATCTTCAGATTTATTTTAGAACATGGATTTATACAAGGAAACGATTCTAAAAAAACAATCAATATCAATCAAGTTGAAGTGGAGAAATATGGGTTAATTAAAATGCTGAAAGTTGGAATTGGATAAGTTGGGGGGTAAAAGTCGAGCCAACGACGTTAAACAAAAGCACTGGATGGGAGGCAACCCATGGTTTTCATGTTTTCTAATCATTTTGAATCATTTTATTTTTCATATAATAAATTACCATAAGCTGTTGACCTGTTCTTCTTTTATGAGTAAGGATGGGTATGAAAAGGGAGCACCGTATTCATCCGTGTCACGCGGTGTGATCCCTGAGTAATACCTTACCCAGAAATTTAAAAGAAGACAATGTATCATCAGTTTATTTTATTTATGTTTTTGTAGGTTTAAAAAAAAATTATTAGACTCTTGACCTGTTATTCTTTTATTAGTATGGATGGGTATGAAAGGGGAGCACCGTATTCATCCGTGTCACGCGGTGTGATCCCTGAGTAATACCTTACCCAGAAATTTAAAGAAGACAATGTATCATTAGTTTGATTTAAAAAAAACATGAAAATGATGGTACTTGGAATTAAATAAATCATTTTGTTGTTTGTTTTGTCTGCTTTGTCCTTCTTTTTATGGTTCAGGAACTATTTTGGGTGATACATGTTCAATCAAGGAGGTACCTACATCCCCAAAGAGATCAAAGGAGTAATTTGGAGCATCATGAACCTCAACTTTAAAAACCAGGTGAATTTGTTCCATGTTTTTCATCCTCAATTTTATATTTGAACTCCTCTTCTACCCCCTTCTAAGTTTTTTTTCTTTAAACACTGGGGACAGTGTTATTCTAAGTTGCGGGGGGGATAAAAAATGATTTTTATTTTGAATAAGAACATGCATGAAAAAATTCCATTAACCATAAACATGATAAAGACACATTGCAAACTCTAAAATTGGATATCAAATAAATTTTGCATGCCTTGATTCTGATTTTAATGCAAGTTTAAGTTCATGAGCATTGTTTTTGGAAAGTGCGGTTGTCCGATGTGATTTTTCAAAGTTTACATTTTCATCCTCATAATAAAAATGCCACAATGCACGTCTTTTGGATTGTGGGTGTAAATTTGAGTTCTTGGGTCCCTTTCATTATAGTATAGGGTTCTGGGGTCACTTTTACTTTAATTTGAGTATCCAAAAAAAAAACAAAAAAAAAGACCACATAGAGCAATGTTTTGTCCAAATGCGTGGCGTCCGACACTTGGGGATCGTGACTCCATAGTTGTCTTGCCCAGAGTTAGGCTTTATATATCTATTGTAGAGCATGAAATTGACAAAATGCGTGGCGTCCGGCACTTGGGGATCGTGACTCCATAGTTGTCTTGCACAGAGTTAGTCTTTTCATATCTATTGTGGTTAAAAAAGAATAAAAAAAATTAAAAAAAATGGATACTCATCTTAAGGTTTAATGTGATTCCCACCTAGCGCTTCCATTTTTTTCCCCTTGAACAATAAAATGGGCCTCATATCTTTTATGATGCACAACACTTTATCATGCTTAATTGGAATTGGATGAAATGTGGCGATGAATTTGAACAAAGGAATGGGCTTGGGCTTGGGATATGCTTATGGACCTAGCTTGTTTTAAATGATTTTGATGGGTTTTCATAATTTTTTTTTTGGTATTAGATATTTGGGTGAGTAATGTGTATTTAAAATGTTTTTGGAAAAGGGGATTTCAATTTCATATTTGTAATTTATTTTGCTCGGGACTAGCAAAACTCAAGTTGGGGGGTGTGATTAGTCACTAAAAGTGGCTAATATTCATTGTTAAGTTCTTAATATTAATGTGTTTAAAAGTTCATAAACATCAATTTTAGTCCAATTCAGAAATTGAACTTCATTTCCCATCATTGTGCAATTCATGCATAAAATGTCAATTTGGGCCCACTCAATAATTTGCTTGTGTAAATTAAAATATTCATCATTTTAATTTGAAATTTTGGGATATGATTGATCACTTTGTTTGGAACATTTTATCTTTTAGGTCCGATGGATGAATCCCAAAGTAAGATGGAGAATTTTGCACCTGAAGGCAGAAACATGCTGGAAAAAGCATAATGGGCCTAAGGCCCATCAAACAAATGTGGGGCCCAGAAACCAAGCCCAATGAAGCTCAAATTTATACAGTAGAAAGATAAAAATATGAGGATCATTTTATTCAACTGTGGCCGGAGCTAATACTGATGTTATCATGATGATAAAGGGATCTGAAGTTTAGATTTAAATGGTGGACTCGTCATTAATGCGCAGAAATCCGTTCCACCATTTCGACCATAACTTCCAAACGGCTAAGCGAAATTTCCTGAAATATTTACAGCTCATAGAGGACACATGAACGAAGATATTTTATATTTATGACACATCCGGAATCGGCCTTCTTCAATTTCGAATTCATACGTCAAAATGGAGGACGAATCTGGACAGTTTTCCGGGTCAACTTCGAAATGTCAATTTCCTTTTGACTCTCTTAATTGTTGAGGGGTGAATTAATTGTTGGGGGATGTACCTAAGGATCATAATATTCCTATATAAGGAGCTATTGGTGAAGGGAATGGGTGTGGAATTTTTTTCTTATCATCTTGGATGCTTTGTTTCATTGTAATGTTTTGCTTCCAAATTTCATTTGTAATGTTTTCCATTTCCATGTAAGCTTTTCTTTTTGTTCTTAATCAACTTATTCTCTTATATATTTTCCATTTAATTTATTAAAACTTTATAATCACAAAGCACAGTGATATCTCTGTGTTGTTGTGAATTAGTTCACACATAGGTGTGAATTTCATTCACACACACGGAGGAGTGCTCGTTATTTCCGCGGTTTTAATTTCTTCAATCCAATTCTTGTTAGTCATCTTCCGCCCACCATTGAGAGTATACCATCAATGGAGGGCTAAACCCTTAATGGGTTGTTCTTAGGAGGATGCAAAGGCTGGGTTGAATGTTATTTTATGAACGAATTGTTGTTAAATGGATAATTAATTTAAGACATCCATTCTTCAGTTATTTCTACTCTTCATCTTTACTGTGTTTGAGCAAAATAAATTCAATTACTAAATGACCATATACCTCGGAGAGATCATGAATTTGGTTCTCTAAGTGTATAAGGGATTAGTAATTGTGTTTAGTAAGCACCAAACCAGAAAATGATGAAGGTAGTGTTATTTTTGAAGAATAGATTCATCAAGAATTAATAAAACCAAAATTGTTTAAAGAAGTAAAATTCATTCAATCCACCCCGAGCATAATCCTAGATCAACCCATTTTCATTAAATTGAATTCACGTAGGTTTCTTAGTGTTATTTAAAACATCTAAATCAAAACCAAAGTTGGCTACTTCATAGCCCATCCTTCACCAAATCATAGCGTCTCAAGGTTACTTCTTCGGTCCCTATGGACTCGACCCCTACATGTACTACATCGATCGCTTTTACCCGTAGGGTAAATTTGGGCGCAACCAAATTTTGGCGCCGTTGCCGGGGACCCAAGTAAGTTTTCCTAGACACCAACCTTCTATTCTCACCTAACTTCTCTTTTCTCACCTATATTTCTCTTTTCTTTTCCCCTTTCTATTTTCGTGTGCCCAAAAAAATCCAAATCCAAGTTTCATTCAACTCCAATGGAGTATCATCAACAATATCCCTTCACAAACTCAGGATGGAATCAGTTTGAAAATCCACATTGGGAATCACCAACCTTTTTTAATCAACCTTTGAATGAATACCCCATACCTGAAAACATGAATGAAATTTGTAACGATGAAGGTTTAAAAGATCAATTTCCATACCTATCAAGAATGATTGAAAAGATGAATAATGAGGAAGTCAATGATGTCAAAACATCTATCAATACTAATCCTGAAACAATTATTCAAAAATTGTGTGAACAAATGGAAAAAATGAATTCAGAGGTATCAAGTTTTAGACAAGAACTACAAAGCATCGAGACTTATGAAGAACCCATTCCCACTCAGGATGTCCTTTCCACTTCACTTATAGAAGAATCTTGTTTCCCACATAACTCATGTGATTTTAGTAAACAACCCACTTTAAAATCTTGGAATACAGAGTTGGATAATGAAGAAATTTGTTCAGGTAATGTTGAAATTCAAGATAAAGAACATGAAGGAATTGTTAATGAGTATTTAAATCAGGATGAAATTGATTTCATGAATTCACAAGAGGGAAATTATTCTTTAAGGATTGAATGTCCAGAATATTACACCAAAAATGATTTTTTAGAATCACCAATCACTGAAAAATTGGGAGAAATACCAAACATTGAGCCCATACACACTCCTGAAATTCAACTAGACACTTTTGGGGATGAGTCATATTTTCAAACAGAACCAATTCTTTCTAAATTTTTTGGGGAAGAAACCGAATTTCATTCAAATTGCCAATCTTCATTAGGAAATTGCAATCAACCAAAACTCAAAATCGTCACCCTTCATTCCCCAAACAAGAATTACATCATAGGTGATACCCACGACCATAATTTATTCATTCATTCTTCTCATGAAAGAAATAATGTTAGATTGAAGCTTGACGTCTTAGGCAAGACAAAAAATGCAACTAGATCAACCATTTCTGACATTCCTTGTATCTTCAGATTTATTTTAGAACATGGATTTATACAAGGAAACGATTCTAAAAAAACAATCAATATCAATCAAGTTGAAGTGGAGAAATATGGGTTAATTAAAATGCTGAAAGTTGGAATTGGATAAGTTGGGGGGTAAAAGTCGAGCCAACGACGTTAAACAAAAGCGCTGGATGGGAGGCAACCCATGGTTTTCATGTTTTCTAATCATTTTGAATCATTTTATTTTTCATATAATAAATTACCATAAGCTGTTGACCTGTTCTTCTTTTATGAGTAAGGATGGGTATGAAAAGGGAGCACCGTATTCATCCGTGTCACGCGGTGTGATCCCTGAGTAATACCTTACCCAGAAATTTAAAAGAAGACAATGTATCATCAGTTTATTTTATTTATGTTTTTGTAGGTTTAAAAAAAAAATTATTAGACTCTTGACCTGTTATTCTTTTATGAGTATGGATGGGTATGAAAGGGGAGCACCGTATTCATCCGTGTCACGCGGTGTGATCCCTGAGTAATACCTTACCCAGAAATTTAAAGAAGACAATGTATCATTAGTTTGATTTAAAAAAAACATGAAAATGATGGTACTTGGAATTAAATAAATCATTTTGTTGTTTGTTTTGTCTGCTTTGTCCTTCTTTTTATGGTTCAGGAACTATTTTGGGTGATACATGTTCAATCAAGGAGGTACCTACATCCCCAAAGAGATCAAAGGAGTAATTTGGAGCATCATGAACCTCAACTTTAAAAACCAGGTGAATTTGTTCCATGTTTTTCATCCTCAATTTTATATTTGAACTCCTCTTCTACCCCCTTCTAAGTTTTTTTTCTTTAAACACTGGGGACAGTGTTATTCTAAGTTGGGGGGGGGATAAAAAATGATTTTTATTTTGAATAAGAACATGCATGAAAAAATTCCATTAACCATAAACATGATAAAGACACATTGCAAACTCTAAAATTGGATATCAAATAAATTTTGCATGCCTTGATTCTGATTTTAATGCAAGTTTAAGTTCATGAGCATTGTTTTTGGAAAGTGCGGTTGTCCGATGTGATTTTTCAAAGTTTACATTTTCATCCTCATAATAAAAATGCCACAATGCACGTCTTTTGGATTGTGGGTGTAAATTTGAGTTCTTGGGTCCCTTTCATTATAGCATAGGGTTCTGGGGTCACTTTTACTTTAATTTGAGTATCCAAAAAAAAACAAAAAAAAAAAGACCACATAGAGCAATGTTTTGTCCAAATGCGTGGCGTCCGACACTTGGGGATCGTGACTCCATAGTTGTCTTGCCCAGAGTTAGGCTTTATATATCTATTGTAGAGCATGAAATTGACAAAATGCGTGGCGTCCGGCACTTGGGGATCGTGACTCCATAGTTGTCTTGCACAGAGTTAGTCTTTTCATATCTATTGTGGTTAAAAAAGAATAAAAAAAATTAAAAAAAATGGATACTCATCTTAAGGTTTAATGTGATTCCCACCTAGCGCTTCCATTTTTTTCCCCTTGAACAATAAAATGGGCCTCATATCTTTTATGATGCACAACACTTTATCATGCTTAATTGGAATTGGATGAAATGTGGCGATGAATTTGAACAAAGGAATGGGCTTGGGCTTGGGATATGCTTATGGACCTAGCTTGTTTTAAATGATTTTGATGGGTTTTCATAATTTTTTTTTTGGTATTAGATATTTGGGTGAGTAATGTGTATTTAAAATGTTTTTGGAAAAGGGGATTTCAATTTCATATTTGTAATTTATTTTGCTCGGGACTAGCAAAACTCAAGTTGGGGGGTGTGATTAGTCACTAAAAGTGGCTAATATTCATTGTTAAGTTCTTAATATTAATGTGTTTAAAAGTTCATAAACATCAATTTTAGTCCAATTCAGAAATTGAACTTCATTTCCCATCATTGTGCAATTCATGCATAAAATGTCAATTTGGGCCCACTCAATAATTTGCTTGTGTAAATTAAAATATTCATCATTTTAATTTGAAATTTTGGGATATGATTGATCACTTTTTTGGAACATTTTATCTTTTAGGTCCGATGGATGAATCCCAAAGGAAGATGGAGAATTTTGCGCCTGAAGGCAGAAACATGCTGGAAAAAGCATAATGGGCCTAAGGCCCATCAAACAAATGTGGGGCCCAGAAACCAAGCCCAATGAAGCTCAAATTTATACAGTAGAAAGATAAAAATATGAGGATCATTTTATTCAACTGTGGCCGGAGCTAATACTGATGTTATCATGATGATAAAGGGATCTGAAGTTTAGATTTAAATGGTGGACTCGTCATTAATGCGCAGAAATCCGTTCCACCATTTCGACCATAACTTCCAAACGGCTAAGCGAAATTTCCTGAAATTTTTACAGCTCATAGAGGACACATGGACGAAGATATTTTATATTTATGACACATCCGGAATCGGCCTTCTTCAATTTCGAATTCATACGTCAAAATGGAGGACGAATCTGGACAGTTTTCCGGGTCAACTTCGAAATGTCAATTTCCTTTTGACTCTCTTAATTGTTGAGGGGTGAATTAATTGTTGGGGGATGTACCTAAGGCTCATAATATTCCTATATAAGGAGCTATTGGTGAAGGGAATAAGTGTGGAATTTTTTTCTTATCATCTTGGATGCTTTGTTTCATTGTAATGTTTTGCTTCCAAATTTCATTTGTAATGTTTTCCATTTCCATGTAAGATTTTCTTTTTGTTCTTAATCAACTTATTCTCTTATATATTTTCCATTTCATTTATTAAAACTTTATAATCACAAAGCACAGTGATATCTCTGTGTTGTTGTGAATTAGTTCACACATAGGTGTGAATTTCATTCACACACACGGAGGAGTGCTCGTTATTTCCGCGGTTTTAATTTCTTCAATCCAATTCTTGTTAGTCATCTTCCGCCCACCATTGAGAGTATACCATCAATGGAGGGCTAAACCCTTAATGGGTTGTTCTTAGGAGGATGCAAAGGCTGGGTTGAATGTTATTTTATGAACGAATTGTTGTTAAATGGATAATTAATTTAAGACATCCATTCTTCAGTTATTTCTACTCTTCATCTTTACTGTGTTTAAGCAAAATAAATTCAATTACTAAATGACCATATACCTCGGAGAGATCATGAATTTGGTTCTCTAAGTGTATAAGGGATTAGTAATTGTGTTTAGTAAGCACCAAACCAGAAAATGATGAAGGTAGTGTTATTTTTGAAGAATGGATTCATCAAGAATTAATAAAACCAAAATTGTTTAAAGAAGTAAAATTCATTCAATCCACCCCGAGCATAATCCTAGATCAACCCATTTTCATTAAATTGAATTCACGTAGGTTTCTTAGTGTTATTTAAAACATCTAAATCAAAACCAAAGTTGGCTACTTCATAGCCCATCCTTCACCAAATCATAGCGTCTCAAGGTTACTTCTTCGGTCCCTATGGACTCGACCCCTACATGTACTACATCGATCGCTTTTACCCGTAGGGTAAATTTGGGCGCAACCAAATTTTGGCGCCGTTGCCGGGGACCCAAGTAAGTTTTCCTAGACACCAACCTTCTATTCTCACCTAACTTCTCTTTTCTCACCTATATTTCTCTTTTCTTTTCCCCTTTCTATTTTCGTGTGCCCAAAAAAATCCAAATCCAAGTTTCATTCAACTCCAATGGAGTATCATCAACAATATCCCTTCACAAACTCAGGATGGAATCAGTTTGAAAATCCACATTGGGAATCACCAACCTTTTTTAATCAACCTTTGAATGAATACCCCATACCTGAAAACATGAATGAAATTTGTAACGATGAAGGTTTAAAAGATCAATTTCCATACCTATCAAGAATGATTGAAAAGATGAATAATGAGGAAGTCAATGATGTCAAAACATCTATCAATACTAATCCTGAAACAATTATTCAAAAATTGTGTGAACAAATGGAAAAAATGAATTCAGAGGTATCAAGTTTTAGACAAGAACTACAAAGCATCGAGACTTATGAAGAACCCATTCCCACTCAGGATGTCCTTTCCACTTCACTTATAGAAGAATCTTGTTTCCCACATAACTCATGTGATTTTAGTAAACAACCCACTTTAAAATCTTGGAATACAGAGTTGGATAATGAAGAAATTTGTTCAGGTAATGTTGAAATTCAAGATAAAGAACATGAAGGAATTGTTAATGAGTATTTAAATCAGGATGAAATTGATTTCATGAATTCACAAGAGGGAAATTATTCTTTAAGGATTGAATGTCCAGAATATTACACCAAAAATGATTTTTTAGAATCACCAATCACTGAAAAATTGGGAGAAATACCAAACATTGAGCCCATACACACTCCTGAAATTCAACTAGACACTTTTGGGGATGAGTCATATTTTCAAACAGAACCAATTCTTTCTAAATTTTTTGGGGAAGAAACCGAATTTCATTCAAATTGCCAATCTTCATTAGGAAATTGCAATCAACCAAAACTCAAAATCATCACCCTTCATTCCCCAAACAAGAATTACATCATAGGTGATACCCACGACCATAATTTATTCATTCATTCTTCTCATGAAAGAAATAATGTTAGATTGAACCTTGACGTCTTAGGCAAGACAAAAAATGCAACTAGATCAACCATTTCTGACATTCCTTGTATCTTCAGATTTATTTTAGAACATGGATTTATACAAGGAAACGATTCTAAAAAAACAATCAATATCAATCAAGTTGAAGTGGAGAAATATGGGTTAATTAAAATGCTGAAAGTTGGAATTGGATAAGTTGGGGGGTAAAAGTCGAGCCAACGACGTTAAACAAAAGCGCTGGATGGGAGGCAACCCATGGTTTTCATGTTTTCTAATCATTTTGAATCATTTTATTTTTCATATAATAAATTACCATAAGCTGTTGACCTGTTCTTCTTTTATGAGTAAGGATGGGTATGAAAAGGGAGCACCGTATTCATCCGTGTCACGCGGTGTGATCCCTGAGTAATACCTTACCCAGAAATTTAAAAGAAGACAATGTATCATCAGTTTATTTTATTTATGTTTTTGTAGGTTTAAAAAAAAATTATTAGACTCTTGACCTGTTCGTCTTTTATGAGTATGGATGGGTATGAAAGGGGAGCACCGTATTCATCCGTGTCACGCGGTGTGATCCCTGAGTAATACCTTACCCAGAAATTTAAAGAAGAGAATGTATCATTAGTTTGATTTAAAAAAAAACATGAAAATGATGGTACTTGGAATTAAATAAATCATTTTGTTGTTTGTTTTGTCTGCTTTGTCCTTCTTTTTATGGTTCAGGAACTATTTTGGGTGATACATGTTCAATCAAGGAGGTGCCTACATCCCCAAAGAGATCAAAGGAGTAATTTGGAGCATCATGAACCTCAACTTTAAAAACCAGGTGAATTTGTTCCATGTTTTTCATTCTCAATTTTATATTTGAACTCCTCTTCTACCCCCTTCTAAGTTTTTTTTCTTTAAACACTGGGGACAGTGTTATTCTAAGTTGGGGGGGGGGATAAAAAATTATTTTTATTTTGAATAAGAACATGCATGAAAAAATTCCATTAACCATAAACATGATAAAGACACATTGCAAACTCTAAAATTGGATATCAAATAAATTTTGCATGCCTTGATTCTGATTTTAATGCAAGTTTAAGTTCATGAGAATTGTTTTTGGAAAGTCCGGTTGTCTGATGTGATTTTTCAAAGTTTACATTTTCATCCTCATAATAAAAATGCCACAATGCACGTCTTTTGGATTGTGGGTGTAAATTTGAGTTCTTGGGTCCCTTTCATTATAGCATAGGGTTCTGGGGTCACTTTTACTTTAATTTGAGTATCCAAAAAAAACAAAAAAAAAAGACCACATAGAGCAATGTTTTGTCCAAATGCGTGGCGTCCGACACTTGGGGATCGTGACTCCATAGTTGTCTTGCCCAGAGTTAGGCTTTATATATCTATTGTAGAGCATGAAATTGACAAAATGCGTGGCGTCCGACACTTGGGGATCGTGACTCCATAGTTGTCTTGCACAGAGTTAGTCTTTTCATATCTATTGTGGTTAAAAAAGAATAAAAAAAAATTAAAAAAAATGGATACTCATCTTAAGGTTTAATGTGATTCCCACCTAGCGCTTCCATTTTTTTCCCCTTGAACAATAAAATGGGCCCCATATCTTTTATGATGCACAACACTTTATCATGCTTAATTGGAATTGGATGAAATGTGGCGATGAATTTGAACAAAGGAATGGGCTTGGGCTTGGGATATGCTTATGGACCTAGCTTGTTTTAAATGATTTTGATGGGTTTTCATAATTTTTTTTTTGGTATTAGATATTTGGGTGAGTAATGTGTATTTAAAATGTTTTTGGAAAAGGGGATTTCAATTTCATATTTGTAATTTATTTTGCTCGGGACTAGCAAAACTCAAGTTGGGGGGTGTGATTAGTCACTAAAAGTGGCTAATATTCATTGTTAAGTTCTTAATATTAATGTGTTTAAAAGTTCATAAACATCAATTTTAGTCCAATTCAGAAATTGAACTTCATTTCCCATCATTGTGCAATTCATGCATAAAATGTCAATTTGGGCCCACTCAATAATTTGCTTGTGTAAATTAAAATATTCATCATTTTAATTTGAAATTTTGGGATATGATTGATCACTTTGTTTGGAACATTTTATCTTTTAGGTCCGATGGATGAATCCCAAAGGAAGATGGAGAATTGTGCGCCTGAAGGCAGAAACATGCTGGAAAAAGCATAATGGGCCTAAGGCCCATCAAACAAATGTGGGGCCCAGAAACCAAGCCCAATGAAACTCAAATTTATACAGTAGAAAGATAAAAACATGAGGATCATTTTATTCAACTGTGGCCGGAGCTAATACTGATGTTATCATGATGATAAAGGGATCTGAAGTTTAGATTTAAATGGTGGACTCGTCATTAATGCGCAGAAATCCGTTCCACCATTTCCACCATAACTTCCAAACGGCTAAGCTAAATTTCCTGAAATTTTTACAGCTCA
Organism: Viscum album; assembly: GCA_963277665.1. NCBI lineage: Eukaryota > Viridiplantae > Streptophyta > Magnoliopsida > Santalales > Viscaceae > Viscum > Viscum album. The sequence goes on from OY728137.1 coordinate 1,313,682,347, forward strand.
TAGAGGACACATGGACGAAGATATTTTATATTTATGACACCTCCGGAATCGGCATTCTTCAATTTCGAATTCATACGTCAAAATGGAGGACGAATCTGGACAGTTTTCCGGGTCAACTTCGAAATGTCAATTTCCTTTTGACTCTCTTAATTGTTGAGGGGTGAATTAATTGTTGGGGGATGTACCTAAGGCTCATAATATTCCTATATAAGGAGCTATTGGTGAAGGGAATGGGTGTGGAATTTTTTTCTTATCATCTTGGATGCTTTGTTTCATTGTAATGTTTTGCTTCCAAATTTCATTTGTAATGTTTTCCATTTCCATGTAAGCTTTTCTTTTTGTTCTTAATCAACTTATTCTCTTATATATTTTCCATTTCATTTATTAAAACTTTATAATCACAAAGCACAGTGATATCTCTGTGTTGTTGTGAATTAGTTCACACATAGGTGTGAATTTCATTCACACACACGGAGGAGTGCTCGTTATTTCCGCGGTTTTAATTTCTTCAATCCAATTCTTGTTAGTCATCTTCCGCCCACCATTGAGAGTATACCATCAATAGAGGGCTAAACCCTTAATGGGTTGTTCTTAGGAGGATGAAAAGGCTGGGTTGAATGTTATTTTATGAACGAATTGTTGTTAAATGGATAATTAATTTAAGACATCCATTCTTCAGTTATTTCTACTCTTCATCTTTACTGTGTTTGAGCAAAATAAATTCAATTACTAAATGACCATATACCTCGGAGAGATCATGAATTTGGTTCTCTAAGTGTATAAGGGATTAGTAATTGTGTTTAGTAAGCACCAAACCAGAAAATGATGAAGGTAGTGTTATTTTTGAAGAATGGATTCATCAAGAATTAATAAAACCAAAATTGTTTAAAGAAGTAAAATTCATTCAATCCACCCCGAGCATAATCCTAGATCAACCCATTTTCATTAAATTGAATTCACGTAGGTTTCTTAGTGTTATTTAAAACATCTAAATCAAAACCAAAGTTGGCTACTTCATAGCCCATCCTTCACCAAATCATAGCGTCTCAAGGTTACTTCTTCGGTCCCTATGGACTCGACCCCTACATGTACTACATCGATCGCTTTTACCCGTAGGGTAAATTTGGGCGCAACCAAATTTTGGCGCCGTTGCCGGGGACCCAAGTAAGTTTTCCTAGACACCAACCTTCTATTCTCACCTAACTTCTCTTTTCTCACCTATATTTCTCTTTTCTTTTCCCCTTTCTATTTTCGTGTGCCCAAAAAAAATCCAAATCCAAGTTTCATTCAACTCCAATGGAGTATCATCAACAATATCCCTTCACAAACTCAGGATGGAATCAGTTTGAAAATCCACATTGGGAATCACCAACCTTTTTTAATCAACCTTTGAATGAATACCCCATACCTGAAAACATGAATGAAATTTGTAACGATGAAGGATTAAAAGATCAATTTCCATACCTATCAAGAATGATTGAAAAGATGAATAATGAGGAAGTCAATGATGTCAAAACATCTATCAATACTAATCCTGAAACAATTATTCAAAAATTGTGTGAACAAATGGAAAAAATGAATTCAGAGGTATCAAGTTTTAGACAAGAACTACAAAGCATCGAGACTTATGAAGAACCCATTCCCACTCAGGATGTCCTTTCCACTTCACTTATAGAAGAATCTTGTTTCCCACATAACTCATGTGATTTTAGTAAACAACCCACTTTAAAATCTTGGAATACAGAGTTGGATAATGAAGAAATTTGTTCAGGTAATGTTGAAATTCAAGATAAAGAACATGAAGGAATTGTTAATGAGTATTTAAATCAGGATGAAATTGATTTCATGAATTCACAAGAGGGAAATTATTCTTTAAGGATTGAATGTCTAGAATATTACACCAAAAATGATTTTTTAGAATCACCAATCACTGAAAAATTGGGAGAAATACCAAACATTGAGCCCATACACACTCCTGAAATTCAACTAGACACTTTTGGGGATGAATCATATTTTCAAACAGAACCAATTCTTTCTAAATTTTTTGGGGAAGAAACCGAATTTCATTCAAATTTCCAATCTTCATTAGGAAATTGCAATCAACCAAAACTCAAAATCATCACCCTTCATTCCCCAAACAAGAATTACATCATAGGTGATACCCACGACCATAATTTATTCATTCATTCTTCTCATGAAAGAAATAATGTTAGATTGAACCTTGACGTCTTAGGCAAGACAAAAAATGCAACTAGATCAACCATTTCTGACATTCCTTGTATCTTCAGATTTATTTTAGAACATGGATTTATACAAGGAAACGATTCTAAAAAAACAATCAATATCAATCAAGTTGAAGTGGAGAAATATGGGTTAATTAAAATGCTGAAAGTTGGAATTGGATAAGTTGGGGGGTAAAAGTCGAGCCAACGACGTTAAACAAAAGCGCTGGATGGGAGGCAACCCATGGTTTTCATGTTTTCTAATCATTTTGAATCATTTTATTTTTCATATAATAAATTACCATAAGCTGTTGACATGTTCTTCTTTTATGAGTAAGGATGGGTATGAAAAGGGAGCACCGTATTCATCTGTGTCACGCGGTGTGATCCCTGAGTAATACCTTACCCAGAAATTTAAAAGAAGACAATGTATCATCAGTTTATTTTATTTATGTTTTTGTAGGTTTAAAAAAAAATTATTAGACTCTTGACCTGTTCTTCTTTTATGAGTATGGATGGGTATGAAAGGGGAGCACCGTATTCATCCGTGTCACGCGGTGTGATCCCTGAGTAATACCTTACCCAGAAATTTAAAGAAGAGAATGTATCATTAGTTTGATTTAAAAAAAAACATGAAAATGATGGTACTTGGAATTAAATAAATCATTTTGTTGTTTGTTTTGTCTGCTTTGTCCTTCTTTTTATGGTTCAGGAACTATTTTGGGTGATACATGTTCAATCAAGGAGGTGCCTACATCCCCAAAGAGATCAAAGGAGTAATTTGGAGCATCATGAACCTCAACTTTAAAAACCAGGTGAATTTGTTCCATGTTTTTCATTCTCAATTTTATATTTGAACTCCTCTTCTACCCCCTTCTAAGTTTTTTTTCTTTAAACACTGGGGACAGTGTTATTCTAAGTTGGGGGGGGGGATAAAAGATTATTTTTATTTTGAATAAGAACATGCATGAAAAAATTCCATTAACCATAAACATGATAAAGACACATTGCAAACTCTAAAATTGGATATCAAATAAATTTTGCATGCCTTGATTCTGATTTTAATGCAAGTTTAAGTTCATGAGCATTGTTTTTGGAAAGTCCGGTTGTCTGATGTGATTTTTCAAAGTTTACATTTTCATCCTCATAATAAAAATGCCACAATGCACGTCTTTTGGATTGTGGGTGTAAATTTGAGTTCTTGGGTCCCTTTCATTATAGCATAGGGTTCTGGGGTCACTTTTACTTTAATTTGAGTATCCAAAAAAAACAAAAAAAAAGACCACATAGAGCAATGTTTTGTCCAAATGCGTGGCGTCCGACACTTGGGGATCGTGACTCCATAGTTGTCTTGCCCAGAGTTAGACTTTATATATCTATTGTAGAGCATGAAATTGACAAAATGCGTGGCGTCCGGCACTTGGGGATCGTGACTCCATAGTTGTCTTGCACAGAGTTAGTCTTTTCATATCTATTGTGGTTAAAAAAGAATAAAAAAAAATTAAAAAAAAATGGATACTCATCTTAAGGTTTAATGTGATTCCCACCTAGCGCTTCCATTTTTTTCCCCTTGAACAATAAAATGGGCCCCATATCTTTTATGATGCACAACACTTTATCATGCTTAATTGGAATTGGATGAAATGTGGCGATGAATTTGAACAAAGGAATGGGCTTGGGCTTGGGATATGCTTATGGACCTAGCTTGTTTTAAATGATTTTGATGGGTTTTCATAATTTTTTTTTTGGTATTAGATATTTGGGTGAGTAATGTGTATTTAAAATGTTTTTGGAAAAGGGGATTTCAATTTCATATTTGTAATTTATTTTGCTCGGGACTAGCAAAACTCAAGTTGGGGGGTGTGATTAGTCACTAAAAGTGGCTAATATTCATTGTTAAGTTCTTAATATTAATGTGTTTAAAAGTTCATAAACATCAATTTTAGTCCAATTCAGAAATTGAACTTCATTTCCCATCATTGTGCAATTCATGCATAAAATGTCAATTTGGGCCCACTCAATAATTTGCTTGTGTAAATTAAAATATTCATCATTTTAATTTGAAATTTTGGGATATGATTTATCACTTTGTTTGGAACATTTTATCTTTTAGGTCCGATGGATGAATCCCAAAGGAAGATGGAGAATTTTGCGCCTGAAGGCAGAAACATGCTGGAAAAAGCATAATGGGCCTAAGGCCCATCAAACAAATGTGGGGCCCAGAAACCAAGCCCAATGAAGTTCAAATTTATACAGTAGAAAGATAAAAATATGAGGATCATTTTATTCAACTGTGGCCGGAGCTAATACTGATGTTATCATGATGATAAAGGGATCTGAAGTTTAGATTTAAATGGTGGACTCGTCATTAATGCGCAGAAATCCGTTCCACCATTTCGACCATAACATCCAAACGGCTAAGCGAAATTTCCTGAAATTTTTACAGCTCATAGAGGACACATGTACGAAGATATTTTATATTTATGACACCTCCGGAATCGGCCTTCTTCAATTTCAAATTCATACGTCAAAATGGAGGACGAATCTGGACAGTTTTCCGGGTCAACTTCGAAATGTCAATTTCCTTTTGACTCTCTTAATTGTTGAGGGGTGAATTAATTGTTGGGGGATGTACCTAAGGCTCATAATATTCCTATATAAGGAGCTATTGGTGAAGGGAATGGGTGTGGAATTTTTTTCTTATCATCTTGGATGCTTTGTTTCATTGTAATGTTTTGCTTCCAAATTTCATTTGTAATGTTTTCCATTTCCATGTAAGCTTTTCTTTTTGTTCTTAATCAACTTATTCTCTTATATATTTTCCATTTCATTTATTAAAACTTTATAATCACAAATCACAGTGATATCTCTGTGTTGTTGTGAATTAGTTCACACATAGGTGTGAATTTCATTCACACACACGGAGGAGTGCTCGTTATTTCCGCGGTTTTAATTTCTTCAATCCAATTCTTGTTAGTCATCTTCCGCCCACCATTGAGAGTATACCATCAATGGAGGGCTAAACCCTTAATGGGTTGTTCTTAGGAGGATGCAAAGGCTGGGTTGAATGTTATTTTATGAACGAATTGTTGTTAAATGGATAATTAATTTAAGACATCCATTCTTCAGTTATTTCTACTCTTCATCTTTACTGTGTTTGAGCAAAATAAATTCAATTACTAAATGACCATATACCTCGGAGAGATCATGAATTTGGTTCTCTAAGTGTATAAGGGATTAGTAATTGTGTTTAGTAAGCACCAAACCAGAAAATGATGAAGGTAGTGTTATTTTTGAAGAATGGATTCATCAAGAATTAATAAAACCAAAATTGTTTAAAGAAGTAAAATTCATTCAATCCACCCCGAGCATAATCCTAGATCAACCCATTTTCATTAAATTGAATTCACGTAGGTTTCTTAGTGTTATTTAAAACATCTAAATCAAAACCAAAGTTGGCTACTTCATAGCCCATCCTTCACCAAATCATAGCGTCTCAAGGTTACTTCTTCGGTCCCTATGGACTCGACCCCTACATGTACTACATCGATCGCTTTTACCCGTAGGGTAAATTTGGGCGCAACCAAATTTTGGCGCCGTTGCCGGGGACCCAAGTAAGTTTTCCTAGACACCAACCTTCTATTCTCACCTAACTTCTCTTTTCTCACCTATATTTCTCTTTTCTTTTCCCCTTTCTATTTTCGTGTGCCCAAAAAAATCCAAATCCAAGTTTCATTCAACTCCAATGGAGTATCATCAACAATATCCCTTCAAAAACTCAGGATGGAATCAGTTTGAAAATCCACATTGGGAATCACCAACCTTTTTTAATCAACCTTTGAATGAATACCCCATACCTGAAAACATGAATGAAATTTGTAACGATGAAGGTTTAAAAGATCAATTTCCATACCTATCAAGAATGATTGAAAAGATGAATAATGAGGAAGTCAATGATGTCAAAACATCTATCAATACTAATCCTGAAACAATTATTCAAAAATTGTGTGAACAAATGGAAAAAATGAATTCAGAGGTATCAAGTTTTAGACAAGAACTACAAAGCATCGAGACTTATGAAGAACCCATTCCCACTCAGGATGTCCTTTCCACTTCACTTATAGAAGAATCTTGTTTCCCACATAACTCATGTGATTTTAGTAAACAACCCACTTTAAAATCTTGGAATACAGAGTTGGATAATGAAACAAATTTGTTCAGGTAATGTTGAAATTCAAGATAAAGAACATGAAGGAATTGTTAATGAGTATTTAAATCAGGATGAAATTGATTTCATGAATTCACAAGAGGGAAATTATTCTTTAAGGATTGAATGTCCAGAATATTACACCAAAAATGATTTTTTAGAATCACCAATCACTGAAAAATTGGGAGAAATACCAAACATTGAGCCCATACACACTCCTGAAATTCAACTAGACACTTTTGGGGATGAATCATATTTTCAAACAGAACCAATTCTTTCTAAATTTTTTGGGGAAGAAACCGAATTTCATTCAAATTGCCAATCTTCATTAGGAAATTGCAATCAACCAAAACTCAAAATCATCACCCTTCATTCCCCAAACAAGAATTACATCATAGGTGATACCCACGACCATAATTTATTCATTCATTCTTCTCATGAAAGAAATAATGTTAGATTGAACCTTGACGTCTTAGGCAAGACAAAAAATGCAACTAGATCAACCATTTCTGACATTCCTTGTATCTTCAGATTTATTTTAGAACATGGATTTATACAAGGAAACGATTCTAAAAAAACAATCAATATCAATCAAGTTGAAGTGGAGAAATATGGGTTAATTAAAATGCTGAAAGTTGGAATTGGATAAGTTGGGGGGTAAAAGTCGAGCCAACGACGTTAAACAAAAGCGCTGGATGGGAGGAAACCCATGGTTTTCATGTTTTCTAATCATTTTGAATCATTTTATTTTTCATATAATAAATTACCATAAGCTGTTGACATGTTCTTCTTTTATGAGTAAGGATGGGTATGAAAAGGGAGCACCGTATTCATCCGTGTCACGCGGTGTGATCCCTGAGTAATACCTTACCCAGAAATTTAAAAGAAGACAATGTATCATCAGTTTATTTTATTTATGTTTTTGTAGGTTTAAAAAAAAATTATTAGACTCTTGACCTGTTCTTCTTTTATGAGTATGGATGGGTATGAAAGGGGAGCACCGTATTCATCCGTGTCACGCGGTGTGATCCCTGAGTAATACCTTACCCAGAAATTTAAAGAAGAGAATGTATCATTAGTTTGATTTAAAAAAAAACATGAAAATGATGGTACTTGGAATTAAATAAATCATTTTGTTGTTTGTTTTGTCTGCTTTGTCCTTCTTTTTATGGTTCAGGAACTATTTTGGGTGATACATGTTCAATCAAGGAGGTGCCTACATCCCCAAAGAGATCAAAGGAGTAATTTGGAGCATCATGAACCTCAACTTTAAAAACCAGGTGAATTTGTTCCATGTTTTTCATTCTCAATTTTATATTTGAACTCCTCTTCTACCCCCTTCTAAGTTTTTTTTCTTTAAACACTGGGGACAGTGTTATTCTAAGTTGGGGGGGGGGATAAAAAATTATTTTTATTTTGAATAAGAACATGCATGAAAAAATTCCATTAACCATAAACATGATAAAGACACATTGCAAACTCTAAAATTGGATATCAAATAAATTTTGCATGCCTTGATTCTGATTTTAATGCAAGTTTAAGTTCATGAGCATTGTTTTTGGAAAGTCCGGTTGTCTGATGTGATTTTTCAAAGTTTACATTTTCATCCTCATAATAAAAATGCCACAATGCACGTCTTTTGGATTGTGGGTGTAAATTTGAGTTCTTGGGTCCCTTTCATTATAGCATAGGGTTCTGGGGTCACTTTTACTTTAATTTGAGTATCCAAAAAAACAAAAAAAAAAGACCACATAGAGCAATGTTTTGTCCAAATGCGTGGCGTCCGACACTTGGGGATCGTGACTCCATAGTTGTCTTGCCCAGAGTTAGGCTTTATATATCTATTGTAGAGCATGAAATTGACAAAATGCGTGGCGTCCGGCACTTGGGGATCGTGACTCCATAGTTGTCTTGCACAGAGTTAGTCTTTTCATATCTATTGTGGTTAAAAAAGAATAAAAAAAAATTAAAAAAAATGGATACTCATCTTAAGGTTTAATGTGATTCCCACCTAGCGCTTCCATTTTTTTCCCCTTGAACAATAAAATGGGCCCCATATCTTTTATGATGCACAACACTTTATCATGCTTAATTGGAATTGGATGAAATGTGGCGATGAATTTGAACAAAGGAATGGGCTTGGGCTTGGGATATGCTTATGGACCTAGCTTGTTTTAAATGATTTTGATGGGTTTTCATAATTTTTTTTTTGGTATTAGATATTTGGGTGAGTAATGTGTATTTAAAATGTTTTTGGAAAAGGGGATTTCAATTTCATATTTGTAATTTATTTTGCTCGGGACTAGAAAAACTCAAGTTGGGGGGTGTGATTAGTCACTAAAAGTGGCTAATATTCATTGTTAAGTTCTTAATATTAATGTGTTTAAAAGTTCATAAACATCAATTTTAGTCCAATTCAGAAATTGAACTTCATTTCCCATCATTATGCAATTCATGCATAAAATGTCAATTTGGGCCCACTCAATAATTTGCTTGTGTAAATTAAAATATTCATCATTTTAATTTGAAATTTTGGGATATGATTGATCACTTTGTTTGGAACATTTTATCTTTTAGGTCCGATGGATGAATCCCAAAGGAAGATGGAGAATTTTGCGCCTGAAGGCAGAAACATGCTGGAAAAAGCATAATGGGCCTAAGGCCCATCAAACAAATGTGGGGCCCAGAAACCAAGCCCAATGAAGCTCAAATTTATACAGTAGAAAGATAAAAATATGAGGATCATTTTATTCAACTGTGGCCGGAGCTAATACTGATGTTATCATGATGATAAAGGGATCTGAAGTTTAGATTTAAATGGTGGACTCGTCATTAATGCGCAGAAATCCGTTCCACCATTTCGACCATAACTTCCAAACGGCTAAGCTGAATTTCCTGAAATATTTACAGCTCATAGAGGACACATGGACGAAGATATTTTATATTTATGACACCTCCGGAATCGGCCTTCTTCAATTTCGAATTCATACGTCAAAATGGAGGACGAATCTGGACAGTTTTCCGGGTCAACTTCGAAATGTCAATTTCCTTTTGACTCTCTTAATTGTTGAGGGGTGAATTAATTGTTGGGGGATGTACCTAAGGCTCATAATATTCCTATATAAGGAGCTATTGGTGAAGGGAATGGGTGTGGAATTTTTTTCTTATCATCTTGGATGCTTTGTTTCATTGTAATGTTTTGCTTCCAAATTTCATTTGTAATGTTTTCCATTTCCATGTAAGCTTTTCTTTTTGTTCTTAATCAACTTATTCTCTTATATATTTTCCATTTCATTTATTAAAACTTTATAATCACAAAGCACAGTGATATCTCTGTGTTGTTGTGAATTAGTTCACACATAGGTGTGAATTTCATTCACACACACGGAGGAGTGCTCGTTATTTCCGCGGTTTTAATTTCTTCAATCCAATTCTTGTTAGTCATCTTCCGCCCACCATTGAGAGTATACCATCAATGGAGGGCTAAACCCTTAATGGGTTGTTCTTAGGAGGATGCAAAGGCTGGGTTGAATGTTATTTTATGAACGAATTGTTGTTAAATGGATAATTAATTTAAGACATCCATTCTTCAGTTATTTCTACTCTTCATCTTTACTGTGTTTGAGCAAAATAAATTCAATTACTAAATGACCATATACCTCGGAGAGATCATGAATTTGGTTCTCTAAGTGTATAAGGGATTAGTAATTGTGTTTAGTAAGCACCAAACTAGAAAATGATGAAGGTAGTGTTATTTTTGAAGAATGGATTCATCAAGAATTAATAAAACCAAAATTGTTTAAAGAAGTAAAATTCATTCAATCCACCCCGAGCATAATCCTAGATCAACCCATTTTCATTAAATTGAATTCACGTAGGTTTCTTAGTGTTATTTAAAACATCTAAATCAAAACCAAAGTTGGCTACTTCATAGCCCATCCTTCACCAAATCATAGCGTCTCAAGGTTACTTCTTCGGTCCCTATGGACTCGACCCCTACATGTACTACATCGATCGCTTTTACCCGTAGGGTAAATTTGGGCGCAACCAAATTTTGGCGCCGTTGCCGGGGACCCAAGTAAGTTTTCCTAGACACCAACCTTCTATTCTCACCTAACTTCTCTTTTCTCACCTATATTTCTCTTTTCTTTTCCCCTTTCTATTTTCGTGTGCCCAAAAAAATCCAAATCCAAGTTTCATTCAACTCCAATGGAGTATCATCAACAATATCCCTTCACAAACTCAGGATGGAATCAGTTTGAAAATCCACATTGGGAATCACCAACCTTTTTTAATCAACCTTTGAATGAATACCCCATACCTGAAAACATGAATGAAATTTGTAACGATGAAGGTTTAAAAGATCAATTTCCATACCTATCAAGAATGATTGAAAAGATGAATAATGAGGAAGTCAATGATGTCAAAACATCTATCAATACTAATCCTGAAACAATTATTCAAAAATTGTGTGAACAAATGGAAAAAATGAATTCAGAGGTATCAAGTTTTAGACAAGAACTACAAAGCATCGAGACTTATGAAGAACCCATTCCCACTCAGGATGTCCTTTCCACTTCACTTATAGAAGAATCTTGTTTCCCACATAACTCATGTGATTTTAGTAAACAACCCACTTTAAAATCTTGGAATACAGAGTTGGATAATGAAGAAATTTGTTCAGGTAATGTTGAAATTCAAGATAAAGAACATGAAGGAATTGTTAATGAGTATTTAAATCAGGATGAAATTGATTTCATGAATTCACAAGAGGGAAATTATTCTTTAAGGATTGAATGTCCAGAATATTACACCAAAAATGATTTTTTAGAATCACCAATCACTGAAAAATTGGGAGAAATACCAAACATTGAGCCCATACACACTCCTGAAATTCAACTAGACACTTTTGGGGATGAATCATATTTTCAAACAGAACCAATTCTTTCTAAATTTTTTGGGGAAGAAACCGAATTTCATTCAAATTGCCAATCTTAATTAGGAAATTGCAATCAACCAAAACTCAAAATCATCACCCTTCATTCCCCAAACAAGAATTACATCATAGGTGATACCCACGACCATAATTTATTCATTCATTCTTCTCATGAAAGAAATAATGTTAGATTGAACCTTGACGTCTTAGGCAAGACAAAAAATGCAACTAGATCAACCATTTCTGACATTCCTTGTATCTTCAGATTTATTTTAGAACATGGATTTATACAAGGAAACGATTCTAAAAAAACAATCAATATCAATCAAGTTGAAGTGGAGAAATATGGGTTAATTAAAATGCTGAAAGTTGGAATTGGATAAGTTGGGGGGTAAAAGTCGAGCCAACGACGTTAAACAAAAGCGCTGGATGGGAGGCAACCCATGGTTTTCATGTTTTCTAATCATTTTGAATCATTTTATTTTTCATATAATAAATTACCATAAGCTGTTGACCTGTTCTTCTTTTATGAGTAAGGATGGGTATGAAAAGGGAGCACCGTATTCATCCGTGTCACGCGGTGTGATCCCTGAGTAATACCTTACCCAGAAATTTAAAAGAAGACAATGTATCATCAGTTTATTTTATTTATGTTTTTGTAGGTTTAAAAAAAATTATTAGACTCTTGACCTGTTCTTCTTTTATGAGTATGGATGGGTATGAAAGGGGAGCACCGTATTCATCCGTGTCACGCGGTGTGATCCCTGAGTAATACCTTACCCAGAAATTTAAAGAAGACAATGTATCATTAGTTTGATTTAAAAAAAAACATGAAAATGATGGTACTTGGAATTAAATAAATCATTTTGTTGTTTGTTTTGTCTGCTTTGTCCTTCTTTTTATGGTTCAGGAACTATTTTGGGTGATACATGTTCAATCAAGGAGGTGCCTACATCCCCAAAGAGATCAAAGGAGTAATTTGGAGCATCATGAACCTCAACTTTAAAAACCAGGTGAATTTGTTCCATGTTTTTCATTCTCAATTTTATATTTGAACTCCTCTTCTACCCCCTTCTAAGTTTTTTTTCTTTAAACACTGGGGACAGTGTTATTCTAAGTTGGGGGGGGGGGATAAAAAATTATTTTTATTTTGAATAAGAACATGCATGAAAAAATTCCATTAACCATAAACATGATAAAGACACATTGCAAACTCTAAAATTGGATATCAAATAAATTTTGCATGCCTTGATTCTGATTTTAATGCAAGTTTAAGTTCATGAGCATTGTTTTTGGAAAGTCCGGTTGTCTGATGTGATTTTTCAAAGTTTACATTTTCATCCTCATAATAAAAATGCCACAATGCACGTCTTTTGGATTGTGGGTGTAAATTTGAGTTCTTGGGTCCCTTTCATTATAGCATAGGGTTCTGGGGTCACTTTTACTTTAATTTGAGTATCCAAAAAAAACAAAAAAAAAGACCACATAGAGCAATGTTTTGTCCAAATGCGTGGCGTCCGACACTTGGGGATCGTGACTCCATAGTTGTCTTGCCCAGAGTTAGGCTTTATATATCTATTGTAGAGCATGAAATTGACAAAATGCGTGGCGTCCGGCACTTGGGGATCGTGACTCCATAGTTGTCTTGCACAGAGTTAGTCTTTTCATATCTATTGTGGTTAAAAAAGAATAAAAAAAAATTAAAAAAAATGGATACTCATCTTAAGGTTTAATGTGATTCCCACCTAGCGCTTCCATTTTTTTCCCCTTGAACAATAAAATGGGCCCCATATCTTTTATGATGCACAACACTTTATCATGCTTAATTGGAATTGGATGAAATGTGGCGATGAATTTGAACAAAGGAATGGGCTTGGGCTTGGGATATGCTTATGGACCTAGCTTGTTTTAAATGATTTTGATGGGTTTTCATAATTTTTTTTTTGGTATTAGATATTTGGGTGAGTAATGTGTATTTAAAATGTTTTTGGAAAAGGGGATTTCAATTTCATATTTGTAATTTATTTTGCTCGGGACTAGCAAAACTCAAGTTGGGGGGTGTGATTAGTCACTAAAAGTGGCTAATATTCATTGTTAAGTTCTTAATATTAATGTGTTTAAAAGTTCATAAACATCAATTTTAGTCCAATTCAGAAATTGAACTTTATTTCCCATCATTGTGCAATTCATGCATAAAATGTCAATTTGGGCCCACTCAATAATTTGCTTGTGTAAATTAAAATATTCATCATTTTAATTTGAAATTTTGGGATATGATTGATCACTTTGTTTGTAACATTTTATCTTTTAGGTCCGATGGATGAATCCCAAAGGAAGATGGAGAATTTTGCGCCTGAAGGCAGAAACATGCTGGAAAAAGCATAATGGGCCTAAGGCCCATCAAACAAATGTGGGGCCCAGAAACCAAGCCCAATGAAGCTCAAATTTATACAGTAGAAAGATAAAAATATGAGGATCATTTTATTCAACTGTGGCCGGAGCTAATACTGATGTTATCATGATGATAAAGGGATCTGAAGTTTAGATTTAAATGGTGGACTCGTCATTAATGCGCAGAAATCCGTTCCACCATTTCGACCATAACTTCCAAACGGCTAAGCGAAATTTCCTGAACTTTTTACAGCTCATAGAGGACACATGGAAGAAGATATTTTATATTTATGACACCTCCGGAATCGGCATTCTTCAATTTCGAATTCATACGTCAAAATGGAGGACGAATCTGGACAGTTTTCCGGGTCAACTTCGAAATGTCAATTTCCTTTTGACTCTCTTAATTGTTGAGGGGTGAATTAATTGTTGGGGGATGTACCTAAGGCTCATAATATTCCTATATAAGGAGCTATTGGTGAAGGGAATGGGTGTGGAATTTTTTTCTTATCATCTTGGATGCTTTGTTTCATTGTAATGTTTTGCTTCCAAATTTCATTTGTAATGTTTTCCATTTCCATGTAAGCTTTTCTTTTTGTTCTTAATCAACTTATTCTCTTATATATTTTCCATTTAATTTATTAAAACTTTATAATCACAAAGCACAGTGATATCTCTGTGTTGTTGTGAATTAGTTCACACATAGGTGTGAATTTCATTCACACACACGGAGGAGTGCTCGTTATTTCCGCGGTTTTAATTTCTTCAATCCAATTCTTGTTAGTCATCTTCCGCCCACCATTGAGAGTATACCATCAATGGAGGGCTAAACCCTTAATGGGTTGTTCTTAGGAGGATGCAAAGGCTGGGTTGAATGTTATTTTATGAACGAATTGTTGTTAAATGGATAATTAATTTAAGACATCCATTCTTCAGTTATTTCTACTCTTCATCTTTACTGTGTTTGAGCAAAATAAATTCAATTACTAAATGACCATATACCTCGGAGAGATCATGAATTTGGTTCTCTAAGTGTATAAGGGATTAGTAATTGTGTTTAGTAAGCACCAAACCAGAAAATGATGAAGGTAGTGTTATTTTTGAAGAATGGATTCATCAAGAATTAATAAAACCAAAATTGTTTAAAGAAGTAAAATTCATTCAATCCACCCCGAGCATAATCCTAGATCAACCCATTTTCATTAAATTGAATTCACGTAGGTTTCTTAGTGTTATTTAAAACATCTAAATCAAAACCAAAGTTGGCTACTTCATAGCCCATCCTTCACCAAATCATAGCGTCTCAAGGTTACTTCTTCGGTCCCTATGGACTCGACCCCTACATGTACTACATCGATCGCTTTTACCCGTAGGGTAAATTTGGGCGCAACCAAATTTTGGCGCCGTTGCCGGGGACCCAAGTAAGTTTTCCTAGACACCAACCTTCTATTCTCACCTAACTTCTCTTTTCTCACCTATATTTCTCTTTTCTTTTCCCCTTTCTATTTTCGTGTGCCCAAAAAAATCCAAATCCAAGTTTCATTCAACTCCAATGGAGTATCATCAACAATATCCCTTCACAAACTCAGGATGGAATCAGTTTGAAAATCCACATTGGGAATCACCAACCTTTTTTAATCAACCTTTGAATGAATACCCCATACCTGAAAACATGAATGAAATTTGTAACGATGAAGGTTTAAAAGATCAATTTCCATACCTATCAAGAATGATTGAAAAGATGAATAATGAGGAAGTCAATGATGTCAAAACATCTATCAATACTAATCCTGAAACAATTATTCAAAAATTGTGTGAACAAATGGAAAAAATGAATTCAGAGGTATCAAGTTTTAGACAAGAACTACAAAGCATCGAGACTTATGAAGAACCCATTCCCACTCAGGATGTCCTTTCCACTTCACTTATAGAAGAATCTTGTTTCCCACATAACTCATGTGATTTTAGTAAACAACCCACTTTAAAATCTTGGAATACAGAGTTGGATAATGAAGAAATTTGTTCAGGTAATGTTGAAATTCAAGATAAAGAACATGAAGGAATTGTTAATGAGTATTTAAATCAGGATGAAATTGATTTCATGAATTCACAAGAGGGAAATTATTCTTTAAGGATTGAATGTCCAGAATATTACACCAAAAATGATTTTTTAGAATCACCAATCACTGAAAAATTGGGAGAAATACCAAACATTGAGCCCATACACACTCCTGAAATTCAACTAGACACTTTTGGGGATGAATCATATTTTCAAACAGAACCAATTCTTTCTAAATTGTTTGGGGAAGAAACCGAATTTCATTCAAATTGCCAATCTTCATTAGGAAATTGCAATCAACCAAAACTCAAAATCATCACCCTTCATTCCCCAAACAAGAATTACATCATAGGTGATACCCACGACCATAATTTATTCATTCATTCTTCTCATGAAAGAAATAATGTTAGATTGAACCTTGACGTCTTAGGCAAGACAAAAAATGCAACTAGATCAACCATTTCTGACATTCCTTGTATCTTCAGATTTATTTTAGAACATGGATTTATACAAGGAAACGATTCTAAAAAAACAATCAATATCAATCAAGTTGAAGTGGAGAAATATGGGTTAATTAAAATGCTGAAAGTTGGAATTGGATAAGTTGGGGGGTAAAAGTCGAGCCAACGACGTTAAACAAAAGCGCTGGATGGGAGGCAACCCATGGTTTTCATGTTTTCTAATCATTTTGAATCATTTTATTTTTCATATAATAAATTACCATAAGCTGTTGACCTGTTCTTCTTTTATGAGTAAGGATGGGTATGAAAAGGGAGCACCGTATTCATCCGTGTCACGCGGTGTGATCCCTGAGTAATACCTTACCCAGAAATTTAAAAGAAGACAATGTATCATCAGTTTATTTTATTTATGTTTTTGTAGGTTTAAAAAAAAATTATTAGACTCTTGACCTGTTCTTCTTTTATGAGTATGGATGGGTATGAAAGGGGAGCACCGTATTCATCCGTGTCACGCGGTGTGATCCCTGAGTAATACCTTACCCAGAAATTTAAAGAAGACAATGTATCATTAGTTTGATTTAAAAAAAACATGAAAATGATGGTACTTGGAATTAAATAAATCATTTTGTTGTTTGTTTTGTCTGCTTTGTCCTTCTTTTTATGGTTCAGGAACTATTTTGGGTGATACATGTTCAATCAAGGAGGTGCCTACATCCCCAAAGAGATCAAAGGAGTAATTTGGAGCATCATGAACCTCAACTTTAAAAACCAGGTGAATTTGTTCCATGTTTTTCATTCTCAATTTTATATTTGAACTCCTCTTCTACCCCCTTCTAAGTTTTTTTTCTTTAAACACTGGGGACAGTGTTATTCTAAGTTGGGGGGGGGGGATAAAAAATTATTTTTATTTTGAATAAGAACATGCATGAAAAAATTCCATTAACCATAAACATGATAAAGACACATTGCAAACTCTAAAATTGGATATCAAATAAATTTTGCATGCCTTGATTCTGATTTTAATGCAAGTTTAAGTTCATGAGCATTGTTTTTGGAAAGTGCGGTTGTCTGATGTGATTTTTCAAAGTTTACATTTTCATCCTCATAATAAAAATGCCACAATGCACGTCTTTTGGATTGTGGGTGTAAATTTGAGTTCTTGGGTCCCTTTCATTATAGCATAGGGTTCTGGGGTCACTTTTACTTTAATTTGAGTATCCAAAAAAAAAACAAAAAAAAAGACCACATAGAGCAATGTTTTGTCCAAATGTGTGGCGTCCGACACTTGGGGATCGTGACTCCATAGTTGTCTTGCCCAGAGTTAGGCTTTATATATCTATTGTAGAGCATGAAATTGACAAAATGCGTGGCGTCCGGCACTTGGGGATCGTGACTCCATAGTTGTCTTGCACAGAGTTATTTTTTTCATATCTATTGTGGTTAAAAAAGAATAAAAAAAATTAAAAAAAATGGATACTCATCTTAAGGTTTAATGTGATTCCCACCTAGCGCTTCCATTTTTTTCCCCTTGAACAATAAAATGGGCCCCATATCTTTTATGATGCACAACACTTTATCATGCTTAATTGGAATTGGATGAAATGTGGCGATGAATTTGAACAAAGGAATGGGCTTGGGCTTGGGATATGCTTATGGACCTAGCTTGTTTTAAATGATTTTGATGGGTTTTCATAATTTTTTTTTGGTATTAGATATTTGGGTGAATAATGTGTATTTAAAATGTTTTTGGAAAAGGGGATTTCAATTTCATATTTGTAATTTAATTTGCTCGGGACTAGCAAAACTCAAGTTGGGGGGGTGTGATTAGTCACTAAAAGTGGCTAATATTCATTGTTAAGTTCTTAATATTAATGTGTTTAAAAGTTCATAAACATCAATTTTATTCCAATTCAGAAATTGAACTTCATTTCCCATCATTGTGCAATTCATGCTTAAAATGTCAATTTGGGCACACTCAATAATTTGCTTGTGTAAATTAAAATATTAATCATTTTAATTTGAAATTTTGGGATATGATTGATCACTTTGTTTGGAACATTTTATCTTTTAGGTCCGATGGATGAATCCCAAAGGAAGATGGAGAATTTTGCGCCTGAAGGCAGAAACATGCTGGAAAAAGCATAATGGGCCTAAGGCCCATCAAACAAATGTGGGGCCCATAAACCAAGCCCAATGAAGCTCAAATTTATACAGTAGAAAGATAAAAATATGAGGATCATTTTATTCAACTGTGGCCGGAGCTAATACTGATGTTATCATGATGATAAAGGGATCTGAAGTTTAGATTTAAATGGTGGACTCGTCATTAATGCGCAGAAATCCGTTCCACCATTTCGACCATAACTTCCAAACGGCTAAGCGAAATTTCCTGAACTTTTTACAGCTCATAGAGGACACATGGACGAAGATATTTTATATTTATGACACCTCCGGAATCGGCATTCTTCAATTTCGAATTCATACGTCAAAATGGAGGACGAATCTGGACAGTTTTCCGGGTCAACTTCGAAATGTCAATTTCCTTTTGACTCTCTTAATTGTTGAGGGGTGAATTAATTGTTGGGGGATGTACCTAAGGCTCCTAATATTCCTATATAAGGAGCTATTGGTGAAGGGAATGAGTGTGGAATTTTTTTCTTATCATCTTGGATGCTTTGTTTCATTGTAATGTTTTGCTTCCAAATTTCATTTGTAATGTTTTCCATTTCCATGTAAGCTTTTCTTTTTGTTCTTAATCAACTTATTCTCTTATATATTTTCCATTTAATTTATTAAAACTTTATAATCACAAAGCACAGTGATATCTCTGTGTTGTTGTGAATTAGTTCACACATAGGTGTGAATTTCATTCACACACACGGAGGAGTGCTCGTTATTTCCGCGGTTTTAATTTCTTCAATCCAATTCTTGTTAGTCATCTTCCGCCCACCATTGAGAGTATACCATCAATGGAGGGCTAAACCCTTAATGGGTTGATCTTAGGAGGATGCAAAGGCTGAGTTGAATGTTATTTTATGAACGAATTGTTGTTAAATGGATAATTAATTTAAGACATCCATTCTTCAGTTATTTCTACTCTTCATCTTTACTGTGTTTGAGAAAAATAAATTCAATTACTAAATGACCATATACCTCGGAGAGATCATGAATTTGGTTCTATAAGTGTATAAGGGATTAGTAATTGTGTTTAGTAAGCACCAAACCAGAAAATGATGAAGGTAGTGTTATTTTTGAAGAATGGATTCATCAAGAATTAATAAAACCAAAATTGTTTAAAGAAGTAAAATTCATTCAATCCACCCCGAGCATAATCCTAGATCAACCCATTTTCATTAAATTGAATTCACGTAGGTTTCTTAGTGTTATTTAAAACATCTAAATCAAAACCAAAGTTGGCTACTTCATAGCCCATCCTTCACCAAATCATAGCGTCTCAAGGTTACTTCTTCGGTCCCTGTGGACTCGACCCCTACATGTACTACATCGATCGCTTTTACCCGTAGGGTAAATTTGGGCGCAACCAGCCCGTGCCGTGACTACCCCAAGCCCACCTTCCATAGGCCAGGGGCTGGTGACTAGCACTGAAAAGGCATATCCCTATAACGGGAAGGCATTTCCTTTAAACCTGTACAATAACAAAAATCCAAGAGTACAACAAGAGGAAACCATAAAGTAAACTGTTGTAGTAAAAAGTGTGTTGAAAGTAAAGGGGCCGAAATACAAGACCAACTGGAAAGTACAAGTACAACTGAAAAGAGGAAAAAAATCTCTTAGATCGTCCTCTGAGGATCCTACCTGAAGGGTGGGTACAACTCACGATTAGTAGTCATGCATCACACCATGTCAAATGGTCCTCCTCTGAGCACCGTCTAGTCCTCGCTCCCTCATCCTAGATCAACATTGTCTATCATCTACACAAGACACAACAAGGTGTGGGCAAAGCCCATGCAGGGGTGAGTATAATAATATTCAGTAGGGACCCCAAGACCCCCGAATGTCTCCCAGAGTTTCAAAAAGGAAAAACAACAAAGCAAGACCTCGACCACAAAGCACTAAGTAGTCAACAACTCTACTTAGGTATATGCCCATAAATATACCTAAGTTATCAAGATATACTCGTCTCATACATGAGGGAAGAATACCACAAAGGTAACACCACAAAGTTAAAAGTAACACACAGGTAATGTCGCGAATGTAACACCATGATGGTAAAAGTACCACACAGGTAACCCCATGAAGGTAACACCAAAAAGGTCAAAGTACCACATAGGTAACACCATGAAGGTAACACCACGAAGGTAAAAGACTCAGCTCACATAGGTATTAGTGAAGTATAGAAGTATAGATGATCAGTCACGAAGCTATATCATCTAATTCTATCAAGAGGAACTGATGTTGATTATACAGAGTGTGACCCACATAGGATCGATAGTTATTAACCCCCGTAATGACCTGCACAGTATATGACCCACACAAGATTGGAATGTGCTAACCCACACAGGATCGCTGAGCACTGACCCACAAAGGATCTGACCCACATAGGATTGGTATGCGCTGACCCACATAGGATCACTGAGAGTTGACCCACATAGTATCTGACTCACACAGGATCAGTGCTGACCCACACAGGATTTCTCGGTACTAACTTCTATATGA
Source organism: Viscum album (assembly GCA_963277665.1). Lineage (NCBI taxonomy): Eukaryota > Viridiplantae > Streptophyta > Magnoliopsida > Santalales > Viscaceae > Viscum > Viscum album. Next base: position 1,313,703,300 of record OY728137.1, read on the forward strand.
TATATCTCTAACCTACGCCTCACTGCCATCCATTGGATTCCCGCTCGTAGCACGTTTGGGATAACCTCTCATCAATCCATCGGTCGTACCTCAACTATCACAAAGTTTTACGAAGAAGTATCCCAATGGAGCACCATATCATAAGGGTTCCAATGCGACATACGGTGCGTCAATTTGACGTTCGGTCTCTGGATTATAAGAATTTTAGTTCCAATGACCCAGTTGGATTCAGGTTCGATCCGACCCAGCCACACTCCACCTTTCTCAAAAACTCGGGTGGAGTATACAAAAAATAAATGCCTCATCCTACGGGTTCTGACGCTGCAGACGGTTCGTCAAACGGACACCCAGTCTGTAAGTTACACCCATTTCTATGAAATGGGAGTGATCGCACCATGGTCCGGCCTAGCTCATTCGAGTGAGCCGAAATATGTCAAAGGGACCACTTTCCAAAAGGGATCCCATTTCCATTGACGTCATGTCAAATGGACCCCTGTTTTGTCAGTTATGGGAGTTTCTTTATCCGAGGACCGATTGGGTCTGGGCCCGGTCCAACTCGGTCAGGTCGGCCCGACACAATGGGTCCCATGGTCCACCGGACGCTTCTCGGGTCCTGCCCACGGATGGTTGGACGAGTTTACTGGGTTCGGCCCATCGGGGTTGGACCTGTTCGGTTCGCAGGCCCGGGCCGCTGTTGGCCCGTCCCGTCAGGTGGGGCTCGGACCACCTGCGTTGGCCCACTGGGCCGCGGGTTAGGACCGTCCTACAGGGCGGGTTCGATCCAATGGGTGGTCTGATCCACTATGCGGGTACAGACCGCTCGACCGACCCACATCTGTCCCGGTCCGGCAGAAGGCGGAACGGTCTTCCCAGCTGGCCCCGCGGGTGCGGGGCTGTTTCAGCCAGTCGGTGGGGCACTACCCCACCTTGTAACGGTCGGCCGCTTTGCCAGACTGGGGGTCTTCCAACCCGGTGTAGTGTGGGGCCACGCCGCTCCCCACCTATCATGGGTTCGAGCCATAGACTCTTCCAGCAGCGCATGACAGCGCGCCGCTCCATCTCCGCCTTCCACACTCGGCTCGAGCCGACCACCTTCTTCACCCATTGCGGCTTCGGCCGTGGCTCTTGCCCACTAGCAACACATGACGTCGCGCCGCTCCACCTTCGCAGTTGGCCGGTGTCGGCCGCTCTACTAAACATTGCGACATTGTTTCATGGCCTCCTCCAGCGGCGCGCGACGGTGCGCCGTCTCCATCATGGTCAACTGGTGATGTCGTGCCGATGGTCTTTCATGGTGAGGGAGCAAGGGTAAACAAGGTAGCGGAAGGTCCAGGCCATGTTCATTTGGCCCACGCCCTCCATGTTAACTTGAAAACATGATAGAGGAAAAAGGATTCAACGATCACTTGAAATTATAAAAAAATAAATCTCTACCTCAAGATCATTGGAGAACGCCTGCGATTGAGGAAGAGCCGACGTTCATTGTCCCCGGAACAAGCCGCCAACGTTATCGCTCAAAATTCACCCTTATGTTTGTGATTCGGTGTCACTGATCACCGCCCACTAGAACCGGCTCCATCCTCCAAGTGTTGGGCATCGTGGCACCTTACCAGAGCTTCGTCACTTGGTGAATTCATGCCAATACCTTCCCCCATGCTCCATATAAATAGGATAGGGGGAGGACGAGTAACTCCCATGGAATCAATGGGGGTTTGTGTCATATGAACTTTCCTAATTCCAATGGTGTTGTTACAATGGTTTTGATGAGTCAAGCCATTTAATGTCTTGACATATTGTTAGTCTTGCCACTACCGCTTGACCGTTGGAGGAAAAGAAAGAAGGAAATAAAATAACAATGTTATTTTATTATTCTTTTAAAAATTCTATAATCTATGTTTTTATGCAGACTTACTACGGTTGAAGTGAAGCCTCCTTTAAGTGAATCCCAGCATTTCAATTTCAACGGTTCCCTCAGATTTTTAATCCGAGCACCGGTTCAAAAGATAGAAAATGTCACCCGCACGTTTACTAAACATACCTTAAAAAAAGTTCATAAATTTATTCTGGGCACACTGAACATCAGAATCAGGCACCATCAATTTTCATAAACTCGTAATAATTCCATATAATTTAAAGAATTACATGGAAAATCCAGGTCTTTACAGTATTGGTTGGTCTAAATATTTTTGGACAAGTGGTACCAGTTTTTTCGATCCTTAGGTATCAATTTTTTCGGTTTTAGAGTTGAAAATTCATTCTAGTTTAGTCCATGAGTTGGGATGGTGGTAGGGAGTAGGATCATTGAGGCTTGAAATATAGAGAAAAAAATGCATAGTTAACCTATTTTTGTTGAACTTCAAGTTACCAGGGAGTGAGGTACTTATGTGTCTTGGATACACTTATAAGAGAGTTATCTCATTATCATGGGTTTAGCCAACGAGAATAGCATTACAGGTATTGATAGAAATGACTTCCCCCTAGGATTTCATATCTCATTTTGAGTAATGATTTATCATTTTATGAAAAAATAAGGATTTTTGAAAAATATTTAATTTTTTTAAAAAGTGACATCTTGAAAATGATATGATAGTGGTATTTTGAAAATGTATTGATTGTCAAAAGTATGGTGGATTTTTTAAAATTCGGTTGAAAAAATTCATGTAATTTTTGGAAAGATTTATTTTGTTAGTTGTGATATGGTAAATTTATAATTGTTTAGCCTTCAGTTTCTAGAGAGTGAGGCTTATATATTTTTTTTATAGAAAATGGAACCTTGTAAGAATCATAGAAACCAACATGAAGAGGTTACTAAGAATGTGGATGCACCTGAGCCACAGGTGAACCAACATCTGGTTCAAAGTTTTGTCTAGGATTTTTAGGACATGGATAGAGGGAATTGAAGGGATGAACCAAGTCAAGTGGATCATTTTGTTAAGTTCCAGGAGCATAATCCACCCATCTTTTGGGGTGATTCAGAACCAAATAAGATAGAGGTGTGGCTGAATAGGATGAATCGAATCTTTTATTTTCTCAGTATACAAGTAGAGTTGAAAGTCATGTTTGCAACGTATATGTTATAGGATCTTACATGAAAATTCTGGGATTTTGTTGTTCAGGCTAAATTAGACCAAATCATTTCATGGGGGGATTTTGAATAATTTTTCAACATATAATTCCATCCTCATATGTGTAGGATTTCAATAATGACATAAATTTTTAGCTTGAAGTTGTAGAACCTCTCAGTGACATAGTATATAGATAAATTTATGAATTTATTCCACATTTTACCTAAATTTACTGCAAGTGTGTCATTCACGACATGAATTTTTGAATCGGGGATAAGGTAAGATATTTGATCAATGATTTTTGTGTTTTATAAAATGGATTATATAGATATGGCCAATAGAGAGATGGTGGTAAAATGTGATATATTAGGTAGTATTGGTAGAGTAATCATGTTAATACCTATAGAAAATGGTCATAACTCTAATGCCACAAACAAGCATAAGAGGGACACCTATTTCTAAGATAGTGTTATAGATTATAATTGGATGATTGGATTAGTGAATCTTCCTCCAAAACCAAATAGCAACACTGGATGTTTTCAATATGGTCCATTCAACCGCATATAGCGAGATTGTATGGAAGCACATAGAGCATACCACAATTGCAACCAAATGGGGAATCATCAATGATATTGTCACAGTGATCCAAGTCAAGTGTTCTGGACACTTCTCATGTATCGCATAAATTGTATGCTTCAACAAGATGAGTGAAGCAGAATAATTCTCATCAACAGAACCACGATAGCCATGGTGATTTCAGGAATACAATGACTCCTTAGCATGGGAAATCTCAATAGGGAAATAAAGAACAAATTTCAGCGAGTAAGAAATTATATAGAACTGAGAAAGTGATTTTGGATGATCAAACTAGAACATAAGTGATGAGAGGTATGATTATTTTTAATTCTACCCTTATTAATGATTTATTTGATATGGTTACATCCCATTCATTTATTTCTTAACATGTTTTTTATTGTCAGATTTTTCATATTGTGGTGATTCCTTCTATTTTGAAACTTCAAACTCCTCTTGTTAAAAGAAAATGTTGAGGCTTTATGTGTAAATCATGTTCTATAACTATTTATGGAGATGATTTGATATTTTTTTTCTCTATACTTGATATGGATTTCTTTGACATAATCCTGGGAATAGATTGGCTTTCTATATTCAAATCTCACATTGATTGTTATACACCAATAGTTAGTTTTACGACTAATGATGGCGTCGAGCATCTATTTAAAGGTGATCGGAATTTAAAGTCTAATGAAATGGGGATGTTGGAAAAATTAGTTGGAACGATATTGTACTAGTTTGCAATATTGAATTTGGAATCGATGGAAGAGATAGAGAATAACATTTTTCCATCTGTTTTTGATCAGTTTCAGGATGTTTTTCCTAAAAACTTATCAGGGTTTCCACACATAAGAGAAGTGGTGTTTACAATTGATCACATTCTGAGGACTAGTCTTATTTACCTTCCATATATTTAAATGGAACCAAAACAATTAAGGGAATTGAAAGTAGAGTTAGAATAGTTAGAAATCAAATGGTTCATTCAGCCTAGCATGTATTTGTAGGCAACATCAGTCTTGTTTGTGAAAAGGGTGGATGGAACTCTTCGACTGTGTGTGGATTATCATAAGCTTAACCAGGTTGGGTTAATTAATCGATATCCACTTCCATGCATTGATTATTTGTTTAATCAATTAAGGGGATCTCGGTGGTTCTCTAAAATTGTCTTGAGATTAGTATATAAGCAATTGTGGATTCGAAAAGAGGATATTCTAAAGATAGATTTCATGGGTAGAGATGGACATTATGAGTACATGGTTATGTTGTTCAGTATTATGAATGTAGAAAATTTGTTTATGGAATTAATGAATTGGATATTTTAGAGGTATCTGGATTCATTTGTGTTGGTGTTTGTGAATGACATACTGTTGTATTCAAGGACAAAGGATGAGCATGAGAAACACTTGGTGAAAGTGTTGGAAATTTTGTGGGATTATATTTTGAATTCCAAATTATCAAAGTGTGATTTTTGGATACAAGTGGTACATTTCCTTTTCCATTTAATCTCTGAAAGAGGTGTTTCTATGGATCTAGAAAATATAGAGGTTGTTATCTCTTGGCAACCACTAAAAAATGTCTTTGAGATATATAGTTTCCTTTGTCAAGAAAGTTATTACCAATGTTTTGTTCCTGATTTTTCACCAATATCTTCACCAATGATAGTGTTGAAAAGGAAAAATGATCCATTTTAATCGATTGGGGAATGTAAAAAGACTTTTCAAGAGCTTTAGTTTCTCTTTACATCAACACCGATCGTGATATTTTCTGAATCAGGACAATTGTGCATGGTGTATTATGATGCTTCAGGATTGGGATTGAGATGTGTTATCATGTAGGGAGATCATGTTGTTTCTTATAGATCTCGAAATCTATAGTTTCATGAAAAACTATCTAACACATTATTTGGAGTTATCTATCGTAATAAATGCTTTGAAGACTTGGTGTCATTACCTATGGTGAGAAATTTATAGTGTTTACAGATCATAAGAATTTGAAACATATTTTCTCACAAATGGATTTGAATATAGGACAAATAATATAGATGAAGTATCTACAAATGTTTGAATTTAACTTGATGTATACACTGGTTAATGTAAATTCAATGGAAGATGTATTAAGAAAAAAATTCATATTCTCAGTTGGTGAAAGAGGCTTCAGATTAGTGGTAGTTGATGTTTTTCATAGCCAACATGCACTTGGATTGTGAAGGAATATGTAGTGTTTCAGTTTTAATTATAGTTTCTATTGTTCTTAATTTGGTTGAGACAGTTAAAGAGGCACATAAATCTGATTCAGAATGTGTTTTGACAAGGTAAAAGCTCAATGGTGGGGAGACCATTGAGGGATGGAATCTATATAAGAGTTTAGTTTTGTGGTTTCAAAATTGGATGGTAGTGCCTATAAAGAGTCAGGAACAAATGCTTCATTCTTACCACCATTCAAGATGGGATGTTCATCCTAGGATATAGAATATGTATAAGGATTTGAAAGCACAGTTTTGAGGGGTTGGAATGAAAAGAAAGGTGGATGAGTTTCTTATGAGATTTCTAACTTGTTAACAAGTTAAGGCGGAGCACCATTGATCAGTGGGTAAGTTGAAGTATTTACCTATTCCTTTTTGCAAATGAGAAAATATATCCATGGATTTTGTAACAGGTCTCCCAATAATGGTTTAGAAACATGATGTCATATGGGTGGCAGTGGATCGAATCACAAAGTCATCCCATTTCATCCCTATTTATTAATCCCATACGGTGAAAGATTTGTATAAAATACATATCTGAGAGGTGGTAAAGAGGCATGGCATACCAATTTCAACAGTATCATATCAAGACCTGTGGTTTATGTTTGTTTTTATAAATCCTTGCAACAATCCCTTGGGAATCATTTGACAATGAGTACGGCGTATCACCCTCAGACGGATAGACAATCTAAACGGATGATACAAACATTGGAAGACATGTTTCAAGCCTATTTAATAGATTTTGGAGGCTCATGGGAGGAGGACATACTATTAGTGGAGTTCTCATATAACAACATTTATCAAGCCTTGATACATATGGCTCCTTTTGAATCATTGTATGAGAACTACAAAAAATTGTAATTTAGCGATGTTTTTAGCAACATTTTTTAAAAATATTTCTATTTTTTAAATTTAGCACCATTTTATGAAAAACAACGCTAAATTAGAGATTTTTTTTTCAGGAAACACCACTAAATTAGTGATTTTTTTAGGAAACATTTCTAAATATATTTTTTTTTATAGTTCACTTCCCTGCATTGATGTGAATATATATTTAGTTATATATATATACATATATATTAATATATATAAACAAAAACAAAAACACGGACACAGACACACACATACATACATTTATATATATATATGAATATATATATACATATATTTATATATAAAAACACATATATATTTTAAATTTAGTCACGTTTTTAAAAAATGAGGCTATTTTAGTGGCATATTTACTAGTGTTTTAAAACATGGCTAATTATATATATTTATATTTATATTTATAATCATAATTATATATATGTATACATACACATATATATTTAAATAGAGATACACACACATATAAACATATATATATATATATGTAATGTATACATATATATATATATATGAACATATATATATAATTTAAAAAAACACACATACACACATATATAATATAAACATATATATATATATAATATAATATAAACATATAAATAAACATAAAATATAAACATATATATATATATAATATAAACACGCACACATATATATAATATAAAACATAAACACACACACACACATACACACACATATATATATATAATATAAACACACACACACACACACATATAAATAAAATATAAACATATATATATAAAATATAAAATATAAAATATATATAAATACAATATAATATAAACATATATATATATAAAGATAGAAGATAGCATATAAACATATAAATATATATATATTAATAATATATATATTATTCAAATTTAAATACTGAAATGTATTTATATAACATAATACAATTAAATATTTTAAATTTAGTCACATTTTTAAGAAAATGTGAAAATTTTAGTGACATTTGTAGCAGCATATTAAAACATGGATAATTAGACACACACACACACACAGATATATATATATATATTTAAACACACACACATACATATAAGCATATATATATTAATATATATATATATATAATATAATCATATATATATAATAAACATGTATATATAATATAATATAAACACACCCACACAGATATATATATATATATATTATTTTAAATTATAAAATATATTTATATATAAAAATATAAAAAAAAATTTGTTCATAATTGAGTTAGGTGAGTTGGCAGGGGCTTTACCTGTAAAGTAGGAGGTCTGACGAACAACTTCTATTGCCTCCCATTTTTTAAAGTGTTTGGAGGGTCGGGTAGGTAGGACTTCATGGGGCGTGGCTTTATGGGGTTTGAGAGGTTCGAGGGGAGGGTGGTGAGTAAGTGTGGCAAGAAGCACTGAAGGTGGGGTGAGCGATACGAGCGGTACTCGATGCAAGGTGAGCGAGCTATACTGGAGGGGCAAGGGGGTCAGGGGCATGTACTACTAGAGGGGTGAGGGGGAGTAAAAATTATCATCTCTAGTTCAGGTGGTGAACTTGATGAGCCAGTCCACCAGAACAAGGAAAATATTTTGGTGGAACTTTCACTGTTTGCTGAAACTGTGAAAGGCAGGGTGAGCAAGTGGTACTGGAGGGCCAACGAGCCCGTTCCCAAGTGGTAAGGGCTTCTTCTTGGCATCCAAGAGACCCAGGTTCAAAACCGGGTGGAGGCAAATTTCTGGGGTATTGTAGCAATACTGTAGCAGCCGATGTTCGGTACTGTAGCAGCCAGAACTATTCACCCGATTTGGGCCATCGGGCCATCGGATTGGGCCTACATGTCTCAAGGGCCTTCGGGTCATCAAGTAATTCGGGCCATAGGGCCTTCGGGCCACAAAGACCATTGAGTATCCTAGTTCACACAGAACATGCCCTATAAGAGGATCAGAGCAACAAGAGTAGAAATCACTAGATACAGAGCTAACCAGATTGGAAGAATGAGAGGGTATGGAAACCGCCATTGGGACCAGGCACTGTGCATCTTTGTATGGGGCAATGCTAGCCGATCAGCAATCCAAGGTGGGGAGCTAGGAGATCAATGATGCAGAAGCTAGGGGAGGGGCAGTTCTAGTGGATTGGGCCTATGGGTCTTGTAATGGGCATGGTATGACTCTATGACTTCAGGTCATGTATTGCGAGTCATGTCGAGCCTTGGGCCTTGGGCATACGGGTCATGTACGAGTTCCCCTTCAACCCTTAAAAGGGTGATTATCCATAATAAAATAAAAATAAGGCCTTCAGGCCATTCGGGGAAGTGGTACTGGAGGGTCTAGGGTAGGGGTAGGCGGTACTGGAGGGAGGGAGGGTGGTACTAGGGGGTAGGGGAGCACTATGTTTTTTATTTTTTATTATAAAAAATAATATAATTTTTTTAAAAAAGTATTTCAAAACAAATTTAATGTAAAAAAATAATTAATTAAATATAAAAAAACTACCTATGTTTAATAATAAATAAATAACACAGCACTCCAAGGGGTGAGCGTGTCTTGAAAGTGGTACTGGAGGTGGGGTGAGTGATATAGTGTTTTGGAGGTTCTCAGGGGATGAGTGAGTGGGGTGAGCGAGATGTACTAGAGGGGAGAGGGGTAAGCAGTAATGGAGGGGGTGAGGGGGAAGGGGCAGGCAGTACTAGAGGGGGATACGGGGTGAGCGAGCGTTATTGTAAGGGTGATGAAAAGGGCAGGCGGTACTTGAGGGAAGGATGGTATTACTAAGGGGTGGGGGAGTACGGTGTTATTTATTTTTTATTATAAAAAAATATAAATTTAAAAAAAGGTATTTCAAAAAAAATACTGTAAAAAATAAATATTTTTTATAAAAAATACCGACATTTCTAGAAATTTCGTTAAATGAGGTGTCACTAAATAGTGATCAATACAAGGTTCTCATGGTTCAGGTGGGTGAGTGAGTGGGGAAAGAGGTACCCGAGGTGGGGTGAATGATATGGGGTTCTAGAGGTTCGAGGGGGTGTAGGTGAACAAGTGGGGAAAGTTGTACTAGAGGCTGGGTGAGAAAGCTATACTAGAGGGGCAAGGGGTGAAAGGGTATGTGGTATTAGAGGGGGAGAGGGGGAAGGGGAAAGTGGTACTGGAGGAGGAGGCAGGGTGAGCGAGCAGTACTGGAGAGGTGAGGGTAGGGGCATGCAGTACTGGAGGGGGGAGGGTGGTATTAGCGGTTTGGGAAGCACTGTGTTATTTATTTTTTATTATAAAAAATAATATAAATTAAAAAAAGGTATTTCAAAAAAAATTACTGTAAACAAATATTTAAATTTAAAAAAAATATCAAAATTTCTAGAAATGTCAGTAAATGAGGATTCGTTAAATAGTTATGTTTATAAGTGTCTCCAAATTAGAGATGTTTACAAAATAATATAAATTTAAACAAAATTGTATCAAAAAAAATTACTATAGAAAAATAATTAATGAAATTTCAAAAAAATTGACATTTTCCATAAACATTGGTAATTTAGGTTTAATTTACTGACAATTCTATAAAATGTTTATAAATGAGGTGTTAATAAATAGTGATGCTTAGAAGAACCCCAAAATTAGAAATTTTTATAAACTTCACTAATTTACGATGCTTATAAAAATATCTAAGTTCATGATGTTTATAAACACCACTAAATTAGTGACACCTCATTTAGTGATGTTTTTTAGAAATGTTAGTTTATGAATTAGAAACATTTTAAAATGTCGCTAATTAGTGGTTTTTTTTTGGTGGGACGTCCTTTTTGTTCTCAACTTTTTTGAATGGAAACAGGTGAAACTTCACTGGTTGGACCAAGCCTTGTCCAAGAGACAACAGATAAGATTCAGTTGATCAGGAAGATAATGGAGACAACTCAGAGTCGTTATAAATCGTAGGCAAATCATCATTGACGGTCATTGTCGTTCGAGATGAGTGATCATGTATTCTTGATAATCACTCCAAGAATTGGGCATTATTGTTTTGGGAAAAAAAGAAAGTTATCTCTTCAATACATATGCCATTTTTTGATACTTTAATGGGTTCATGAGGTGGTATATCGATTTTATTTTCCACCATGGTTTAGTGTAGTGTAAAATTTGATTGATGTATCTTAGTTTAAAAATTGTTAGCCTGATCCTGAACATGTGATTCGATAGATAACATTGACCTAGAGTGATATTCTTTGTTGGTGCATGTGGCAGTGCAGATTTTGGATAGGCAAGAGAATGTCTTGAGTGCGAAAAACATTTTTCTACTGTAGGTTTTGTGGAAACATGGTTGAATTCAGGATGAAAATTGGGAACGGGATGAAGAAATGGTCGACCAATGGCATGAACTCTTTCCGAAAAAAATTTTGTTTTCTACTTTCCAATGATAGAAATACCAATGGTGGGGAGAATATAGCACACCTGATTTCAAGTAATTAACCCTTTCCTTATATATTATATGTATGTAAAGTGTTTTGGTGAATTTTGTGAGGGTATGGAGGACTTTTGAAATGTTTTTGGGAGATTTTATGTCACGACCTATCCTCCAGGGCCTATATCGTGACTACCCCAAGCCCTCCTCCAATAGGCCAGGGGCTGTCGACTAGCACCGAGTAGGCATATCCCTCAAATGGGAGGCCTTTTCCTAAGTTCATGTATACACGCACACAACTCCAAGCCAAAGGTACTGGAAAGTAAAAGGTCAAGGAATCTATATATGCAAGCCACTAAGTATAACAAAACTAGAGTGCAACAAAAAATAAAGTATAGGGTGGAAAACTGGGCCAGTATACAAGACCTCCAAAATTAAGATAGAACACGGGTAAAACTCCAAGTCCCTGAAGCTCGACCACCGAAAACCCTACCTGAAGGTTAGGTGATGGGTAGCTACCTGTAGCCATAGGAGTATGCCTCTTATGTCTGATCTCACTGAGCACCACCTAGTCCTGTTCCTCCCTAGACTTCGTCAAATCATCGATCATCTGTAAAAGACACGACATGTGCAGTAAAATCCCATGCAGGGGTGAGTAAAACAATACTTAGTAGGACACCCCAAAACCACAAAGGTAAAGCACAAGGGAAAAACCACAAGAAAAGCACAATAATCTAGACACAGGTATATTCCAATACATATACGAATAACATCCATATATACTTGTTTCAAACACTAGGAATCATAAGGTTCCAACCTCGTAGCCATCAACAGGAGTCTCATCGTAGTTTTGAGGGGAAACACATGAAACCAGGGGATCGCACTCCATGAGCTCAGCCATCCTCAATGGAACCCGTCTGAGAGGTACACTCCATCAGGAATAGCTCTACCATTACAAATGATACATCTGAGAGAACATACTCCATTCGGAACATTCTACAAGGTCCAACTTCAATGCCCAACACCGGTGGTTCAGTCATCACTCTCTTGCGCCCAACGCAATACTAAGGAAACCCAAGTGGAGAGGCCCGCCCTAACCACTATACACAAAAGAGGGAGCCCTGATCCTAACCATCTCATGAAACCTATTTTTCTTCTTTAATTAGTGGCACACCCCTCAATCCGTCGAGGGAGCACTATCTCATATCTAGGCATTTTTTCATCAATTGGATGGGCCTTCTCCTCTTTGTTGTGTCTGACAGTTGAGGGAGTTCCAAATCTAATTGAGGACTCACACCCTACCCGGTAGAGGAGTACTACTCGTTGACTAGAGGAAATGTGCCCCGGTATGACAGGGGAACACAAAATCTGTCAGTTCACATGTGGACGACTCGTGTTCTGGTATGATAAGGGATTACCAACTCATATCATAGAGGACCCACACCCTACCCGGTAGGGGAGTATCGACTCTATTTGATCATGTGTGGAGGAACCACACCCTAAAACAGTATGGGATTATTTAATCTTATTGTAGAGGACCTACTCCTTACCTGGTAGGGGAGTATCAACTCTACGTACATTAGATGTGGAGGACCTGATCCCTTGTCCTATAGGAGAGTACCGACTCCACTGATAGAGGACCCGCTCCCTGGTCCCATAGGGGAGTACCTAATCTACCTTCACAAACATCTTTGGGAACCCACACCCTAGTCCTTCAGGGGATTGACATCCTCGAAAGAAGCTACCAAAAGGATGTGAACATGCTCCCCATGACGGGGGGTTTCTCAATTTATGAAACACGTTGATTCCTACTAAAGAGTGATTGTACCAGTAGGACCTACTACTAAAACCATTATTCTGTCGTCCAACATTCACAAAAACACACTAAAAGTATCTCAAAATTATTGTCTCATCAGAAGGGTCCCAACGCCGTAGACAGATCATCAAATGGATGCTCTGTTAGAGAGTTAAGAGCATTTGAACGAAAAAGCGGCCAGTGGCCCGTGGACAGACTGTGGTGGTTGACCGCCTCGTGGTAGATCGAGTTTCTGCAGTGGTCGGCCATGGTCAAGCTACCGCGACCATATGGGATCTCCACTAATAGTGTCTCATGGTCAATTGTGGCTCGACTCACTGCCGGCTCGACCCAACATCTTCAACCCAGCCTGCTCCGAGTGGGCTGACTCATTTTCCCTGAATGTGACTGGTTACCACATAGTGCATGGGGTTCCACCCCCTCGTCCATCTGTTCCACTCACATGGACTAGAAATCCCACACGTGGTCAATTGACGATGTTCCCATGTCTCAAAATAGTTTTGTCGCATCACCGGCTAGCACCTCCATGGACCGCCCTAGCTGCAGCCCCACCCCCTCCTGACACCACCCGCGGCCAAACCATCGCGGATTAATCCAGCCTCTGCCACCACCAGTGCACCAGTGTGTCATTTTGTGGGCCACTGAATGCATTCTAGTGGTTCGTTATTCGATATGAAAACCTCGAGTTGTGTTCTTCATCACCTGGGGTTTAAATCCTCATTGTGACACCTTTTCGGTGTGAATCCATTCACGTGCAATATCTCCCTCACCGCCTTGATCCGATCACCACCGTCATCGTCGCACCTATGTAGTGTTATGTCTATTATGGATCCATGATGTTAGATCATTGTACCAAAAATGGTTGTGCAACAATCGACCATTATTCAATCTATGAAAACCATGAAGAACGCGCATCAATGAGAAGGGGGGAAATGAAACAACAAATCGGGGAACAAACCTCCTTCGTCGTTCATCACAACATTAATCCACTACCATTAGAATATTTTTGTAGAACAATCAAATAGAAATTCATTTCCCCAAACCATACTATAGTTAAGAATCTCCCGCAAGAATGATCAAACTACGGGTCAACCTTTTCATGGGTTAATCCACGTTCGTCATCTAAACCCAAGAACTAGGAAAAACATAATCAAATAACAACCCCTACCTGGAGAGAATGTTTTATTAAAGGGTGTAATTTTCACTGATGGTTATCTTTTCATGAAAGTTCTTGATCCAACATTGAAGGAGGTATCTCTAAAAGATGAAAGGTAAGTGCTCAACATCATTGGTGATAATCACTCATCGTTCATCAATGGTGATCCTCTAGACATTCAGAGCGTCTCACTCATGTCAATGACGCACCTTAAAAGAGGGAACACCTTTCCGTTATCGCTGCATTATATCGTCATTATGTTAATTCATTAATGAGGTTCATTAATGAGATTTAGTGTCACCTCATTGCTGCACCACACTGCTGATGTTTCACTTATTAATGGTGAGGAAAACAAATAAAATAACCTTTTATGTTATTTTATTTTTCTTTTGAAAATTCCAAAAACTATCTTTTCTGGTTGACCCTCACCGGTCGATGATAGGTATATCTAGTAGAATCCTGACGTTCTGAGTTCAATGGTGCCCTCATATTTTTGATCCGAGCACCAGTTTAAAAGTTATAAAAACCCACTCCCACTATTATTTAAATGAACTTTAAAATAGTTCAAAAATTAACTATTTCCCTCAATTTGTGTCAGTCGAGGTTATGTCCTTCTTAAGGATAACATCACATTATGAACTAAATGGTGGACTCAATTTTTTAATATGAGTTACCATTTATGAGTTATGATTATTTGAAAATAAAATAACTTTTATTTAAATTATTGTATTTACGGTTATGTCCCAAAAATCAACTTTCAAAGTTGGATTGCACTAGCCTATGTTAGGCTCCACTGAAGGGAATCATACCCTCACGGACTCAACGGTATTATTAGATTTCTAATCTGAGTTACTATTTATGAGTTATAAGGATTTTAAAATAGAATAACTTTATTCAATTATTTTATTTATGGCCAAAAGCTACTTTCCACTCTTGACCCGCACCGACCATTGTTAGGATCTACTTAAGGAAAGAATACCCTCACCAGCTCAACAATGTATCCGATTTTCAATCTGACTTACCATTCATGAGTTATAAGGATTTAAAAAATAAAATATTTTTATTTAATAATTTAGTTTTTGGTTATTCCATTTTTGGGTTTTCTCAATAGAATCCCACGCCGACTAAACTTAATTCGTGCCTAGGGTAAAGTCGTCATCCTAAACGCAAGGGTTCCCTCATATTTATAATATGGGAAATCATTTGAGAGTTATTTTACTTTTTCATGAAAACCACTCACACACTATTTAAAAAACTTAACATTTTTTGACAAACATTTCCAGGCACACCAGGCCACAAAATCACAGGCCATCTCAGCGCATGGTCTCGGAATAATTCCATTTAATTTGAAAAAAAATCATATAATTTCGGGGTATTATATTACTACCCCCTTTAGGGATTTATATACTCATAATCCAAAACAAGGGCTAATCAAATCAAAGGGGGAATTGATCATGAATCTGAGCTTCCTGCTCCCATGTGCTCTCCTGGAGATCCTCGTGCTTCCAACAAAGACACACCATAGGAATCGACCATCCACGAAGGATCATATCTTGTCAATCCTCTATCTCCACTGGGTACTCCGCGAATGTCACCCCGACCAAATTTATGTATCCGTCATCAAGGGGAGACTTATAGGAATACGTGGCCCCCCTCTTCAAACTCTAAGGGCCTATGTCACCTATCAATAGAGAACTTCTCGCAACTCTATGCAGTCTTCATCTTCTATTGGATTACAAGAACCTTCTCAGTGGTAGCTTGTACCATCTCTGGACCCATGAGTGTTGACTTCCTTGGGTCTGCCCCGCATGACGGTGACCTGTATGGTCATCCGTACAGTACCTCAAATGTTTCCATAACGATGATAGAATGTATTTTTCCTCTCCCAAATCCTCCAACTCCCCAAACCTCATGTGGACCACTTATTTCTCTTCCATCTTCTCTACCTCACCTGCCATCTTTAGAAATTCCACACTCAAAGTGTTGTCTCTTCCAAGGAGGATCATTATTCAGCTCCCTCTATGTGGAACAGTGGGTCGAAAAATATCTTGTGAGACGCCGCTGACCATTGCAAGTATAACACCTCCTCTCCTGCGGCTAATCTATCCCACGACATTGCTCTTGTGATGTAGACCCATGCATCTAAGTTTGGGAATGGGTATGCCTCTTACGTCGTGATCCTATTACCTATCATCTGCCAGCTCCTGCAGAAGTCTCTACCTCATGACCTATATTTTGGGTCACATCCATTTTTTCCTCGGCCAAAAAAATCGTGACCACTAGGGCTCGCTCCAGCACCCCATCATAGGTGGGAATATTTAGCAGAACCACTGACGCCCTGATCTCTCAGCGTAATCCCTACTCAATGGTTTGAGCTCTGAAAAACTGGTCTCGTACCATGTCTATGGAGTACCATGACAAGTCAGTTAACCTTTCCAAAAACTCGTCCACTGTCATGCTACCTTGTCGAAGATGTAGAAGCTCATAGACAAGTACTGACTTCAGCGTGTCTTGGTAAAACTCTTCCCTTTAGATTTGTTCGAACTCCTCCCATGTGAGTTTTGCCTCATCATGCGACTGTATTACCAAGATCCACCATCATACCATTGATCCCGGAAGAAGAATCATGTCTAGGTCCACCATATAATTGGGAGGTGTCCTCAATAAGCGGAAAACTCGAGTGATCGACTCAAGCCAGTCATCTGCTGCCTGGGGGGTTTAGATCACCCTGATATTTCAAAGGTCACTAAAACTGAAACTCATGTAGCACACTCATCCTTTGTGCATCCTAGGCCCGAATTTGAGGTAAAATGTGCTACACTACGGGTGGTGGCACCATCGGCAGACCACCTGGAGGTAACGCCTTAGAACCAGTGCCTTGTACTAAAGCCCCCTCATGGAGAATATCATCATCATGATCATACTGTAGAATCCCATCTCTCTATCATCATAGAGGAATCCTGAAATGGATCAATATGAACCACAGTTAATAGAGTATATCTTGATATATGACTCAAGAAGTACATGGAAGACACAAACCATTACGATATGATGCATGTAACATTTATATACCGATGACCAGATTCCTAATGTACCAAGTTGAAAAGAATGTTAGCAGAGTCCCAGTGAATGGATATTTCGGCCGCTGTACCAAAACTAGAACCTCTGGCCTAAGATCCTAATGAAAAAAATCTTAACACTACCGCTATGAAAACCAAACCAAGCTCACGACATTCCATTCCTAAGGTAGAACTGATCACCTTTGATACCACTCTATCACAACCCATCCCCCAGGGCCCATACCATGACTACCCCAAGCCCACCTTCGATAGGCCAGGGGCTAGAGACTAGCGCCAAGTAGGCATATCCCATAAATGTGAGTCATTTTCCTAGGTACATGTACACATGCACACAACTCCAAGAAAAAAGGCACTAGAAAGTAAAAGGACAAGGAAGCTATGCATTCAATCCACTAAGTATAACATAAACAAAGTTAAATAAAAAGTAAAGTACATGGTGAAAAACTAGGCTAGTATATAATCCCACCAAAATAAAGACAGAACACAAGTAAAACTCCAAGTCCTTAGAGATAGTCTACTGATAACCCTACCTGAAGGGTGGGTGATGGGTAGCAGCATGTAGTCATAGGAGTACGCCTCATCTGTCTGATCTCACTAAGCACCACCTGGTCCTGGTCCTCCCTAGACTTCTTCAAAGTATCGATTGTCTTGACAAGACACGACATGTGTGGGTAAAGCGTATGCTGGGGTGAGTAAAACAATACTCAATAAGACACCCAAAAACCACAAATATATAGAACAAGGGAAAAACAGAAGAAAATCACATTTAACTCGACATAGGTATATTTCCATACATATACCAAGAACACCCAAACATACTCATTTCATACACTATGAATCATAAGGTTCCAAACTCATATACAGCATCACGATTCTCATCATAGGATTGTGAGGAAACACATGAAACTAGGGGATCACACTCTGTGATCTCATCCATCCTCAATGGCACCCGTTTGAGAGGTACACTCCATATAGAACAACTCTACCATTTCAAATGATATGTTTGAGAGAACTTACTCCATCGGGAACATTCTAATAGCTCCAACTTCGATTCCCATCACTGGAGGTTTAGTCGTCGTTGTATTGCACCAAACGCAATACTAAGGAAACACAAGTGGATAGGACCACCCTAACCACTATACACAAAAGAGGGATCCCTTCTCCTAACCATCTCACGAAACCTCTATCACTCCTATAAGAAGTTTCCCGTACCTCAGTCCATCAAGGGAGCACTAGATCCTATCCTGGCATCGTTTTCATCAAGTGGATGGGCCCTCTCCTCGCTAATGTGTTCAAAAACCAAGGGATATCCAACTCTAATTGATGACCCGCACCCTACCTGGTAGGGGATTACTACTCTGTGACTAGAGGACTCATGCCCTAGTACAACAGGCGAGTACTGACTCTGTCAGTTCATGTGTGGAGGACCCACACCCTACCCGGTAGGGGAGTACTGACTCTATTTGATCATGTGTGTAGGACCCACACCCTGAAACAATAGGGGAGTAATTACTCCTATCATAGATAACCCTCAACCTACCTAGTAGGGGAGTACTGGCTCTATGTACCATAGAAGTGGAGGACTCGCGCCCTAGTCCTTTTTGGAGAGTATCGACTCCATGGATAGAGGACCTGCTACCTGGTCCAATAGGGGAGTACCTACTGTACCTTCATGAACATATTCAGGAACCCACACCCTAGTCCTTCAGGAGAGTGATATACCTGAAGGAAGATACTGAAATAAAGTGAACCCGCTCCCCATGATGTGGGGGCTTCTACCTTTACAAAAAACATTGATTCCTGCTCAAGCATGCTTGTACCAGAAGGACCTACACCTCAAACCATTATTCCATCTTCCAAAATTTATAAAAACTCACTTAAAGTATCTCAAAATGATTGTCTCATCACAAGGGTCCCAACATCGTAGACAGATAGTCAAACAAATGCTTCGTTTGAGAGCTACAGGTGTTTGAGCGAAAAGGGGGCCAGTGGCCCATGGACCGACCGTGGCGGTCGAATGCCCTGTGGCAGCTCTATTTGTATGGGTGGTCTAATTTGGTGAATATTCCATGTCCATAGGGAATATCCATATACCATGACTCCTGGTCGACCGCTGCGGTCGACCATGGCCCGGTCTGGCTGCGCGGGTCCGACCCGACCCGCTGGGCCTACCTACTATCAGCCCGTCCTGGCTAGGCTCTGCCCCACATATCTATCCCTCGAAACTTTGAGTAGTCCAGCTCATTCTCCCTAGACATTACGGGTTTCTATGTCTGCTCTACACCACACGGTGCACGGGGAACCGCCCCCTCATCCAGTCGGTCCACTCATGTGGACAAGAAATCCCGCACGCGGTCCACTGACTGCCTACCATCAGATGGAAGTGGCGCTTTCGCGTCACTGGCCCACTCCAACGCAGCCCTCCCTCCCCCCCCCCAACACCACACACTTATGAGCCACCACTGGTTCCTTCGTCCGGCATCGGTGCACTGGTGTGTTGTTCTGTGGGCCACCAGACGCATTCCAGTGGTCCATTATTTGATCTAGAAGATGTTCTGAAAACCATGGACCATGTTCGTCATCGTGTGGGGTTAAAATCCTCATTGACAAACCTTTATAGTGTGAATATATTCATGTGTGATATATCCCTCACCACCTTGATCCGATCTCCATCATCATCGTCACACCTTCATCATGTCGTGCCTATTCTCGATCCATGATGTTAGATCATTGCGCCAAGAACGGTTGTCCAACGATCAACCATTCTTCAATCCACAAAGAATGCGAAGATCATGCATCAAAGGGAAGGGAGAAAACAAAAACAAATAGAGGAATGAACCTCTAATTTTGTTAATCATGGTGGTAATCTGCTTCTATTAGAAGGGTTTAACATAACAATCAAACAAAAATTCATTTCCCCAAACCATCCCATAGTTAAGAACCTCTCGGAAGAACGATCGAACCGTGTGCCAACATATTCATGGGTTGATCCAAATTCGTTATATAAAACCAAGAATGAGGATGAAAGGAATAAAATAACAACCCCTACCTGGAGAGAAAGTTTTATCAAATGGTGGATTTGTCATTGGTGGTGATCCATATGTGGAAGCGCTCTATCCAATATTGAAGGTGGGATCTCTCGAAAATTAACATTTTCCCTCGACCTCCATCGATCAAGGTTAGGTCATTTTTAAGGATAAGAACTTATTAAAAACTCAATGGAGGTCTTATATTTTTAATCTGGGTTTCCATTTTTGAGTTATGAGGATTCGAAAATAAAATAACTTTTATTAAAATGATTTAATTTATAGTTACATCCCAAAAACCGACTTTCATAGCCAGCTCGATCTGGTCAATGTTAGGCTCCACCTAAGGGAATCATACCCACACAAACTCAATGGTAATATCTTATTTCCAATTATAGTTACCGTTTATGATTTATAAGGATTTTAAAATTAAATAACTTTATTCAATTAATTTATTTACAGCCAAAAACTACTTTCCACTATTGACCAGCACCAGCTGATGTTAGGATCTAACTAAGGAAAGAATACCCTCATGAGATTAACCATGGTATTAGATATTAAATTTGAGTCACCATTCGTGATTTATAAGGTTGTGAGAAATTAAATAATTTTATTTAATTATTTTATTTACGGTTATTCCGTTTTCATGTTTTCTCACTGGAGGCTCGTGCCGACTATAATTAGGTCGCGCCTAGGGTAAACCCGCCATCTGAAATGTAATGGTGCCCTCCAATTTTTGATATGTGCACTCATTTGAGGGTTATTCCCCTTTTTCAGGAAAATCGCTCATGAGAACTATTTAAAAAATTTAACATTTTTTATGGACCATTCCGGGCACACCAGGCCTCAGATTCGCATGTCATCTCAGATCCTGGTCTCAGAATAATTCCATTTAAATTTCAAAAAATAAATCTTGGAATTCCTGGTTATTACATTTTATAGAGGTGAATAGTTTGATAATGGTTAGTAGAAAGCATGAAACTCCTTCAGAAAATTGTGTAAAGTGAGATAGAGGCTACTGGGTAGCACAGGGTTAGGTGCACAGATTGGACAAACCATGTGGCCACCCAGGAGTAACCATGAAAATTTTAATAGAGGTAAAAACACAGTTGGTGCATGGTTTTTTTAATCATGTGATCCAACCATGCGGAGGGTGTTTAGAGGTAGTGGATGACACATGGTTTGACTGACTGTGCGCCTAAACCATGTACAGTTCAAAAATGAGATCATTAAATTGGGATCTCACTTGAGATTACCTATAAACCAATTTTTCCCTCTTTGATGACCTTGACTTGGTTTTCTCTCCACCCAAGGGTTGTGGAGACTCTTCACTTAGATTTGGTATAAATCCATTAGAAAATCTTAGTGTGTTAAAGGTTTCATTTCTTGGTAAGTCTCTGTTATTGGCGGTTTTCCTTGGATCTATTCTCCTTCCCTCTATTATATTTGTAGATATAGTCTTTTGGGGATAGATATATGATATTTTATGCCAATCATGATGAGATATGACTGTGTTGATTTTAGGGAACAAGATATAAGGTGGGTTTTTTGAGATTCAACACAATTGTATTGAAGAATTTGTGTTATTCTTTGTTTCCTCCATAGTTTATGAGGTAGTTACCATCACTACTGAATCCTATTATTATAACATTATGGCCTACATTTGAAATTATGTAAATTTCTTAAAATTTATTATGAAATTTTTATGAAACTATTGTTAGAAACCTTCTTTAGTAATGATTTTTGGAATTGTGGAATTTTTGTGCAAACTATTTTGTTGAATGATTTTAAAATATTTGTTTGTTTTGATTCATGGAAAAAGGATTTGTGGAATGGTTTTCAATAAAAATATTGTTTTATTGAAGTGTTTTGGAACAATTGGTTTGGCATTGGTTTTTGGAATAATGTATGGTTTGTATTCATCTGCATTGTGACGAATAAGGGTATGAAGTTTCCCCCATCATTAGTGGTATAGATAAGGGTATGGACTTTACCCCATAAAAATGCTTCACCAAGTGATATCTTGGTGAAAGGATGACTCACCACATGGTAGTATATAGAGGTCCATGGTTTCATGCATGGATAGATGTGTGGATATGTGGAAGGGAATGGGTTTTTCTAAAATGGAAGTTTTGAAAGAGATTTAAAGTATTGTTTCGTTGTTTTCCTTGGAAATGAATATGGTTTGGGAAAATTGTTTTGGTATGGAAATTGTTTTATATTCTGATATAAAATGTTTTTTAATTTTTTTATATAAAATATTTCATATAAATTTACTAACTTGTTCTATCCTAGTGACATGAGTAGGGAATTCATTTGGGGATAACATACAGTGTTTCATTACTCACCCTCTACTTGAGAACATTGGTGTGTCTGTAGATATCATTTACTGGGACATAGGTAAATTCAAAGTATCATATTTCTTTAGTGATTTTTAATGATACATGGTCATGGATTATTGAGTTGGACTTATAGCATGTTGGGAGTTTTGTGTTTGTGTCTTTGGAGTCTTTGAGATTTTTTTTGTCTTCTGATTAGTCTTTTGATATTGGTCTTCGTTTCCTCTTACTCTGGTATAGTTTGGGTTAGTTGTTACACATGGAGTAGTATTACATCGATAACATGCATCATATAGTTTTCATTTTGTTATGGTATACTTGGTTATGGTTGTTTTATTTTCAGAAGGAAAAATCTACCCCCAACTGTATTGAATCCCTTGGCATTTAATTCTTGCCATTGGCCCCTTGGGGATGTCACCTAAGGCCAAGTAGCAATTATGACTTGACTCAAGACAATGAAGAGGGATAAGATGTTACATTAGGCCTCAGCCAAAACCCAATCCAGTTTGTCTCATGAGACATATCGATACATAGAGGATCTATATAATTCTGGGCCCTAACCACCATTGTATGTCCAAAGGATTCCCCATATATTGAATAATAGATTTAATACATGAAAATTATTACTTATCATCAAATATTTGTATTGATTAAAGTATACATATTTATCAATATTTCCCTAGATAATAAAAAAATTCAATGTAGAACAATATATGTAAAAATGATATACAGTTTAAGAAATAAACATATCCATGATAAGTAATATTAATATTTAGGGGAAATTTAATTTTCAATGACAGTAGGAAAGTAAATAGTTTTATGGAGAGTTAATGACTGCAAGAATGAATCAAGAAAGTGAATTTCAATACTTTCAATGTCCCAAATAAACATAAACCATCCATAGAGTGAATAAAAATGGTATCTATAAAACACATCCCATGGATAGTATATGAAAAATAAGGTTTTTTTTCATTTATGAATAGAAATTCCATGAAAAGATCCTTTAAAAATTCCTCAAGGAAAATATCCTTTTTATTTTGAAAATAATTTTCAAAAAAAATTCAAAGAAAAATTTGAAAATAAATTTTGAAACTTATAAAATTATTTTTTTAAACATTGAGTGGTCATAATGGCAGTAAACTCCATACATGCCGAGTATTTTAAAACAAATATTCCTTTCACTTTTCAGTGAAATCTAAATGGTCCTTGTTTTGAAAATGACATGAATATTACTTTCAATTTTTTTTTAAATGTTAAAAATGGTATAAATTTATTTAATAAATAATTTTTCAAAGGTTAAAAACATTTTTGAAAACATTTTTTGAAAACATGGTTTTGGAAGAAAATAGATTTTCGACCAAAGAGAGAAATTAAGTTATATTTTCTTAAAAAAATATTTACCAATTATTATAAGTATCTAAGTGTGTAAATATGGTAATATTAATTGAAAATAACAATAATAACCAGGGGATAAAAAAATCAAATAATATTTTAAGATAATGATCAAATAGTTTCCTTCAACTATAATTCAAGAATAAATAATCTCAATTATAATGAGATTGTGAAATAAACTATTATAGTGACCATAAAATTGAAGTGAGGATTAATCAATCAATCTATTATGTTTATCAACATTAAATAAAAATAAAACAAGAGGAAATATAACATAATATAATAAAAATTCATTACACATAAAATATTAGAATACCAAAGACAATGAATAAGTAATATAACCCAAATGAAAATAAATTGAGTTATGAAATTCTTTACCACATGGTAAATTTTAAGCCAAATACCCTTAGATAAAATAATTAAAATTTAAACTTAAAATAAAATTAATTATTCATTATTCATTATATTACATGTAAAATTGGAAGTATATATACCATATAAAATAAATTAGGTTTATAACATTATAATAATCCTCAATGAACAGGAATTGAGATAAAGTTCCTTACAAAGATTATATAATTGATGTGGGGATTAATAAATTAATTTATTATGTGTATCAAATTTAAATTCACATAAAATAAGTGGAAATACGAAATAAAATAATCAAAGGTAATTACACACATAATCTTATCATTGCATAATCAATGAAGTATAAGTTTAACCCAATGAATAGAAATTGAGTTAAGAAATCCATTACCTAAGGTCTAATTTCATTCATATGTGTTTTGAAATACATTATAATATAATAATATTTATAATATCATATTTGATCCTATTATAACATTTTATGATCTATTTGTTAATCATATTTCATTATTTTCCTTATTTTGGGTGTTAATTGCCTTGTTTTCTCATGCATGTTTTGTCATGAAAGTTCTAGTTATTATACATAGGATATATAAATATCATCTCAAAAATTATAATATTATTATAAATATCATATTTAATTTGTAGATAAATTTTTATAACCATTTTTGAAATTTGTACATGGAAAATGAATCACATCACTTCGTGGACACAATAGATCATACGTACGCACGAGCGACGATATCGTTCCCTTAATGCGTGAAATGGTAAGAAATTGGGTGATATATTAATTTTAATGAATCAATATATTATCATATATATAATATATATTCCTTAATTTTATCCTTATTACATTCTATGAAAATAAAAAGTGAAAAAAAATCAGATTGCTTCGCGATGTGGTAGTCTACCGTACACATGAACGACATTTTCATGTTTGAAAAAGAATTGAATGTAAAATGGTATATGTGATATTAAAATTAAATAAGTATAATAATATCATAAATATAATATAAATTTTTTAAATCTATCATTATATCTATCCTTGAAAGGTGGTGGTGGAAAATGAACTACATCGGTTCATGAGACATTAGTCTTCCTTACACACGATCTATGATTTCATTTCCCATTTGATGGAAGTGGAGAAGGATAAATATTATTACATCAACATAATAACATATTAGTATGTGTTATATACTGGTGTTATTATATTTAATGTGTGAAGTGTAACACCCCCAAGGATTTATAAATAAATGCATGAAACATTGAGTCTCCACAAAACACCACTTTGTTATAACCTAGCCAGTAAGCAAAATTCATCCACCTCTATGATTTGAATTTTTAAAAACTGACATACACGGTTGCATTCAGTAAGATATTTAGAGTCTGATAAGACAAAATTAATTTTTGGTGAATAGTAACACACCCATATGAATACTAATATGAATAGTAATAAGACCCTTATGAGTAGTAAATCATATTATTATTTTATTATCTTAAGGTTATAAGATAATGAGATAATGATAAATTTTTCAAAGTGATATAAAACGAATTATTGTTTTAAAATTGTTATTTTTTGAATAAATTGTGATTTTATTAAAAAATTAAATTAATCATATTTAGAAAATTATTTTCAAAAAATAGAGTTCAGTTTTGAATTGTACACGTAGAAAAATGGTTTGGGTGATTTTTTGGGATTTTTTTGAAATACTTGAATTTTTTATGAATAGTAAAATATGGTAATTTACTGTATATATACATTATCAGTTAAATTTACTATTACTAGAATCATGTTTGATGTAATAACACTTGGTTAGAACTCAAATTAACTTATTAATATTATGGGTCACATGAATCAACACTATTGGTTGTCTTGAGGGAGATAATAAAATAATGAATAAGATATTCATAAATTACCCCTCTCCTCCACTATAAAACCCCTCATCACTCCCTCTTCTCTTTAATCATATCAAGCCTTTTTAATTGTAAAAATTATACTAAAATATCCTCCCAAGCTCCTCCCCCACGTCTAGTATCCCTTGGTCTCATAAAAAGACCAAAACCTCTCCCCTAAAGAGGCTCTCATGGAAGATTACTTTAAGAGGTAAATTCCTCTTTTCATTTGTTTTATTTCAAGTTCCTTTCTTTTCTTTTTGTTTATTCACCTCCCTTAATCCAAATGTTGTGATGACTAAAATAAATTACATGTACTGAAATTTTGTTATGATAAATGAATAATTCTTTATCATATCTCATTTCTCCTTCTTTTATACTAGAAATGAAAACACCATCTAAGATGTGTTAATTTATCAAATTCAAGGATGACGGGTTTTCAATTTCTATTATCATTTTCAATTATGGTCATGAAACCATTTTTATGGTTGAACCAAACTATAATATATTTATTATAACTTATTTATGTTTCTATAATCCCTTTTTAAAAATGAAATTAATTTATAAATCAAAATGAGTTTATTGTGATCAAAAACCGCTAACTAACCCCAAAAAAATTATCATTAAAGTTTTATAATGATTCATCTTCACTCCCAATAAGAAAATGAATTTTTTGAACATTTAATATTTTTTTTGTTAAATAATAATATAAAACTTCTATTCCAGACAACCATTCTCATTCTACATGTTTATCCACACATGAATATAAGTAAACTGATCATGAAAACCATTGAATAAAACACTCCAAAACAATGAAATTGAATCTATTAACCCATCAAAATACCATGAATTAACCTAATAAAGTTATAATAAATCAATTAAATGTATTTTAGGATATTAAATAATTAATTTTTGAACCTAAATTTGATTAGTTGGGTCATTAAGATCAAGTGAGGAACACCTTCGGACTTAAGGTAAGGGTTTTCAACCCAAACCTCCATTTTCATTTAGGTTACTCTTATTCTATACTTACCTCAATTAAATTATTATTTATTCATATTTAATAATAATATATTTTGTGAAAATGTTCTATATATGTTTATTAACCAGAATCCTACTTTTATTTATTGGGAGTTATATCTTTTAAAAGGATCTTTCAAAATTTCTTCCCGAAATGCAAGTCTGATTCAAGGGAATTTCTCAAATTCTTACCTATTTTCAAGAGAACTATATAATATGTTTTTAGAAACCATTATCTTTATAAAATAACTAATTTTATTATTAAAATACTTTATTACTTCACATCTAGTTTTATAAAAATACTTTTCTATAAGAACTCTTCATTTCAAAGTAAAATAGTATTTATCTCAAGAAGTACTCGATGATTTTATAAGATTATCCTCATCTATTTCAACACTAGTGTTGATTCTTATGCATGATATAATCTAATTTATTTAATAGAATGGTTTATTATTAGTTTTACTATGTATGTACTATCTTAAAACCATTCACCAATTTACTATGAATGGTTAATGTTTATGCTTAATGTTCGGGGAACGTTATTGACATTCCATATGTTAGTTTCAATATGAATGTATATGTTGTTTATGTTTGTCCCCATTAATTTGAAGAATACATTGGAATCATTGAGTCATGGGTGGGGCCCTATATAGCCCCTATGTGCATCAGTAGGTCTCATGAGACAAACTATGTTCTTGGCACAAGGCATTGACAAAATTATTATTTATGGACTTGGCACGAGGCCTTGATGGTATGGTAATGATTTCTGGAATTATGAATTCTATCATTATGAAACTAGTAATTGAAAGTTCATGAGGTTATTATACAAGTAGAGTAACCCTAATTATGATTTAATATGGCATTATTTATTCACTCTTATTCCTACCATAATGTGTTCAAGTTCATTTTTAAAGGTATGTGTTTTTAGTTATTCACCATGCCTAATGTTTATGTTTATGATATCTTCCACTATATTTCTTACCCTTACTAATCATTTGAGCTCACCCATTTCTTATGTTTCATTTTCCCAGGACATGAAGAGGTATTTTATGAATGAACTGTTTGGATAACCTAGAAGATATGGATGTTTTCAAAGGAATTTCTATGTTATATTTTGTTCCAAGTTGTAATGTTAAACTTATGTATGTATCTTGTTTCCAAAGCTACTAAACTACTCGGTCCTTTAGGATGCATATTACTTGTTTATATGAAAATGTAATAAAATAAGGCACATATTGTGGGAAACTAGGGTTGGGTCCTTACATTAAGACATAATTTAATGTGGAAAAAAGAAGAAATAAAATGAAAGAGATTTGTTAAGATAATTACCTTCTCTAAGAGAAATCTCCTTTGGATATCCTCTTAAAGACCATAAGGGTGATCTTTTGGGAGGAAAAGAAGATATAGAATATGTATAAGGATGTTTTAGAGATATTTTGGTAGGTTTTGGTTGATAAAAAGGTATTTAGGGGTGTAAATAAGTGAGGAGAGGGAGTACCCTTCTATAAGTGTGGAAATGGAATCTTCTTGAAAATTACATAGAAATTTCCCCAAATAATCCAAAATGATAAAGTTATTCACATGAAAAAAGATTAAAAATAATATTTTATTCTATGTTTTTATAGTATAATGTGTTAATATGGTCAGATAATAATATTTTGATAAGTTGGTAGGTCATTTTAACCCTTATCATCTTAGTTTAACCCTACGGTAAATCCATTTTTACCTTAACCGGGGTAAATAATTTCTACTTTTTTTACTATTTATTATGGTCAAAAATTAATTTGACCTTATTAGATAATATAAATTATTAGTATTATAAATATTTAATCTATTTTTCAAAATTCCATTTAAATAATTGGTAAACTATAATTTAAAATTAATCTCACTGACGCGATGAGAAAGATAGTTTTTAAAAAGAAATTGTTCAAAAGTTTACAAAGTTTTTATATAAAATTTCAATATGAAAATGATTCCATTGGACCAAATTGTATTAATAGATATATAACTAGACTAATTTTATGTTCAAATCAATTACAAATATAAACTTTATAAATAATTTCAATAAAAAGTTTTTTTTAAATTAAAATTCAGTAATTTTCGCCATTCATTGAAAAATTAAAAAATTTAGAAAAATACCAAAAATTCACCCTAATATAATTTTGATATTATGATTCCAAAAATTAAGTTTATTATTTCATGTAAATATTATAAAAGTGAAAAAATTAATTTTAAACTATGTGCACAACACATTACAAATCCACCTTTCATAAAAATATAGTTTCTCATAAAACATTTCTTTATCTTTAAAATCATTCTAATTTTATTTAAATTCAATATATAACCATTGAAATTATGTGTAAAACATAAAACCTTCATAATTTGTTTATTACCAGTCATACCCACCATCTTTAATGGCTAGGTTATTATGGACATGTTTAAATAATAATATTTTAATAGAGTGTCATGTTTTGTTCAAACTCGGTGTTGCATACATTGAAATCTATTGAAGATACTGAATAAATATATCATAAATTCTTAGGGTGTTATATTTTATTCTAATCTTGGTGTTTCGGGTCACACATGCTATTTAACATGGTGTTCCTCTTTTAAAATCTCAGGGTGTCACAATGTAAAACAAACATAGCTAACTTAATAACCTATTTCATAACCTTGATCATAAATATTACATTTTTTAATCCTTATTCATAATTATTTATCATGGTTATATTAATTAATTATATAATATTATGATCATTGAGTGTTAATAAATTTAACTTTTTTGCGCATGTTTAATAATTTTGATATCATTACCCATCATTTGACACTAATTTAATTATTTACATGTCATTTACTATTCTGTAATATATAAATTATATTTATTTTAAATGTTATTATTTCATTCCATGCATGTTTTTATGATGTTATGTGAAAATTTAATTCATAACAGCTTATTTCAGAAAATTTATCGAAAAAAATATTACTTTAATAATAAGTTAAATACATAATATAATATTTTAAAAACAATATTCTAATCATTATTTTCTAAATATATCATAATAATTTTATTTTTCATGTTTCCATAGTCATCCATAGTCATATTCTAAATCATTGTTCACGTAGGTGGTCAAATCGACCCAAACTTGAACATGCTCTAAATCGATTGGTGAGTATGGTGAAGGAGGTGTTTCTTTTGATATAATATCATTATAAAATATTCATAATGAAATTATTTTTATTTATTAAAGATATTAAAACATACTTGAATATTTTTAGATAATTTATGAAAATCTATATGAAAAATGAAAAATGTTTCATCGTGGAGGTGGAAATCTTCACATATGCATGATTAGCATTTCTATTTCTCAATGCGTGAGAGGGGTGAATGTGGATATTAAATAAAAATTTCATCATAATTATTATATTATAGATATAATATTTATTAATATTTTATATTCTTTTTTTCATCTGAGAATGGTGGTGATGAAAAATGGAAAACGTCACTTTATGGAGGTGGTAGTTGGAAAAACGTAATAACAACGCTTTTGTTTTTCTTAGCGGATAGGGAGGAATAAGTAATCGTTATTAAATTAACATATTAACATATTAGTATAATAATGATACTTATGTCCTTTTATTGTTATGTATATAATATATTTTTCAAAGTAGTATTAATATGAAAAACTTAAGAAAGATATAATACTTACATTAGTGACTTAATATTTCCTTGGAAAATTCCTTGAAATTGATGGGATTAAGATAACTTATTGTGACCACGGTATTTATAAGGTGTGGGTGTCTAGTATATGTTATTTGAGAATATTTTTAAGACAATTTATATTGGGAGTTATGTCTTTGAAAGTGAGTAAGTGACCCCCTTTTATAAGAGTGTAAAAGGGCACTTTTGGAAACAACGTTTATAATTTAATAATGAAATAACACTATTCCAAGGTCAATGGATCCAAAGTATCAAAATAATGGATTTTTGGGTGTATTTTGGTCGATAAAGACTCAACCAAGGCTTTATACCTGTAGAGACCCGAAGCTTGACGTACATTGACATTACATTACATTTTTGGAATACTTAGTACATAACAAAAACACACACACAAGGATCGTAATAGTTTAGTGTCTTTGGAAACTCAGAATATAATATTCTAATCCTGGTGAAAGATCATCAACATCTCCGATAAAGATCTTCCTTTTTTTAATACCTAAAACCTTTCTTTATATCCTGGGGAAAAGAAAACATAAAAGGGTGAGCTCAAATGCTCAGTAAGGGTAAACAAAAGAAATATCAATCACATCATTTTCATAAGAACATAACATTTTGGAAAACTTAACCTGCAAAAGAGAGCATAATTTCATAACATGGGATAAATCATAGTAGGGTAATGAAATCACAATAATCATAACTTAAAACATTAAACTTTGTGGCATACCCACATAATCATATAGAATCATTTCTTGTTAGTCAAGACTCATTGCCAAGACTATCTTAGTGGACAAAGTCCCTTTCTGAATCGAGTCACCCTCGTTTCAGTCCTGTTTCACTGAACCGGTATAACCTACCATTCCAGCCATGTCTATCTCATGAGATATTAAATCTTTACCCAATGCATTGGAGGGAGATATAGGTCCCACCCATCACATAATGATACCATTCTTATGTGTTCCACAAAATCATAAATCATACATCATTGCATAACCCATGTAATAAAAATGGGAATCTTAAACATCATGACATCATCAAACAATTCATATAAGATAAAGGAATTCATAAAAATATTTCCATCACAAAATAATCAAATAAATATAATAATAGGGATATAAATAGAACCCTATATTATCTTAGATGGAAAATAATTTTGATAAAACACTTGAACTCCATTCTTGAGGAAAATATCCTTTCTACTTCAAAAACAATTTTCCTTTCTTAACATGTCATACAATTTTAAACTAAAAGAAGTTGATTAAAAATAAACTTGAAAACTTGTAAAGGAAGATTCTTGGAAATTTTTTTTTAAAGGTCCATTCATGCCGTATAAGTTAGAAAAACATTCTTCTCGTACTTTTGTCAGAAAAGTCAAAAAGTACCTCGTACGAAAAACGACAAAAGATTCCTTTAATATCTTTTACTAAAAACTCACTGAAGGGTAAAATTGGATTTAAATAATTTTAGGTGAATGGAAATAATATTACATATTGAGGAAACATGGATGTTGATGATAAAATACACCCCAGTAAATACTAAAGTATAAACAATCTCGGATAAAAATGAGATTGTGATATTTCCCTTACCTTAGGTCCGATTTTCTTTGTAAGTGTCCGAACCTCCTATATAATGATTTAAATAATGTCATTGACTTATTAAAGAATCATATTCATTGTTATGATATCATATATGGTTCACTTATGACTTTATATTACCCATTATTTTGTAAATTCCATGTTAAAGAGCGTTTTGGGTAAAATTGTTTCATTTGTCGCCCGTGTTTTGACTTGTAATTATTCATATGATTACATAGATCATGATTACTTAATTCCAGAATATAAAACATGATTTATATATATATATTCAGAATATACATACATATAATAAATCAGTAAATGGAAAGAAATACACCGTTCATGGAGACGGTAGGCCGTACGTACGCATGAACGTTGTTTTCGTTTCCTTATTGAGTTGAATGGAATTAAGTAGATGACATTCATATATATACACATAAATCCAGTATAATTATTATTTCATATATTTCATGATTACTTATTATATATACTTTATAATCATTCATGAATGGTTAAAGTGGAGAATGAATCCCATCGAGTCGTGGAGACGGTAGTCCGTATGTACGCACGAGCGATGATATCATTCTCATGATTGTGGGACTGTATTGAAGTGTATGTGTACTATTTCAGAATCAATATCACTTTAAAATAATAATATATAGTTATTATTTACACCATTATACTCATCCAAGTAAGGTGGTGGTGGAAAATAGATTTCACCACGGCATGGAGACGGTATTCCGTACGTACGCACGCAGGGTGATTTTTTTTCCGTAGGATGGATAGATGGTGAAATAGGATCGTTTCATACTTATAATAACATATCAGTATATTATTTATACTGATGTTATTACTTCATAATGAAAAAACCTAAGAAGAAGTAGTGGAAGAAGAAATAAAGGTGAAAGAATCGGTAACGGAAATTACCTCTTCTTTGAAGCGCCTCTTTGAGACCTCCTCTTAGGGCACTAAAATTGGTCTTTGAGGAAGACCAGAACCTCTAATATGTTTCTAGGGAAGTGGAGAAGATAATTTGGCAGGGGTTTTCCGAGCTTGAAGGCTCAAAGTTGTGTGAGGAAGAGAGGGATGAGGTGCTCTTTTATAAGGGATGAGAGGGGCACCTTTGGAATAACTAAAAAATATTATTTTATTATAAAGTCAAGTTCGGTTTTAAATAGCTCCAAATTGATTTATTTCGAGGCTAAGGTGGGTATGGGTCGAAATCCTCTCATCCAATAGAATTTAGACAAGTTTAGGTTCCTATTTTAACCTTATCATTTAGATTTAACATTAAGTTAAATAATTTTACTTTTACCGTGTCTTCTTGTGTTCTTATACTATAAGGTTAATAAACATACTATATCAAGCCAAACGAACCCCAAGTTGTTTATTATTAATATCTATAACCTTATCTAAGTCATTTGGCCGAACCTTAGATTTTTAGGAATAAAATAACAATTAATAATATAATATTTGTTTTAAAAACTATTTTATGTCAATTTTGACACTATTTGGTACATGATTTTTATGAAATTCATAACAGAATGATAAGTTCGAACCATGTTAATTAAATCAATACTAACATGTCATATTAACCTAGAAAATTAGTGTAATTCATAAAAAGTCTCAATCTATATTTATTTGGGTATTTATAATATCAATTATTAAAACTTTTCACTATTATGGTAATTACTGCATCATCATTGTGTCATAAATAAATTAATTTATTTAATGTCTAAAACTTATAAATAAAATATAATTATGTATTAAATCTTTTTATCTTTATAATGAGTATTTATATTTTAATTTATCTTATGTATAACCCTATATTAAAAATAATTTACTTATTAAACATTGATTTGAACTATTTTAACCCTTCTTTAAATAAATTAATAATAAATGTCCTAATCTAATCCAAGTGGGCCTAAATGGTCATATTTTATTCCTATGGTTGTTTTTGGTCGAATTAAACTTGTCCAATATAATTAGGACATGTTTTAGGGTAATAATAATATCATTTTTACCCTTAATTACCCTATTTACTTTTAACCGTGGTAAATAAAAGTAAAAAATTATTATTCACCAAAAATTATTTTCATCTCATTGAACCACATTTTACTTACTGACATCAACCGTGTCTCTCGGATTTTTGAAATTCCACTCACAGAAGCGGTAAAATTAAGTTTTATGAAAAATTCAGTTTTTTTTTTACTACCACTTAGTGGTTTCACTATTCATCAAAAATTGAAAGTTTTCAGAAAAATACCAAAAATTAGGCCTAAGATATAACTGATATTATGAACTCAAAAATGATTTCTATTTTACCAAATTCAAAACATATCAGTTGCATTAATTAATTTAAAAATTAATTCCCGTCGTCAAAACAAATAGCGTGTTCTTAAGAGATAATAACTATCAAAAGATTGACACTTGTTTATGTCTGGTTTAAATGTGAAATTACATCCAATGACCAACATTGTATTAAATTGTAAAACTATATTCTAAATATACTTTAAAACCACTCAAATTGATAATTTATCACTATTAATTATTTCGATAGAAAAAGTTGTTTTTAATTAAAATTTAGTAATTTTCACTATTCATCAAAATATGAAAGTTATCCGAAAATCACCAAAATTTCACCCTAAGCTAATTTCGATATTCCGAATCCAAAAATGAAGTCCATTTTGAAAAATAAAATTTACAAAATTTCAAAAAGTGGTTATTACTATTCATAATGGCTAGTTTTAATAATATTTTAATAGCATATCGTTGTTTAGTGAAACTTGGTATTGCGTACTACACACGCTATCGAGGAAGGTTGCGATTGCGTGTAATGAAAGGCAAGTCAATGATGCGTGTTGTGCAAGCTCCTTTTGGTGTAGCGTACAACACAAGACATTAATGAAATTAAAAAGAATATTTTTCATAAAATCTCGGGGAGTTACATTCTACCCCCCTTAAAATGAATTTCGCCCTCGAAATTCGTCGGGGTTATAAATAGTTTACTATTCGAAAATTTATTTGATAGAAACTCACATCGTAAAAAGGAATACCAAAACTAATCTTTAAAAACAAAAGTATGAAACGTAACGGTTACCCAAATAAACTAATCATTGGGTTTCCACATAGGTGAAAATATGGATATGGAAGAAAAATCTAACCATCATGTTCTGATGGAGAGTGGTAGAGAACATGGCTATGAAAAAGCCAACAATCGCAAAGCCATAAATTTGTGATGATCTAGGGTACCATCTGATTCATCAGATATAAGATCACTAGAACAACATTTTTGGTTTTCAATATCATTTCCCTAAAGTTGATGAAATTGGAATTAAAAGAAATACTTTTGTGATTTCGGTATAGTCTCACAGTTGGTCGTTATTTGGACAATTTCCACTCCGTCTATTAAATAAATGAAGTTGAATTTGTCATTCGTGATGTAATAGCAGATCATGTGATAAAATTACGGGTCATTCCATCTATCTCAAACAAAAGGTTAGAAAAGTTATCAAAAAATACATAAGTCCATCTATAGTGAGATTAATCATATATGGTTCCTAAAATAAACTTATACTTCATATATCATACCTCTTAATAAAATAAAACTAGTTTCTACTAACCAGGGACTTTCTGTAGGCCAGTGGTAGGCGATAAAGGCCAGTCGCACTTCGGTTGTGGGTTCGATTCCTACGACCTTGTTCGACGCGATGGGTTGTCGCCCGTCCTGCAGGTTGTCCTTTTTCTAAAGCTATATTACTATAACATCCCATCAATAATATCGAAAAACGTTTTATCCTAACTTATGTCCAACATAATCCATTCTAATATTTAGGCTTATCTAAAATACTTCGGTCCAAGCTCATAGTATAAAGAAAATGATTACTTGAAATGTCACAGAACAATCACGTGAATGCCATCATTTATCCCCCATATATCATAAGATATATCTTGTTGGTCAAATTACAAACATGTGAATACCTTAATAATGTATTCTCTTGAAGAATGAATACCCATTGAAACTTAGTGAAAACATGAATGCAGTTAAAAGTTAACACTTTCCACATACCAAAATCCTCAAAATTCTATATACTCAAACCATGATATCACTTAGTCCTTATATCAATCATGAGCTCATGAATAATGTTAAACATTTCATTTTCTCGTTTTCCCTTCATTATGCGCATATCATCTTATTTCCAAAAATATCTCAATCACTTTGAATACCACATTAGACCAATACATAAATATTCCAATACTCCATGATACTATATACAACATTATTTTGGAATACCATTACATAAACACTTAATCATTCCACCACATCGTTATCATATTCAACATCGCCAATGGTGATCGCATGTGACTTCCCTTTGTCCTTTGCCTTAAGCGGTTGCTCATGTCGATCATCACTAGCCCTTGGATTAGGGCATTTATTATCATAATGCCCCATTTCCTTGCACTTGAAGCATTGAAGTGTTGGTGGTGAGTTCTCGGCAGTGTTTGCTTTATTCACATCATTA
The DNA here is from genome assembly GCA_963277665.1 of Viscum album. Lineage (NCBI taxonomy): Eukaryota > Viridiplantae > Streptophyta > Magnoliopsida > Santalales > Viscaceae > Viscum > Viscum album. The sequence goes on from OY728137.1 coordinate 1,313,740,360, forward strand.
GAAACCCTTTTTCCATTACTTCGACACTCAGCTGCTCGATGACCTTCTTTTCCACACTTAAAACATTTTCTAGTCCTTTTAAGACAATCTCCACCATGCTTCTTTCCACACTTTGAGCATAAGGAAACATTCATCTTCTTTTCACCATTATTCTGAGATTTCTCCTTGAAATCCATCTTTCGTTTCTTGTCAAAACCATGAGATGGATATGTAACACCAACTTCCATTTCTACCTTGATAGAACAACGCACAATTTATTCATATCTACTGAAGTCTCTTATAGCTAATGCTCTTCTAAGACTTGGTTTTAATCCACTAAAAAATTGATCAACTTTACTTTCAGGTTGGATGATAATGCCAGATGCATACCTTGCAAGTCTTGTAAAATTTGCTTCATATATACCAATGGATTCATCATCCTTTTTCTTTAGTTGGAGAAACTCCTTCTCCATCTTTGTTCGAAGAATACGAGGGAAGTACTTATTGAAAAATAAATTCTTGAACTCATCCCATTCCATGGACTCAATTTCATCTCTTGGCCTCGTATTCTTGATAAGATTCCACCATTGATCAGCTTCACCTTTCAAACGATATACTGCTAAGATGACTTTATCATGTTCAGAACATTGAAGAACTGAAAATATCTTTTCAGTGGTACTGATCCATTGTTCAGAAAAAAGTGGATCGGAAGTCCCACTGAAAGAAGGTGGACGTTGCCTCATGAAGGACTCAATAGAATATTGTTCCCTTCTCTACTCATTTGGAAGTCCAGAATGATTCATAGCTTGTGTAAGTATAGCAATAATATTTTGCACTCCATATCCCATAACATTTGTTTGTTCAGGAGGACAATCATTACATTGTCCATTGCATTCATCAACACGGTTCCTTCAGGTTCCAGCCATCGTCTCAAACCCAAAAAGAATAGTGTGAAGGGCAAAAATCATGCTAGGGAAAACAACATAATAAAGGGGGATTACCTTAAATATCTAACATCTTAGGTTTAATTCTATGATCGTTAGCGTAATTCTAGTACTATAACCTATATGTATACTTAACCTTAGGGACATCCCTAAACATACCTTAGAAATATCTCTAGGGATCTCACTAACGTTTTCGCATCCTAGTTTCCAAAGGTTGATTAAACCTTTCCTCTGATACCAACTGTAGAGACCCGAAGCATGACGTACATTGACATTACATTACATTTGCGGAATACTTAGTACATAACAAAAACACACACACAAGGATTGTAATAGTTTAGTGTCTTTGGAAACTCGGAATATAATCTTCTAATCCTAGTGAAAGATCTTCAACATCTCCCATAAAGATCTTCCTTTTTTTTAATACCTAAAACCTTTCTTTATATCCTGGGGAAAAGAAAACATAAAAGGGTGAGATCAAATGCTCAGTAAGGGTAAAAAAAAGAAACATCAATCACATCATTTTCATAAGAACATAACATTTTGGAAAACTTAACCTGCAAAAGAGATCATAATTTCATAACATGGGATAAATCATAGTAGTGAAATGAAATCACAATAATCATAACTTAAAACATTAAACTTTGTGGAATACACACATAATCATAGAGAATCATATCTTGTTAGTCAAGACTCATTTCCAAGACTATCTTAGTGGACAAAGTCCCTTTCTGAACCGAGTCACCCTCGTTTCAGTCCTGTTTCACTGAACCGGTATAACCTTCCATTCCAGCCATGTCTATCTCATGAGATATAAAATCTTTACCCAATGCATTGGAGGGAGATATAGGTCCCACCCATCACATAATGATACCATTATTATGTGTGCCACAAAATCATAAATCATACATCATTGCATAACCCATGTAATAAAAATGGGAATCTTAAACTTCGTGACATCATCAAACAATTCATATAAGATAAAGGAATTCATAAAAATATTTCCATCACAAAATAATCAAATAAATATAATAATAGGTATAGAAACAGAACCCTATATTATCTTAGATAGAAAATAATTTTGATAAAACACTTGAACTCCATTCTTGAGGAAAATATCCTTTCTACTTCAAAAACAATTTTCCTTTATTAACATGTCATACAATTTTAAACTAAAATAAGTTGATTAAAAATAAACTTAAAAACTTGTAAAGGAAGATTCTTGGAAATTTTGTTTTAAAAGTCCATTCATGTCGTATAAGTTAAAAAAAACATTCTTCTCGTACTTTTGTCGGAAAATTCAAAAAGTACCTCGTACGAAAAACGACAAAAGATTCCTTTCATATCTTTTACTAAAAACTCACCGAAGGATAAAATTGGATTTAAATAATTTTAGGTGAATGGAAATAATATTACATATTGAGGAAACATGGATGTTGATGATAAAATACACCCCAGTAAATACTAAAGTATAAACAATCTCGGATAAAAATGAGATTGTGATATTTCCCTTACCTTAGGTCCGATTTTCTTCGTAAGTGTCTGAACCTCCTGTATAATGATTTAAATAATGTCATTGACTTATTACAGAATCATATTCATTGTTATGATATCATATATGTTTCACTTATGACTTTATATTACCCGTTCTTTTGTAAATTCCATGTTAAAGAGCGTTTTGGGTAAAATTGTTTCAATTGTCGTCCGTGTTTTGACTTGTAATTATTCATATGATTACTTAGATCATGATTACTTAATTCCAGAATATAAAACATGATTTATATATATATATTCAGAATATACATATATATAATAAATCAGTAAATGGAAAGAAATACACCGTTCATGGAGACGGTAGGTCGTACGTACGCATCAACGCTGTTTTCGTTTCCTTATTGAGTTGAATGGAATTAAGTAGATGACATTCATATATATAAACATAAATCCAGTATCATTATTATGTCATATATTTCAGGATTACTTATTATATATACTTTATAATCATTCATTAATGGTTAAAGTGGAGAATGAATCTCATCACGTCGTGGAGACGGTAGTCCGTACGTACGCACGAGCGATGATATCGTTCTCATGATCGTGGGACTGTATTGGAGTGTATGTATACTATTTCAGAATCAATATCACTTTAAAATAATAATATATAGTTATTATTTACACCATTATACCCATCCAAGTAAGGTGGTGGTGGAAAATAGATTTCACCACAGCGTGGTGACGGTATTCCGTACGTACGCACGCGCGGTGATTTCGTTTTCCTTAGGATGGATAGATGGTGAAATAGGATTGTTTAATAATTATAATAACATATCAGTATATGAGTGATACTAATGTTATTACTTCATAATGAAACAACCTAAGAAGAATAAGTGGAAGAAGAAATAAAGGTGAAAGAATCGGTAACGGAAATTACCTCTTCTTTGAAGCGCCTCTTTGAGACCTCCTCTTAGGGCACTAAAATTGGTCTTTGAGGAAGACCAGAACCTCTAGGATGTTGATAGGGAAGTGGAGAATAGAATTTGGCAGGGTTTTTCCGAGTTTGAAGGCTCAAATTTGTGTGAGGAAGAGAGGTAGGAGGTGCCCTTTTATATGGGAGGAGAGGGGCACCTTTGGAATAACTAAAAAATATTATTTTATTATAAAGTCAAGTTCGGTTTTAAATAGGTCCAAATTGATTTATTTCGAGGCTAAGGTGGGGATGGGTAGAAATCATCTCATCCAATAGAATTTAGACAAGTTTAGGTTCCTATTTTAACCTTATCATTTAGATTTAACATTAAGTTAAATAATTTTACTTTTACCGTGTCTTCTTGTGTTTTTATACTATAAGGTTAATAAACTTACTATATCAAGCCAAACGAACCCCAAGTTGTTTATTATTAATATATATAACCTTATATAAGTAATTTGGCCGAACCTTAGATTTTTAAAAATAAAATAATAATTAATAATATAATATTTGTTTTAAAAACTATTTTATGTCAATTTTGACACTATTTGGTACATGATTTTTATGAAATTCATAACAGAATGATAAGTTCGAACCAAGTTAATTAAATCAATAATAACATTTCATATTAACCTATAAAATTATTTGAATTCATGAAAAGTATCAATTTATATTTATTTGGGTATTTATAATATCAATTATTAAAAAGTTTTACTATTATGGTAATTACTGCATCATCATTGTGTCATAAATAAATTAATTTATTTAATGTCTAAAAATTATAAATAAAATATAATTATGTAGGAAATATTTTTATCGTTCTAATGAGTATTTATATTTGAATTTATCTTATGTATAACCCTATATTAAAAATAATTTACTTATTAAACATTGATTTTAACTATTTTAACCCTTCTTTAAATAAATTAATAATAAATGTCCTAATCTAATCCAAGTGGGTCTAAATGGTCATATTTTATTCCTAGGGTTGTTTTTGGTCGAATTACACTTGTCCAGTAGAATTAGGACATGTATTAGGGTAATAATAATATCAGTTTTACCCTTAATTACCCTATTTACTTTTAACCGTGGTAAATAAAAGTAAAAAATTACTATTCACCAAAAATTATTTTCATCTCATTGAACCACATTTTACTTACTGACATCAACCGTGTCTCTTTGATTTTTGAAATTCCACTCACAGAAGCAGTAAAATTATGTTTTATGAAAAATTCAGTTTTTTTAACTACCACTTAGTGGTTTCACTATTCATCAAAAATTGAAAGTTTTCAGAAAAATATCAAAAATTAGGCCTATGCTATATTTGATATTATGAACTAAAAAATGATTTCTATTTTACCAAATTCAAAACATATCAATTTCATTAATTAATTTAAAAATTAATTCCCGTCGTCAAAACAAATAGCGTGTTCTTAGGAGATAATAACTATCAAAAGATTGACACTTGTTTATGTCTGGTTTAAATGTGAAATTACATCCAATGACCAACATTGTATTAAATTGTAAAAATATATTTTAATATACATTAAAACCACTCAAATTAATAATTTATCACTATTAATTATTTCGATAGAAAAAGTTGTTTTTAATTAAAATTTAGTAATTTTCACTATTCATCAAAATATGAAAGTTATCCGAAAATCACCAAAATTTCACCCTAAGCTAATTTCGATATTCCGAATCCAAAAATGAAGTCCATTTTGAAAAACAAATTACAAAATTTCAAAAAGTGGTTATTACTATTCATAATGGCTAGTTTTAATAATATTTTAATAGCATATCGTTGTTTAGTGAAACTCGGTATTGCGTACTACACACGCTATCGAGGAAGGTCGTGATTGCATGTAATGCAAGGCAAGTCAAGGATGCGTGTTGTGCAAGCTCCTTTTGGTGTAGCATACAACACAAGACATTAATGAAATTAAAAAGAATATTTTTCATAAAATATTGGGGTGTTACAATACCCATGTTTTAAACACATTAAATAGTTTTTACCATTATGTTTTTACATTTTACTCTCCTCCTTTTAAATAAGGTAACTAATTTTGAACTAAGTGATTTTATACATTATTAATAATATAGAATAACACAAATATACATGTTTGGGTGTGAAAGAAATAAATTTAATATCAATTTAATCCAGTCTAATTTCAAAATATTATAAAATTAAATTTTAAATTAAAATATATAATGTGTTGAAAAACTATTTTAGTATAAAATGAAATTTTTACCATTATGGATTCTTGATCTTAGTTAGTATTGATTAAAAAAATTAATGAGGGTTAATATATTTATTTATGTGTTTATAATTCCTATTGGATTCATTATTTAAAGTTTTAAAATTTAATTTATTTGATATAAATTCTTTGATATTAATAAAACAATAATTTTAAAATAATTTTTTCACCATTATCATGGCAATTAACAATAATTCAAAAAAAACTCATAATTAAAAATAAAATTGAAAAAATTAAATAATATGAAAATTATTTTTTCAAATATATAATCATTTTATAAAATTAACTTTCTATGTGTGGGGAAATTAATTTTAACACAAGTACATGTAACGTGAAAAAAGATTGTTTTTTTTGAATAAGTCTATTTTAAGATAAATGATTCAATGTTAGGATAGATTTATCAATGAAATTTATTACAATGAATTTAAAATAGTTAATATCATTAAAATAATATTTATTTAACAATAAAATAAATAAAAAACTTCATTTCATCATGTTATAATTAATTAAACAAAATATTCGGAAAAAAAATTTCATTTAAAATGCTACATAAATTTTTAAAATGTTGAGCATGGGTTTATAAATTCAACATTGTATTTTTAAATAATTTTTATACATTATAATGTAAAAATTTATAGTAAAATTATTTCAAAAAAATTCAATGTATTAATATAATAAATTAATTTTATTAATGTGATGGTATTAATAAAATCAGTATTTTAACTATTCACTTGAAAATCAAGGGTTTTTGAAAAAACCAAAAAAAAAAATTTAAGTAAATAAGAACATGATAATTCTAAAAAAGTTTTTAATTTTTATTAATTCACATCCTAAATTTTTTAGATTCTATTTTAAATTAAAAATATTGTGAAAAACTATTTTTATCAAAAAAAGACTCTTTTTGAATTATATACTATTCTTATTATTTCTTATAAAATATTAATTAAACTATTTTTAATCAATTATTCATATAAAAAATAGTATTCTTAAAATAAGTAAATTTTTTAAAATTTATTTCATAATTTTATTTGCTACACTAGTTGTGTCGATATTTTAAAGTTAACTTTATTTTCTTTATATATATATATATATTTATATTTATTTTCATAATCCCATTACCAAAGTTTATACAATAAAATTATATGGCTACAATAAAATAATATATATATATTTGTTTCTGTGTTGCATATATAGAAATCCATCAAACATAGTATTTATTTAAGGAAAAAAATATAATGAAATCCCATGTCGTTACAACTCTGATCTCACAATTATATAAAAATATCACAACATCATGGAGGTTTCATGCATATTTAAAAATTAAAATTATTCCTTGATGATTAATGACAATGGTGATTAATTGTATGGTATGGAAACTATATCGAGTGTTTAAACTAGATAATTCTTATGCAATAATAAATAAGCAATCCATGCATCACATGAAAGGATAAACCACTAGGAAATTATACATAAAGTGGATATAGAAATTATTAAATATCTTTGAAAGAAAAATAACATGATAATAAGTAAAAAATTAGCCTTAAAGTGTGATATAAAGAATAGGGGGGAAATATGAAAAGATAAAGGGATATTCTTAAATAACTTTTACAAGAGATATAAAAGAAAATAATTATGGAGAAGGAATTGAAAGAAAGTATTTTCTCTCTCAATAATCAATTAGAAGAGAGAAGATGGGTCTCCATGCAAGATAACATAGAAATAAAAAAAATATCTATTTAATAAAAACAATGAGAATATTAAGGAGTTAGAGGATAGATTAAAATCCACTTAATAATAAAAGAATACTAATATAAATAAAGGAAAGACACTTGTTAAAATTGAAATCAAATATAATAGTCTAGGAAAATCTTGATATAAAGAATCTCATTAAACCATAGATTTGAAATGATTTTTTTTATGGAAGAATAGGGCATACCATGATTGTATATCCAGTATCTCAAGTACATAATTATAGATTTATAATAGCTGAAACAACATCTCAACCAAGGAAAGACAATAAAAGGTATGAATTATTTTGGATGTTTATTTACTAATATAGGTTATTTAGAAAGAAATTAAAACAAAATAACTACATAATTAAATAGTAATTTATACTTTATTATGACCGATAAAGAGAATATTCACCCTTTAGGATGATCTTTTAAGAAAGAAAATAGATTTACTACTTCAAAGGATAAAATTAGAACACAATAAAAAGTGCATCATTAATCAAGGGGTGTGTATACTCAATACCCAACATGGATAGAAAAATAATAAATTATAGAAATAAAATAAGTATTAATAAATTAATTACATGAAAATTAAGTAATGAAATTGAGAGGCATGATTAAGTGGGTTCACTCGCACCACTAAAAAGAAAGAACTCACATCTAGGGTAACAAACCTTTCATGGAAAAAGGAGAATGAAAGAGAAAGTTATAACAATGGTTTTCAAAATAAAGAAATATATACTATTGGTATGTGTCTATATCTTAAAGATGATTCCAATAAAAAAATTTGGTATATTATATAGTCAACGTTCAAGAGGAATTATATATAAGGGGTGTATTTCAAAAGAACGTCATAAAAAATATTTAAAAGGAAACCTATATGAAAGAGGTGGTATAAAAATTCCAACCACACTTCTCATATTGACATGTGTTGAGAAACCCCTCTCCCCTTATACTATATTTTCATATCTGATAAATAAAGTGTTGCATGTTAAAGTGGGGCATAAAATACATGGGGGATATTCAATATGTGTTCATTAAAAGGATAAGCATTGGAAATGTGAGAGTGAAAGATAAAATAAAATCTCATGAATGAAAAAATAAATAATTATATAGAGAAAACTGTGAATCTAGTTTTGTATGACAAAAGTAGAAGATTATTATTTCTAGAAGTGTGTATTAAACTGTCACTTTGAAGAAGTTAAGATAAATCAATTTTTTTGGAATATATTTTTTCATATTGAAACTGTGAAAATTGGAGTCATGAAAATTATTTGGTATCAAGCCTAGTTTGTAGTATAATAAATAGTGGAAGAACTTGAAAAGTGAATCGATGGTAGAATACATAAGTATCAATATTTAATACTTCATATATATTTGTTATGGACAAACTTGATGGTGTCATCAAAGTGATGTTTTTAGGATACCCTAAAGCTTCTTGGATAATGAATGGTTTCAACAATGAGGTATCAAATATTTCATCCCATGCAAAAATCATCTCTAAAAGAGGTGTCTATAGGTTCACACAGTCAGGTGAGTTAGAGTTATAAACATACAGGTTGTTTGTCCTCATTTGAAATAAGTAAAGTGATTTATGAAGATTTAGAGGACATGGATTTCAAGAAGCATCAATTAGTTGGTTTTAAAAAATATATATAAATTGGTCTAAAAGTGGTATGTTTATCACACATGTTATTTAAATTTTATATTAAACTATTTATTGATAAGTTTTTTGAGTTTACAAATAGTTTTAGTTTATCATATTGTATATGGTTTATGAAAAATATTGAGAGTAATATGAACATAATTGATATTCTTAGAACAAAACTAGTGTTTCCTACATTTAGTTCCAACTTAGTAGGCTTAGAGGATTTGTTTATAAATCATTGATAAGTGGTGATCCTTGCACATTGGAAGTTTAAGGGATGAAGAGTTTTAAATAAATAATTAAGGGGTTAATTGTATTCCCTAAATATGGAATTCTTTTAATAATTTTGTAGTGATTGTTTTTATTTTAAAATTTAGTGAAAGGAATTTATTTAATAAGGGGACTGAGAGGGAAAATAAATATTTCAAATATGGTGTTGATATTCTCTAAATTAGGAGACATTGATACTTTTTATTTTACTAGAAATAGAGAGAAATAGGATATGGATTTTATGTGGTAATAAAAAAAATCCAATGAGGGAGAATTTTAAAACCATGGTATTATATATTGGATTTTTTGACAATACATGGTCATAGTAAGTTGGTATTGGATTTCATTTTTGATAAAGAAGTTGTCAACGCATGATCGATTACATGAATTGCATAGTGTTTCATGAATATTACATAATGTATTTATTTCCTTATCCAGAATTTGATTATATAATATGATTCATGGAAAAGTTTTGTTGAATTATTTGAAAAAGGTGTCTTGTTTTTTGGAAAAGAAAATGTATATGGAGATGTTGGAATAATGACACAATTGAGTAACACATAAAAAATCATTCCATGATTTTTAAAGAATTCTTATATGATTTTTAATGGTTCTAAAATAATATTTCTGATTGAAATTTATTCACTGTTCAAGGAGCTCAATAATAGTTTTTATGGAAATATTCCTGAATGATATTTGGATATGTTGATGGAAATAATTCATCTATTTTATTCATAGATTTTATATGAGAAAGAAGGATTTTTTGTCAAGTTGTCTCTATTAACATGAATTTTTGAGTTTTAGTGGTTCAATATGATTGAAAGAGGTTTTTTAATGAATTTAAAATCATCCTGGTAGAATATATTATAGAAAATTAGTACTGAAATTTTTTGAAGGCATGGGTGAACATAAACTTAATCCCCAAAGAATGTAGAGTATATCCTCAACCAACTATAATATTTTTAAATGGATTGGGAGAATGTAGATTATATCCCCTGGTGAATGTAGACTACATTTTTTAATATATATTACATCCCATGGATAATATACAATATATATAGAGAACGTAGAGTAAATACCCTAATGAACATAGAGTACATCTAGAGAACAAAGAGTACATCCCCTGGCAAATTTAGTGTACACAATACTTTTTGAAATTTGAAAATTCAAAGAAAACATAGGGAAAACAAAGGCAAGAACTTAGAGAAATGGTTACTTTGAATTTTTTTTGAAATTTCTTTAAAACATACTATGATAGGTGTTTTTCCTTGAATTTGATCTAAATTTTATAGAATTTCAAGATTCACAGGCACATTACTAGTCTACATTAAATAGAGTGTTTAATGTAGAAATATATATACCATGTCATTCATAAGTTTCAATGAGGAAATGATTCTTTAATATTCGATTATTAAAATGAAAATATAACCCCATGATATTCAGAGCATCAATATTTGAAGAATAACTCTACAATATGGAAAGATATTCTGGAAGTTTTTAAAAAGGATTATTAGTAAATACATCATGAGTTTGACTACATTAAATTCTAGAGAATGGGGATATGAAGATGGAAACCAGTTTCAAATTTAAGGCTGAAAATCATGGGGTACTCTTGAATATATAATCTTAGGGTTCCACACTACTAAAAAATAGGCCTTTAACAATTCTATAACATGCCCTTATCAGTGCTATAAAAGCACCTACTACCACAGTTCTATTAAAAGGTCATGTCTTTTATCAGTGCTAGAAAATTACCGATAAAGGGGTAATTTATCAGTGAAAAAATGCTCAGATAAATTACAAATTTATTAGTACTTTTAGAAGAGATGATAAAGGAATGCTTTATTAGTGTATTTATTTAGCGTTGATAGAGGGATTCTTTATCAACATTTTTAAAAGTGATTATAAAGGGATTTTTTATCAGTGATACTAAATGCGCTGATAAAGGGACTATTTATCAATTCATTTAAAAGAGATAAAAAGGCATGATTTATCAGAACTTTTGAAAGAGCTAATAAATTTATCCTTTATTAGTGAATTTATTAGCACATATAAAGGGTAATACTTCATTATGATGCTACAACACACTACATCACCATAAACAGGGAATAAAGTGTGCTGTAACAATACACTGCATCACCAAAAACAACAAAAAAATTATAAAAATTAGATACAATAGATTTTAAATGAAATAAAATTTCCAACACAAATAAAAGAAAAAACACTATGATAGAGTATTTCAGTTATTAGTTTACTAAAATTAAAGTCAATTTTCAACAAAAAGGTGCACTTGGTGTCATACCAGTCACATGTGAGTCAGATTGAGGTGCGGATAATTCCTACATATCAAAAATGAATTATGGATCACTTTTGTAAATTAATAAAACAATATGAAGGTGTTTTATTATTTTTGAGTATATCAATTGTTTTTTATTAAAATTAATGTCAATTTTGAATAAAAAGACACACTAGGAGTCATATCGGTTACACCGTGTGTTAGATTAAGGTGAGGTAGATTCCTAAATGTACCAAATTCCTTATGGATCATTATACTAAATTATTAAAACAATCTAAATGTGTTTCCTTGGTTTTGGGTATGCCACTTGTGTTTTTCACTAAAATGTCATATTAAACTGTAAACAGGAACTTTGAGTCATCCCAGGAACAACTTGTATTGGATTTAGGCGATACTGATTCGTACATGTCACATATGACTTATAGATCACTTTCATAAAGTACCAAAACAATTTGAATGTGTTTTCTTGATTTTGAGTATGAAAGTTGTTTTTTCACAAAAAATAATGTGAAATTTGAATAAAACGATGCACGTGAGTCATACTGTTCACACCATGCATCAAATTTAGGTTCGGTTGATTTCTACACATCTCAAATAACTTATGGATCCTCTTACGAAAGTATCAAAACTATTTGAATGTGTTTCCTTAATATTGAGTATTCCATTTTTGTTTTTTTACTAAAATTTCATTTAAAATTAGAAACATGCACTTTGAATCTTACAGGTTGCATAGTCTGTTATTTTATGATAATATTGATTTCTATACATCAAAAATGAATTATAAATCATTTACCTAAATTATCAACACAATCTGATCATGTTTTCTTGGTTTTTATTGTGTGCCACTTTTTTGTAATAAAATGATAATTTTAAAATGTTAATGCGCACATTGAGACATACATGACACATCATGTATCATAATGAGGTGTGTATAATTAATACACATCAAAAAATGAATTATGTATCATTTTCCTAAAGTCCCAAAATAATTATAATTATTTTTGCTCGGTTTTGAGTATGTTAGTTATTTTTTCACTAAAATTTATTCCAATTTTGAATAAAAAGATGCACTTGGAATCATACTAGTCACACTGTGCATTGTATTGAGGTGACACTAATTACAACACATATCAAATGAATTATAGATCATTTTCCTAAATTATTGAAACATTATGAATGTGTTTCATCATTTTTGAGTATGCCACTTGTGTTTTTACTAAAATGTTATTTTAAACCGGAAATAGTCGCTTTGAGTCATACAGGTTGAATCGTGTGTGGGTTTGACAAGAGACTGATTCCTACACATAAAAAATGAATTGTGATTCATTTTACTAAATTATCAATAAAATATAATTACATTTTATTGATTTTCAGTGAGCAACACATGTTTGTTTTAAAATGTTAATTTTAAAGTGATAATGGGAACTTTCAGTCATACTGGGTCCATCGTGTATCAGATTGAGGTGCGGCTGATTCCTACATGTAAAAAATTACTTATGGATCACTATACCAAAGTACCAAAACATTTCAAAAGTTTTTTCTATGTTATAATTATGTTAGTTTTTTTTCACTAAAATTTATGTCAAATTTGAATAAAAAGACACACTTGCAGTCATACCGGTCACACATTGCATAATATTCAGGTGAGACTAATTATTACACATCTAAAATGACTTTTGGAATGTTTTAATGATGTATCAAAACAAAATGAATGTGTTTCCTCAGTTTTGAGCACACCGTTAGTGTTTTTTACTAAAACATCATTTTAAACTAGAAACATGCACTTTGAGTCATACAGGTTGCATCATATGAGGGTTTGATATGAGAATAATTCCTACACATAAAAAAAGAATTATGAATCATTTTCTATCATTATCAAGAAAATACATGTGTGTTTTATCTATTTTTAGTGAGTTGACCTTTTTGCATTAAAATATCAATTTTAAACTGATAATGGGAATTTTGAGTCATACTGGGCACATCATGTATCGAATTTATGTGAGGCTAATTCATACACATAAAAATGACATATAGATCATTTTTATAAATTAAAAAAATAATTATAATGTGTTTTCTTAGTGTTTTGGGTATGTCAGTTGTTTTTTTCCACTAAAATTAATGTCAATTTTGAAGAAAAAGACACACATTGAGTCATACCGGATGCACCGTACATCAGATTGAGATGACTCTAATTCCTACATGTATCAAAATGACTTATGGATCATTTTACTAATGTATAAAAACAATATAAATGAATTTGCTCCTTTTTTAGTATTCCATTTCTATTTTTTACAAAAATGTCATTTTAAACTAGAAACACACCCTTTGAGTCTTACAGGTTGCATCATGTATGGGTTTGACATGAGACTGATTACTACACATCTCAAATTAATTATGAATTATTTTACTAAAATATTAAGAAAATATTAGCACATTTTCTATGTTTTCATTAAGTGACACTTTTTGTATTAAAATTTAAATTTTAAACTGATAACAGGCACTTTAACCTTAGCCCTTCTCGATGACCATAATATATAACTGTTAGTTTTCCTAAAATAGTTATCTCATACACATTTTGAATTCATTGGTTTATTACACACATATTTATTCAAATATTTAATTTGGATTATATACCTTTTTTATGACTGGAAGTTGTACATATGTTGCTTCAATAACACTAGTGGAGAAATTGAAGCTTCCAACACATAATGATATTACAGTTATATTACTACCCCGTATAAATTAACATAAACAAGTGGTGAAAACCCATATTTAAATAAGAAACCTAAAACACTTTCACAATGGATCTTATCTTAAGTAAAAAGTGTTGTGTGCACTTTTCAACAACTGTTCTCAAACACAATCTTGGTATGATACTCATTCTACTTCATTGACCAACAATTTTATTAATTTTAAGAAAATACTTCATCTCCTCTTATGAATCAGTCTCCAACTCAGTCTATGAATCTTTGTTCTTATACACATAGGGCTCCAACTCTGACTATGCCTCCTCCTCTGCCTTTACCTCTACCACTGACATTTCCCGACAATTGTTTTTCAGGTCATCGCTTCTAAACAAATTGATTTCTTCCATTTTACTTATCCTTGAGAAAGTGATAAAAAATAATATAGAAGAATTTTTACACTAATTCTTCACACCCCAAATATATTTTTAATGTCATAAATTTTACTAGATCACAAACATAGCAGGAAATCACCTAAATTTTTTTCGGCATACATTATGGAAAAAATTATGATGCCCACTCACCTCTAAATAAATCTATTTGGTTGTTAGAAATATTGATAGTACAAAGAAAATATAGACAAAAAATGATTATGAAATATATTTAATGAAATTATAATTACCTTTTGAAATTTCCTATTAGGGGATGTTTGTCTTTTCATGCTTTATAGTCTCTCTCATAAATTTTCAAACATAATATCCATAATTGATGTCATTACCTTGTTTCAGACACTATATAAACATTGAAACAAATAAGTAAATTGTTTTGAAATGTTCTTATAGTTAAATATTTCTATATATATCATAATTTGTTTCCATTTTTTGTAATTCTTATGCTTTATCCCTTCAAACACCTACTTCATGCCATTATGTAGCCTATATTTAGAGACCTCCCTATCATAATAAAATCCTTGTTAAAACATATATTGAAGCATATAATTCAAATTTTATCTATAAAATATTGATTTCAGTGTATTACATATTCATAATACGCATCATGTGTGGTCGGTTGGTTGGATTTCCATGCATTGGATCCAAAAAATAAATATTCTGGGTGTCCAGATTAATTACTATCAACATCCAATGCTCCCTAAAAAAACAAAATCATTTAATTAATGAAAAACTAAAAAATATATTTTATGTGATTAGATTTTAGAGTTATAATTTTTCAAAGTAGGAATAAAAAAGATTCTATCATATAATATTTTTTGATTAAAAACTTCGAGTAAGTCATCTTTTTTCTCTTTAATTTATTCATTATCCAAAGTAAGATCTACTGTATAAATGATACAGGGATTAATGAATCCAAATCTTGCTTATAATGATATTACCTTTATATATTAGTAATATAAACGTCTGTAGAAAATATGATTAGTTATTAACTTTAATAAAAATATCAGCTCACTATTTGGGTAGACATATTATAAAAAATGTACCTTATGTATGTATTCACAACTAATATGCCTAGCCATTTATACTTGAGAATCTCATTTATAGTCTCAAGACCAATTCTGTATGTCAAGAAATTTCTATATATTTCTTTTTCATATTCAATTTAATTCATAAATTTATCTTTAAATGTGGTCTCT
Source organism: Viscum album (assembly GCA_963277665.1). NCBI lineage: Eukaryota > Viridiplantae > Streptophyta > Magnoliopsida > Santalales > Viscaceae > Viscum > Viscum album. Next base: position 1,313,756,284 of record OY728137.1, read on the forward strand.
GAATGAATTTGTAATGATAATAAATGTTTCTCTAGAATTGGAGGGGATAAGCTACTCTCATAGGGCAATTTCTTTTCCAATTCAATTAACTGGATTTTCTTGATCCGAAATTCTGTTTCCCCATCTCTTTATCCATCTATAATATCATACCACACTTCATACCTTTTATCATCAACCATTAAAGTTTTTTCATATGAAAAAATTTGTTGAAGACATACCTAATGTATCTTTATAATATTAGACGAACATGCTGTGAAAGCTCCAATAGCATCATTGACTATTCAAATATATAGACTATCAAGTGGAATATGAAATTTAGTAGTCAACTCATGATATTATTGAATCCCCACTCTCATGTGATATTTTGGGAGGAATTGTTGGTGTATCTTGTCTCTTGAGATATTATATACTATACCCATCACAACACAATGGTGCATGGGTGTTGATAAATACAAATCACATACAGTTTTACCCTATAGAATTTTAGTAATATAAAGTTATCATAAGTTTTTTTATTCACCTTTAGGATAAATAGTAATGAAATGATTTATTACCATGGGTAAGGTATGATGTTTGGGGGAATTAATAGCCTCAAACATAGTGGGGTAATTTGGTTCATGTTCAAATCTTTGATCCACCGCCAGTTTGATTTGATCCTTTCTCATACATTGGTATGCCAAACCATACTGAATAATAATTTTTTGTAGTGAGTCTATTTGTGTCTTTAATATTATATCCATATTATATGTATCTTCATGTGGGTTTATCTTCTTGAAATATGTTTTAGGAGAGACTCAAAAACCTAATCCTCTAACATGAACATATTGTTCAGGCTGCTTCAAAGCTACTAAAAGAATTTTTTCTTCTGGTAGGGTCATTGTTGATTCTTATGTCTAAACCATATAGAAAAAATATGAACATAAGTAGATATTTGTATATAATATTTTTATAAATCATAATTAATTACAACTATTTCATAATTAAACGTGTTTCCCATACTATTTTTGTGTTTTCATCTACTAAATTACCCTCTTTATTTACATGATCCTCCTTACATAGCACATGACGTGGGATGGAAGTGGATTTATAATTTGATTCAACAATTTTCATATAAACAAAGGAACATATTTTTTCATATCACAGAATTAAAATTTTATTGTTTATTTAAAATACAAACCAATTTCTTCTCTAATGAAGTGTACCCCATTCTTGCTTAGAGATAGGGGTACATTAGTTTTGATGAACATTATTTATTTTCAGTTCTGGTTTTCTATTTCATAAATTAACAAATTTGAATCAATTTGGATAAAGTAAATAATGTAAAATAAAATATTATCAACTGAAATTCACCTTAAATGATCTCTCATTATAACGATTGATGAAATAATTCCATGTTTCATTCTTTATAATGTGTTCACAATGAATTAGTGGGTGGGGATTTACATTCCCCTCAATATCCCTAAGATGTAACTTCGTAAGAACAATCGGGAATCCTCTATGGGCTTTTAAAATGGATATTAAGACAAATTTATTACGAAAATCTTATAAAATTAATGAACTCTGTAATGAATAATGAAAATTAAATCAACATTTCATTATATAATTTTTTAGTAAAATAGAGAACGTATATCATAAGTTTGCGGTTATATCTTTACAAATGATTTACTTCATTACGGGTTGGACATGACATCATGATTCAATATCAATCATCACATTCATCCTCATTGTGACCCCAAGATAACTAATGAATTTTAACTTGTTGGGGTTAATAGGATGGACATGTTGATTCCAACTAAAAACAAATTTTATACCCTTAATTATTGCATTTACAATTTGATTCAACACTGTGATGTTGTGTCATTATTTTATTCATCAGCATGTTGTTGATCCCCTAATAATTATGCATTTTCATCATCAACAGTATCTTCTCCTTGGGATTGGTAACATCATCAAATTCAGAATACATTATCTGCATGAATAGTCAAATATTTAATTTGTCTTGAATAACAACAATACAATACACTTCATGCATAAAATTCCACATTTTCATGCATCTTGAATGAAAATTTTTACTCTCTTGAATAGAGATATAATACTTCAATACACCGGTATAACTAAACTTCACTACCTTTATTTGATCCATCCTTAGATGCTTGATTATCTTCTATCTATTGATGATGGATTGGACTCCCTCTTTCAACCTAGACTTCCTTCCATCATTGTAGTTTCAAATTTCTTTTATGACATACCTCCTGAATAGTTATTATTTTCTTTTGTTGCATAATACCCCCCCCCCATTTTTGTGGAAATCAACCTATGTTTCTTGAACTATTATAACCAAAATTCATCCTATACCATGTACTAGTGATCATTTTGGATGACTAATACTCAAATTAGTTCCCAAAACATACAATATATAGGGGATGAGTCTCAAGAAACAAAATTCAATAATAACTATTTGGGAGATTAAAGGTCCCCAACACTACCATTAGAACATCAAATCATTCCCACTAATATGAACTGACTCTAACCTATGTTACTTGTCTTTTTACCTCACATAAACCTCAGATATAAGATATTTATATCCCCTGAGGATCAAAAATAACCTAAATTCAATTTTAATTACGAATTATAACATATTACATTTCAAAAATAAAGGAATTAACATTAAAATCCACATGACTTCCACTCGCAGTCATTTACTTCCATTAGAAAACATTTATTATTTTCCACTTCCTCTGAAATGTTTCATTTTTTGTATGGAATTATAGGAGATAAAAAATTCTGTTGGTATTAGTGTTAGGTGGATGGGATATCCTAACAACTATCTATTTCTCCAGGATTCCAAGAGAAAGTATCCTGAAGATAAAGCTGAAAGTAGGGTCGAGGATATTTTCTCATTGAGGGAGGAATAGCTTTGAGAGTCAGATTAGAACCCTTTTAAATTTATCAAGGTTGAATGGGAAGATAATCAAAAGGTACATTTGGAGTGTTTTTTTACCAAAAAATGCGCAACATGAGTATTTTCAGGAGGTCACCCATCATAGTAGTATTCTCATCCATGTATGCCTAACTACAGAGTTCTAATAGGATCCAATATTAATGCACCCAAATAAAAATTATTTTTTGATGAATTGTTCTAAAAAGTAATAGAGTGAGTCATATATGAAAATGAATATCAAGAAACCAAACAAATTTATTCATTATGTTTTGATTAATTTTTAGGTTTCATTTTTTGTTATCAGGAAGTAGTAAATGAGGAGGATGAAAGGATGAAAGAGTAGAGGAATGAGTTTCAAGATGCAGTATTCAAATTCTTGGTAGGAAATTTGAAAATGATTAATGAATACAATACAAATTGGAGGTATGTCATCAAGGAACTTTGGAACCACAATGATGGTATTAAGGCTAGTTTGAAAGATGGAGTCAAATCCATCATCAAGAAAGTTATTTATGTTACTTACAACTATTATTTGTCGTATGATTCTTTCAATTATTATACATTAAGAATATTTTCATAAAATAAAAATGTGACACATCGTTTTCATGTGGATAAAGGGTATGGAAAATCATCAGAGAAAACCTTCATAGTCACTATACTTAACAAATTTATGTGCATCTTAGTGCACATATAGCTGATGTTTCCTTGGGTTGAAAATTGCAGGGATTTATTATTTATTAGAAGGGATAGAGTATCAAATGATAGATAGTTGATACTTGTGTAGTTTTTCTAATAAATCGTAGGTTTCTTATTCATATTGGGTTTTATTTTTACCTAGGATTTATAAAATTGTTATTGTTTTTATGCATGAAGGCATTTTTATTCTGGGATTGTATTATGTACTATTTTACATTGATTCACATGTCATGTGAGTTGGTTTCTTAAACCATTTATCATGAATCATGTTGAACACTATATATTTATTATCATTCCTTTTGAAGTTGGTTAATGGTTACAAGGGTTGAGTAACATTTTGATTTAGCTCAGGTCATGTTATGAATAGTTGGAAAATATTGTGATGTTACTGTTTTATAAAAGAGAATTTTATTTATAATACAACACACACACACTGTAACACCCCAGGTAAATAACGAATATGAAATTTTTATATTTATCCCTATTTTTGAAAAAAAAAATATTAATATTACTTTAAAGGGAACGATATGCTCGATGGCGTACCCAATACGCGACAACGAGTTCCTTTGAAATCTTACATCGCACTCTAATAATAAAATAATATTATTTTAAATAGTAGTTAATCTCTAGCCATTTTAATGGCAGAAAATAAAAGAACTAACTAAAAAATGATTATGTATGTTTGTCAAATATTTTTACTTTTTACAATAAATGTTAGAGGATTAAAAATGCGAATGAATCCAATTTTAAGCATAAACATTCTAATATTCTTTAAAAAGTCGATTAATCGCCTTTTGATGGAGATCTTCTTTTAAATCCACTTTTGGACAATTTTATGTGTCATATTTTAAAAAATAAAATTATTCTTTAGAATCGAGACATCAAAATTTACTTTGGGTAAATTTTTGGTATTTTTCCGATAAAGTTCATTTTTTAATGAATAGTGAAAAATGTTGTATTTTAATTCAAAACATATTTTTAATCTAATTTATTTATATGATTAGATTATATTTTTAATTGGTTTTAAAGTTCAATTAGAATATATTTTCACCATTTAATCCAATAATGGTCGTTGGAATTAATTTCATCTTGAAATTCGACTTAAACTAGTGTCAATATTTTGATACCTATTGTTTCATAAAAACACGCTATTTACTCTGACAATGAGAATTAATTATTAAATTAATTAATGCAACTTATATGTTTTGAATTTTGTAAAATAGTCTTCATTTTTGAATTCTGAATATCAAATATAGCTTAGGGTGAAGTTTTGGTATTTTTCTGAAAAACTTCAATTTTTGATGAATAGTGAAACCACTAAGTGGTACTTATAAAAACTGATTTTCCGTTTAAATGAAAATTTACCACCTCTGTGTTTTGAATTTCAAAAATCAGACATACATGGTTTTCATTAATAAGTAAAATGTCGTTCAATGGAATTAAAATAATTTTTTGGTAAATAGTAACTTTTAAGTTTTTAATCGCGACTAGAGGTAATTAGTGTAATTTAAGGTAAAAAAATGTTTTAATAATTTGAAATGACCTAGAAACATGTCCTACCCTAATTGTATGTGTCATGGGCGACCCAGAAAATCCATGGGTCAATTTGGGGACCCCATGGAGCCACTTTGGTTGGAAAATGACATAAATATCTTTTTATTTAAAGTTAAAATAAAAATGTCACAAGCATGAGATGTTTCACTAAAGCAATTTTTAAATGGGATTATACAAGTCATATTTTTTACTATAAATATTCATTAGAAAGATAAAAATATTTCATACATCATGATATTTTTTTATAATTTTTAGACATTAAATAAATTAAATTATTTATGACATCATGATGATGCAGCGATTACCTCATTAATAAAGGATTTAAATAAAATGAAAAGATAATGTTAAAACTATAACATAAACTTGTCAAAAACCTATTGGATGAGTATATTTCGAACCCTTACCACCTTATCCTCGAAATACATCAATGTGGGACCTTTGAAATCCGAAAATCATTTGAAAATAAAGTAACATTTTGTAACTTTACAAGAGTGCCCCTCCTCTCCTCTTATAAAAGGCCCCAACCTCTACCACCTTACCCACACCTCTCAAGCCTTTGTCTCGGCCAACCACTGCTCATTTTGCCTCTCCACATAACTATCTTACTCTTAGAAGCCTCACGTTGGGCAGAAGTCTTCCCAAGGAAGCCTTTGAGATCAAATCAAAAAGAGTTACTCGATTTTAAGGTAATGTCTTCACTTGTGTTCTTTTGTTTTATTTTGCTTCTCCAACACCCTAAACTCTTTTTATTCATTTCTTTTGTAACAACTCCAGTATATTCAATATACTGAGATATTGTTATAATAATCATTCGAGCTACACCTATACACACCTACATCAAATGGTTAAAGAACATACTGTTTCTGTGGATGACGAATTTCTGCCTCACGGAACGATGATTGTTCAACACTCATATAACACCTTAAAAGGTTGCCATTAAGATGACACTATACTTATATATGATATATAATATGTTTATGTTTTACTTAAGCTTCTGTATTTTTCTTTTGTGGCATACCTTTACGGTTTCCATTGTGGGTAAACACGATAATTTCATTTTAGGAAGTGCATACTACCGCCCCCTCAAAGTGATTTGATTCGTTAATGCCATATGTGGGATGTATAAAGGATGGATTTAAAGTTGTTATATATGATCTATGTTACATATAAATGATTAATATAATTATGGAATTATAATATACATACCTCTCATTTAGTTTTAATTCCATTAATATGACAGTGAAATGAAAGTAGCGTTCATGCGTACGTACAGCTTACCGTCTCCATGAACGATGAATTTCATTTCTTACCTCTAAATGATTATGTAATATTATAAATACATGTATATTCTGGATATATATGATATATATGATATCCAAATCATGAATATCATTCTGTATATAATGAACCTTTGACCACACGAACAACATGTAATTGTAAGAAGTCCACTTTCGACTTAAGAACCAAATATCGACAAAACAAACATTATTAACTTAAATGATTACATAATGTTTATAACATGGAAATAAGTGATATAAATGGAATAATGAACTTGAAAAAGGTTCTTAATCAAGTATAAATTAACTCAAGTTTATTATTCAGGATGTTAAATAACGATCGAGTCAAGTCGGACCCGAGGTAAGGGATCATACTCCTCTCTTTCTGTTTAAGTAAACTCTTTTATGTCATTCCTTTTAAGCTCATATTTCTTATTATTGGGATGTTCTTCTATATTACTCCTACTGTAAGTTTTATGTTCATATTATGAGAGACCTTATTTTCTCTCATCAATCCATTTTTGAAGTTTTGAGTGGTGCCGTTAAGCTGCCGAATTTTTGTAAGAGATCTAACCTCTTTCTTTCTTTTTAAGTACTCTCCTTTATGTCACTTCTTTTAAGCTCCTATTTGATATGATGGGGGATGTTATTTTATATTACTCTTTCTGTAAATTTTATTGTAATATGATGAGAGACCCTATTTTATCTCATCAATCCATTTTTGGATGTTTTAAGTGGTGTCGTTAGGCTGCCGAGTTTTCGTAAGGGATTTTTCATCTCACTTTTAGTCCCGTGAGATTTATGCTACATTTTCCACCATTTCATTTGAGTGGTGTATGTAATTCCCATTATTATACTCTTTGTGTAATATAATTTCATTTATGGGTATTTACATATTCATTGTATGCCCCTTCTTCAATGGGGTGTATGTTTCGAAAGTTACCCAAGTCTGTAAGGGAACCTTTCACCCTCCTCTTTTAAAAGACTTCTTTTGTTATGTCTTTTAATTCCCATAATATTATGTTGGGATATGTTCTTATATATCCTTATTGATATAAATTCTATTTCCAAGTGATGATATACCCTTTTTATCTCTCATAAACTCTTTTACTGAATTTTGAAGTGATGTCGTTAGGCTGTCGAATTTTACCAAGGTAACTTTTTAACCCAATTTCGATTTCTTTGGGTTCAACATGTAGTTATTGAATATGTCATCCTTTGAATATGTGTGAATTACCTTTTATTGTTTTACACTTAATATCAACTTATATTGGGTGTATTTATATTTTTCACACATAATTTTGAGATTGATTTATCCTTAATTTAATGATACCTTCTTTATAAGGGATTTCATCACATTTTACATTTCTATTGAGACTTCATTATTGTTATGCACCAATTCACTCTAATATGGTGTATATACTATCCTTTGGAATATTATATCATGAATCCATTTATTCTCATGATATTATAAAGTTCTGAATAAATGTTATTCCTCAATTATTGTATTCAAGTGTCTCTAATTTTGTTAAAAACCCTTTAACCAAAATATCGCTTTAAATTTTTTAATGATTTGTTCTTATTAATATCCATGTTTTCAAAATGGTTTTAAGGATTTATTTATATGTAGATTAATGGTTTAAAATTTTAAAAAGCTTCAAGGTGGTATGGGACACTTTGATTCAAAAATTTCTTTATTAAATGTTTTAAATGGTTTTGGAAATGGTTTCTTTTTGAATGGATTCATTATTTCAATATCCTAAAATATTATATTGTGATTAAAATGTGGAAATTTTATGTTTCCTTTATGCATGTTTTATGTGATACGTTTATGTTATGTTTCTTGGGCATTGTTATGAAAATGGGTGGTTCCATGATAAACTAAGGGCGGGTGAGCCCGATATAGCTCTTCAAGGCATTAGGTAACGCGAAGGGGTTAAACGTTGAGGTTTCTCCGAAAAGATTTAGGGAATATACTGTGATGGGTATTCCAAACGTAACCAAGAGGGTTACTCCCTACATGAGAATGTTATGAATGCCTCAAGTTACCTTTATGTCTTATGATTTCTATGATTTATTCATGATTTTATGAGGTAAGTTAAAGTGCATATGTTTTAATGGGTAAAGTATGATTTCATTCTTATGTATATATGTACTCATGTTTCCTTTCCATACTTTTTATAACCCTTACTGAGCTTTTTATACTCATCCCAAGTTTTTGAAATGTTTTTCACAGGTCAAGGGAATGGTACATGATATGATGATAGTGTCAAGGAAGTGTCAAGAAAGAATCCATGTTTTATTTTAAATATGTTTCCGTTGATGGGAAAAATGAATACTATCTTTTATGTAACCACTTTGTTTAAATGTGGAATGTAATGCAAGTTTTATGATCTAATTCTCTAAAACTCTAAACCTGAAAAGATCATCAATGTGTAATCTTGTAATAACTCAAGATTAAGTAAGTTTTAAGGCTGGGGCTTTATAGTTGGTATCAAAGGTCGGTTTAGATAACTTTAGAGGTTAGGGTATTCTCTAAGCACAAGTGACATTTCCATAATGGTTAGGATTTCAGAAAGAGTCCTAGTTTTAGATAAAATTAATGAGTAAGTATATCTTAGTGTTTACCTTACTCATTAGTACATGATGGTTTTGTTGATATACTCACACTGACATTTCTGTTTTTATTGAATGGATGGATCTAGCAGGCACCAAAGAGACAACAGGTTTGAAGGAAACTGTGGTGGTTCTCTGATTAAGATACTAGATAAAATGGGGTATTCAATGAGGAAACTCATGGTTGTTCTAAACCAACTATCAAGGAGTCATGATCAACCACTTGAACCACAGTATGATCTGTAATGCATCATATATGAGATGACCAATCGATGTGGAATTTTAGGTAATAAGTATAAAGGTAACCATTAGAGTTTATATGATCCTTACTTTTGATGTAATTATGGGTTATTATATGTTATGATGGAAAATGAAAGGCAAGAGATAAACTTGAGGTTAAAATATGTTATGATCATTTTGGAAGATTTTATCTCGTTTTGGGGAATGTTTTAAGAATTATATAGTTTTGGAAAAAGGACAACACGCAGACCGTGTGACAACCCGTCACGTCGGACAAAGCTGCAGGAATCGAACCCACAACCAAAGTGCGAGTGGTATATATCGCCTACCACTGGACTACGTGAAGTCTCTGGTTAGTTTGACTAATTCTTTTTAGTTAGATGATTTTAGGAATCAAGATTAAGTTTATTTTGGGTTATCTATGGAAATGATTAACCTATCATCGAGGATATGTTATTAGGTTAATTTCTTTTCAATATGAGAATTTAAGAGCAACTGATGTTATTTGGAGATAAAAGTTAATTTGTACCTTCGAAGACTATGTGACTAAGTCCTTCAAATATTTGGGTTTCAATATTAGTTTGGTTTACTTTGAAGAATTTTATGGACAAATTTTTGATCAAATGGTCCTCGTTGAACTTTGGGTTTTGTTGGACAAATTTTGGAGATTAAGAATAGATTTTCATTTTATAAAGGGTTATCCTTTTCTGGATTATCTGATCTTTTACTAACCATTTTGGTTTTAGTTTTGGTTAAAGTCTAAAGACATGGGAAATATATAGTTCTCTTTTGTGGATTAGGTGATTCTCTAGAAGTTGATTATAGTGAACAAGTCTTCTTAAATACTCGTCTTTTGGAGAAAATATGAGTTTGTGTAAGAAATCTAATAAAAGTTGAAAGTCCACATGATAAGTAATTATGTTTCCTTATGAATAAATTCCTCAATAAAAATTAACTTAAAACAAAAATGTTGTCTATTAACTTTTCCTACTGGGGAATCTAATACCGTTTAACCCATCACAAGTTTATGATTTTCTTATGGTTAACTTTCTCCTAGACATGTTTACTATCACTCTCCATCAGAACATGACCCTTTGTTTTTTCCTCCATGACCATATTTTCATACATGTAATCCTATTATGGGTTATCTTGGGTGACCATTGTACTTCCCTTTCTTTCTTTTAAAGTGATAGTTTAATTTACTCCTTTTTCGATGTGGGACTTTCAATGGAGTTTTCAAGCCAAATTTTCAAATTGCGAGGACGCAATTCCCAAAAGGGGGGAAGGATGTAACACCCCAAGTAAATAAGGAATATGAAATTTTTATATTTATCCCTATTTGTGAAAAAAAATATTAATATTACTTTAAAGGTAACGCTATGCTCGATTGCGTACCCAATACGCGACAACGAGTTCCTTTGAAATCTTACGTTGCACTCTAATAATAAAATAATATTATTTTAAATGGTAGTTAATGCCTAACCATTGTAATGGCAGGAATGAATGGAACTAACTAAAAAATGATTATGTGTGTTTGTCAAATATTTTTACTTTTTACAATAAATGTTAGAGGATTAAAAATGCGAATGAATCCAATTTTAAGCATAAACATTCTAATATTCTTTAAAAGGTCGATTAACCACCTTTTGATGGTGATCCTATTTTAAATCCACTTTTTGACAATTTTATGTGTCATATTTTAAAAAATAAAATTCTTCTTTAGAAGAGGGACATCAAAATTTACTTTGCGTAATTTTTTGGTATTTTTCTGATAAAGTTCATTTTGTAATGAATAGTGAAAATAGTTGTACTTTAATTCAAAACATCTTTTTAATCTAATTTATTTATATTATTAGATTATATTTTGAATTGGTTTTAAAGTTAAATTATAATATATTTTTACCATTTAATCCAATAATGGTCGTTGGAATTAATTTCATCTTGAAATTTGACTTAAACTAGTGTCAATCTTTTGATACTTATTGTTTCATAAAAACACGCTATTTACTCTAATAGCGAGAATTAATTATTAAATTAATTAATGCAACTTATATGTTTTGAATTTTTTAAAATATAATTCATTTTTGAATTCGGAATATCAAATATAGCTTAGGGTGAAGTTTTGGTATTTTTCTGAAAAACATCAATTTTTGATGAATAGTGAAACCACTAAGTGGTACTTATAAAAACTGATTTTCTGTTTAAATGAAATTTTACCACCTCTATATTTTGAATTTCAAAAATCTGACATACATGGTTTTCATTAAGAAGTAAAATGTGGTGCAATGGAATTAAAATAATTTTTTGGTGAAAAGTAACTTTTAAGTTTTTAATCGCGATTAGAGGTAATTAGTGTAATTTAAGGTAAAAATAATGTTTAAATAATGTGAAATGAACTAGACACGTGTCTTACCCTCATTGGTTGTGTCATGGCCGACCAATACAATCCATGGGTCAACTTGGGGACCCCACGGAGCCACTTTGGTTGGAAAATGACATAAATAACTTTTTATTTAAAGTTAAAATAAAAATGTCACAAGCATGAGATATTTCACTAAAACAATTTTTAAATGGGGTTATAAAAGTCATAGTTTTTACTATAAATATTAATTAGAAAAATAAACATATTTCCTACATCATGATATTTTTTTATAATTTTTAGACATTAAATAAATTAAATTATTTATGACATCATGATGATGCAGCGATTACCTCATTAATAAAGGATTTAAATAAAACGAAAATATAATGTTAAAACTATAACATATACTTGTAAAAAACCTATTGGATGAGTATATTTAGAACCCTTACCACCTTAACCTATAAATACATCAATGTGGGACCTTTAAAATCTGAAACGCATTTGAAAATAAAGTAACATTTTGTAACTTTACAGGAGTGCCCCTCCTCTCCTCTTATAAAAGGCCCCCACCTCTACCACATTACCCACACCTCTAAAGCCTTTTTCTCGGACAAAACCTGCTCATTTTGCCTCTCCACGTCCCTCTCTTACTCCTAGAAGCCTCACATTGGGCAGAAGTATTGCCAAGGAAGCCTTTGAGCTCAAATCAAAAATAGTTACTTGATTTTTAGGTAATGTCTTCACTTGTGTTCTTTTGTTTTATTTTGCTTCTCCAACCCCCTAAACTCTTTTTATTCATTTATTTTGTAACAACTACAGTATCTTCAATATACTAGGATTTTTTTATCAGAAGCATTCGAGCTACAATTACACACACCTACATCAAATGGTAAAAAAACATACTGTTTCTGTGGATGGCAAATTTCTGCCTCACGAAACGATGATTGTTCAACACTCATATAACACCTTAAAAGGTGGTCATTAAGATGTCACTATACTTATATATGATATATAATATGTTTATGTTTTACTTAATCTTCTGTATTTTTCTTTTTTGGCATACCTTTATGGTTTCCATTGTGGGTAAACACGATAATTTCATTTTAGGAAGTGCAGACTACAACCCCCTCAAAGTGATTTGATTCGTTAATGCCATATGTGGGATGTATAAAGGATGGATTTAAAGTTATTATATATGATTTATGTTACATATAAATGATGAATATAATTCTGGAATTAAAATATACATACCTCTCATTTAGTTTTAATTCCATTAATATGACATAGAAATGAAAGTAGCGTTCATGCGTACGTACGGCTTACCGTCTCCATGAACGGTGCATTTCATTTCTTACCTCTAAATGATTATGTAATATTATAAATACATGAATATTCTGGATATATATGATATATATGATATCCAAATCATTAATATCATTCTGGATATAATGAAACTTTGACCACACGAACAACATGTAATTGTAAGAAGTCCACTTTCGACTTAAGAACCAAATATCGAAAAAACAAACATTATTAATTTAAATGATTACATAATGTTTATAAAATGACAATAAGTGATATAAAAGTAATAATGACCTTGAAAAAGGTTCTTAATCAAGTAGAAATTAACTCAAGTTTATTATTCAGGACGTTAAATAACGATCGAGTCAAGTCAGACCCGAGGTAAGGGATCCTACTCCTCTCTTTCTTTTTAAGTAAACTCTTTTATGTAATTCCTTTTAAGCTCATCTTTATTATGATTGGGATGTTATTTTATATTAATCCTACTGTAAATTTTATGTTCATATTATGAGAGACCTTATTTTCTCTCATCAATCCATTTTGGAAGTTTTGAGTGACGCTGTTAGGCTGCCGAATTTTCGTAAGAGATCTAACCTCTTTATTTCTTTTTAAGTACTCTCCTTTTTGTCACTTATTTTAATATCCTATTTGTTATGATGAGGGATGTTATTTTATATTAGTCTTGCTGTAAATTTTATTGTAATATGATGAGATACCCTATTTGATCTCATCAATCCATTTTTGGAAGTTTTAAGTGGCGTCGTTAGGCTACCGAGTTTTCGTAAGAGATTTTTCATCTCACTTTTAGTCCTGTGAGATTTATGCTACATTTTCCACCATTTCCTTTGAGTGGTGTATGTAATTCCCATTATTATACTCTTTGTGTAATATAATTTAATTTATGGGTATTTACATATTCATTGTATTCCCCTTCTTCAATGGGGTGTATGTTCCGAAAGTTACCCAAGTCGGTAAGGGAACCTTTCACCCTCCTCTTTTAAAAGACTTCTTTTGTTATGTCTTTTAATTCACATACTATTATGTTGGGATATGTTATTATATATCCTTATTGATATAAATTCTATGTCCAAGTGATGAGATACCCTTTTTATCTCTCATAAACTCTTTTTCTGAATTTTGAAGTGATGTCATTAGCCTGTCGAATTTTACCAAGGGAACTTTTTAACCCAATTTCAATTTCTTTGGGTTCAACATATAGTTATTGAATATGTAATCCTTTGAATATTTGTGAATTACCTTTTATTGTTTTACACTTAATATCCACTTATGTTGGGTGTATTTATATTTGTCACACATAATTTTGGGATTGATTTATCCTTAATTTAAGGATACCTTCTTTATAAGGGATTTCATCACATTTTACATTTCTATTGAGACTTCACTGTTGTTATGCACCAATTCACTCTAATATGGTGTATATACTGTCCTGTGGAATATTATATCATGAATCCATTTATTCTCATGAAATTATAAAGTTCTGACTAAATGTTATTCCTCAATTATTGTATTCATGTGTCTCTAATTTTGTTAAAAACCCTTTAACCAAAATATCGCTTTAAATGTTTTAATGATTTGTTCTTATTAATATCCATGTATTCAAAATGGTTTTAAGGATTTATTTATATGGATATTAATGGTTTACAATTTCAAAAAGCTTCAAGGTGGTATGGGACACTTTGATTCAAAAATCTCTTTATTAAATGTTTTAAATGGTTTTGGAAATGGTTTCTTTTTGAATGGATTCATTATTTCAATATCCTAAAATGTTATATTGTGATTGAAATGTGGAAATGTTATGTTTCATTTATGCATGTTTTATGTGATACGTTTATGTTATGGTTCTTGGGAATTGTTATGAAAACGGGTGGTTCCGTGATAAACTAAGAGCGGGTTAGACCGATATAGCTCTCCAATGCATTGGGTAACGCGAAGGGGTTAAACGTTGAGGTTTCTCCGAAGTGATTTAGGGAATATACTCTGATGGGTATTCCAAACATAACCAAGAGGGTTACTCCCTACGTAAGAATGTTATGAATGCCTCAAGTTACCTTTATGTCTTATGATTTCTATGATTTATTCATGATTTTATGAGGTAAGTTAAAGTGAATATGTTTTAATGGGTAAAGTATGATTTCATTATTATGTATATATGTACTCATGTTTCCTTTCCATACTTTTTATAACCCTTACTGAGCTTTTTATGCGGATCCCATGTTTTTGAAATGTTTTTCACAGGTCAAGGGAATGGTACATGATATGATGATAGTGTCAAGGAAGTGTCAATAAAGAATCCATGTTTTATTTTAAATATGTTTCCGTTGATGGGAAAATTGAATACTATCTTTTATGTAACCACTTTGTTTAAAAGTGGAATGTAATGCAAGTTTTATGATCTAATTATCTAAAACTCTAAACCTGAAAAGATCCTCAATGTGTAATCTTGTAATAACTCAAGATTAAGTAAGGTTTAAGGCCGGGGCCTTATACAAACACAAATAATGAAAATAAAATTTATTAAATCAGGAAAATTCATCAAAAATAACTTCATTATTGGAGAGGAATTTATTTATAAAATTGTTTGATAGAATAGTAAACTCATATATAACATCTTCTTTAAATGATGTTGTATATGGAAACTCTTCTACTGGAATCTGATCTGGTGTGTTGTGCTATGACATGTTTTCATTTATAAATGTAAAATAAAGTAAATTCATAAAATCTATTAACTATTAGTTAATAAAAATTCAAACTTTATTTTAACTAGTTATAAATTTAAAGGACATGGGAAATTATTGGAACCCATTTATTGATAATGGAAATAAATGGAATCTCCTTTAATGATCTCCCCAACCCATTGAAAATCATCTTCTCTCGTAACTATAATGTTTTAGGTGAATATATTTTTCAGTAAATGTACTAATATTAGGAACCTATGAATCAATTATAAACACACCTCTTATTGATAATACATCAAAACTTTTGAGTTTGGATCGAATAAAAAACTAAAAAAGTATTCTTATTTTGATTTCAATGAAAATTTAAATAGTTTGTTCCTTATTAAATTATATATATATAACATATTTATATTTTTAACCAATATAAACTAGAAATTTTAACCTTTAGTTCCCTAAATTAGATTAAACCATTCAAAAAAAAAATAATATGTATATTAACCCACTTTATATTATTCATATCAAATAACATTCACTCAAAAATTAGTTCAATATAATGTTAAAATATTTTTCATCTTCATGTGCATATCATAATGTGGAAACAAGATTCAAACAATGACAAACCATGCTATGTTAAAGGTAACAAGAAATAATATAACAGGAACATAAAAAATCACCATCAGCTGCAACAATTGATGGAGATGCAGTTTGTAGTGGTGTCGTATGAAGTTGGAATGAGTTTACAGATTATGGGTGGCATTGTGTAAATATCGGTAAGTGAGTGAGGGAGAGAGATGAGATGTAGGGTTCTTCATGGTTAAGAAAATTCCAAAAACACAAACTGTAAAACCCAAAAAATCAAACAATGAGAGGGAAAATGTAGAAAATAACATACATTGGATTTTAGCCTTGATTTGTCTAAGAGAATGTGGTGGAGTATCACCAACAACAAGGGAGTTCTGTGAGAGCTTGAGAATCATTACTAAATAAGCCACAGTTAGGGTTCTTTTAAAAATATCAGGGACACTTTTATCAGTGCTTTCAAAAAAGAACTGATAAATATACCTTTTATCAACGTTAAACTGATAAGCATTGATAAAAGGAATATTTATCAGTGCTAAAAAAATCTCTGATAAAAACCTTTATCAACACTACAATATTAGTGTTTATAAATGATTTATAATTATAATTATAAAAAATGGTAAACATATTTAATTAATTATATATTTTTTATTATAATTTTATAATTATTTAAATATATAATTATTTATTTATCATTAAATTAATATTTTTTTGAAAAAAATTATATTTTATTATTTATAATTATAAATATATAATTTTATAATTATATTAAATATACATTTATGAATATATTTATAATTATAAACATATTTATATAATTATATATATATATAATAAATATATATAAATATAAATATAGTAAATATATTCCTTATTAAAATACATTTATTATAATTTTATAATTATATAAATATATAATTATTTATTTATAAATATATAAATACTTGTAAAAAATATTTATTTATTTTTAATAGTTATAAATATATAAATTTATAAATATATTTATTTGTAATTATTTATTTACAAATATCTTTTTAACATTATTTATGGATAGATAATCTTAAATACATGCATTTTAAAAATGAGTGAAATTAAATAATTCAAAATTAGTACACTAAAAATATTGAAAAAACGGATAATTTTTATTAATTAAATATAAATTTTTTTTAAAAATATGGATATATATTGAAATAAATACGAATATATATTCAAAATACTAAAACTTAGTAAATAAATTTATATAAATAAATAATATAAGATGATCAAATTCAAAAATAAACTAAAAAATAAACAATGAAAAATATTAAAAATGAAAAAATAATACCTAACTATAGTAATATTTAAATTAAATAAATAAAATTGTTCGATTAAAAACATAATATATTAAATATAACATGTTATAATGAAATTATAAAATATACTAAAAATTGAATAAATTACATAAATATTAAGTGTATGTGTTTCTACATATAAGATTAAATGTGTAAATATTTGTTTATATGAATTGTATATAAAAATGTATTAATTATATATATGTATGTGAAATCAATGTACACGATATTTGATTTATGTTAAATTGAAAAATCAAACAATATTAAAAATGAAAAATACATTAATATGTTTTTAAATATTACATTTTACTTATTTTTTATATATTTATGTTTAATATATATTATTTATTACTGTTTATAATATATATATATATATATTATACTTATTCATTTTTTGTTAATAATTGTTTCATTAATAAATTCTTTTATAATTTTGTAATGTATTCATTTTTTAATTTTTCTGTTTAATTATTACAATTTATTCATTTTATATATCTATATTTAATATATATTATTTATTAATATTTATAATCTATATATACGTATATTATATTTATTCATTTTTATTAATAATTATTTAATTGATAAATTTTTTTAAATTTTTTCTTAATTTACTCATTTTTTTTAATTTGTTTAATAATTTCATTTTACTCATTTTACATATTTATATATTTAATATATACTATTTATTAATCTTTATAATTTAAATATATATTCATTTTATTCATTTTTTACAATGATTATTTTATTAATATAATTGTAAATATTTTTTTATTTGTTTTATTATTTAATTTTATTCTCGACCATTATTAGCGGTGATAAAGGGTGCCCTTTATCAGTGCTAAAAATAAAGAGCTGATAAAGGGAACCCTTTAACAACACTAAAAATAAAGATTTGATAAAAGCTACCTTTTATCAGTGATAAAAGAAAGCACCGATAAAGGTAAACCTTTATCAACACTAAAAAACATTGATAAAGGGTACCCTTTATCAGTGTTTTTTAGTATTGATAAAAGGCTCCCTTTATTAACTCTTTTTTTGCACTGATAAAGGCGTCCTTTATAAGTGCTTTTTTCTAGAACTTATAAATGTTAGCACTGTTAAATGCCTCTTTTTTAGTAGTGTCATATTTTTTAATATGAAAAAAAATTATTCATGTAGTGATATTAAGGAGATTTGTGATTATAAAAACTTGGGGGATCTGAAGAAGTTTTTGAATAAATATATACTCATATTCATTAGAATGAATAGTTGATTGCATTCAATATTCTCATGACCATAATATAAGGAAGAATAAATGACTTTGAAGATAGATAAATCATGGAGTTTTATTCAGGGTATTTTTTTATATTTGAAATAGGTGCATTTTTTGGACACATGGAAGGATCGTAGATAGTAAGAAGAACATTGTGAAATCCACACCATTCGTGGGAGAATCATAGTCAATTATACGTATATAAAAATACATCACAATATAGTTTAAAAATAAGGGAGGGGAGAGAGATGGGTGCCATATTGTTATATCAGACATTTCTTTTAAAGAATCAAAAGAGAGGGAGCACTATATTTCTATATCCATTATAAAAAAAGAATAAAAGGTATATTAGTAAGAGATTGAATATAATTGACACATCTAGATTTAGTATGAAAAATAAAAACAATAGATATTTCAATGATCTCATTTAGAATACATTTATGGAAGGAATATTAGGAAAATAAGGTGACAATTTATCATTATTATATCCTCGTATAGAAGAAGTGGAACATAGAATTTAATTCCAATCATGGATTTATCATCATCAAAAAGAAGTTATTTATATAGTACATGAGAAGACATAGATTCAACCCTCACTTATGAGGAGTTGATCTCACCTGATTTCACAAAGAAGTATTATAGTATATTAAAGTTTAAGGTGAACCTATCTAAAGTTAAACATGCAAGGTTTCTCAGTGACCCATACTAATCTGACAAAGACCAGTATATATATAAACTTTTAAAGAGACCCTCAAGTCTATAAACTGATCATTCCTTGACTTGAGTAGTGAGTGAGAGCGTAATAAGTGGAATTTTCCCTAGGATCAGTAGTGATCATTTGCTGAAGCCATTTTAATATCCCTAGTAAGAGTATTATAGCATTGAAACATAAAAATATTATAGGTGTTTTCTCTTTAGAGTGGCCCATTTGGGTGAATCAATCTAAATTAAGTGTCCTTGTGTATTTACACTAGTATAAATATGTTTTTTAATGTCATTATTTTGATGTTGGTTTTTCATAAACTAATGTTAAAGGTATTAGGGTGGAATTTTTAACATCGATTTTTATTAAATCTAACATTAAAGTTACCACAGTTTAACTTTTAACATCATTTTATATAAAAGACGAAGTTAAAAGATATTAAAATATATTTTTAACATCAGTTTTAAATAAAACCATTGTTATAAATAATAAAAAAACATTTAACAGAGGTTTTTTTAAAAACCAATGTTAAATATATATATTATAATGTCAGTTTTTTAAAAAACTGATGTTAAATCTCAAATTTAAAAATATTTCCATGTTAGTTTTTCGGAAAACCAACATTAATTTTTTTTAAAAAAATATGTGAACAACTCGAGGCCATATTCTTTATTCTTTTGAAGCCCTATCCCCTGATAAACTTTTGATCTATTATAGAACCGATGAATTTAATGACCATAGATTCTCTCCTAAAGTTGATTTCTATCCAATTTTGACCTTATACTTTTGATAGTAACCCTCTCTCGACCGACTCTTGACTGACAATGACACTAACGTACTCAATGAACATCAATAAAATTTGATTCTCTCTTGAAGTCGATTTTTACCCACATTTGACCTTATTTCTCTTGGATATTTACTCCTTGATAATTATTCAATGATACTCAAGCTATTACAGTTGACCCGGAATTGTTATTTGCGGGGGGGGGGGGGGTTTGGTTTTTTTACTTTTATTCAATTTTTTCATCAATATTATAGAATTTACTCTATTTCCACTGACTTCGATTGAGTTTATTGGAATTTGGGAGGAATTTTTCATTATCATGTTCTGAAATTTGTATGTTTTTTTATTTTTGAAAATAAATTATGTTTAGTTATTTGTTATCATAATTTTTTGTAATTTATTATATGTTTTTATATTTAACTATTTGTTATATAATATCTACCAATGATCATGTGACTTGAACATGTTATAAAATTATGGTAGTAAATGATATCATTGAATATAAATTTCTATAAGACTATCCCAATTAATATTACATTAGAAGCACAAATTCTCACACACCAAGGATTTATGATTCCTAAAAAATTCTAACCAATCTAATGATATGGTGGAGAAGTTATTCCATTTGGAGTAGGGAATGGATTCACCATGTTGAATTATGTGAAGAATTGTTATTTAAAAGATCATCATGATGAATTCATTACACATTATTAAATATAATTTAAATTACATGAGTTTTATTATAGTTGAATCATGAGTTGAAATAAAGAAAATATCTCAATTGAGATGCTTTAAGGTTTTATTAAGCATATATGATGTTCAATTAAATTTTGTTTAGTTTTAATATCCAAACATGATGTGTGTAGTAAAATAAATACAAAATATATTCAATTTTTTACATATCAAGTGATATCATAAAATATATTACACATGATATATATTTAAATAACTAAGTTCGTGAATTTTTATAAAAATGATAAAGTGGGTATTTGGATGTGTATGGGTTATCTTAAAATTAAAAGTAAACATGATATACCATTTTCATGATGACAATTATACTATGATTCATTTAGATTGGTCAAATTGACGAAGGATGGGGATGTGTAGTTCATTGAAGTATGAATAATTATATATAATAATAGTGTTACCTACACTCAATTGTTCATATGTTTACATTATTATTATTTTTCATGGAAAAAGAATTCATTTTTTAATTTCATGTCCCCCCACATTACTAAGTAAATTTGATGGTCATTGGATTTATCCCAGATCCCTTCAGATATAGGATGAGGTGACTAGTTTAAAAGGTAGTGGACATGACATTTTCATTTTACCAAATTAACTTCTATTATGTGGGATATTGGTTTTTGAATATTAATTTTCAAGGTTTAATAAAAAAAATATTATAATGTATATATATATATGCGTGTGTGTTTTTATGTTTAACTATTTTTTATGATAATTATTTATTATGATAATTTTTATATGATATTTTGCTTAATTTTTTGTATAATTTTTTGAAAGTTATTTATGTAATAATGTTTTTATAGTTGTTTGTATAATTTTTTTTATAATTGTTATGATAATTTTTTGTAAGTTATTTTTGTATAATTTCTCAGAATTCCGGATCTATTTTTGAATAATTGTTTGAAATTTATTTTTTATGTTTAATTGTTTGTTATGATAATTGTTTGTAATATTAATTATGTATAATTTTTTTATGATAATTTTTTGTTATGATAATTATTTGTTATGATAAATTTTTATTATGACAATTTTTCATTAGTTATTATATTTTTTTATGTTTTATAAGTTATGTATAAGTATTTTGTATCAAATTTTTATATATTTTTACATGTTTATATGTTTAAATATATTCACCTTTTATATTGTGATCTTAGTTGTTTAATGGATCGTAATTGGATAAATTTATGAATAGCCATTAACATATATGAAAAATGATTTGATAATTTCTTATAATTTACTAAATGAAATATACAAAATAAATATTTGATTTTATGTCTAGGTTGAAGTGTTGGAATAAGAGAAAGTTAAATTCTAGAGAAATCAAGGATCATATCATTTTCTATGGCATTATCCATAATTATACACATTGGATATGGCATGGTGAAAGAATGGAAAATTCAATATAAAATGTTGATAAAAATATTCATAATGAGATAGAGGATTGTATTGAAGAATTAATTCATGGTGTAGGCATTGAAACCATTAAAAAATAACAACTATTGAATGATTGTATCGAGATTCTAAGAAACCATTATTCTTAGGTTGTAATAAATAGACACTGTTATTAGTATTTTGAGAATAGTTAACTTATAATAAATAAATGGATAGAGTGATAAAAGTTTCTATGAGTTTCTTAAACTTTTAAAAGAGATACTTCTATAAGGAAATAATCTTCCAAATTCCAATTATGAGGAAAAGAAAATATCATGCCTGAAGTGATTGGGGTATAAAAAGATACATACTTTTCCCAATGATTATGTTTTTTATAAGGTGGAATATGAATATTTATAAAAACTTCCTAAATGTGGGACATCACGCAATAAGATGGATGAAAAATTCAACTATGATTTATTCTAAGGTATTTACATCCAATCTCTTACTAAATAAATTTGGTATCTTCCAATAATTCTTTCTAATAATTCAATTAATTCAAATCTTATCCATTTTCAGGTACCAGAATCAAACCTCTTGCTAAAGTAATTTGGTACCTTCTAATAATTCCTCATTTAAATTGTCTATTTACAAAATCAATTAATGAAAAAAGGTGAATATGACATATAGATGAGAATAACTTTGATGGTAACTTATGCCACCCTATTGATTCACCACAGTGGAAGATATTTGATAAAAAAATCCAGATTTTGGAAGTGAATTTAGAAATCTATTAACGGTATTACACAGAGATGGAATGAATCCATAACGGGGACTAATTAGCCAATATAGTTCATGGCCTATTTTTTTGGAATATTACAACTTTTCCCAATAGATATGTATAAATAAAAAATATTTTAGGATTATATTGATTATTTCTGGAACAAAACATATAGGAAAAGATATTGATGTGTATCTTTCACCATTGATTGAGGATTTGAAACTTTTATGGGAGACAGGTGTTATGGTTGTTGAATCATAAAAGAAAGATAATTTTCTTTTGTCTACTATGATAATTTACACTATAAATGAATTTCATTCATATGGAAACTTATCTATATATATTGTTAATGGATATAAATCATGTCCAATTTGTGAAAAATAGTATTTATATTATCAATTGCAGAATGGAAGGAAGACAATGTTCATGGGACATCAATTGTTTTTAAATTGATCATCTTTATCGTAGATTGAAAAAAATGTATTTAATAGTTTATAAGAATATAATCTTCCCCAACAACCATTATTAATTTAATAACATTACAATAGGGTGAAAAATATTGATTTCACATTTGGAAAGAAAGGAAGTTTTGGTCATCAAAAAAATATCTGGAAGAAAAATTCTATTTTTCTCAAACTAACTTATTGGATATTTTTAGAGATAAAACATAACATTTATGTTATTAATGTTGAGAAAAAAATATGTGACAATTTTATTGTAACATTATTAGACATAAAATGAAAAATAAAATATGGGCTTCATGCTAGATTAGACTTGATGTTAATGGGAATACATTTTGAGTTAGATCCCACTATGAAAGGGAATAGAACATATTTACTTCCATCATGTCACACATTAAGAAAGAGTGAGAAGATTAATTTTTGTTAGTGTCTACATGGTATTGAAGAACCCAGTAGATATTCTTCAAATGTGAATAATTTGGTGTCACTAATGGATTATAAATTAATAGGTATGAAATCTTGTGACTGTAGTGTACTGATAAAATAACTGTTACCAGTCACACTGCATGGTATATTACCAATACCTGTCATAAATACCATAATCAATTTATGTAATTTTCAAATCCATTTTTAGCAAATTCATTGGTCTAAATTTGTTAGATTTGTTGGATAATGAAGTTGATCTTATACATTGTCAACTAGAAATGTATTTCCTACATAATTGTTTTTGATATAATGGTTTATCTAGTGATTCATCTAGTTCCTGAGTTAAGAATATGTGGGCCTACTTATTTACACTAGATTTATTCTTCTGAAAGATATATGAAAATTTTAAAGGGATATGTTATAAAACACCATCGACCAGATGCCTCTATTGTTCAAAAATATGTATCGGAAGAGGTTATTGAGATATATTCTGATTATTTGTATGAAGTGGAGCAAATTTTTCTTCCAATATCTTGTAAAATGATTATTGATAGTAAAGGTAGAGGTGTTCAAGGCTTAAAGGTAAAGTCCATTCCACATGATGAAGTGATGCATGAAAATTTATATATTTTAAACAAAACAGAAGAGGTTCAACCATATAAATCATCACATATTTATGAATTAAAGGTAAAATATCGGAAAATAATTGAAAAGTGGTTGATGATTGATCCTAAAAAGAAATTTTTTTAATGGTTTAAAGATAAATTCATCACAGATATATCTATATCAAAAAAATTTAAATAGTTGGTAGGGGTCATCTATTAATGTGATAACATGGTCTAGTTTCAATATTAATTGTTACACATTTTACACAAAAAATTTGGATGAAAAGAGCACCATTAAAAATAGTGTGGTAATGGTCATCGCTGAAGCACCAAATTTTTTGAGTTAAAAAGATAAAAACCCAATTTTTTGCATCAATGAGATATTTTAGAGTTCTTTAGGATATATGGGTAATTTATTATACTAAAATTTGATTCATAGAGTTCAATTGTAATTTTATTAATAGTAATAGTGGTGTAAAACATGATGATTATGGGTTTAAACTAGTTGATTTGAAAGGATTTAGTTACAAAGAGGAACCATTTATCAAGGAGACACATGAAAAGAAAATATTTTATATCATTTATTCATTGAATGATCAGTGGTCCATAATTTTTCAAGGGAAAAGAATTAATTTGGGTGATGAGGGTGATGATGATGTTATGGATTTATATTTGGACTTTTCATCTAATAAATGATTTCAAGATGATGACAATGAGTATAATACAGAAATATCCCATGCTATAAGAAATGATCATTATGAAGGGATATATGAAAACACTAAATTACTCTCCTAATTAATCAGGTAAATTTTCATATTATATTTATTTTTTGAAATTTACATGTGTAAAATATATTTTATTTTTATTTTTTATTGGATGTTTAATTATATAAATTTGGCTATTTAAATGATTTTTGTCTTAAATTTTATATTCAACAGTTGTAGATAAACATTTTTTGATTGGAAAACCCAACATATATCATTATGTTTTGGTTAAATTTACTCATATAAAAACATTTTTTGTAACTGTGATGTTTAAATTTATAAATTTTTCTATCATTTTAGATTTAATATTTATATATAATAGTTTAACTTGCATGTTTTTTGGTTATGAATCATGACATCATTATTTTTTTCTGAAAATTACACATGTGTGACTCTATTTTTTTACTTACATATTTTTTGTAATCATGGTTTTTAAATATTCTCTTCTATAATAATATAAATGTACACATAATTTCATTACATTTTCCTATTTAAATGACAGACACAGAGGTAGAGGAAAATTTACCGAGGTATGTGTCTTTTTTTAATATTATTAAATATTCAGTAATATAATTATTTAATGGGATTAAAATTTTAATTTACAAAAAACAATTACAAGACTACTGGCGTGCCTCCTACTGATGTACCTCATATGGAGGAGTCTTCTCCTTCTTCCATAGAGATATTGTTTTCGAGAGTTGGTAAACGTGGGATTACATATTTACCAAAATTGTAACTTGCCCATAGAGACCAGGGAATACATATTAAATTTGATGATAATAATAACTCAACAGGACCAAATGCAATGCATTTTACCAGTGATATTTCTATTCAAAGATGTTATAGGATTAGCATTTTATGTCCTGATTAGAAATACACTAACAAGATGCTGAAATAGTAGTTGTGGGAGTCCATAATGGTAAAATATTTCAATTCATTTATTTTTATCTCATTTTTCGAATATTATATATTTTAAATGACTAATAATTAATTTAATAAATTATAGATGAAATTCAATTTTCAAGAAATGAAGGAAATTTAGAAAATATTTATATATTTACTTATGGTTAAATGGAGATATTTTAAAACAAAACTCGAAAAAATTATGTTTTTTGAAAGTTAAAAAATGAAAACCCATGCCTCAAGTATGAGTTTTTAGATGCAGATACATGTAGTAAATTTGTCCCTATCTAGCATGATGAATCATTTATGGTAGGATAATTATTTAATATTGTAAAATTTTATGTATATTACCTGATTACTTATTAGTTTTTTTATTTAACTGAACTCTAGGAGATATCATCAAGAGATCTATTTGTAGAACATATACCCTCATACTTTATCACATGGAGGGTATCATTTATTAGAGGAGAAAATGAATGTAGAAAAATTTTATGCATTTATAGATCAATCTATTAGTGGTTCAAAAAAGGTCATTTTTGGTCCTCTATCTCCACCCACTCACCATGAAAATTGGAAAAGAGTGAGAAGAAAAAAATGAAAAGTATTTTACAGAGCAATTTAAGGAAGTAGCTAAAAATTGTAAGAAATGAATTTCTCATTTCCATGAATTTTTGTATTTTTTAAATTAACAACACTAATATACCATTTTAATTTTTCATTTCAGGATGAAATTTAGGGGAAATTGATGCAAGGGACTTTTATCCCTAAGGGTAGGATAGGAATCCTAGCTACTTCTTGAGGAAATCCATAACACCCCAGTTGTGTAAGATGATATGAGGTGGTTGCTAGTGTTTGAAATGTTTTTGGTAATAAAATTAAGAAATAAAGAGATCCATAAATAAATTCCTTAAAAGATAATTTGAAAAACCCGAAACAGTCTATGGTCAATAAAATTCAATCAGTTGTGGATGTTATGTCTGAACAATTGACGAGACAATCACAACCTGCATAGTATATTGTGTCTGCTCAACTTTCCTAGCCTACCCATCATGCCTACTCAGATCGTACACCTCCTCATTCAGAACCAACCATATACTATGAGTTTTATCCGATATATACCCATGTACATATTGTAGAATATAGAGTTGTACATGTTTTTGGGGATTCTATACATCACTGGCGTATGTTTTTGGGTTGGGTAATAAAATCAGTACATGATATTATTGATCCAAATAGTATAATTACAGTACATACCAAGAAGGTTACCAGAGTTAGATTAAAAATTAATAAAAAAAATTTCAAACATTAAATTTATATAGGATTATCTAATATCAAAATAATTAGTATGAAGGAAACAAAAGTTTTAAGCAATAATAACATCATATACTTCTTAGATTTCTGATGGACTAAAAATATTATCCTAGGTTTCTTCTTCCTTGGATAATATTTATGAGTTTTTCATGATGTTTGATATATGTGTAAGAGACTATACATTGAGAACATTCAACAAATATATCATGGATATGGTTAATTTTGATAAGCTCAGCATGCTTGTGTTGTAGTTTTTTTTTCAATAGTGGGTACCCTAAACCCAATATGAATAGTAATTCTGATTATCATATCATTTATAAAATAAGATATTCATGATGTACTCTTGTCATTATAGTGTAGAAATTTTTATGTCCACTATGGTAATTTCCATAGATTAATTTTTGTATCAAAAAGGTTATAGCAGATCCCAAGTTACAATGAGTACCTCAAGATACTATGACAATAATCTTAAATATATGTCATATGGTCTAGATACATCATATTGAATGGACACAGTTGATATTTGACTATTAGGTGTCAGGGGATCATAATCATTGAGACTTCTTCTCATGAAGTTCACACTTGGTGATCTCCAGTAGTTGAGATCATGAGGACAATCTCACGAAAAGGAACACCACATGCATTGGGTGTCATTTATCATTCTTATCTACATACATGTGTATTGATATCCTAACATGAGATCATTACCAATTTATTTCATTTGATCACGTACTCTGATTCAAGTAAAAACCCATGATAATGAAATTATGGTGAGATAGATTATGTTGGGTGTGTCACTGGTGGTATGGAATTGGTTGAATGGTCAAGATATAATTTTTTTGATTTTGACTTATGCAAGTAGTATATATTGATCCTGGTAGATTAGGATTCATAATCCCTTAGCCAATGTAGTTGAGGGTAAATCCATCTAGTTATATCAACAAATAATAAAGTAATAAAGGACAATGACACAATTGTGTATCCTTATTTATGAGATATCTAAATACAAAGATATTATATTGCATAATAAATGTTCAAAGGATGGTTAGATTCGTTGTGACTACTCATTATCTCTTTAGGGGCCTTGATGGGTTGCTAGACTTATATCTTGGTATGTGGGTATTATTCCTTGCTATCGAGATAATGTCTTAGAGGGTCACACACAATAGAGTATTCAAGAATCTTCTAAATTCAATTTAATTGGTATATATGACATAGTAGGCCCCACCATGAGGTCTGAGAGTTGTCCATGTTATTGATCACTGATAAATAAATAAATTCATTATTATTCGAGTTAAAAATAATTGGGTTGAATTTATTTATTAATAGTATTTACAAGTGTAAGTAAATATGAAGAATAATATTATTCGAACGAATATTATTTTAATATTCTAGGTTCATTAAATATAAGCAGGAATGATGAGTTGAGTTAAATGACTTGGTTTTATCCTGTAATATATTTAATATGTATTATAGGTATGCGATAAAATATAGATCATATTTATGATTCATTTTAGTTCATCAAAATTATTTATTTATTAATTATTTAATGGTTGTTAAATAAATAGTGGGATGGGTAACCATTTTTGGGTATTTTGAGAATCAACTATAAATAATAGGAGAGAGGATCTTATAAAATGACTATTCACTATGAAATCATTAGATACTCTCTCTCCTATACTATTTTCTAGAGAGATATGTCGTCGATCCAAGTGGATAGATCGATTTGATCTCCATGCATCAAAGGAATGTCGATGTAGTGATCATCGGGATGTCAAAGATATCATCAGATCACTACGCAAGCACCCAAAATTCGACAATCAATGCACCGTAATATTTTTTAAGTGCATATGGATGATATAAAGGGATTTATTTTGGACCACTCAAGAAACGGTCACTAGTGATGACTATCGGATAAGTGTGCTTTGATTTTAAATAGGTACACGTTCAGTTTAATTTTTTTTCTCTCTTTAAATCAAGCAAGATCTTTAGACCATACCAGGGATCAAATCACTTGAGATGATATGTTTCATTGTCCCAATGATGAAAACAATTTAAATTCCCAACCCTCTGGCTTCCTCTGCGTGCCCTGATACCTTTAGTTTTCTATGAAAGTAAATTTATGTTTCCATTTTTATTTCTTTAAATAAATATGATTTCAAGTGACTTACTATATTACTTATTTAATTAGGTATCTACACATGATTCCTATTCAAAATAAGACCATTGGTGTTTATGGTCTTATAGATCCAAATTTCATTTCAACAGTTGTGTAATATATGAAAAATCCTACAAAAGATGCATATATATCTGAGATATTATCAAATACGGATAATGGGTGTTGGTTTTTTCCATTCCTTAATGGGTAGAAACACTAACATGATTATGAAGTAATATACATTATAATGTTATTAATTTTTAACTTTTTATTTTATAGAGGTCATTGGATGTTAGGCGTATTCTTCCCAAATGAATGGAAATTATATTGGTTTTTCTATTTATTAGGTGGTATTTGTAAAAAATTTAAAAACTTGATAGAGGTAAGTTTTATTCTTTTTTATAAGTTCTTTATTTTTAATTCTTATTTTATATATATATTTTGTTTGTTTAGATATATGAAAATACATGTCATGGAAAAGTTTAACAAATATTCCATGTCGATAAAGTAGCCAAATACAATCCAATATGTGAAAGTAATGATAAATATATAATGTATTAGATAATATTAGGTTATATATGTGTGTGTGTGTGTGTGTTGGTTTTCATTTTCATTTCAATGTTTTATAACCATAGTTTCATTGTCAAAAAAAAAGTGTGGAATTATTATGTTTTAAGATTCATGTATGAGATAATCAAAACTGGGTCAATGATTGATTTTGATAAGGTTAGTTATATTAATTATTTTATGTTTTATATCAAAATATTATATTTTTAAATATTATAGTATTCATTATTATTATAAATTTTCAATGATACTGATTCATATATTAATTTCTAACTTACCCATCTTTGCATTTTTTTTTGAAAACTATTTGTTAAGTATTATTTCTATTTAAATTATCAGGTATGCCACTTTTAATTAATGATATAAAAATGAGTAGTTAGATAATAATTTTTTATTTAGGTTGGTATATTCTATTTATTTTTATCGTGTTTTTATCTAATATTTAAATGGTTATGGATTTATAAAAAATCTCTATACTAAAAAAGAATTTAAATTCATAGGTATGTATATTTTATTTAAATTTTAAAAAATGAGTTATTATACAATCATTTTTTTCTCAAAGTTAGAATATTATTTATGTTAGGTTTTAGATGTTTTAGGTATGTATATTTCAATTAAAGTGAAATAACTGAGTATTAATATAAATTTCTTTTTGTTGTTAGTTGTTATATTCTGTTTGATTTTATAGGGTTTTTCTTTTCCTTAAGTTAGTGTATTAGGCATAGTACATAAATATTTTAGAAATTTGTTAAATAAGTGGGTTTAATTATTTTTTATAAGTTCTTTATTATTAATTATTATTTTTTATATGTGTGTTGATTATTGATATATTAAAATACAGGTCGTATAAGGATTTTATGATGAAAAATCACCAAAAAAATATAATTATTATTCCTTTTATTTACTTTAATGTGTAAGAAAATACCTTTTACATGTTTATTTTCATTGGTATATTCTATAAAAATCATTTTTAATGTTTCTTTTTTCATTTCTAGTAATCAGGACATGAGGGGTTACAAATAATACTGAATTTGTCTCTATTTTCTTCACTTGGCATGAAAAAAATTTTCATCAAGTGAAATGTTTTTATTCAGTTGATTTTATGATTTGATTGGTTTTATTTTTGAACTATATTTTCTAGTAATATTATATTTTATAATTTCATTCTTTTTTGGTCTATAGTCAATTAAATATTACTAACTATTCTTTCCCAACCTCACAAATTTCAATAAAAAATTTAAGTACTTTCCAAGTGAGAAAAAGATGCCAACACAATACAAGTGACCTTATCATCCTTCCTAAATGACTAATTTCATTTCTTGTTTCCAGTTTCCACTATTTTAGGAATTCAATGATAAGTTTTCTTCCCAAAAATAAAAAAAATGTAATTTCTTTCTATAATCTAATTATCTAACTATAAAATTATTTCAGTTTTTTTAATAAGTTTATTTAAAATGGAGGCTTTCACTAAAATTATATAACAAAAACATTTAAATACGTGACATAAAAAAACAATTTCAATAAACAACTATTCAAACAATTAAACCTACTTAGATGCATATTAATTAAAAACTTCTTTCTGATTTCTTCATATTGTTATTTCTTTTCAAATACATACTTAGTTATTTTTTAATAGATACTATGTATTGAAAACAAGTTCTCCTATAAAATTCATTAATTGTTTTTCCTTTTAATATATTCTATAACTATGTGATTGTAACTTTTTTTCTTGTTTCTAATAAGTGATATATTGTTTATATTTACATATTTTGGACATTATATGAAAAACTTTATTATATAAAATCCATATATGAAAAGTGTTGTCTCATTTTGTATTTGAATTACATTACACTATGTATTATTGATTCATCTAATAATAAATTCCTTAATGCGCAAAAATGTGTTTCATGATTTTCATGACAAATATTTTACTCGAACAGGAAATTTTGAGTGCTCCAATGTGAATGGTATGATTTTCATCTAACAATAAATTCTTTAATTTTTATATTTTTTCTACATTTATGACGAATTTTAAACTTGAAAAAAATAATGATAGATGTTTTTTCAGTTTCAATGAAGAGAGACTATAATAAAATAGTGTGATAGTATAGTTAGATATTTACTATTGAATCCCTTTTAAGGTAGTTCAAATCCTTTCTTGAAATAGATTATAATTTATTTCCAAAATTTTGATTAATCTTGGCAACGAAAATCAATAAATATTATGGTTTTTCAGTTAATAATTTGTATATTTTCATGAATAAATATCATCTTAACAAGTTAGCAATAATACATACCCATATAAATCATTCTTTTGGTTCATTAATTATAATTTATTTCATTTGAGACCTACCCATGTCACCTTATTTTCTCACTGTTTGATTCACCCATTTTTTTAACCATAAAAACTATTTTAACTTGAAATTGATTTTACTCTATAGTCATTGTTTCTTTTTTCAATAATAATCATTTCTTGTTACTTATTCCCATTTTTTGTTAATAATTAGTAAAAACCCTATAAATGTTTCATCCCATCCCTGATGGATTAACCTTAATCAATTATTTTAATAGTCTCTAGTATAGAAAAATAATTATTATTTAATAGAAGCCTAAAAAATATGATGTTATTTTCATGGAAGAAAAGGTGTACTTGTGGGATTTGTCATATTCTAAAATTCTTGATTCAAAGACCATTGCTAGAACATGTTTACTGTGTTAGAAATGATGATATTCTACTTGTGAAAATTTTGGTGTTGTTTCACATGCTCGAAATTGATATCCAGTTCACTTTTTTCACTTTTTGACCATAAAATCAATTAATTTTCTTTTATGAACAGATTTGTTGGTTGTTTAAGTGAATATATTGATTCTATAATTGTTGGTTATGTCATGATAATATTTTTTTTAATCTGACTTATCATTACTAATTTTTTTAATAATTATAAAAATGTATGGACATGATAGAATTAAACATATGTGATTTTGGTTATTGACAATATATTTCACTCAATAAAATGAAGATAATTCCATTGATGTTAAGGAAGGGTTCTATGGGTTAATAAAGAAACAGCATTCCATTGAGACTGAATATACACTATTTCTATGGGGGGATTAAAAGAATTTGTCAATATGTTTTATATTGTAAAATCATATATTTATTAGGGTTTAAATAATTTCTTTAACATGGATGATTTAAAGATGATTACCTATTTCCTATGATCATTTTCCTAGATAAATACAGACCATAATTTCTATACTTTTGAAGGGTTAGAAAATAGACATTAGGAACGAATATGTGTGAAATTGGTATGACACTCTACCTGATTATGTTATATAATGATCTATATTTATTAAAAATGAATGTCTTTATTTAGAGTTCTAAGTATGAATATTCTTAATGTTATCTTCTCATTTATACTAAGTTCTAGGAATGATATAGATATTTTTCATGAATCAACATGTCCCAATGATAGTATGCAAAGTGGTTTATCAATTTGATGTAGGTAGTAATTATTTAACTTTCATCGATTTCATTACAGTACTAAATGTTGATGATTTTCATTTGATTAATAATATTTCTTATCTATTTATCTTCCAAAAGAAATCATTTGATTGAAAATTATAATACCAATTTCACTTCATCCATTGAATCGTGTATGTATGTATAAAATATAATTCAAAGATCATAGTTTACTTAGAAATATATTCAATGTTTACTTCTTTTTATTATGTCGTTAGAAAAAACTTCTTCTCATATGTCTATCACATCCAATTGTCACAATTTCAACCTTAAATGAACTATGTACCATCATGAATACTTGTAATATCTAATGGTTTGATACAAGTTATAGAAAATTATGTATGTATGTCCTTATAGAAGTGTATTTATGGATAATTTTATTTATTTATCAATTATCATGTTCACATATCTCAGTTGGTCAGAAATTATTAGTCCTTTAACAATATTGTCTACTTATTCTACTATACCTATGTTGTAACATAATAAAAAAACAATTTGTGATATAAAATTTTTTAATAAGTAACATGTTATTATGTTTTAAATTTTATGTGAAATACTATATAATTTCCCTATTATATTTTTTTATGTACTATAATAGAAAAAAATACACATATAATTTTTTATCCTATAATTTTTTTAACTATAGTGATAATATAGAAAATTAAAAGAACCTATAGTTGGTGTTATGAATAATGTGACAACTGCATGAAGAAAGTTCACAATTAGGATGAAAATATTTGGTGTCACAATTACAATTCATTTATTTCATGCACTATAAGGTTTTCATTTCTTATTTTACATGACTATTACTAATTTCTCATTGAATTTGATATTTTTGTAATTTATTACTTGACATATGTGGTTGTTTAACATAATTTTGAAATCCAACAAATAAAGTGTACAAAAACTGGTGACTAGTCACAAAGACCTAGTTTCAGTTATTCTCTCTAACAAGTAATTTTAATGATTTATAACAAAAAATTGCTATATAGATGTGTTACGCTTTGATACATTAATGAATATATAATTTTTTACATTATGTCAATATAATTACACTTGAAAAAATCATCATTTTCAGGTCTTTTCATAGATTTTAGAAAATGATCATATTGATTAAACTAATGTTCTGTATTTTTTATCATCACTTATTTATTTTAGAGTAAATTATTATTATGGAAACCTATCTATGATTTTAGTTTTTAAATTATATTTGGTTTTACAGGTATATACTCAAATTTATATTCTATTTTTTTCTCTTTTTACAGGTTTTTAGATTTCCACAGATGTAATCTATTCATTTTATAATTGTTTTTAAACTGTGGATGTTAGTTAAAAAAACTAGTATTGAAAGTCATACTAGATTTTTCAAGTTGGACTTTCAACTTCGTTTCTATGTAATAAACGACATTGGAGGTTTTTTTATGTTATTGTTTAAATAAAACCAATGCTGAAAATCTTTAAAGTTTTTTCCCTATTAAAATTATAAGACTTTCAACATCAATTTCACTAAAAACCGATGTGAAAATATCCATGGTATCTTTTCCCTATTAGTTTTACATTAAAAACAATATGGAAAATTATTTACAACCTCATGTTTTTGTAAAACAGCATTGAAAAATCCCTTAAATTCACTTTTTAGTTAATGTTTAGATGTAGGTATTATTAAAACTGATGTCGAAACTGTTATTTATAATGTCTCCCATATAAAAATCATTTAAAAACCGATGTTAAAACGTAAAAAAATAACATGGAAATATATATTTTTACTAGTGTTACTTTCTGTATGTGTGCATGGAGGATTATATGATTGCATGTGAAAGATAAAATAGGTTGAATAAATGTTCCTAATAACATGGGAACAAGATCCTAAATGAAAAAAAATAATAGATGATATAAAAAGATAAATTTTGGTAATACCCTAATTCACCCCCCTCTCAGGATGTCTCTGTGTCCAACACAACCTCTATCCATACATGTGTTTTTTAAACAATGTGAATGTAATTTCCAATCATATTTAAACAATTTTTTATACAGTTAAACAATGTGAATATATATAGATTGATTATAGTATACTATATACAATATATGTTATGAAACTTTTCTGACTTTGATACTTTTTCAAATAGTTGAAACACATATATCTAGTTCTATAATTTGTTCTACAATCCGAATGAGTAGTTTGAACTGTTGCTAAAGTGGAATCATGCTACATGGAGTTTCATGCTTCTGAAACTAAAAAAAATTCAGTTGTGACTTTATAGCGATCCTATTTAGAAACTAAAACTTATCTTTGAAAAGTAAAACTCACAAAAAAACTAACATAGTTATTGAAAATATTTCATGTAAAGAACTATATAATGAACCAAAACCTGCATGCCTAGAACTATAAGAGTATGGATAATGAACTTCCACCTCTTGAGAGGCACTTGAAAAGAATTACATGAATGATTCATTATCTTGTGAAGAGAAAATTTAAACATGAATGAAAAAATATTAACATATATAGAAAAAACATGTAAATGCATATAGGTAATGCATACTAGAAAATAAGTGAATATATAATATAGAATATGAATTTACTGTATGAATATAAAAATAGAATTCCCCTATGTATATATAAAATATGTTCATATAGAAAATAATTTCATATAGAATATGTATACTTATAAATAATTGAATTTACACTACTTATTACCTATTTGAACTTCAATAGAAAATAAGTGCATACATGTAATGTATATAGGAAATGAACTTATTTTCTCTATAAGTGCATACAGGTATGTGTATTTTCTATATGAAATGAACTTATTTTTTTGTATGAATTTTTAGCAAATAATTTCATACAAAAAATCAC
This sequence comes from Viscum album, assembly GCA_963277665.1. Taxonomy (NCBI): domain Eukaryota; kingdom Viridiplantae; phylum Streptophyta; class Magnoliopsida; order Santalales; family Viscaceae; genus Viscum; species Viscum album. The sequence continues at coordinate 1,313,793,088 of OY728137.1, forward strand.
TGATAGAAATGCATTTAATTTCTAGATAAGTTCATACACGTAATACATAGTGGAAAATAATTTCATACAAGAATGCATACATTATTCATTCCACATTTATTTTGTATATAAGTGCATACATGTGATGTAAACTATAAAATGTGTTCATATATGAATATAAATAATATAAAATAATTACAAATATGAATTTATATATAAAATATGTTTATATATAAATAAGTGCATACCAAAATGAACTTATTTTCTATATGAAATACTTGTATGAACTTCCATGGGAATACATAAAAAATTAATTTCATAAAGAAATAAGTTCATATTTTAAATTATGTTTTATATGTGTAAAAAAATTAACTTATTTTCTATATAGAATATAGAATATGTATATATAAATTCATATATTTTCTATATACATTAACTGTATGCATTTCCATGGAAATGTATACAAAAATAAATGCATACAAAAATAGGTTCACCTCTGTACCTTTTTTACTTATATATAAATAAGTGAATATAGAAAATAACAGCATATAGAATATGTATATAGAAATAAGTTCATATAAAAATAAGTTCATATATAAATCAACTTATTTTCAATATGATTTTCCATGGAAATTCATATATAAATAAGTGAATAAAAAAATAATTTCATATTTATACTTATGTATACTCATACAAAAATGTTATATATGAATATTCTATATGCATGTATTTATGTATGCACTTATTTTATATATACATTTACTGTATAAAAAACATGGAAATTCATATAGAAATAAGTGCATATAGAAATGAATACAACACATGGTCATCCTCGAAACTATACATTCCTAGAAAATAATTTCATATAGAAATTCACTTATTTTCTATATAAGTGTATATAGGTAATACATACAAGAAAATAATTTCATATAGAAATTAATACAATATTAATTAATAACTTAATTTCTATATAAGTATATCGAGGTAAATCATACTGGAAATGCACTAATTTTCTATAGTGTAAATAATTTCATACTGGTAATGTATACTAGAAAATAAGCACATATCTGAATATACATACTAAAAGATAAGTAAAAATATGAACCCATATAAAAATTAAGTGTATATAGGATATGCATACAAAACATGGAAAGTCATATAGGTAATGTATACTTGAAATACATTCAATAAATACATATAGAAAAATTTGAAGGCTAAAAATAAAATGTGAAAATAGAGAAAATATATAGAACCAGAGATCATTTGATACTAATGAAAAAATATAAGACTATAATTTAAGTAGAATAAATTATTTTGTTAACAAATATTAACCAATATGAACAAATATAAACAAAAAATAACTTTTGAAATTAAGTAGAATCAATCATTTTGTTAGAAAATAGAAATCTATTTATAAAATATGAATAAATATGAACCATTATAAAAAAAATTATCAACATAATAAATATTGTTATATAATTATAAAAAAATATGAACCTATATAGTTAAGTGAAATCTATTAGTCCTTTAATAAATATGAACTTGTATTAAAAAAATATGAATAAATATGAACATGTATTAAAACCATTACAGAAAAAATTATTGTTATACAATTAAAAATAAATATAAGCCACAATATTGAAGTGGGATCAGTTATTTTGTTAAAAAATATTAATTTTTATGAACAAATTGGACTGAATATTTAGGTTCTAAGAAAAAGTATGATAAAAATTACAACCACTCCCTTAATCTTAAATTGATGAAAACATCACTATAGAAGTACTGGATCTAAAGGATTCAAAATCAAAAATAATAACAGGTTTATAAAAACAAATTAGTGAATTATTTTAATAAAAAATAGATAAATTCACAAAGAAACCATCCCCTAATTCTTGAATTATAGATATGAGATACATAGAAAGTGCATTATACATGCCTAGAAATGTAAATTGAATTAAATTGAAAGTACATATAGATTATTCATACTAAAAAAACATGTAAAAACATATAGTTAGTGCATACTAAAAATATATATTGGAAATGTATATAGAAAAAAATAAACACTAAAGATATAAAATAAAAATAGTGAGTATATGCAGAATAGGAGATCATATGTATAGAGAAATCAAAAATGAAGAAAAACTTATGTTGAATAAAAATTTAAAATGAAAATAGAGATAAAAATTGAAAATAGTTTGGTATATATTATATTGGAAGTAATTAATGATTAAATAAAAATCTATGAAAATTTTCCCATTTTATAAAATGGTAAATCATTGAGTTTTTTTAGCGGTTTCAACCTTATTTAAATTTTAATTCATAGTCTAAACTATATTCAATACTAATTAAAATGGCATGGTGATAATCCACATTTTTTTATTTCCACTAGTTAAAAAACTTAAATAAGTAAATCAAATTCAATCAAAATACATAATGATGTAACAATACTTATGTAATTACTGCTCAAATAGATCTATTAAACACTACTTAAATAGAATGAGGTGATAATACCATAAGAGGAATGAAAATTATTTCAACATCTCTAAATATCCAACCTGATAGAAAAAATTATAGTAGTAAATAAAATAAGTAGTTGTGTGAAAAAATATATAAGAAATTATCAATAACACACTTTTATGACATTTACAATCACTCAAAAACTAATAAATTAATAGAATTTAATAATGGACATCTTTGTATAGTAGTGGGATATCATTAAAGAATAAACCAAATCAGTAAAACCATGAAATCAAATATAGAGTGGGGAAATATAATTCAAGAACTCACACAATATACTTTTATAGTCTCTTGAAAGCAATTAAGTTCTTGGGGATAGATAAGGAATGAGGAAGTGAAATGATGCATGAAGAGGAGAGAATAATATACAGGTATTTTGGTATCAGGAATAACCCATTCCTAATTTTTTGGGATGAACCATTGGAAATTATAAGGAAGATAGAAAACAAACCTATGTGTATGAGGAAAGTATTGTATTTGGAGAGGAGTCGATGAACTAATAAGGTAATTTACACAACTGAGGGAACAAAAAAAATGGGAATAGAGAGAGAGATCGAACAACCCATACCTAATGAAGAGGTCATGTATATGGAACCTAGAAAGAATATTATGGATATAAAATCCAAGAAACCCTACTTGACATGTAAAATTATATGTCAATATAAGGATACATGGATGTTGAAGTAATGAATGAGGCTTCCATGATTTGGTCATCAGGGTGAGGAATACGAGATATTGTAAATGGATGGAACACTAGTTTAATAGGTAAAAAAGTGTAATAACCTAGATTTTACCTGAGGTATGGAACCTTTTAATTTCAGTTTAATTATTGGGTTTTATCCTTCTGGTAATTCCGGATGAGGTCATAGAGGTTATGAGAGTGTATAGGGCTTGTTTAGAGCCTGGATCCATGAGTTTTGGAGGAAATAGGTGGGTTATGCGGTTATTATAAACCATGCATCCCAGTCATAAAGGTTTTTTCAAACTATGTGGGGTCCTCCGATGCATTACAGAGGTCGCATGGTTTGTTATAAACATTCATCCTAGTCCCCATGGTTGCGCGGGTGATGTAAGTCTCTTTTGAAACGGTGTTTGGAAAGGGTTGTGCAATGTTAGTCAAACAGTGCACCTAGCTCATGCTAGGGTTGTCTTAGGGAAGTTATTATCACATGTTTGCAACACATTTTATCCAACCGTGTAGCCAAAATGTGTGAAAACTTTTTAAAGGGTAAATTTACCTTTTTTTACTTTTAGACTTATATACTTAAAACCACTTTTTCTTTCTTTTTCTTCCTGTAGCCACTCATATTGGGAGAGTTCCTCCTCCATATTAAATATATTTAGATCCCTCTTCCTCATATGAACTCAAAATCAAGCATCATTTATCACATTGGAAGAACATCGGTAAGATTTAATCCAATTTCTTCCTTTCATGTTTTATCTCTCCACATTTCATGCTATTTTAGTGTGATCTAATATTCCTTATTTTCAAGGAATTCTTCCATTTCATTATTTTATATCATTCAAGGCCGAACCAATAGCCGATACTGGATGAGGAATTTACTGTAAGAATAAATTAGGTGGTCTAGTAATTATCCCTTAAGTCTTGTTTCATTGTATTATGCATTGTGATATCGTACACTATATTTTCCATGTATTTCCATAAAAATACACTTTTCCATTAATTAATTTGTTATCCTTGATAAAAATGAACGTGTGCCTCCTTATGCTTGTTGTAATAGGCCCCTATTGACTAATTCCACCCCTTGAGGTCTACCTATGGAATTTATCCTTGAGGGTATAAATTTTGATGTGACCAAACCACCTCTTAAGTGGTTTTGACTTGGAATTTAGATTAAATAACAATAATGATTTAAATGGAAAGTGGTGGTATAACCACATCATGTGATTTTACATAAACAATGTTATCACCCTTGGTTGAGTTGAATGATAATGAATTATAAACCATTTATTGGCCCATACTAAAGCCTATTGTTCTGCTTATTTCTTATGACACTCGGGTATGACATCTTTACTGATATGACACCCAGGATTGGCATCCCATATACATATGATAATCAGGCATGGCATTCCTACTGTTATGATACTCATGCATGGTGTCTCTATTAATATTATAATTGGGTATGGCGTCTCATACATAAATGATACTCAGGCATGGAATCCCATATACCTGTGATAATTGGGTATGGATACCCTTATGATTTATGATACTCAGGCATGGCATCCACTACTAATTTACAAGACACAAGTGACTAGACATTGATTCTTGAGTTATGCCGTAGTCTTTAGATAACACTATGTATATATATATATATATGTATATAAACATCATTATTTATATAGTGCATATATATACATACATGTATATATATTTTTATGTATATATGAAGTAGGTTGTGTTATCCTGGTGTCCTTTAGGAACCAAATATGACCCTATATAGTTTACATTACTATTTTATCTTTATTAAATTTGCACACTGCTCATATTATATGCACTAGATGGATAATTATAGACATATTTGGTGATGGCATACTAATTATATCCCACACCCTATTCAGTCTAACCTTTGGTACTCGGAAAAACTTCACTGATGCGAGTAGGGTCAAGGGAAATTGCATGGTCTTGGATACTTGATTGATTATAGTATGGGATATTGGGAGTGTGGGATTGAGCTTCAAACATGATGTTATTTGATAGATTTTTTGGCCATTTGTTTATTTTTTTGTACCTACATGTAAGTATGACTATATTTTTTATAGCTCAATGTAAAACTCATCATTTTATATATAGTGACACTTTTGGCTCAATGTATTCTTTCTATATGAATTATTTAATTATGTTGATCATTTTATCTTTATTATTATTTCATTATTTATTCAGTATATCACCACTATGCCAATATAATTATGAGGGTATAGTCTCCCCACTGTAATACCATGGACCATAACTGTTATTCGGTAGCCTCTAGAATATGGGGAGTGACATTGAGGCCTTATAAAAAACTCGGAAAAGTTACTTATGATTGAACCTGGTTTTGGATTTCAAAAATTTGTATTAGAGGGTTTATTTTATTTGAAATATTATTTTGGGATGGTTATAGGGGATTAGGACGTGTTGGAATTTGGTAATGAAACTATGGTTGGAAGTAGATAACCCATGTACAGATAAAATTTAAATTACCAGGGATGGGAATTGCTATTATTGTATTTTTCTTATTACTATTGTTTTGATTTCACCATTAATTGATGCACATTATGTGTGATATTTATTATTATTATGATTGTGGGTTCCATTTTACCCTTGGCTTGATATGTCAAAGAAGTGTTGACTCATGCATAATTTGAAATGTCTCAAAAATTTTGTGTATTTTTTTTAATTATATGGAATTATTTTGAGACCAAAATCTTTGATGGTACCTGATTCTGAAGCCCGGTTATCTCAGAATATAATTTTGAACTTTTTAAAAGTTCATTTAAGTAAATGTGTGAGTGGGTTTTTCTAACTTTTAACCGGTGCTCGGATAAAAAATCTGATGGCACCATTGAACTCAGAATTATGGGATTTTCCTAGAATAGACATAACTTTTACCAGTGAAAGTCGACTGAAAAATACAGTTTTCGGAATTTTTAGAAAATAAAAAAAATTAAAAAGTTATTTTATTTTTTTTATCTTGTCGTTGAGCAGTGGCACGCCAAAACTGCAGTGCAGCGATGATCCCCATTAATGATACTCCTTAAATGGTAGTGAAACTAATACACTCTTTCATTAATGAAACAACATAATGACGTGACAATGCATCATAACAGAAACACTGCAATATGTTTCTCTATTAATGAGACAACACGTTGGTGAATCAAATGAGGAATTCCTATGACGAACCTATGGAAAAAATCCTCTCTAGCGACGAATGACGAACACCAGTGAATCGCTAGTGATGTCAATGTACCTCGAATAATGGCACCAGAGGGAGATGAACGCTGACGACTTTTAATAGAACTTGAATCTTCACGAATGGATTTCTTCAGTGAAGAACACATTTGAAGTAGGGGGTTAATTGTTTTAAGTTTTCCCCATTCTTATTCTAAAACAACGAACATGGATCATCCCATGAATAGGTTGATCCATGGATCATGTGTTATTGTGGGAGGGTGTTTTCCTTGGGGGTTTTGCAACAAGATTGAATATTATCCAATAGAACTTTGATCCAAAGCCTCCCATGTTTTTAAACATCTAACGTGGAGGGCACCACCAACACGAACAAGGCCCGATCCCCTCCTACTTGTGCGTTCTTCATGGTTGAGCATTCAAATTAGTGGAAAGAGAAATTCGAGGCCTTCATATGGAAGGAAAACCCCCCGAAGTCTGGAGGTGCAAGCGGTGCTAAGAATGGACCACCGGTGCAGACTCGGTGGTCCGCGGAAGAGCCCGCAGGCGTGCCGACGCCGGCAGCAGCGCCGAAGACTGCCAGGAGTGGCCGGCGGGGGCGGCCAGAGGATATAGGTGGTGCACCATGACAGTGTGCTGGGAGGAGTGTTGCGGCCAGCTTATGTCACAACGGTACAACAGAAGCTGTCGGACGGGCTGATGGCAAGAAAAAAGACACGGCCCCTTGGTCGCGTCACTAGAGAAGCCCACAACTTCGTTCCACGGTTCTCGAGGCACGAGGTCCCCTAACCACGTGTGGATGGTCCGACATACCAGTTGGTCAACCACGTTATGGAACCCTGGATGCGCTATGTGTCCGGGCTGGAGGAGGCAGCCCTGCGGTGACCTACAGGGCAGGAGGGTGGACGTGGCCACCTACCGCATCCCGACCAGGCAGAGAACTGGTCTGCCTCTGGCAGAACGGGTAGGGAAGTGGGTCAGACTTGCACCCAGTGGGATGGACCCGCCCATCGGGCAAGACCCATGGCCCAACTGGCTCGACCAGACCTGGCCAACCCAGACCTAAACCGGGTTAGGTCGGGTCAGTCTAACTAAACTAGGGTATGTGGGTCCCCCAGGCCAGGTTGGTCAGGTCAGTCCGACCGGGTCATACCGGGCTCAGACGTAGCTGACCTTGTTTACAAAAATTCTAATATCTTTCATATCGGGCATTTGATTGATGATTTGTTTGTGGTGTTGGAACCCTAGTGATGAGGTGGATATTTTGAAATACTCTATGGAGGCTTTCATGGAAGTTGAATTTCAAAAAATGGATTGAGGATCGGATCTCTTGGAATCAAATGCACTACGTACAGAAACTCTGCGTTTGGATTAGACCTAAAGACTGATGATAAAAATACCTATGTGGATCAACTACGATGTCCCAATGGGAAGAGGCTCTGTGTGACCCGGAAGGCCCATGGTGGGGAGCGGCTCTGTGTGACCCAAGAGACCCACGGTACTCGATAGGAGTAGTACCTCAGTATATCCAAGGTGGTAAGTGGCTTCTGTGTGACCCGACATGCCCACGTTGGGGAGAGTCTTCTATATGACCCATCATACCCACGGTACTCATCAGGGATAAGTACCACAAAAGTCCATGGTTAGTGGGAAGTGACTTCTGTGTGACCCGGTAGGCCCAGTGTATGCATTGAGGAGGAGTTCTCTAGCAGCCCAAGGTATTCGATAACATGATTGATGGTTATACTTTCTTACTATAGATTATACCTTGTGTGAGCTGTCTTGGTTCATGATCATACTTCATGGTTTTCATTTGGATTTCTTAGTGGTCTTTCCTTGTTGTTTTGGGGTCCCTACTGAGTATTTTGTTATCCACCCCTGCACGGGCTTCACCCACATGTATTTTTTTCTGGTGCAGATGACCACATCCTTGATGGAGGACTTGGTGACCTAGGACCCGGTAGTGCCCAGTGAGACCAGGCAGGCGGCCCGTGCTTCTACGGCTTCTAGCAGCTACTCTACACTTACCCATCAAGTGGGGTTTCTAGCGGATGACTTTCAGAGTTTTCCTTGTACATTCTTGTTTTCAGTTAAATTTTTTTGGTTTGTATTCTGACCCATTTGACCTATGGTTTTTACTTTTTGGTTGTTTAGTAGAATTCGTTTTACTTTTATAGCTTTGGTATGTGGTTGTGTGTGTGTGTGTAGGTACACAGGAAAATGGCTCCCACTTGCAGGTTGACGCATTGGGAGCTAGTCGCCAATGATTGACCTTCAGAAGGCGGGCTTTAAGTATGTCACGCCATGGGCCCCAGAGGATGGGTTGTGACAAATTGGTATCAGAGGCAGTCAGTACTATCTCAAAGACCGGGGTTTTGTTGGTTTTTTGGGTCACAGTTTTAAATATTTTGAGTTTGAGTTTCTGATTTGGGGATTCCAGTATTGGTGCGGTATCTGATGTATCCATACACCAGGACCTTGAATTCTGCTTTTTAGATCTATACAAAAAAACATTGTTTTCATTCATCATATAGGAATTCAGTGCTTCCTTATGTTCTTCTTGAATAAGAGTCTTCTCACCAGGTATAATCTATTAACCGTGGTACATCTTGATCTGTATCTAGATGCCTCCACGCAGACATCCTGCTAGGATTTTGATGTGTTACTATGAGGACATCCCACCTAGCGATGAGGCATCATTTCAGGGACCAGTGCTAGAGATATCACCACCCGTTGAATGGTAGTTACAACTAGCATTACCGATAGAGGATGCATGCAGGCTCAACACCTTATATGAGCTCCAGATATTGAGACCTCCTATGTTTAGGGGGAGAGACATATCTTTAGTCCATTGAGGGATCTATAGAGGTGGTGACATGGGTATTCCACTTAGTGAGGACGCCACTCGACTAGATGGAGATCTTATTTGTGAGCCTTCTTTAGTTATCAGTAGGGAGATGGCATACTTTGATGATTCAGACTCGTGATGAGGTGGCCCTCTCTTAGGATAACTTCGAGAAGATTTTTGGAGAGGAGTTCTTCCCCATGACCCGTGACCTTGCGCTCAGTGCACATACATGAGCTGCTTCACCTACAGCAGGGAAGCATGTCAGTGGTTGAGTACTCTCCGAGGTTTACAGACCTCTCTCGCTACTCTATAGAAATGGTTTGAGACCCTTTCTTCGGGGATCGGAACATTGATAAGGGACTCATATGGGAGATCAGGGCATCCATGGTGTCTCTCAGCATCCCCACTCAAGATGGTGTGCTAGAGTGATCCCTTATTTTGGAGAGCTTCCTAACAGAGTAGGCACTGATAGCCAGAGCCACCAGCAGACATGAGACGGTAAAGTCTTTAGTAGTGAGTAGCAGGTGGAAGACACGAGGACCCAGGCAGGTCAGATCTTCTAGGGGATGACCCCAGGACTTGGGGTCGGTAGTGCGGGGCTCCTAGAGTAGAGGGAGTCAACAGGGGACTAGGTTGTGATTCTCATGCGGTGGGTAGGGACACATGGCTCGTGACTACCTGACCTGCTGCATAGATGATCAGCAGACGGTCGAGGGACTGCCAAGGCAGAGGCAGAGGTTCGAGCGAGGAGGTCTACAGGGTGACGAATGTAGTAGGGGAGCATTCCAAGTAGTAGGAACTGGATTACGGTTCTAGGTGTGACCACAAACAGCACCAGGTGGTCCACCATAGGATTAGGGAGCCAGCAGATAGGGGAGATGCCAGCTTCAAGAGATGGAGACCTACGACCACGACACTCCAGAGATGATTATAGGTATTATTTGTGTCTTCTACACCTTAGATTCAGTTATTATAGACATATGTGTCAGTCACTCTTTCCATTCCATAGACCTCGTTCGAGGCTCAGAGATTCTGGTGGGGAATTTGGATCGATCCTTATGATTAGAGACTCCTACGTGAGAGGATTCATCGATTACACACTTGTGTCGGCAGTGTGAGCTTACTCTAGGAGGTGAGAGATTTGGTTGGTATCTCCTAGTAGTAGCGTAGAGTCCTTACAATGTCATCTTGGGTATGGACTGGTTATCTACAGTCCTGCTCAGATCGACTTTATTATGCCCAAAGTGCGGTGTTTCTGTAAGGATGGGACCAAGTTTTCCTTCTCCAGAAATAGGATAACTTTTTCAGCAGAGGAAAATCTTTCTCAGATGGGGTAGCAGTTTATTACTCACTAATTTTCTAGCCTCGCCCTCAGTGCAGTGGATGAGAGGAGTCCAAGATTTCATGTATTGGTGGATGAGTGTGAGTATTTCATTATCAAGGATGTTCTGGGACTACCACCTCGTAGGGAGGTAGACATGTACCTTGGGATGGCACCGATATCTACACCTGAATATCTGATGGATCCCACAGAGCTTTTTTAATTAATGGTATAGTTGGAGGACTTACAGGATAAGGGATTCGTGATGCCCAGCGTTTCACCATAGGCATCCCCATTGTTGTTTTCCAAGAAGGCTGACCAGATCCTGAGGCTATGCGTAGAATTCCAGTTCCTGAATCAGCTGACTTTGAAGAACAAGTATCCACTTCTGAGGACTGATGACCTCTTCGATCAGCTGAAGGGAGAGAGGTGGTTCTCAAAGATCGACCTCAGATCAGGGTATCATCAGCTTCTGGTACGGGATGAGGACGTATCGAAGACATCCTTTAGATGTCGGTATGGCCACTATGGATTTTTTTATGCCTTTCAGTGTGAAAAATTCCCTAGAAGTTTTCATGGGACTCATAAATAGGATCTACTAGCCTTACCTTGATCATTTCGTGGTGGTCTTCATTGATGAAATCTTGGTGTACTCGGTGTTGGAGGAGGAGCACGCTACACACCTTTGGATAGTCCTGGATAAAATCCGAGATCACCACCTTTATGGTAAGACCTTGATGTTCCAGTTATAGATTTGAGAGAGCCACTTTCTAGGACACCTAATCTCAGAGGCTGGAGTTTTAGTGGATCCGGCAAAGATAGAGGCACTGCTTTCTTGGAATCCATCCAGAAGCATGACCAAGGTGCGGAGTTTCTTGGGGTTTACTGGATACTACTGGAGGTTCTTTATCCAATTTTTTATCATAACAGCACCCTTATCAGCTTTGAAAAAAAAGGTAAAACTCTTTGTGTGGATAAAGAAGTTCCATAAGTGTTTCCAAGAGCTGAGGTGGAGACTGATGAGTGCCTCCATCTTGAGACTACCAGAAGGGGGCGTTGGGTATGTAGTATTATGTGATGCATCAGGGACCAAATTGGGTTGTGTCCTAATGTAGGACCAAGCAGTGATTTCATAAGGCTCATGGTAGTTGAGGTAGAATGAGAAGAACTACGCGACCCATGACCTGAAGTTAGCAGTAGTGTTCTTTGCCTTGAAGATGTGGTGGCACTAATTGATGGGTGAATGGTTTACCATCTACTGTGACCACAACAGTCTCAGGTATATCTTCTCATAGAAGGACCTGAACTTGGGATAATAGTGATGTCTAGAGTTCCTCTAATAGTATGACTTTGAGATAGTCTATACTCTTAGGAAGGGGAATGTGGTGGAAGATGTGCTCAGTAGGAGGTTTGGTGTATAGCTATTGAGTGAGGCGATAGAGCAGCTAGCCACGATGCATATATCCTTCATGGATGGTGATGGAGCAGATTACCTTCAGTCGATAACTGTCACTCCTCCACTCTTATAGTAAGTTAGGGAGGCATAGCTTATGAATGTTGACTTTGAGGCCTGATGTGCTCAGTTATCCTTAGGACAGGCTCTGGATGGATTTTCAAATGGTGGGGAGAACGTCATCCTTTTTAGAGGACACATCATAGTATCAGTGATGTTACAAGAGGAGGTGTTGAGTGAGTTCCATACATACCCTTTGGTGGTACATCCTGGTGTGTCGAAGATATACCAGGACCTCTAACATCAGTATCGGTGGCCAGGGATGAAGAAAGTTGTGGCATAGTTTGTTTCACGATGAATCACTTGTCATAATGTGAAGGTTGAGCATTAGGTTTCATCTGGCTTGGGCCAGCCACTTGAGATTCCATCGTGTAAATGGGATGGTATCTCGATGGAATTCATGATGGATTTACCATGCACGTCCAGGGGCCACAATTCTATCTGGTTGATCGTTGACCGACTCACCAAGTCAGCTCACTTACTACCCATCTGGGAGAAGGGATCAATAGAGGTATTTTGACGCCTCTAAATCCAGAAGATAGTGTGGTTTTACATGGTGCCTTCGACGATTGTCTCAGACAATGATGCATGCTTTACATCCTAGTTTTTGAAGGGATTGTAGGAGGCGTTCAATACTCAACTGCACTTGAGCACAGCCTTTCACCCTTAGACAGATGGTCAGGCGAAGCAGACCATACAGACCTTGGAGGGCATGCTTCATGCTTGCATCCTTGATTTTGGTCGTATTTGGGAGGACCTCCTACCACTGGTGGATTTTTCATACAACAAAAATTATCACTCCACCATTGGCATGGCACCATCTGAGGCCTTGTATGGGTGACCATGCAGATCACCTCTGTGTTGGACATACCCAAGGGAGTCAGCACTCATGGGTCCAAAGTTGGTACCAACTACCACTGAGAAGGTGCAGATCATCTAGGAGTGGATGAGTACTGCATAGAGTAGGCAGAAATCTTATGCGGACAGGAGACGGAGGCCCTTGGAGTTCAAGGAGGGAGACCATGTTTTATTTCGGGTCTCACCCCGATAGGGATTGCATAGATTTGGTATGGGTGACAAGTTATCTTTGAGGATCATCAAACCTTTCCGAATTCTGAGCAAAGTTGGCGAGGTGGCGTACTGCCTATCTCTTCCCCCACATGCACTGGGTGCATGATGTTTTTCTTGTGTTGCATCTAAGAAGATACGTGTATGATCCATCGCATGTTATCAACTAGGGTGACCTAGACATTGATGATGGGGTGACATTTACGGAGTTTCAGGTAGAGATAGAGGACCAATAGGATCAATTCATATGTGGACCGTCAATTCCTATGGTGCCCATTTGGCGGCAGCACGAGAATCTCTAGGAGTGCACATGGGATTGGGAGGCTCAGATTCGTGCTCAATACCCCCACTTGTTTGTTTAGCCATGTTTTTTTACGAGGACATGAAGCCCAAAAGGGGGGGAATAATGTAATGTACCAGATTTTCCATGTAATTTTTTTAAAATTGTATGGAATTATTTCAAGAACGCGCGCTTTGACAACACCTAATTCCTAGGACCGGTGATCTCAGAATAGAATTTTGAACATTTCTAAGTTCATTTAAGTACACGTGCGAGCGGGTTTTTCTAATTTTAAACCAATTCTCGGATAAAAAATTTGAGGGCAACGTCGAACTCAGAATGGTGTGATTCACCTAGAATTGACGTAACTTTGACCAGAGAGGGTCGACCAGAAAAGATAGTTTTTGGACTTTTTGGAAAATAATAAAATAACATAAAAAGTTATTTTATTTTTATTTTCTCGCTGTTGAGTAGTGTCATGCCAGCACTGTGGTGCGGTGACGAGGAGGTGACAATCCACTTTAATGATACTCCTTAAACAGAAGCGAAATAGATATGTTGTTTAATTAATGAAATAGTGTAACGATGTCACGATGAAGCATAATAGAAAAGCTGCGACACATTTCCCTATTAATGAGATAACACATTGGGGAATAAAATAGGGAATTCCTCTAACGAACCTATAGATAAAATCCTCTCTAGAGAAAAATGATGAATGTCGAAAAATCGCTAGTGACGTTAACGCACCTCGAAGAATGGGACTGGAGGGTGATGAATGCCAATGACTTCAAACGATTCGCAGGAGGATCACTTCAGCGATAAACACCTTTGAATTCGGGGTCTAATTGTTTTATGTTTTCCCCATTCTTATTTTAAAACAATGAATGCAGATCATCCCACAAATAGGTTGATTCGCAAAACTTGTGTTCTTGCGAGAGAGTGTTTTCTTTTGGGTTTTTTCACTGAGATTGATGATTATTCGATATAAATTTGAACCCAAGGCACCCCTATTTTTAAACATCTAATGCAGAGGGCATGGACCGACATAAACCAGGTCTGATCCCCTCATACTTGTGAATTCTTTGTGGCCAAGCATTCAAATTATCAAAAAGGAAAATTTGAGGCCTTCACAGTAAAGGTGACACCCCCTGAAGGATGGAGGTGCAGGTAGCGTGAAGAACGGACCAACGTTTCGGACCCAATGGTCCATGGAAGAGCCCTATGGAATGCCAACGCCGGTGGTGGTGGCCACAGGCTAGAGGCGGTGCGCCACGATGGCGTGCCGGGAGGAGCACTGCGTCCGGCTCGGGCCGCGACGACATGGTAGGTGTCATTGGCCAGGTCGGTGGCAGGTGGAAGGATGCGGCCCCTCAGCCGCATCGATGGAGCATCCCGTAGTTACGTGTTGTGGTTTTCGAGGCACATGGTCCCCTGATTGCATGCGAAAGGTCTGAACGGTCAGTTGGTCGGCTACATGATGGAACCCAAGACGTGTTATGAATCTGGGCGGGAAAAGGTGCCCTATGGTGACTTGCAGGGTAAGAGGGAGGATGTGTCCGCCTACCATTTCCCTGTCAGGTGGAGAACCGGTCTGCCTCTAGCAGACCGGGCAGGGCATTGTGTCGAACCCGTGGCCCAACTAGATAGACTGGACCCGTCTGACCCACACCCAAACTGGGTTAGTCAAACTAAATTGAGGCATGTGTGTCCCCCAGGCTAAGTTGGTTAGGTGGGTATGACCAGGTCGGTCAGGGCCCAGATGCAACCAGCACCTGTTTACAAAAATGCCAATACCTTTCAAACCGGGTGTCCGATTGACGAGGCATTTGCAGCGTTCGAAACCTCATGACTAGGTGGATATTTTGACATACTCTATGGAGGATTTCATGAAAGTTGAATTTCAATGAATGACTTGAGGAGTGGTTCTCCGAGAATCAAGCACACTACATACAGAAACCCTGTGGTTGGCTAAGAACTAAAGTCTATTGACAAGCGACTCTATGTGGATAAGCTATGATAGTCCAGTGGGAAGTGGTTCTATGTGACTCGGAAGGCCCATGGTGGGGAGCATCTCTATGTGACCCGGAAGACCCATGGTACTCGACAGGAGGAGTACCTCAGTATGGCCAATGTGGGAAGTGGCTTTTGTGTGACCTGGGCATGCCCACAACGGGGAGAGGCTTCTATGTGACCCAGCATATCAATGGTACTCATCAGGGATGAGTACCAAAGAAGTCCAAGGTTAGTGGGAAGCAACTTCTGTGTGACTTGGAATACCTACTGTACTCATTGAGGAGGATTTCTTTGGTAGCCCAAGGTGTTTGATGACATGATTGATGGTCCTACTTTCCTACTCTAGATTATACATGGTGTGAGTTTTCTTGCTTCCTGATCATGTTTCATGATCATACTTCGTGGTTTTCTTGTGGATTACTTTGTGGTATTTCCTTGTTGGTTTGGGGTCCCTTCTGAATATTTTGTTACTCACCCCTACATGGGCTTCACCCGCATGTGTTGTGTCAGGGGTAGATGATCGTCACCTTGACGGAGGAATTGGTGGCCTAGGACCTGGTGGTGCCCAATGAGACCAAGCAGGGGGGGCGTGCATCTACAGTTTCTAGCAGTGGCTCTAGACTTACACATCAGTTGGGGTTTCCAGTGGATGACTTTTATAGTTTTCCTTGTACTTTCCTATTTTAAGTTTATCTTTTTTTGGGTTTTTATTCTGGCCTATTTGACCTATGGTTTGTAATTTTTGGTTGTTTAGTGTCATGCATGTTTACTTCTCCATCTTTGGGACATGGTTGTGTGTGTGTGCATACAGTTAATCAGGAAAATTCCTCCCACTTATAGGTTGACACTGTCAGTCCTAGTCGCCAACCCCTAGACTATGGGAGGTGGGCTTGGGGTATGTCATGGAATGGGCCCTGGGGGACGGGTCGTGGCATAATCATAGGCATGTAGAGATTTACATGTCATGAATTATGTAATTCCCTATAGGTACATATCATTGCTTATATTACATGTGGTTGTTATGAGTTCCTTGGTTTCCATATATATATATATATATATATATATGAAATTGTGCTAACATTATTATAGGGTAATGAGAAACATAATTGGTTACTTAAAGTGTTTGCATCAACCTAACAGTGTTTTCCTGTATAGCTTGATGTCGGCACCTTAAGTAGTCGATTATGGATAGTTATGTCATGGAAAATTGGTTAAATTGGATGGAATGTGTTTATTTTAGTGATTAAATTGATGATATATTTCATTTTATAAAGTGTATTGTCCTTTATAAATTTCAAATGGTGATTGATATAATTAAACCATTTTAAAAAAATTATATAAATAGGTATGAACTTAAATGAATTTAAATTCTAAAATGAAATGGTCATCATTAAATGGGGATTAAAATTAAAACTTAAAGGGTGTCTTCCCATATAACTTTCAATTGAAACACTATATAATAAGATCCATGACTTATAGTAGAGAACTTGATCCTGACCTGAACTTAGTAGTGGCCAGTAGGCAGCATCTCTTGTGATCCTTTATGGACTAATATGTCACCCTGACCTAGATTTCGGAGCAGGCAGAATGGTGTGACTTACCAATTTGAAGTTTTGTAGCTACCCTGCTCTTATATTAATGGTATTTTATTATAAAATACTCTCTTAGTAATTTCATTGGAATTTATAGAGATATGCCACCATAACATCCTCAAGTCATGCTCCAGAGGTGGTGAGCCCCAAGCCACCAGTGTTACCTCTAGTAGTGGCACCTATGTTACCTCCTGATATTCCAAACATGGGTGATGGTGAATATTTTTGAGAGGGATTCCTAAGGCTCATGAACACCATGTAGAGATACCCACGGCCTGCCCCAAGTATGGAAGAGTTGACATGATAATTTCACCATCATCATCAGCCCATGTTTCCAAGGGATAGCGACCCTCAGGCTGTAGAGTCATGGCTAGAGGTCATGATGACTATCACCGATCACATTGAGACACCTCCTAAGAGTATATTTAACCTTTCTATGTATATTCTTTGTGATTCTTCCAGGTGATGGTGGGATTTTATCACCTAGGTAGATAATCATCAGGGTATGTCCTAGGATGGTTTTCATATAGTCTTCTATGACTATTTCATTCACCATATTCTAAGAGTGGATCAAACTAGAGAGTTTATGCATCTACATTAGGTTATTAAGTCTGTGATGGACTATTCTACTTGTTTTATGGAGCTCTATCACTTCACACTAACTCTTAGTGGTGTCTAAATGGAGAAAAAATAGATGTTTTGTGGATGGGATCATATACACTATCTAGTATTAGGTGAATGTATTTCAATTGACCACTATTTTGAAAATAGTAAACCAGGACCTCATCATTAAGCAGAACCTGAGGGAAGATGAGAGTGTGGGAAAGGGTGGTTCAGAATTGAGATAGTTAAGTGGTTCAACTAGAATCTATAAACATTGATTTAAGATTTCATGTGGGGGAAAATTCAAAATGACACCCACTAATAGTTATGTGGTTTTTCCCTGGTGCACAATTCTTGGGAATAAGAATCCCCAGTTCCCCGAAGACCCTATTGAGTGATGAGGTTGCCAGAGGTTTGGGAATCCTTGGTTTTTTTGTAGGACCATACCATTCATTCCTAGTGGAAGAGTATCTAGATCAGTTTCACCTTTAGGAGTGGGATCAATAACACGTATTTAGTTAGGTAGCTAGAGTACTAATGGTCATTCGGGAATAGGAGGTGTCCATGGATGAGGTATCTAGACTTCATATGTATAGTGCTAATAGGGCAGACCTACCCATGGTGGTCGGGTTATATCTAAGGGTTGTGGATATTTCCATGTCTATGTAGTCCATCCTTTTCCAGAGGACTAGAGAATCAGACCATATATATTTTGAGTGACTATTCTAGTATCCTATACTTAAGTTTCTTACTTCTTTGACATTGGAACTTCAAATTCATTCATATTTGTGGAAATCATGGGAAGTATCAGACTTGAAATTTAGTAATTTGGTGGGGTGATGACCCTTTACACTCATTTGGGTATATTTTTAGAGAGTGTATGTTAGTGTAAGGATTTACCCCTTAAAATAGGCATACATCATTTTCTATGGCACTTATTGTTCCTTGAGATGGCTGGTTTTGACATCATCCTCAAGATGAACTGGTTGGTTCCTTACCATTCCTACATGGATTGTTTTCACCGAAGGGTTTCCTTTAAATAACTATAGTGAGATGTTTATATAATTAAGGGTGAATAGGTTTTATATTCTAGTCAAGGTGGACCAGTGAATCGTGGACTGAGCTGAGTGATAGTCCAGATTGTTATCCTTTTTCAAGATGACTATGAAGTATGTCAAAATGATTTCCCTATGGTATTTAATATCTTCAAAGATATATTTCCTGATGAATTTTCTAGACTAACTCTTGAGAGATAGGTAGAGTTTTCTATCGATCTAGTTCTAGGAGCTGCACCGGTATCCATTCCTCTATAAAGGATGGATACTTCTGATTTATAGGAGCTCAAGAGGCAACTAAAGGACTTAGAGGATAAGGGTTTTATATAACCCAACACTTCACCATGGGGTTCACCTATCATTTTTACCAAGAAGTTGGCCAATATCCTTAGGCATTGCATAGATTATCATATGTTGAACTATCTTACGGTTAAGAACTGGTATCTACTACCTTGTATCGGAAACCTTTTCAACCATCTCCAAGGATTAAGTTTTTTCTCCAATATCAATTTGAGTCTGAGCTACAATTAGGTATGAGTATGAATTTATGATATACCACATATTACTTTACTAATTTGGTATGGTTTGTATGAGTATTTGGTTATGCCATTTAGTTTTACAAATGTTCCCTCCGTTTTCATGGATTTGATGAATCATCTTTTCTACCTGTATCTGAATTCATTTGTAGTAGTATTCATAGAATACATATTAGTTTATTCACATACTCAACATGAACATTTAGAATATCTTTATGTCATATTAAATTCACTGATATAGAACTAGTTGTGTGATAATCTCACTAAATACCACTTCTGGATTGAAAAAGTTCACTTTTTGGGTCACATTATCTTAGAGATAGGATTATCAGTCAACCCTAAGAAAGTGAGCACTATTGTTTCTTGGTGGAATCCAAAGAATATCTTTAATAGGAAGAGTTTATTAGGGTTTTATAGTTATTACATGAAATTTATATATGAATTCTCACACCTTGAAGCACCTCTTACAATCTTGACTAAAAATTGTTTGAAGTTCTTGTGGTATGAAGTGTGTGATAAGTCCTTTCAGGATCTAAAAAGAAGATTGACTTTAGCACTGACCCTGGTTTTTATTGATCCAAGAAGAGGCAGTATAATGTTTTGTGATACATTAGGTATTAGGTTGGAAAAAGTTCTAATGTAGGAGCATAAATTCATTATGTATGGGTCTTGTCAATTGAGGCCTCACATGAGAAATTACCCAACACATGATATCGATCTAGCAGTTTTTGTTCATGACTTGTGTTGTTGGAGGAATTACATGTTGGGAGATTGGTTTGTGGTGTTTATAGACCAAAGAACACTCAAATATATCTTTACACAACATGAATTTAACCTCAACTAGAGAAGGTGCACTAAAAAAAATGACCACTCTAGAAGGGGTTATTTTTTACTTTAGAAGGGGTTATAACCCCTTATAAAGACATTAGCGGTAGTTATGAGGAACCACCAATAATGTTCTTGCCTACTGTTAGTAGAGGCGGTTTTGAGGAAGCGCTGGTAAATGTGTGTTGAATTTTACAGCGGTCACATTAGAGGGGGTTTAAACCCCCTCTAATGTTGTCCAAAATTTACCACAGATGGTTGTCATTAGAGGCGATTATAACCCCAACCGCCTCCGATATAGGGATTAGGGGACGTTCAAACCGCCCCTAATTTTCTATTTTTTTCAAAAAAATCCCCACCCGCCTATCATGTTTCCCCATTCTCCTCCAGTCCCATTGGCCTCTCCATCTTCTGTGTGTCCCCTGGTCTCCCTGCCCATCCCGTCCCTGGGCGTCTCCCATGTGTCTATCCATCCTGTCCCCGGGTGTCTCACATGTGGGTGTCTCTCGTGTCTCCGCCCATCCTGTCCCCGGGTGTCTCCCGTCTGTCTGCCCCCCGGTGTCTCCCATGTCCCGATTTCCCCCTGATGTCTCCTATGTCCCGGTCTTCAGGTATGTCCCTCGGTCAGACAGTGTCTCATTCCCCTAGCCTGTCGGTGTCCTCCCCTCTCCTGTGATTCCCCCAGTCCTACGTGCATCGTCATGTGTTTCCCCAGTCTAGCCCCACCGTGCTTTTCCCGGTCCAGCCCATCGTGCTTGTCCCTATCCAGTCCCGCCCCCGTCCTGCGTGTGTGTCCCAGTCCAGCCCCCAAATTCGGAGGGGTTCTAAAATTAAGAAGGAGGTGGGATTCAAACCAAGCTTCTCTTTAGTATAACTCCAGCGCCGAAACCACTACCCCAAGTCGGTTTTTGTTTATTTAGCACATATATTATTCTATTTATATATATTGTAATGTTTAATAAATTATAATTTATTTTCATAATATATTTTAATACATATAATAAGTTTAATAAAATATGAATATATATTAATAAATATATATATATTAAAAAATTTACACATAATGTTTATATTATTGTATTTATATATATTAATAAGTTTATTAAAATAAACATTATAAAAAATATATATTTAAATACATATAATATGTTTATTAAAATAAGCATATATATATTAATAAACATATATATTAACAAATTTAGACATATAATTTATATATTATTGTATTTATATATATTAATAAGTTTATTAATATAAACATTATTTGCATAATATATTTAAATAAATTAAATAAATATCATGTATCTATATTTATATAAATATAAATATATATATATATATATTCTGCACACCTCTATAAATTATATATTTATATATTTAAATAAAATTATGTATGTATGTATTTATAAATACATTTATATCAAACACACACAAACGCAAATGTTTATTTAAATATTTATTTGTAATTGTTTACATTTTTTTGAATACACATATATAATATTTATATATATTACCCAAATATATTATGCAAATATATATATACATATTATATTTATACATAAATAATTATTATATATATATATTACATATTTATTTGAATATAATATATTATACATTTTATAAATACATTCATATATGTATACAATATAATATATATATATATATATATTATGATTTTTTAAGAAAATAGTAGGGGTTCACAACCCCTCTGGTCTCTTAAATTAGAGGGGGTTGTGAACCCCCTCTAATGTAAGACATTAGTGGGGGTTCAAGAGGGGGTTTTGAACCCCCACTAATGTCTTACATTAGAGGAGGTTGTGAACCCCAACTATTTTCTTAAAAAAACAAATTCTGTATAACACACACACACATATATAACACCTCTAAAATCCAACTGAATATATGTATGTATGTGTACATATATAGCGCCTCTAACCGAATATATAGTGCCTGTAACTAAATATATATCGCCACTAATTATTAAAGTAGCAACAATTTTAACATAATTGTCTCTAAAATACAAATACATATAAAAAATGCTAAAAAAATTAGAGGGGGTTTTGAACCCCCTCTAAATTTGATGATTAGAAGGGGTTGTGTAAAACCCCCTCTAATTTTATAGAAAATGAATTTAGAGGGGTTGTTCATAACCCCCTTTAAATAACCCCCTCTAATGTACAATTTTTTTGTAGTGGTAGTTGAATACCTCCATTCCTTCAACTTTGATCTTGCATATATTCCTGGGAAGGGCAACATAGTTGCTGATGCCTTGAGCCGAAAGACTCAAAAACAAGATATTTATAAAGCCAATAATGATTGGAGGTTGATGGGTCTTATTTATAAGATCAATATGGAGGTTTATAAGATTCATGAGTGTCCTTTACTTACATCCTTATCAGTAACCTTATCACTTCTAGATAGAGTGAATAGGAGGCAGTTCTTTGATCCTGAGGGCTTAGACCAAAGGTAGACCGTTTTAGGTGGGGATCCACAATTGGGTTCTTCTATCAATGGAGATGAGATCGTACTTATTTAAGGGAATTGTTTTATGACTATAGAAATGTGAGAGGAACTTATAAGATAATCCCATTATTTGTAGTGGGAGGTACACCCAAGGATTTATAATATATATTGTGACATGAACTACCGATATTGGTGTCCTGGAATGAAATTTCAGATCATGGGTTTTATCATAAGGTGTTTTACCTATCTGCAGGTGAAGGTGGAGCACCGTCAGCTTACTGGCTCGTTATATTCATTAACGGTCCCATGATAGAAATGTGATAATATATCTATGGGTTATTTTAATGGTTTTCTATGGTCACCTTAAGGTAGAAACATAGTTGGGGTAGTCATGGAAAGATGGATGAAGGTTTCCTATTTTCTTCATATCAGGGAGACCTTCTTAGTGGATGATCTTTAGAGACTATATGTCTGTGAGATTATATGCCTACACGAGGCCCCTCATACCATTGTTTTAGATTGTAATTCTCATTTTACATTGAGGTTATGGAAGTGGTTACATAAGGAACTCAGTATATAGGTACTTCTGAGTATATCTTACCACCCACGGATTGACGTCCAGATAGAATAGACAATACAGGTTCTAGAAGACATTATTTTATCATCTTCCCTTGATTTCAAAGGCTCTTAGGAGAAACATATACATATTTTTGAGTTTACCTACAATAATATCAATCAATAAAACATAAATATGGATACTTATGAGGACTTATACGGTAGGTTATTCTGATCACCTCTGAGCTAGTTAGAGGCATGGGAGGTAGTGCTACTAGGACCTCATCGCATCCAGGAGACTTAAGAGAATGTATAGCTTATCAAGAAGCATATGATTACTACTCTGTCTAGATAGAAATATTTTGTCGGCCACCATAGATGAACACTTTTATTTGAGGTCAAGGATTATTTTTTCTTTCATGTTTCACCTACATTGGGGCATAGAAGGATTCAGAGACAGTTCAAGCTATTACCTCATTATGTCAGGAATTTCTCTTTAGTGGAGAGAGTCAAGATGGTAGTCTATCGTATAGCTCTTACTTAGAGGTACTGAGTGATGCATGGATTCTTCCATATATTATAGTTTCACTAATTTCATGTTGACCCATCTCATACTTTTGATCTCAAGGATGTTGAATTAGAGGTTGATTCTTCCTTCAAGGAGTATCCCATTCATATCATCAATTAGAGAGAAAAGGATCTCCAAGGATGGTATTTTCCTTTAATACAACTTCTATGGAATCATTAATTTATATATAATGATGATTCGTAGAGATTGGTCGATGTATGTTCTCAGTGGCTGATGTTATTCTCATATAAATCTTTACCACCCTTGGAAGGGAAACTCAAAGATGAGTTACTTTAAGGGGGGAGGCTATAAAATCCTAGATTATCCATGAGGTATTAAACTTTTTAATTTTAGTTTAATTATTGTGTTTTATCCTTCTATTAAATCTTGATGAGGTCACATAGGTTATGAGTGTTTCTAGAGATTTTATGGAGCCAGGATCCTTGAGTTTTGGAGGAAATAGATGGGCCGCATGGTTAGTATAAATGGTGCCACCCAGTCTACCCAGTTTGTTAAAAAGATGTTGGGTTCTCCAGTGCACTACAGGGGGGCATAAGGTTGTTTGTAACTATGAACCCTAGGATGCATTCCTATTCGAGTGTTATAAGTATCTTTGCAGAGGTGTTTGGCATGGGATGAACACATTTAGTCAAACTGTATTCCTAGAATGTGTAGGGGGTGTCTCGGGGAATTTCTTGCTACACAGTCGGTGCATGGTTTGTCCAGCTATGTTTCCAAACCCTGAGACCACTTTTTAGAAGGTTAATTTACCTTTTCCCTTTCAACCTTATAAACATAAAACCTATTTTTCTTTCTTTTTCTTCCATTAGCCGCTCATGTTGGGATAGTTTCTCCTCCCTCTTCCATAGCTTTTTATCCCTATTCCTCATACAACCTTGGAATCAATAACCATTCATCACTTTGGAATCACATCAATAAGAGATTTAATCCACTTCCATATTTTCAAATTTTATATCACCATATTATGCATTATTTTTGTATGAGTTAATAAGAACTATTTTTAGATATTTTTTCTATTTCTTCATTTTCTCTCATTCTAGGCTAAACCAAGGGGCTATAATGAACATGAAATCTAATACAGGTATAAGGTAGGTGGTCTAATAATTATCCTACAATAATTTTTTATTTTTATTATGTTCCTTGATGCAACACATTATATATTCCTTGTATTTCCAAAAAACACACTTTTACATTAATTAATTTGTTATCCTTGATAGAAATGAACTTTTGACTCCTTATTCTTATTAGAATAGGGCCCCATAAAATAATTCCATCCCCTGAGGTGTGCCTATGGAGTTTCACCATGAGAGTATGTATTCTAATATAACCAAACCACCTCCTAAGTGGGTTTTGATGGTATTTAGATGAAATTACTATAATGATATAAATGGAAAGTGAGTGGAATGACCACATCACGTGATTTTACATAAACAATGGTCACACCATTGGTTGAGTGGAATGATAATGAATTATAAACCATTTATTGGGTCGAAAAAATCCTATTGGTCTGTATAAGTAAGTGAGTGTTTTGGAATTGAACTTTTCTCCACATATATGATTAATAAATACTTGTATAAGATATTATCCAATAATCTAGCTCAGAGGTTCCTTAATATTTACCAAGATTAATCATTTACATCAATGATAATTTCTAAAATTTCTTAAATTAATTTCATTAAGTATATGAAGTCACCATTAACTTTAAAATAGTTTATGTGGACTTGTTGAATTAACATCAAGAGCATTTTGATGTAACTTTTTTGTAAAGGTTTATTTATATAAAACATGATAAGTAGTTTGTTTGTATTCCCAATATCTTAACTGAAGATGAGAATAAAACACTTTTATGGGTATAATCAGGTTAATTACTTTTAGTTTTATTTAATAAATAATTATCTTGTCACAATCAGGTAAGATTCTTATATTTTATATTCATCCTTCACTGCAAGGGATATTTGTGACTCTAGAGTTATTGAATCGGTAGTTTGATATTTAGGTACCATAAAAGCATTTACTATGAAATGAAATAATATCTCATTGTGTATATCTAGACACTAAGATAAACTTTTTGGTAACACTTATTAGAAACTTGAATCAATACAATTTGGAAATGAGAAGTAGCGAGCTCCGCTTGGATGATATATGAATCACCTTTTATCATATACTCTTTATTTCACATTATAACATTTCTATTATTGTTCATTTAATGTATTCAAATACATGTATATTATAAGAATATCGTATTTATTACACAAGTAGTTAATAGAAACCTGATGAATATACCCGAAGTGGATTCAACTATTTATTTCATTAATTCATTGTATATTATTTTGTAGTGTCCAAGATTTCTACATGTGAAAAAAACAGCCTCATATTCATTATTATTCCCTAGAATACGTTGTATCTTTAAAGGATGATGAAAGGGATCTTTTTAATATATATTATCCATGGGATCTTCATCCTTATCTTTCAAACTTCTCACCATAAGGGGTGGATAAAAAGGTTTCAACTAGTTCTTATCTGCTTGGAAAAGTATGGACAAAAGTTTCCTGAGCGACTTATACATTACATTTATTTGGGAATGGAAAAATAAGGACAATCTTAGTGGCAAGGATAATAAGATAATATTAATGGATAATTTCTTATCTATGTGGAATCCTAAATTTTATAACTAATCAATATACCCTATCATTTTCAAATCATAATCAATAGATAGATTCCCTTCTTCCAGTTTACACTGATATAGTGCATTTAAAATATTATTTATTTCAATCATTTCATTCTTGTTCTCAATATATTGAATATGAGATATTATGGTTTGAGTATACATGTCCTTATGTTGTATCATCAACTCTTTAGATATAGTTTATACTATAATACAAACGAAATAGGAAGCATCATCAATGTGTCTCTAGTAGGCATTATTTTCACCTTCACTCACATGTTGGGGTGGAAAATAGGAATAGGGGATTCAGACACATAATACATTATTTATGGTAATAATACATCACATAAATGACAATACCATATTTTAAAATTTGTATTTTTAAGGACATATCCTAAGTTAAGGAATAATCAGAGTGGTTTCATGGTTTTTCTTTCCATTTTCAATAATATTTAAAATAGATGATTAGTACTTTACTTGATTATAAATTATGTAAGACATAATAATATTTTTAATTTTATTAAATCTCCCTCTATTTTATCAAGTCCCAATAGCCCTCACCATTGAACTCAGAAAGCCTAGTTTCTAGGACAATCTAGTGGAAAGTATATATATGACCCATCACATAACCCTAACAAGGGTTGATCAAGCTAGTTGAAGGTATTTAGGTATGAAGGACTTTTTAAACTACAAGCTTGAATCTCCTTGATCTGTTGAGTGGATTCCCCAATCCTGAAATCTTGACTTTGATTTCCTCAACACTTGCCTCTAAATTACACCAAGTCTATAAAGTTCTACTCATGTTGATTTAAAATGGTTAAGTCAACCCGAAACCGTTATAAGAACTCCCCTTATAAAAGTAAGTGTCCTGACAAGGTTTGGCCAAACACTTTGTTCTATTGATTTTCATTCTTAATCATGTAATGCAAGGCCATGTCTAGCTTAATATTCAGTTGAGGTATTTTATTTTGTTATGAATAAATTTTACCTTGTTTTATCCTTTACATAAATTGATAATATTAAGTGGGTTTTATTTAATTAATTAGCATTATTGGATAAAACATTTACACATAATTCATTTATTTTAATTCTATCTTTATAAATTAATTCATTTATTTATGTTATAGAGATATGGAATCTATAAAATAAATTATTTTATAAGATAGAAATAAATAAATAATAAATGAATTGATCATGATCTTATCTAATAGTTAATTCATTGAGTGGACAATAAATATACCATTGACCTGGTGGAAAATTCATTGTACTGGTCTTGGAATGAGTTATAACATTCCACCTATACACCTATGTATAACCTTGGTTGTCATAATTATGGTTTCATCTTGGAACACCTTCACACTCCTTAGGATAAAAAATTATTTATAAGTATTTATAACTTACACAAAGGTGAGGGGAACCAAATGATTGGTCAATGGAGATTACATAGATAACTATGGACATGCTGGACCTACACAATAATGGAGTCAGGGATGACTCGTAGACCATCAAATTCAATTTAATATTAAATAATTTCAGACCCATGTAATAAATTCAATTAAAACAACCAACACATACATAGCTCTTAGTCTAGAGCATGAACAGTCATACATGCAATGTATACACAAAAGTAAACTAATTAAAATTAATTTTTATTTTTTCTTTATTATTAAGACAAAATTACATTGATTAATTAATTGATTAATTAATTAATTAATTTAATTTTTTATAATGACCATATGAATTCATTTGGAGATAACCATCAAATTTAAAGAAATTTATGGTAAATAAATGAAAGAACCAATAATTATAGATTATTATAATAAATTAATTGGGAATTTAATAATTCTTTTAAAACCACTATTAAATATCCAAACATAATAAGTTACAATCAATAAAAAAGGTTTAAATGTTTTAAATTATCAATTTAATGTAATTTTATTCTATTATTAATTGGGAGACTACACTGCATGTACATACAATCTACGCGCCATGTACCTCGATTTTCGTATACCCAGGTTACATTCCTGGGGATTTATTTGCATACCTCGGCTAGACTACAAGGACTGTACAAGCCAACTAAATACTATGTATCACTATTTTCATGATTTCATGCAACCCACAGAAGAACTCAACTTGTTTTTCGATCACAACTACATGATGTGTATAGACCAGCTACACACTTTGTATCACTCATTTCGTGTGTCTGTATAACTCACCGAATGACTCGACATGTATTTTGGATGTAAGAAATGATGAACTACATGTTGTGTAAACCTCATACAAACTGTGTATATCACTAATTCTTTGGAATGTTAGTCTCACATGGTTTGACCATATATAATGACCACATGGATTGAATGAATTTCACCACTAACCCATGTAGACTCCACGACATATACCATAACTAGACATTGTCTAATCCAATATATTGTGTGCCAGGTTGGATCAGTCTATAAACGGTGTTTAATAAGAACACCATGTTTAAATACCGATCGATGTGTCGTGTATCCTATGATATGGTCATGTACAATGCACTTGGGTACACAGCGTGTACTCCAGCTACACTCTATGTAATCCCATGCTATCCAGCCATATTCCTTGAAACTTCCCAAAAGAATCTCTACTCATTATTAATTTTCTCTCAAACTTAAGAAGTTTTGAATCTTGAATGAAGAAATTAAAATGTTCAAAACATGTTAATTAGAATTGGATTAAATAATGAATAATATAAAATGAAAAATGTAACCACAATTACGCATATTGATCAACAATAAAATAAATAATTATAAATTTAAAGCATGACCCCTCTGATACCACATGAAGGTTTTGAGTGTAGTGGAAGTGCCTCTGGTGGGCGTGATATTTAGAATTTCTTTTAATATTGAGTTCCTCAAAACCCTGAGAGAGGATTTTTCACAATGAATTTATAATTAATTTATTTAGATATAGAAGAAATGATTGCTTTGTATTGGTTTATCTCTTGAATGAAGATGTTGATATTCCAAAAAACCCTTTTTTATTACCTTAGTTGCACTATAAGTATTCAAGTGTAGAATCCCTATAGTGGTGATTCAGAAGTGGTCCTTTGATCTTTGAGAAACACTAGTTGATTTTCAGGTGCTAGCGCGGTGAATCAAATGTCTTGCGTTGTTCATGTTGATCTTTCATCCTTCAAACTTGAAGTAAACTCTCTTGGATTTATTATTCTTGAGAGTGAGAGAGTAATAGGAGTCAAGATAGAATTATATTATGTTCGATAATTCTTAGTTTTCTATTAACCCTACATAATAGACATAAACATATATTTATAGAGCTAGAGTTTAAGTTAAAATATTATTTAATTTATTATCTAACCTTAAATAATATTATAATCTTTAAAAAACCCCATGTCATATAATATTATTATTATTATTATTATTTTAATGTTGTGAGCTAACTCAAGCAATGATAAATATTATTTTACCATCTTGTAAATTATTATTCATCACAAAATTTGATCTTGGTCTGCTCAAAATCCTCAGCAATTATTGAATACCAGAATAAATATTTATTTAGTTTATGCAATCAATAAAACTTAAATAAAATTATTCTCTAATATTGATAATAATATTTATTCACTTAATTAAATTCAAATGTAATTTAATCAAGATCAACAGAAACACATAGTTTGTGATCCTCTAGGATTCTTTCTTCTTAACATTTGGCATGTATGCCTAAATTATAAGATTACTATCTAGCAGCGGGTCAATGCAGCCAAGAGAAAGAACTTAATGTCATAACATCTATAACCACATATGAATGTTTACTGTATAATATAATCCCATTCTTTCAATATCTCATCAATCAAGTTACACATATATTTCATTAACCTATATGCTCGATACATATTTATTTGACTATCTATAACTAATGTTGTTGCACCATGAATATTGAATTTAATGCGAAATTTATATTTCCAACAAATGGATGAGATGTCAACTTCCATAAATATATAAGGTAAAAATCCTTCCTTGAATTATCCATTAATAAGATGTCATTTGTGATACACCAAACTTACCCTACTTCATGTGAAAATATGGCATGATGGTTTTTGTCAGTAAATCTAATTGCGTGAGTTA
The DNA here is from genome assembly GCA_963277665.1 of Viscum album. Classification (NCBI taxonomy): domain Eukaryota; kingdom Viridiplantae; phylum Streptophyta; class Magnoliopsida; order Santalales; family Viscaceae; genus Viscum; species Viscum album. The sequence goes on from OY728137.1 coordinate 1,313,823,535, forward strand.
CGAAATGTATTAATGATAATATTAAAGTCTAAGAACTATTAAACACGCTCATAGATTAGAATATCTGATAACACCAAAACATAAAAAATTCATATAGGCGGTTCTATTATTATAATCTCATATCATGTAGATTACAAAGTATTTACTTCATGTGAATAAGCCTCATCCTCTAATGAGTACTCACACCTGACAGCCCGTGTACTATGTTCCCTTACATAGTACGTTATCCAACTATAGATATTATTTTAAGAATATAATCATAGAATTTCAAGGTTCTCATCATAGAGGGGAACTATTATTACCTTTTCAATGAAACAAATACTCTAGGACATTATCACATTAATATTATATAGAAGAAAAATCAATATGGGATAATATATTCAAATTAATAATCATATATTTGAATATACATGTAATCTTAAGTAATAATTTAGTTGGTTCTAGGGAATAAAATCTAAAAAAATACACTTTTACTAAATCCAATTTCTAACAATCAGTTAGTTATCACATGTAGAAAAATTATTCCACTGAGTATGGTTATATTTTCTAGGCCTATCATGTTTCCATGGATAGGGTTGAAAAATCCATATGTATTTGTGGAAAATCTATTTACTATAACATTATTATCTTGAGAAAATTCCTTAAGTAGTGATAAAATCAAGCATCCACTTATTGTTCTTATGTAAAAGTCTTTAAATCCTGACTAAATCCATAGTCAAATCTTATCATGATAATGATAAAGCTCTTTATATTGGTATAAACCAAAATTAGAACAAGACATTGCTAAACCACTCTTTAAGATGCATCAGAAGCTGAAGTGTACTTAGATATTGTAGATATAGCTATAATTTGATGTAATAAGTTTTTATTGCATATTAAATTATCATTTTCTATAATACTATATCAAATTGAACTAAATGGAGACAAGTGTTCACTTACCTTGATCAACAGTATTATCACTTCTCCAGACACCAAGAAATCATCCAGTTCTACTTTTTAAAGTACTCTTAGATAGTTATAATTGGAATTTAATACTGTTGTGTTGGATTTATTTGATATCTACATACTATGCATCATGCATTAGAAAAATCAAACACTAATTCATATCAGGGAATATGAGATAAATTACTAGTACTTAAGCTTGTGAAATTATATTAATCTCAATAATCTCTTCACATTTCTATGCATGTTGTGATGGAAAGAATATATCCCAACAACAATACAGTATTTAATTGTTATAAATTTCATTTTTTAAAACATAATTATTATATGTACTATGAAAAAATTCAGCAAACAGATATATCTATCTTGTAGATCTTTTTCCCTAGAACATAGTTTCTACTTTAAGTCATACTTAGATAAATTTCATTCATTAGTCTTAACAAACTGGTAAGACACAAAAAAAAATTCCATATGTTATCAACATATATATCTTGAAAATTTATAGTACTCCCACTAACCATATAGAGACACATGTCACTCATTAATTTTGAAACAAATATTCTATGATCACTATGCACATTTTATTCATAAATGAATTTCTATAATCTGCATATCTTATTGGAATTTATTGATTTCACTACCCCTTTATAGTTATGACTTGTATACGTATACCATATGGTCTCCCTTTGGTCATGTCATACAGACATATTCCATTAGGAATACCCAAAATGAGGTTTCCTTGGTAATAAATATCACAATATGATGATCATAGGAATATGATTTTGACAAAGTAGAATTCAAAAAGGATTTTAGTCATGATTATTGGTGTATTGGATTTTTTATAGACTAGCCCTTTAAAAATAAATGATTCTTTATTGGTACAGTCTTGTACCATCCATATCCAATTTCTCTTGAATACTCCCTAGCAATATCAAGTCTTAAAAATATTAAAAATATGGAATATTTGAATCTTGATACATGGAGTACATTACTTAAATTTAAACATACTTTTCAAACCTAGAATATTACAGTTTATTACTTCTTTTCGGGAATTTCTATTCTGAAAGTATAATATATGTATAACCCACCATGGAGAACATAAACTATCTATTTGGTTATAAATTCCTACCCAGTATATGTCTCTATAACTACTCCTCCCACTAAGCTCATTGGAGTAAAGTATTCCTATTCCAACTCATATTCATTCAGATCATTAACCCTTAGAAGTTAACTCTTCTCCCACTATATCTAAAGATATTGACTTAATTTATAGAAATATAGTCAATCTTGACTAGACATTAATATCCTTAGTAACTATAGGATCATTAACTTAGCTTATCCCTTGTGTTTTGATGTTTTTTTTTGTAATTAAATATAGATTTTAAAAAATGGTTTTCAAAAAAAAAAATTGGTAGTATCTTAATATATTCTTATCATGTCATATTTGATATGATATCCATTAGAAAATATAGTTTTCATTTGGTTAGTTGTTGAACTTATATTCAGAAAATATGACTTGGACATAATAATGGTAGATTTTAAATATATATAATACTAAATATTGATCTTCCTTTTATGATCATCAAGAAATTGATGTGTATAAGGAAGTGTGGGTTTTTGGATTTACCTTTACTCCACATATATGATCAATGAATACTTGGATAAGGATTTCTTCAATAATCCAACATAGAGGTTCCTTATTGTTTTCCAAATTCACTCATGTACTTCACTAAGGATTTCTAAAATTTCTTAAATGAATCTCATAAAGTATATGAAGATACCTTTATATTTATAATAGTTCACACATATATATTGAACTAACAACAAGAGAATTGTGATGTACCTTTATTTGTAAAGGTTTCTTTATCTAAAAAAATACAAGTGGTTTGTTTGTATTCACTATATCTTATCTCAAATTGAGACTAAAACACTTTTATGGGCATAAACTCATCAACTAATTTTCGTTTTATTTGATAAAGAACTATCTTATCACATTTAGGTAGGAGTATTATATTTTATATTCATCATTCACTATAATGGATATTTTTTATTCAATAGTTATTGAACTGTTAGTTTAGTATTAAGTACCATAAAAACATTTTTTACGAAATGAAATAATGTATCATTGTGTTGAGACGGAAATTTAGATAAATTTTTTGGTAACACTTATTAAAAACATGAATCAATCCAATTTGGAAATGAGAATTAGAGATATCTTCTTGTATGATATAGGAATCACCCTTTCTCATATCCTTTTGAGTTCACCTTATAACCTTTCTATTCTTGTTCATTTCCTATATTCAAATACATGTAAGTTGTAAGCATATAATATTTAGTAAAAAGTAGTGAATAGAAACTTTATGAATACACTTAAAGTGGATGAAACTACTTGCTTATTTAATTCATTTCAATATATTTTCCAGTGTCCAAGATTTCCACATGAGAATAAAATAGCCCAATGTTCATTCTTCTTCTATCAAATCCTTTATATCTTTGAAGGATAATGAAAAGGATATTTTGGAAGTATATTATCCAAGGGATCTGAAAAATTGTCTATTAAAATTTTCACCATAAGTGGTGGATAAATATTTTTCAACTATTCCTTATCTGCTTGGAGAAGTATGGTCAAAAAATTCCTAAGAAACTTGTCAATTACATTTATCTGGGCAGGGAAAAATAAAGATAATCTTATTGGTAAGGATAATAAGATAATATTAATGGATAATCTCTTATCCAAGTGTAATTATAACTTTTATAACTAGTCAATATACCCTAGAATTTTGAAGTCGTGATCAGTATATAGTTTCCCTTTTTCCAGTTTACACTTATATAGTGCATTGAAAATCTTATTTATTACAGATGTTTCTTTCACTTTCTCAAGAGATTGGAGATGATATATTAGGTTTTGAGCATCCATGTCTTTATTTTTTATCATCAACTCTCTAGAAATATTTGATAGTATAATACAACGGACATAGGAAGAATCCTTAATATATATTTGGGCATCCTTGTCACCTTCTCTCACCTATTTGAGTGGTAGAATAAGAATAGGGTATTCTAATACATAATATAATTTTTATGATAATAATGAATTTCATAAATGAATGAACCATATCTAAAAATTTGTATTTGTTAGGACATAACTTGAGGTAAGTAATAATCATTGTGTTTTCATGGTTTTTATTACCATTTTCTAAAATAATTATAATAGATGATTAGTGCTTTACTTGATTAAAAATTATATGGTACATGATTATAATTATAATTTCATTAAATATCTCTCTATTTCATCAAGTCCCAATATCCCTCTCCATTAAACTCGGAATGTATAGTCTCTAGGACATTCTAGTGGAAGGTTCCATATACCCATTCTCATAATCCCAATAAGGTTTGGTAAAGCTACTTGAAGGTATTTAGGTAGGCAAGCCTTTGAAAACCATGGGCTTACAGATCCTTGATCCATCGAGTGGACTCCCCAATATTGAAATCCTGACTTGGATTTCTTCAATGCTTACCTCCAAATTACACCATGTCTAGAAAGGTATACTCCTCATGATATAAAATGGTTAATTCAACCCAAAATCTTCATAAGAACCCCTTTATAAAAGTAAGTGTCCCAATAAGGGTTGTTCAAACACTTAGTTCTATTGAGTTTCATTCCTAATAAAGTAATCAAATTCCAAGTCCGACATAATATTTAGTTGAGGGATTTTATTTTATTATTCATAAAATTTGTCTTGGTTTATCCTTTACATAAATTGATAAAATTAATTTAATTTTAACTAATTAATTAACCATGTTGGATAAAACATTTACTCATAATCCATTCATTTAAATTCTATATTTTCACGTTAATTTACTGATTTATGTGATAGTGGTATTACATACATAAAATAAATAATGCATAAGACATAAAAAAAATAAAGAATAAATGAACAGATCATGAGCTTATATAATGGTTGATTTATTGAGTCAAAAATAAATCAACCATTGACATAGGGGAAAATTCATTTGGCTGGTCTAGGCATGAGTTAAAACATTCCACCTATGCACCTATGTATCACCTAGTTTGGCATTATTGTAGTTCTTTCTTGAACCACCTCTATGAACCTTCAGATACTCCATTAATTACAAGTATTTATAACTCACACATAGGTTAGGGAAACCAACAAATTGTTTAATAGGGATTACATAAATAACCATAGACACATAGGTACTATAAAATAATGAATGGAGGGATGACTCGCAGACCATAAAATTTAATTTAATATTAAATAATTGCAAACCCATGAAATAAATTAAATTAAAACATCCAACAATTACATGGGTATTTTTCAAGCTCATGAATGGTCATACATGCAACGTATATGAAAAAGTAAATCAGTTAACATTCATTTATATTAATTCTTTATTATTAAGATATACACACTTGAATTAATTAATTCCCTTTCATTTTAATGAATATCTAAATTCATTTAGAGATACTCATAAAATTTAAATTCATTTATGGAAAATAAATTACAGAACCACTAATTAAATATTATTAAAATAAATTAATTGAGCATTTAATAATTCTTTATAAACATTATTAAATTTTAAAACACAATAAGTACTAATCAATAAAATATGGTTTTAATTCCAAAATTGTTAATTTAATGTAATATAATTCTGTTCTTAATTGGGAGACTACAGAGAATGAATTTATGAGCTACACTCCATGTACCTCAGTTTTCATGTACTTGGGTTACACACCTGGGGATTCGATTGTGTACCTCAGCTTGACTACATGGTGTGTAAAAACTAGCTACATGTTGTGTATCACTCATCCCATGTGTTTTCATAACCTGTTAAAGAACGCAGAATGTTCATCAGTTGTGACAACACAACATGTACAGACCAGCTACATGTCACGTATCGCTCATGTCGTGTGTCCACATAACTCACTGAATGGCTCGGTGTGTATTTTGGAAGTGGGAAATGATGAAAAAAATTCCATGTACACTGCATACATGTTGTAAATATCATTAATTCTTTAGGCTTCCAGTATCACATGGTTAGATCATATATAATGACCACACAGATTGTGTGAATTTCGCTGCTAACCTATTTACACTACATGGCATGTACACCAGCTACACGCTATGTAATATAACATGTCATGTTTTAGGTCAACCCGATAAACATGTTTTTTTCAATAAACATACACTAAAACATAAATATCCCTTTTCGGCGATTTTTTTAGTGGTTGTTTACTAAACCCCTGCTATTTTTTATAAATGATTTAGCGGAATTTTATTAAAAACTGCTGATAAAATGTTTTTTTTTATAGTCCTAAAACTTCTCCCCCATGACCCCCATGAGACCCCCCTGCTCCCCTTGACCCCTAAAAGAACCCCCCCCCCCCCCCCCCCGCTGTCGAAGCCCTAGCTCACCTCCCCTTAGCGCGCCTCACCACCTAGCCGCCCCTCAGTGTGGCTCACCGCCCATCGCCGCCAACCCCCCAAATCCCTAGCTCAACTCCCTGCTGCAGGTCCTGACCCGTGCTGCCACTCAACGCTTCTTGTCACCCCTCATCGCACCTCGCAGGGTATAGGCATTGTTTTTGTTAGATGTTTTCATTGGTTTTTTTACACTGCTTTCAACGTTTTTATTATCTATTTCAATTAAATCCTATGATCTTCCATTTAAGTATTGTTTTGTGGCTGAATCATATTTTTTACATCGGTGGATGATTGGTCATATGTTTTATTTTTTAGGAGAGAGGGTTGTTGGTCAAATTGGTTGTAAGGATATTTGTGGTGTTTTCAGAAGGATGGTCAGTGTCGAAACTATTGGTTTTGTTATTGGAATGGGGGTTGGTTTGAGTAATGATTTTGATAGGGTGGGTCTATCCTAGATATGATGATTTCAAAATCCATAATAGATATGGTTAGGTTCTCTCGATTCCTAGTTTTTTTTAGAATTTCCTTAGTTGAAAGGTTACTGTACAACTTTCCATGACCTAAACATAAATACACTAGTTAGTGAAATGGCTAGAATATGATCATAAAATGTATACCTCATGTGTTTTTTGTTCATGGACTTGATTTAGATCCATTTATATCACCAAAATGTTTAACTCTTCATGTTTATTTTCAAGTAAATATGGTTAATCAAAATTTATTACCTCATGAATTCATCTTATGAGGGTACCTATGGTACCAAATTTTTATTAGTTTTGACTAATATTTTCAATAAAACCTTTGGAATATATATGTGATTTTCCTATAAAGGATCCTACTTATGAGGCATCTAGAAGTTTTATATCATTTTTCTAGTAGGTTTTTTATAATAACACAATTAAATGGTTCTCTTAAACAATTTGATGAGGATAACTCGTACACATATTTTTTGAACATCTCCCAATACTTATAGAGAGCCTCTCTAGATTCCTGTCAGATAGGATAAATGAGATTTTTTTAATCATGGTGATGGGAAAAAATATTTACATGAATCATCTATTAAGATCATCCTAAAAATGTAATTGTCCTGTTTTGGGTTATACTTACCTATCTACTTAGATACTAAAAGGAAACATCACAGGGCGAACTATAATTTCTTTCTGACAGAGGTCCAAATTATGTTTCAACCCCCATTGATGTTTCATGATCCACTCCAGATCTAAAAAAATTAATCACACGCAGGGTCACAACCTGTTGCTACCCATAACACTTCACAATGATACCCCACATGTTCTAAAATTATCATCCCCAGACCATACCCAACTCTTTGAATCCTAATTCAAGTCCACCAATAACATACAAAGTAGCCAAAAATTATTAATATACATAATATTTAATACTATCCCTATTTTCTATATTTTGGGGATTGAATATTTTATATAACTTCCATAATACTATGGATTTAATAGGTTCTCCAACTTTCTATAAGACTTGGATTCATCTACCCTATCCATGAATCCTTTCACCTAATGATTCATGGCATATTCTACATCTTGGTTCCCCATGTATTTTCTAAATTAGTGAGTCATGTTTAAGGTATTAGTTTGTTTCCATTCCATATTCCTAACTTCTATTCAATTATTAGACAGTTTATCAAGCCCTTACCTTAGTGATATCAAAGTTATGACATCATAAGTTTGTCCATATTTTTTGTTGTAGCATGACATGAAAAAAACTACAGGCATGGGATCCTTATTCTTCTCTTCTTTTATGGATCTTTTTAATTTGCATGCTTTGGTTTTCTAGTGGGTGGGTTCATTATTTAACATATGTAATTATAGAGGAAACCCTTATTTAACATAATTATATATTTTTTCAACTAGTATATATGAATATATTTCCCTATTTAGTAATAGTTATGTTTTTTAATTTTTTTAATATTGTGTAGGCACATTATGATATACATGGATAAAAGTTGGATCACGTTACTGAGGAACACACCTTAGTATGTTAAGGGTTTGAAGGTGTTTTTAGATTTTTCAATTTCCAATCGATACGTTGAAGGGAAAATAAGAAGTCCATTTCCTAAATTTAAATTTAGAATACGGTTGAAGTGAGATGAAGTTTATGGACATTGAACATCGAAGAAATTCCCTGGTCAATATTTGTGTTAGATTTGGAACGGAGAATCAAACAGTACAGAAAGGTTGAGCACTAATGTCAATCCACGTAATGAGCTCCCAAATTCATCGAAAATGGAAAATAAAATGAAAAACCTTATAAATGATGCATTAGGAACTACAATACACTACCATCAACATCAAACATATCAGAACAACCAGATGAGGGTGCCACAAATAGAAACATGACAAATGATGTTTTTGAGACAGTAGGACAAACAGATCAATATTGTAACATATCAGTGGATCCTCCTCTTGATTATGTGGAGAATGATGTATGAGAAAACTTCACTGAGGAAAATATGTTTCATTATTTAGTTGATGATGGAAATCAAGAGTTGTATAGTGGATGTTTGAAATATTCAAAACTTTCATGTCTGCTGAATTTGTACCATATCAAATGTCTATGTGGAATTAAAAATAAGGCAGTGTTTATGATATTGGAATTATTGCGTGATGAATTTCCTAAAGCAAACACCCCTGAGGCTTTTATGATATTAAAAAAAATTAACAGGCTTCGTTTGAATTATAAAAAAATACATGTGTGTCCCAATGATTGTATTCTTTATTGGAGAGAAGATTCAAGTAGATAGGATTGAAAAAAATATTCTTATTCCAGATGGAAGTCAATGGGTGATGTTGGAAGTCTGAATCAACATACTAACATGAAGAAGAAGAAAAGGAACATGCCTACAAAGGTTTTTCATTGCTTTATTTTAAATCTTCGATTGCAATGATTATTCATGTCATCGAAAACAGCCAAACACACGTAGTGTCATCCTGTAGATAATAACAATGATGGGTTAATGCGACATCCATGAGATCCATAATCATTTAATAAATTTGATTCATTACATCTAGATTTATCATATGATCCTAGGAATGTTTTATGGGGATTGGCTTCCAATGGATTCAACCCATTTGGGACTTTGAGTACCAGTTATAGCATTTGGCTAGTGGTTTTGATCCCTTACCACCTGCCTCTGTGGATGTGTATGCAACAAATGTATTTTATCATTTTGATGATTATTCCTGGAAAACAAATTTCTGGAAATGATATTGATGTATACTTACATCCTTTTATTGAATAATTATAGGAGTAATGGGGCAATGGTGTTGATACATTTGTTGCTTCTTCTAAAACAATGTTTAAAATGCATATTGCTTTAATGTGGACCATTAGTGAATTTACTATGCTTAGGAATTTATCTAGTTGGAACACTTACAAAGGTTTGGATTATCCTATTTATAACTTTGATTATGAGCCCAAATAGATACCTCATAGTAGAAAATAGTGCTTCTTGTTCCATCAAAGATTTATCGATGCATCTAATATATTTCGACTGAACAGATCAAAATTTAACGGTTTCATTGATCATAGACAACCTACAAAGTTTTTGACTAGTTCTAAAATATTGAAAAAACATGGAAATTTTGAAATAGAATTTGGGAAGGTTCATCATTTGAATGATAGTGGGAAAGGGGTTCTAAGTGCATCGTCATGTGAAATCAGAACGCAATAATGGAAGAAAAAAGTATATTCTTCAAACTTCTGTATTGGGAATTTAATTTGTTGCGGCATAATATTGATGTGATGCATATTGAGAAGAATGTTTGTGCCAATTTTATCTTCAGATTTCTTAATGATCATATAAAGTTAAAGGATCATCTCAATTCTTGGAAATACTTACAAGTAATTAACATAAAATGTGATCTCTGGCTAGATGAGAATGAAAAGTATGCTCCGGCAATTTTTGCAATGAAAAATATGGATAAATATACATTCCTTCAAATTTTAAAGCATGTGAAAGTATCTGATGGGTATTCAATTAACATATCGAGATGTTTTGACTTAAATAATCGAAAGTTCCATTGATTGAAAAGTCACAATTAACATATTTTTTATAGTAGTTACTACCATTGGCATTGCGTACATTATTACCTGAAAAAGTTACTACTATTATACTCTAATTCTGCACATTTTTCAGAAAACTATGTGAGAAATATCTACTTCCATTTTAGATTGACAACATTTAGGAGAGTTTTTTATTGACACTTTTTGCAATGGATATGATCTTTCCTTTGTCATTTTTCACTGTCATGATGCATTTAACTATGCATTTGGTTGAGGAAGCTAAATTATGAGGCCCCGTTCATTATCGAGGGATGTATCCAATTGAGAGTTACTTTGTTTATATGTTTTTCAGTTAAGTAAACAATTTATACACTTAATTAAATGCATAATTATGTTTATTTATTTTATTTCACAGATATCTTGGGCATTTCAAATCATATGTGAGAAATAAAGCTCAACCAGAAGGCTTTATTTCTAAAAGATATTTTGCAGAGGAGTGTCTTACCTTTTGTTCTAGATACATGGATGATATTGAGACAATATTTAATGGAGTTGGAAGTGTTGACAACACATTGACTCAATCTCAAATACATGTGAAATCAAAAATATTTCCTGCTATTGGCCGATCAGTTGGGAGGACCTCAAATGTTACACTGATAGAAATGGAATTATTACAGGCACATAGATATATGTTGTTGAATAGTGAAATTGCATATCCATTTATTGAAGAGTTTTGGATACAAAAAAATAGACGAATTAGAGGCTGAACACGAAATGAGAAAGATATAATGAATGATGTTAATAAAGAGCTTGTAGAATGGTTTGCAATATGTGTAAGTTAATAAATATTTCAATAAATATAAATATTAGGTTGACACATATATTTTGTAATTCTGATAAAGTATATTTCTTTTTTTAGATCATGAATACTGATACTCGAGTAGATTTTTCAGAATATTTGAAGTTTCTTGCTTTAGGTCCCCTAAAACAAGTTAGAAAGTTCGACACTTACAATGTGAATGGCTTTAAATTTCATACAGTCGATCGAGAAGAGGGTTTGAAAACACATAATAGTGGTATATTTACATTTGTTGAAGTGGGATACTATGGAAAGCTGACTGATATTATTGAATTAAACCACCATGGGCATTTTTCAGTTGTTTTATTCAAATGAAATTGGGTCAATATTATCAGAGGTGTTAAAAGAGATTCCTTTCAATTTACTTCTGTGAATTTCTCTCGCTTGATGTATGTTGATGATCATGAACTACATTATCCATATATTATACCATCGCAAGAAAAAAATGGAATATTATGTGAATGATGCTGTGGATGAAGGGTGTAGTGTATTTTCTCACATAAAACAAGAAGATTTGTATGATATGGGTGATGAAGTGGATGATTTGACCTCTAACATTTAATCTCATCAACAACAAGAAGCGGAATTATTTGTCCATTATGATATTAAAAATATTAATCTAACAAGGATGAATGAATTGGATGAAGTAATGTATCATGAAAACAACATTATTGAAGAAGAAAATTATTTTATGTACAATTATGCATTCATTTAGAAACCACTTATTTAATTTGTGAAATCATTCATTATCATTGTTATGTATATTTTTTTTGTTAGTATTGTACATATGTTGTCATTCTTAATTTTTTTATGCATAAATTTTTTGATATATATGTTTTGAACTTAATTTTATTTAATTAAATGATAGGAATGCCAAGGAGTAAGTGATATACTATTTCATAGACCACTACGATAGATGATGATCCATTTGTATCCCTTCCTACGGCATCTGAGCCACCATCTGCTTTCCCCCCTACACCATCTCCCCATGCACCATCTCTCACACCCTCTGTGTGTGTCCCTTCAGTAGCTCAGTCGTTACATCCCACTTCAGGAGCCTTAGCAATGGGGGAGCGGTTCTCCACTTCTAGTTCTTTGAGGGGATACTAGAGGGTGACTGTTATAGGTACAAATTTTAATATGAATAAATTTATTGCACTTTTTTTATACGGACTATTATTTCATTAAAGATAGAAACAATGAAAGTGTGGAAAAAAATATAAAAATTCAGATGTATGAAATCTGACCAGAGAGAAGATAGTTTTCTCATTTGATTCATATGGGGTCCCTACGGATGACGCCGTAGGATTACTTGGCTGAATTTTAGGTCAGTTGGCCACGAAGCCCGTTTCCCTTCCTATTTCATATGATGATTGGAGACATATTCCTACAAGTTAAAAAATGAATTTTTTTTATTCCCAAATAAAGGTAATTTTAATACATTATGGTGTAATTTAATGTCATTTTATTAATATTTTTAAAATTATTTTTTGTGTACATATGTTTTTTCACATTACGGTTGCTGATGTGATAGAACGAAAGTGGACATTGAAAAATCTTGGAAAAAAATGCAAAGACTTTAAATGAAGATTGTGAGGAGATGTAAACGATACTTCATTGACTGCCCAATAGATGTATGAAAAGCTACCCGATGGGGTACCCAAAGAGCAATGGAAAGTTTTTGTTGACAGACATCGTGATGAGAAACAGATGGTATTTAAATATATATTACTATATTAATCTCATTTTACATTTATAAATTTATATGAAGAGGATATGACATTGAATAAATTACAGTTAAATTTCATTTTATTTATTTCAGGATATTTCATGAAAGAATGCATCAAGCCAATCTAAGAAAGTCATCCCTCACACTGCGGGGTCAAAGAGTTTTTCTAAAAGCTGATCTGCTCTGGTAATATTTTCATTAGTTTAAATATTGATAAAAAAATAATATTTGTTTAAAATATTAAATTTTTGATTTATTTTTGTTTAATGCAGTCACAGAGCTTAGGGAACGAAGCATCCTGAAAAGAAGTGTAGTTAAATGTTCACTAAAAATCTGATGGAAATTTCGTTAATGTGCCTGCCAAAGAAGTTGGGGTATGAACTCATTTTTCATTATAATAACTTATTATCAGTTGTTACTATGTTAATATATATTTATTATAATATGACAACTATTTGATTTATAGGTAAAAATTATAGAACTCTGGGATTCTAATCATGAGTAGTCCTACTCAGTCTCCCAGGATGACCTGGTCGCCAAAGTCCTTGGGAAGGATCATCCTAGTAGAGTGTGTGGGATGGGTTTGGGACATGTACCATCTGAGGTCTTTGGAAGGACATTGGGGATTGCAGCTACATCAACTTCTGGTTATAGTCATTCCATACCCATAGATACTCATAGAGTGATTGTTTCTCTACAAAACACAGTTCAAGACCAGGGGGCTTAGATATCCGCTTTGCAGAAAGCGCTGATTGATTTATATCAGAAGATTACCAGATCTACCCCCGGTGGTATTGCATTGACTGGTGGTTAGTAGGTAAATCAAAAAAAATCAAAATCATTTTGTTTGAAAACGTTTATTTGGATTTGAGTTTAAATATAAATATACAATAGTATTAAGATTTCAATATATTGTTCTTACAGGTGATAGTATGAAGTAGAGATGGTGGCGGAGAGGGTGACGAGTTGTGTTCATCATTGTACCGTGATTAGTTGTATTGTTGATATGTTAGACAAATATGGTAACAGTCAGTTTGTATATGTATCATGTGTGGCCCATAGTTTCCACTAAACATTTTCATGACCTAACATTTTCTTGATTTCTCATGTTTCCTTTTATATATTTTATTTATTTATGATGTTTCCTTTTATGTCTTTATTTCTCGAGTGTGGTATGAACCATATATGTCGATTCTTTATTGTCATGAATCATTTTTTATGATTCATTTTTTCCTAAATTTGTTAGGTTTGTTACCCAATGATGAACGATCAACCTTCTTATTGATTTTGTTGGGAATATTCAGTTTTGTAACTCCCTTTAACTTGTTTTTAGTGGATATCCCTTCTTTCTTAAAATTTTATAGTATTTTATTCTCATATTTTATAGTTGGAATGTGATCACTCCCACTTATTATTTACTCTTATTAAAAATAGTTTTGATAAGAATTTAAAAATATCTATTAAACACTTGAGTGTCTTGATCCTGTCAAGGAAGAGGGACTGTCCACTTCATTAATAGTAGAATTTACAAATATCTCTTGAAAACTTGAGTGTCTTACACTAACAGAATTTTTATCTCCCCGAAAGAAGAATCTGGTGGATAAAATCTATAATAGAATCCTGAAGCGTGTCCTATATGGTTTGGATCATCCTTCCTGACTGCTCATAGATTTGAGGATAAAAGGTTATACACAACTTCAACTATCAACTCATAGAATTCTATTATAATTACCAAAACTATGAGGTAAAACAGGTCGGCCCTAGGTGAACATCCCACTTCAACTATCAACTATAACACTCGGTGATATTTTTTAGACAAGTCAATTAATGGGAAACAAATCCTTCAATGTCTATTACTATAGAGGGCCACCAAAACATCCACTTTTCATTATTAAAAATCACGGTCATCCCTGGGTGGACATCCCACTTCAAAGAATTATAGGATCTCATAAACTCGTCTCTCATGGAATATGTGACCATTACCATTCTATGAACTATAAACACTCCATGTATATCAAAATTAAATCCTGAAATAGTTTCACATTCTTCCAACCTATCACACATCATGATACATTCTAGAAAAATATTCTAACTTGTCTTTACTTGTTTAACCAATGAAGACATTATCTCAAAGGATACCAGCATTGCTTCCCCTAAACCTTCAACTACACCCACCAACAAGTCTTATAATGTAGATAAGATTTTCTATTCATCTAATGAAATCTGTTCTCCCATCTCCTAAATTTTCTAGATTAATGCATTTACCACTACATTTCCATTTCTAGTTGAATACTTTTTATCGATGTCAAACATATACAAGTACTCTATGAAATTAATCAAATAAATATTATTTCCATGCAGTGATAAAATATTATATGCACTCTAGGTGCCAAAGTACCCAAAAAATCTCTCTCCCAATAGGGTTTTTCGTGATCATTTCAATGCATGGACCACAACTAGAAACTAAAATATAGGATTAGAGTATTTCATATTGTGGGTTAAGAGCTGATGAAACCCAAAGTGACTAATTTATCACTCTACATCATAACATATCCTAATCCAGAACCAGATGCATCACCTTTCACTACATTTCTAACATTAGGCTTAGGGATTCTTAGGATCAGAGCTGACAAAAACCACTTCTTGAACACTATGGAAACTTCCTCACACTAGTATGTACAGTAAAATTTGAATCCATTCTTGGTAATTATGGTCATTGGAAATTCTAAGTGAGAGATCTCCAAAATGATTTTCCTTTAATTCCCATACAATCCAATAAAACATCAACTATCGATTACATTCCTCAGTTATGACAGATACAAAAATACATCAACATACTCGAGATCAACTGATATCCCTGATTGTGAAACCACTATATCCAAAGTGGCACATCATGTACATAGAATAAATTTTATGTACCCAAATCATACTAAACCGATTATTCAATTATCTATCATGTAATTATTATGAAAATGTTGGTCTCCTGGTATTATTTTGGATGTGGGATGTATGTGAATGTGAAATTAGAATGGTTTTTTTTTCAAGGCACTGGTACTGGGGCTGCAGAATCAGCTGTTTTGTTTTTGTAAATTTGGCTTTAGTGGCAGTTTTAACTACCGCTATAATTTGGTTATTTTTCTATTAAAGGTGGTTAAAAACACCACTAAAGACAATAATTTAGCGGCAGTTAAAGCCATCGCTACACAGTTTTCATATTCCTTTATTATTTCGCGGTAGTTATCTTGGTTTTAACGGCCGTTTTCCTGGAGAAAATGATTTTTTTAGCAGCGGTTTGAACCTCCGCTAAAAAAACTCATTTTTTCTCAGGAAAAATGCCGTTAAATGCGTCAAATATGATGGTTACCATAAACTACTGCTAAATCAAGGAAATTTTCGCATATTTTATGCTGACACACAATTTAGCGGCGGTTTTTTGAAACCACTGCCATATCCAAAAATAACTGTCGTGAAATGGTCATTTTTTTGTAGTGACACAACATGTAATTACTGATCAATGTGTCATGTATCCCGCAACATGGCCAAGTGAAGTGCATTCGGGTACATGATGTGTACTTCGACTACATGCTATGCAATACCATGCTATCTGTCTAGATTCATCGACACTTACCTATGGAATATATGATCATTCTTCATCTATTCTTGTACTTAATAAATTTTTAATCTTGAATGGATAAATTAAAATGTTGAAAACAAGTTAATTAAAATCGGATTAAAGTATCAATAATACGAAATGAAAAAATCAACCATGATTTCTTATATTGATAAATAATCAAATAAATAATTATAAATTTAAAAATAGGACCTCTTTGATAGCACTTGAAGGTTTTAGGTGCAGTGGAAGCATCTTTGGTGGGTGTGATATTTAAAATTTATTTTAATATTGAGTATCTCAAAACCCCCAGATAGGTTATTTCATGTTAAATTTATATTTAATCTATCTAGATATGGAATAAATGATTACCTCATCTTAGGATCTTTCATTGATAGTGATATTGACCTTTCAAAAAATTATTTCAAATTACCTTTATTGTTCTGTAAGGATTTATGTGTAGAATCCCTCTAGCGGTGATCCATACATTCTCATTTTATCTCTGAGAAATGCTATTTGATTTTTAGGTGCTAGCACGGCGAATCAAATGCATTGTCATGTTCTTGTAGATTTAATATAATTAAATATTGATGTAATATCTCTTGGGTTTCTCATTATTGAGAGGGATAGGAGAAGTAGAGTTAAGAGATAATTATGTTATGCGCAATGATTCTCAATTCTCTATTACTTAGTTCTCTATTAACCCTACACAATAGACATAACCATATATTTATAGAGCTAGGGTTTCATTTAAAATTTAATTTAATTTCCTACTATCCATTAAATAATATTATAATATTTAAAAAATCACATTTCATATAATAATATTATTATTTATATTATTTTAACAACATTCACTAACTCACACAATTATAAATATTATTTTATCATCTTGGAAATTATTATTCATCATTGGAGATGATCTTAGTTTTCTCAAACTCCTCAACATTTATTGAATACCCAAAAAATATTTTATTCACTAAAATAAATATTTTATTTTTAGATTAGTGAATAAATATTAATTAAAGATTCATTAAAATAAATATATATATTTTATTAAAAATCTAGTGAATAAATATCTATTTAGTTTATGTGATCAATAAAACATGAATAAAATTATTCCTTGATCTTGAGAATAATATTTAGTATGTTAATTAAATTCAAATATAATTTAATCAAGATCAACAGAAACACTTAGTGTGTGATCCTCTAATATTCTTTTTCATTGGAATTATGTAGGTACATCTAAATTTAAATATTACTGTCTAGCAATGGTTCAATGTACCAAAGAGAAAGAACTTAATGTCACAATGTAGATAACCAAATATAAATGCTTACTATGTAATATAATCCATTTTTCTCAATATCTCATCAAAAAGGTTACACATTCATGTCATCAAACTATGTGCTTTATACTTCTTTCTTTGACTATCTGAAATAAACATCATTACACTATGACCTTTGAATTTAATGCGACATTTATATTTCAATAAAAGGGTCAAGATATAAACTTCCATAAAGATAGATGGGATAAATACTTACTCAACTTATCCATTAATAAAATTCCATTCATGATGCATCTAATGTACCCTACTCCCCTCAAACATTTGGTGTGATGGTTTTTTATTAAATCTATGTGTGTGAGTCATGACATGTATTAATGATAATCTTAAAGTCTAAATACCATTACTTGTGCTCATATATAGAAATATCTGATGAAACTAAAACATAAAGAATACATACAGGTGGGTATATTATCTTAATTTCCTATATTGTAGATTACCATGTATGAGTTTTGGGAGAAGAATCCTCACCCGCTTATGAGTACTTATACTTGATATTTTATTTACAATGTGTATAGTGTGTTATCCAACTGTATAACTAGTTTTAAGAATATAATAATATCATTTCAAGGTTTTCATCATAACGAGGGACTGCTATGCCCATTTCATTGTGATAAACACTCTAGGACATTATCATATCAATTTTATGCCAAAGAACAATAAATATGTTATAATATATTTCAATTAATATTCACATTTTTGAATATACATGTAATCTTAAGTACAAAATTAGTTGGTTCTGGGGAACCAACTCCAAAACTATGCTCAATTATAAAAGGTTTATTTTAAAGATAAATTTTTTTATCATGTTAATTTATTTATAATTTTTCAGGATGAAATATTTACCTTATACTTATGCAACACCGACACAGTATTTATTCAATTAATAGAAAATTAAAATAAATGATTTTAAAAATATTAAAATTAATATAATTTGAATGAATTATTTTGTTCCATGAATTTTATAGATAACTATAACATTTTAGTGATGTGTGAAAATATTATATTCTAATTCATTTTCTATCATGGTTTTCTCAAAGTCAAATTAAATGAATAGTGTCCAAAATGAAATTAATGATATTTGATATTAAATAATATTTTACTAAATTACTTAAAAGTCATAAAAATATTGAAAATGGAAAATCAGGATGATAAATTGTCAAGAATTTCATCCCTTGTCCATTAATAATCCATTTTCCACCTTATAAGTAAAATTATAACCCTTCAATTTTGGAAAAATCATTATCATGATTAAGGTTTAAATTGGTAAACTGAGGGGTTAATCCAAAATATAAGGTTTAAAATGATATAAGAATATATAAAAAATTTATTTTATTGTTCTACTAATACCATATCTTCCTTATATTTCAATAAATGTCATTTTTGAACCATTTTAAATTAATTATACATATATTATATTATAATATTTCTTGTATTTCCAAAAATGACATTAATGATATTTTATAATAAATAATATTTTATTAAATGATTTAAAATTAATAAAAAACATTATCTACTAACAAGAGATTGTGAAATTTTTTAAAATTTCATTCCTGGTCCAATTATGGTCCAATTTTCCTTTTATAGTAACTATATTGACCCCTAAAGAGTAAAAAACATTATTATTGTGGTACTTGTCCAAAGGGTTAACGGAGGGTCAAAAAAAGGTAAGGGAGAAAACATCACCTAGAATTGTATAATTTTTATTTTATTAAAGTTTTTAAACTAATACTCATATTATATTTTAATTATATTAATTTTGATCTATTTGAACATGAAAATTAATTTATATTAATTTAATATTTTAAGAAATTCCAAGAATTTATCTCCCCTCATTATAGAAGGGCACCCCCTATCCTCTTCTCTGCACACTTCTGGAACCATTTATTTCATCCAATACATAACCAAAAACCTTCATTAAAACCCTTACCATGTTCTATAGGTCTTATTTTGGGCATAATTCCAATCTCAGAGGGCTTAAAGTTTCATGTAATTGAGGTTTTCTAAAGAAGAGGTATAGATTTTTACCGACTATTTTAGTATAATTTCTTCTTATAACTCCTTAAAACATTCATGAAAAATTATTAAATAAAAAAAACATCTTCCATATAATTATATTTTTTATAATTAATTGAATAACCTATATCCATATCCTCTTCCATCTAATGATAAACAAAATTGGAATTCGTGTGTACAACGAACTACCACCTCGCAAACTGATGTAATTTGTTTTCCATCACCGCCTCTTGCAGCTGATTATAATGATAGATTTAATGTATATTTATTATATTTATTAAATAATTATAATTTTTTAAATATAATATATCATTTAATTTATTACCATTCCATCCATTAAAAAATAATGTCGTTTGTGCGTATATGTGGATTACCACCTCCATGAAGCGATGTGATTTTGTTTTCAAAACCACATCACATGGATGATATATATAAGTGTATTTAAAGAAAATTATATTATATTTATGATATAATAATTATTATTTAAAGAAAAAAATTCTTACCTTCTTTCCATTATGATTGATGAAAAATAGAAACATTACTCATTCAGACATACGGCATACCATCTCCATGATTGTAACATGGTTCATTTTTCATAACCATATTTATGGTTGGATTTAAAAGTATAATTGATGTATAAAAAGAATAATTATGTAATGATTGTTATTATATATATTATGGAATAATGATATCATTGACCATAGTCAACCTATCGATGTCATTTTTACATATGAACCGATTATCATCGAAATGTCCTGCATGAACTTAAATCATTATGTAATTGAATATAACAAGGTAAAAAATAAAAGGAATTATAAAATTGAAAAATTATCTTAAGAAATTAAATAATTAACATAATTTTATTATTTATTAATATAAATAACATAAGTTAAGAGTCAGACTCGAGGTAATGGGCACTTAACTTTAAAAATCTCATTTTAAATGTTTTAAAGATTTATTTTACGAATATTTTTCTTCCATGTATATATTCTTAAAATAAATTTTTTGGATGTATTTATATGAACATAAAATATTTAAAAAGGAAATTTTATGTCTCTTTTGACTTTCTTTCAAAGGTTTTAAAAAATTAATCTTTTTATAGAACGTTTTGACTTTACAAAATACAAAAGCAATGTTCTATTTTAACGTATTTGACGTTAACAGATTTTCTTGCTACCACAACCATTATTTTATATTTAGATTACTTTATAATATTTCATGTTTCATTCAAAAAAAACTCTTTCCCTATGTTATGTCTATTTTAAAAAAGGGTTTTAAATGGAATGGATTTTTTGATATCTAGAAGTATTTTTCTTATGGGTGAAAGTAATATTTTTATAATTATGAAATTTTTCATGTGTTATGATTATGTTATAATTATTGATAATTATTTATAATAATGGGTGGTTCTGTTATAAAATAATTATTGGTGGTTTCATTATACACCAAGGGTGGATGGTTTCGTTATAAACCAAATATGGGTGGTTGCATTATAAAATAAGGACAGATGATCCTGTTATAACCCTCCAATGCATTGGGTAATGATCACGATGGAAGTTGATTTTGTAGGTTATTCCATTTTTAAGAGTGATATGAAAATTATCTCCCAATTTTCCTATAAGGCCCCAACCTTAAACATTACATAATCTTGAATTAATTTAATAATTCTCATTCAAGATCTTTTCAGGTTTAGAGTTTTAGAGAATTTGGTCACAACATATACATAACAACTTGAATATTACATGTAGAAACTTCAACTCAGTGTCCATTTTTTCATAAAATAAACACTCTTAAAAAAAAGAGTCATGTCTAGTTCCATGTTTTTAGACAGCATGACTTTTCCTTGAACTCATCCTTGACCCTATTCATCTTTAAGTCCTGTGAAAAACATTTCAAAAACTTGGGATGAGAAAAAAAAAACTCAGTAAGGGATATACAAATAAGGAAAACTGTTAGTTTTTCAAAAAAAAAGTAAACCATGAATACTTTATCATAAGTAATACTTTTCACCTTTATGAAGTAGTAAATACTCTTCACTGAATAAAAGATCATTTCTTACCATTTTGTAACCAAAATATTACCATAAAACCAGTAGAAAGCACACATAACATATAAAGGTAACTTGGGACATAAACATACTTAAAAGAAATAACCATACGGTCGACTTCCACACATATCACTAAATGGAATAGTCATAAAACTGACTTCCATACCCAATGCATTAGAGGTTATAACATAACCACCTATCCTAATTTATCACGGCACCACCTATCATTTGGTTTATCACATAACCCCCCATCAAATGTCAAAGTACCATTATAAAATCATAACACACAAAATATTACAAATATAAAAATTTCACTAATAACATTTCATTTGCAATCACAGGAAATAATTTCAATATATTGAAATAATTAATCCATTTAAAAAACCATTTTCAATACCAAAACACCCAAAAATCATAATAATGGGTTTTTTAAAATTTTAAAAAACATTACGGCTTATAGAGGTAGAAAAATAACGATTACGGCGGCAGAGAGGTCATTGTCGCTGCATAAGTTAAAAAAATTACTTTTGTCATTTAGTAAAATGCTTCATAGAAAAATATTTTATTTGAATGAAAGAAAAATTCAAAGGGTTTTATTATACACCGGGTAGAAGAAGGAGGTTTATATTATCAAAACATGCCTCAATAAAAGGAACTTGTTCGCTCTTTAATTTCCTAAATAATAAACTAAAGTTAATTTATACTTTCTTCAGAACCCTTTTAAAATTTATCATTACTTTTATATCACTTATTACCTGGTTATAAACATTACATAATCATTTATGTTAATAACTGTCATTTTGTCAATATTTGGTACTTGAGTCAAAAATGAACTTCTTATAATTACAAGTTGTCCATGTGGTAAAAATTACATTGTCTCCAGAATGAGATTAATTATTTAGATATCATATATATCATATATATATCTAGTATATATAAGTATTTATAATAGTACATAACATTTGGAGATAAGAAATTAAATGCACCGTTCATGGAGACGGTAAGTTGTACGTACGCATGAATGCTACTCTCATTTATATTTCATATTTAATGGAATGAAAACATAATGATAGATGAGTATATTATTATTTAAATATAATATCATATATAATTTCATTAACTCCATCCTTTATATGTTTCATGTATGGTATGAACGAGTCATATCACTTTGAGGGGGCGGTAGTCCGCACTTCCTCAAATGAAATTGTCATATTTACCCATTATGGAAACCATAAAGGTATAATTTAAATGAAAAATACAGAATCATAGAAACAATATAAATACAATATATATCATATATAAATACAGTTCTATCATAATGGCCACCATGAGAGGCAGTATGATATAATCGAACAATCATCATTTTGTGAGGCAGTAGTTCACCGTCCACAGAAACAGTATGTTCTTTACCAATTAGATGGAGGTGTGTGTAAGTGTAGTTTGAATCCTTCTCATAAAAACAACCTAGTACATTGAGTATACTGGTGTTTTGCTAAACAAATAATAAGAATATCATAGGGAGTGAAGAAGTAAAATAAAATAAGAGAACTTAAGGGAAGACGTTACCTTTAGGTCAGGTAACTCCCTTTGGTTTGAAACAAAGGGATTCTTTGATGTGCCTTATGCCTAAGGTAAGGCTTCTAAGAGAAATATGGGGATCTTGGGATATTATTTGGGTATAGGTTGGGCAATCCAAGGGGCTTGATAGGTGTGAGTAATGTGTTAGAGGTGATGGATTTTTATAAGGGGGACGAGGGGCTCTTTGGGAAAGTTTGAAAATATTATTTTATTATAAAATTAATTTTGATTTAAAAAGCTTCCAAACCCATTAAATTGGAATTTAGATGACTATTATTAAAAATCCTCTCAACCAATAGTTTTTATACAAGTTTTTGTTTCATTTTTAACCTTATCTTTTATCTTTAACCCTTAGTTAACTAATTTAACTCTTACCATGTCTTCTTGTGTATTCACTCTATATAGTCAATATAGTTACCATAAAATTCCAATAGAACCAAAAAAATTTCATTAATTACATTGTCAACCTTATATAAGTAATTTTTCTGGATATTAGATTTTTAGGATTATTATATCATTTAATAAAATAATATTTTTTTAAAAAAAAACTCATTTATGTCAATTTAAATGCTATTCATATCATGCCTTTTTAAAAAATCCAAAACAACTTGATTCTTTAGAAAAACCTTCATTAATTCAAATATAACTAGTCATTTTAATCGATAAAATTTTTGGATGGATTAAAAAGGTTCAAAATAAATTTATTTTAACATTTATAATATCATTTATTTAAATCGTTCGTTAATGAGGTAATCATTACATCATCATTTTTTCATAAATAAATAAATTTATTTGATTTCTAAAAATTATAAAGAAAATACCATGATATAGGAAATCTTTTTATATTTATAATTATTATTTATAGTAAAATATATCAATTATAAAACCCCACTTTAAAATTGTTTTAGAAAATTAATACATGTGTATGATATTTTTATTTTTTCTTTAAATAAAGAGTTATTAATGTCATTATCTTACCCAAATGGATTTCAAAAGACAAAAGTCTCACCCAAGGATTGTATTGGTTATCCATGACTCATCCAATAAGGTTAAGACAAATGTTAAGGTAATTTTATATTATTATAATATTATTTTTACCTTAAATTACCCTATTTACCTTTAACCGCGGTAAATAAAAGTCAAAATTTACTATTTACCAAAAATTATTTTCATATTATTGAACCACATTTTACTAACTGATGAAAACCATGTATGTCGTATTTTTGAAATTCAATTCACAGAAGTGGTAAAATTTCATTTAAATGAAAGGTCGGTTTTTTAACTATTATTCAGTGTTTTCACTATTCATAAAAAATTGAAGGTTTTCAGAAAAATACCAAAAATTCACCCAAAGAAAATTTTGATATTCTGAATTCAAAAATGATTTCTATTTTAAAAAATTTGTAGTACCCCCAGTTTGTGGTATATAGCCTTTTTTTTATGCCTTTTTATGTGTTTAAAGTGCATGGGATGAGTTGGG
The DNA here is from genome assembly GCA_963277665.1 of Viscum album. Taxonomy (NCBI): domain Eukaryota; kingdom Viridiplantae; phylum Streptophyta; class Magnoliopsida; order Santalales; family Viscaceae; genus Viscum; species Viscum album. The sequence continues at coordinate 1,313,848,615 of OY728137.1, forward strand.
AAAAGGTTGGGAGTATTTGGAATGGTTTTGGATGAGTTTGGAGGCTTTTAAAGGGGTGCACGGTTTGAGCACGGTTAGTGGAAACCATGTGGATTCCCCAGGAAACCATGAAAGGGAGATAGTAGGCTTCGCACGGCCTGCGCATGGTTTTCCAAACCATGTGAGGAAACCGTGCGGACCCTTCCTCCCTAGGCAGTAGCGTACGCACGGTTTTCCAAACCGTGCGGGCTAACCGTGCGGCCACTTAAAAATAAGGTTATATGTTCCGGGCTCCCTTGGGCTTAACCTATTTTACTCCAAACTTCCTCCCACTCGTGGATCACTTGGGTTCTTTGGTTCTCAGGTGGTGTAGGAGCTTTCCCACTCATTTTGGAAGGGTTTTGAAGAGGTTTCTTGGTGGATTGAAGGTGGTTTCTCCCGGGTAAGTCTCTCCTCTTGTTTTCCTTGTGCTTTCCTCTAGATCTACATCCCTATCTTTCTTGGTTTTCTAGATCTACACTTTTTGTGTGTAGATATAGGGTTATGGTTGCCTTGGGTGATGTTTTTAAGGCTTGTGAATGTTAGGGAAGGGGATCTAGAGAGGTTTCGGTGGTGCATTCACCGGTTTTGAGGTGCGGGTGCTTATGGTCGATTTCCCAGGAACCCTAGAGGTAGGAGGCTTCACTCTTGACTCCTCTTGTTAGAATTGATTGGCTTAGATTCAAATTTTGTTATTTGAATGAAAATTATTGTGCAAAGCGTGGAATAAATCTTCCTCAGTGATGATTTATGGTTTTGATGAAATTGTGAAATCTTGGTGAATTGTTGTGAAAAGTGATTTGGATTCTTGAATTTTAAATGTTGATTTTAAATTATAGATTTTCTGGAATGGTAAATGGTTTGATGAAAGATTAGTATTCAATAAAAAGGGGTGTTTTATTGAAATGGTTTGGTATTGAAATGGCTTGATGAAATTGGTTCATTCTTTGGTTTCCAATAAAAGTACAGTTTTATTAAAATGATTTGAATTGGTTGAACACACTTGGTTTTGATGGAAATGGTTTTAAATAAAAGATGTTTTATTGAAAGTATGGTTTTGGCATGATTGTTGTGAATATGTTGTGTGTGTTCATGTTGTATATACGAGGCTTGGTTGAAATAGGACCTTGTGCTCGGTGCCAAAAGTTTAATGGAACATGGTGACTATATGTACGAGGCTTGGTTGAAATATGAACTTGTGCTCGGTTCCAAAGGTGTAATGGCACATGGGAAACAATTACCTTGTGACAACTTGGTATATCGATGAGAAACCGCTCATGAGTATGGAAATTTCATAATGTAGCATGCATGGTTGATTTCACGGGTTTTTGAAATGGTTGGGTATGCCAAAACAGGATGTTTGTGAAATGGTTCGAAAGCTTGTTTGGTTATTTTTCTGGGAAAAATAACTTGATGGAAATTGGTTTCAAATGCACTTGGATGTTTTTGGGTATGAATGGTTTTGGAAGCTTGTTTATATCTCATTATAAACTATTTTGAGAAAATGTTTTATATAAACTATTTTATATAAATGTTGCTAACTCTTCTATCCTAGTGGCATGAGTATGGAAGTCATTGGGGAAAACCTACTGAGTTTTATACTCACCCCTTCATTGGAACATTGGTTCTTTTGCAGATGTTTTATTCCGGGACACAGGTAAAGGTAAAACATCTTATTACTAGTGGCTTGTGGTGATGCTTGAGAGATGTTGTGGAGCTTGGAGCTTGTGTAGAATGGAGTTATAGTGTCTTTTGATAGTCTTAGTTTGGTCTTCTTCTATGTATTTTGATGTTTAGTTTGGTCTTCTGTTGTTGTGTACTTTGATGTGGTTGGAAATAAATGAAGTTGTTTGCTGGTCTTCCATTTGTTCACGCATCATATAGTGAATTTTTGTTTATGGTTGGTTTATAGGTTATTTCAAAAAGGGTAAATAGTCCCCAAACTTGTATTTAAAACCCTTCGGCATTTATTTACAGCCTTTTGCATCTTGGGGATATCACTTAAGGCCAAGTAACCCTCACCGCCTCTTCAAGCCAATGAGGTGGGGGCGGGGTGTTACAAATGGTATCAGCTTATTCGGTCCCTGCCTAACAAGTGGTCATCGATGTTCTTGGTCTTGGAGTTGAAATTCATTCTTTTATATTCCTTGGGTTGAAATCTTAGACAGGAGTAGGATTGTCGGAATTCGAAAGGTATAGCATAAAAGGACGTAGCTTACCCATTTATGGTGAACTTCAAGTTACCAGGGTGTTGGGTACATAAGTGTTTTGGATACACTTCTAGAATGTTGGAAATCTCATTATCATGGGTTTACCCAATGAGATGAGCATGGCATGCATTGTAGAGGGATGACTTCCCACTAGGATTGCATATCTCATTTTAAGGAATGAGTAAGGATTTTTCTCAAGTGGTGAATTTTTGAAAAATGCAGAAATTGTTTTCAAGTGAAAGATTGTGAAAACAGGATATTTATTGTATTTTGAAAATGGATTGACTTTCAAAAGGCATGATGAATGTTTTCAAAAATATTTGAACATGGGGAAAAAATTTAGAACAATGTTGTGATAAATAATGTGATAGAATTTGAAATGCTAAGCCATCAGTTGCTAGAGAGTGAGATTGACCGGGGTTTGTTGTTGGTTTATAAAATGGCACCAGGTAGGCATCCTAGAGACCAACCGGAGGTGGATGATGAGAACGTGGTTTCACCTGAGCCCTAGGTGAACCAGTAGTTAGTGCAAAGTATAGTGCAAGATTTCCAAGCTGTTGAAAGGGAGAAGAAAATGGAGGAACCAAGTCATGTGGATCATGTGGTTCAGTTTCAAAAGCAGAAAACACCCATCTTCAGGGGTAATTCAGAGCTAGAGAGGGAAAAAGCATGGTTGAATAGAATGAACAAGATATTTGAGCTCTTGGGAACACCGATAGAGTTAAAAGTGAAGTTGGCCACGTATATGTTGGAAGATATTTCCCTTCAGTGGTGGGAGTTGGTAGTCCAAGATGGGACGGACCAGGGTATGATATGGGAATGCTCTGAGGAATTGTTTAATAAACAATTATACCCACATATGATTACAATTAAGCGTATGACTGATTTCTTCAGTCTGAAGAAAGTTCTTATGTCTGTGACGGAATATGCAGCTAAGTTTATGAGCTTAGTGTGGTTTACACCTTGGGTGGAGGGTAGCACATCGTTAAAGGCAAGGATCTTCAAAGCGGGTTTAAGGAAAGATATCCATTCAAAAATAGCAGTGTTGTGTATCAGTGATTACATAGAGATGGCGAATTGAGCATCAGTGGCTGAGCGGGATCTGTTGGGAGCTCCGGGTAGAGGAAGCATGGTGGTACCCATGGGGAATAGTGGGAAATCTAACGTTGTGTACAAGCGGAGAAGGGAAACTTACTCCCAGTGTGGGAACTCTATTGCTGGACGTGTGGTTGAGTTAGAGGATTTAAGAGCAGAAATGATGCCTTCAGTTTTGAAACTTCAAACTCCTCTGGGTCTAAGAGAGTGTTGAGACTTCTTCCGTAGAGCATGTGGTATTGTTGTTGGAGAGGTTGAGATAACCTGGAATTTCTCAATGCTTGAGATGGATGGGTATGATGTAATCCTGGGAATGGATTGGATGGTGGCGTTTAAGGACCACATCAACTGAAATGAGAAAACAGTGGCTTTTACGACACATGATGGAATTAGACATCTCTTTAGAGGAGATAGGCATGAAAGGAAAGGTACAACGGGTTTGTTGGCACCAGCAGTGGGCATGTTATCGTATCATTTGATGGTGTTGTCATTGGAATTGGTAGATGGTGTTGAGAAGAGTGTTCTTCTAGTAGTGGTGGATCATATCATGGATGTTTTTCCTGAAAAATTCTATGGGTTACCTCCCATAATAGAATTGGAGTTTACGATTGATCTATTTCTAGGGACCATTCCTATCTCACTTTCGTCTTACCAGATGGAACCTACTGAATTGTGGGAATTGGAAGTCCAGTTGGAAGAGTTATAAAACAAACGGTTTATCTGGCCTAGCACGTATCTGTTGGCAGCGCCGGTGTTGTTTGTGAAAAAGGTGGATGGAAATTTGAGGCTCTGTGTTGATTATCGTAGACTTAACCAAGTTACGATAAAGAACAGATATCCACTTCCATGAATTGATGATTTGTTTGATCAGTTGAGGGGAGCCCAGTGGTTCTCTAAGATTGACCTGAGGTCAGGATATCATCCATTGCGGGTGAGGAAGGATGATATTCCTAAAAAAGCTTTCATAAGTAGATATTACCATTATGAATATGTGGTTATGCCCTTTAGTCTAAAGAATTCACCAGTGGTATTCATAGAATTGATGAATCGGATATTTCAGAGATATCTGGATTCATTTCTGGTGGTGTTTGTAGAGGATATTTTGGTGTATTCAAAGACAAGGGTGGAGCATGAGCAACACCTGATGACAATGCTAAGGATCTTGAGGAATCATCGGTTGTATGCAAAATTATCAGGGTTGGGGTGCGTTCTCATGCAAGGGAATCAAGTGGTTGCTTATGGCTCACGATAGTTGAGGGTGCATGAGAAGAACTACCGAACTCATGATTTGGACTTGGCAGCAATGGTCCATGCTTTGGAAGTGCGGCATCATTATCTATTTGGTGAGAAATTTAGGGTTTGTACAGATCATAAGAGTCTGAATCCTATCTTCTCACAAAGGGATTTGAACTTGAGGAAAAGTAGACGGATGCGATATCTCCAAATATTTTATTTTCACTTAATGTACACACCAGGTAAGGGAAATTTGGTGGCGTATGAATTAAGTAGAAAATCATATGCTCAGGTGGTGAAATAGGCATCGTACCAGTGGCAGTTGATGTCGGTTATAGCTGACATGTGGTTGGAATGTGAGGACCAGGGTGATAGAGCGGTATTCTTTTCGGTTTTGTTGATTCCTGACTTGGTTGTCCTGGTTAGAGAGGCATAGATATCTGATTCTGAGTGTGTGACCATGGGGTCGAGACTCAATGGTGGGGAGAACATTGAGGGTTACCAAATGAATGGAGATTCAGTTTTGTGTTTTCAGAATCGAATGGTTGCACCAGTTTCTTTTCAGGATGATATTCTCAGATCGTATCATCATTCCATGTTTTATGTTCATCCTAGAATTTAGAAAATGTGTAAAGCATTGAAAGCATAGTTTTGGTGGGCTGATATGAAAAGGAGAGTGGCTGAGTTTGTTTCGAGATGCTCAAATTGTCAGTAGGTCAAGGAAGATCATCAGAGGCTAGCGGGATTGTTTCAATGTTTACCAATAGCTATTTGGAAGTGGGAACAAACAACGATGGATTTTTTCACAGGTCTCCCAAGAACAGTCAGAAAGCATGATGTCATTTGGTTGATAGTGGATCGGCTAACGAAGTTGGCCCATTTCACCCCAATTTGTGAATCTCATACGGTGGAGGATCTATCCAAAATCTATATCTTTGAGGTGGTAAAAAGGCATGGTGTTCCAATTTCGATTGTCTCTGATAGAGATCTGAGGTTTACATCTCGTTTCTGGAAATCCTTACAGAAATCCCTTGGGACACAGTTGACGATGAGTATGGCGTATCACCCTCAGACGGATGGTCAATCTAAGTGGACGATACAAACTCTGGCGATTATGTTGTGATCTTGTGTCATGGAATTTGGTGGCTCGTGAGACGAGCACTTGTCTTTGGTTGAGTTCTCTTATAATAACAGTTATCATGCATCCATACAGATGGCTCCGTTTGAATCATTGCATGGGAGGTCATGTCGTTTTCTACTATGTTGGGTGGAAATGGGTGAGTCCTTGATGGTTGGACCGAGCCTTGTCCAGGAGACTACGTAAAAGATCAACTTAATCAGGAAGAGAACGGAGATGTCTCAGAGTCATCAGAAATCGTATGCGGATCATCATCGACGGCTGTTGTCATTCGAGATGAGTGATCATGTTTTCTTGAGGATCTCTCCTAGGTTGGTACATCGTCGGTTTGAGAATCAGGGAAAGTTGTCACCGAGGTATAGTGGACCTTTTGAGATTCTTGAGAGGGTTGGTGAGGTGGCTTATTATATGTCTTTTCCACCTAGGTTCAGTGCGGTGCACAATGTGTTTCATGGGTCATAGTTGAAAAAGTGTCATCTGAATCATGACCATGTGAATCGATGGGATCATGTTGAGCTAGAACTAGATGCTACGTTGAGGCATGTCCTAGTGTGGGTTGTGGATCGGAAATAGAATGTCTTGCATGGTAAAATCATCTGTTTAGTTCGTGTTTTGTGGCAACATGGTCAGATTCAAGAGGAGACTTGGGATCGGGAGAAAGAGATGGTCGACTAATGGTCCGAGCTCTTTCGGCAAAGATTGGGTTCACTACATTCCGAGGACGGAAAGACCAATGGTTGGGAGAATGTAGTACCCCCAGTTTGTGTTTTGTAGCCCTTTTTTATTCCTTTTTATGTGTTTAAAGTTCATGGGATGAGTTGGGAAGAGGTTGTGAGTGTTTGGAATGGTTTTGGATGAGTTTGGAGGCTTTTAAAGGGGCGCACGGTTTGAGCACGGTTAGAGGAAACTGTACGGATTACACAGGAAACCGTACAAGGGAGACAGTGGGATTCGCACGGCCTGCACATGGTTTTCCAAACCGTGTGAGGAAACCGTGCAGACCCTTGCTCCCTAGGCAGTAGTGTGCGCATGGTTTGCCAAACCGTACGGGCTAACCGTGCGGCCACTTAAAAATAGGGTTATAAGTTATGGGCTCCCTCGGTCTTAACCTATTTCACTCCAAACATCCTCCCACTCGTGTCTCAATCGGGTTCTTCAGTTCTCAGGTGGTGGAGGAGATTTCCTACTCATTTTGGAAGGGTTTTGAAGAGGTTTCTTGGTGGATTTAAGGTGGTTTCTTCTGGGTAAGTCTCTCCTCTTATTTTCCTTGTGATTTCCTCTAGATCTACATCCCTATCTTTCTTGGTTTTCTAGATCTACACTTGTTTTGTGTAGATCTAGGGTTGTGGTTGCCTTGGGTGATGTTTTTAAGGTTTTTTAATGTAAGGGAAGGGGGTCTAGGGAGGTTTTCGTGGTGCGTTCACCCGTTTTGAGGTGCGGGTGCTTATGGGTCGATTTCTCGTGATTCCTAAAGGTAGGAGACTTCACCCTTGACTCATCTTGTTAAAATTTATTGGATTATATTCAAATTTGGTTATTTGAATGAAAATAATTGTGCAAATCATGGAATAAATCTTCTTTAGTGATGATTTATGGTTTTGATTAAATTGTGAAATCTTGGTAAATTGTTGTGCAAAGTGATTTGGATTCTTGAATTTAAAATGTTGATTTTAAATTATATATTTGAGGGAATGGTTAATGGTTTGATGAAAGATGGGTTTTCAATAAAAAGGGGTGTTTTATTGAAATGGTTTGGTATTGAAATGGCTTGATGAAATTGATTCATTCTTTGGTTTCCAATAAAAGTGTGATTTTATTGAAATGGTTTTAATTGGTTGAACAAACTTGGTTTTGATGGAAATGGTTTTCAATAAAAGGTGTTTTATTTAAAGGATGGTTTTGGAATGATTTTTTTGAATGTGTGGTGTGTGTTCATGTTGCATATACGAGGCTTGGTTGAAATAGGACCTTGTGCTTGGTGCAAAACATTTAATGGTACATGGTGACTATATGTACTGGGCTTGGTTGAAATATGACATTGTGCTCGGTGCTAAAGGTGTAATGGCACATGGGAAAAATTACCTTGTAATGACTTGGTAGATCCATGAGAAACCGCTCATGAGTATGGAACTGTCATAGCGTAGCATGCATGGTTGATTTCATGGGTTTGTGAAATGGTTGGGTATGCCAAAACGGGATGTTTGTGAAATGGTTCAAAAGATTGTTTGGTTATTTTTCTGGAAAAAATAACTTGTTGGAAATTGGTTTCAAATGCACTTGGCTATTTTTTGGGTATGAATGGTTTTGGAATCTTACTTATATCTCATTATAAATTGTTTTGAGAATATTTTTTATATAAACTGTTTTATATAAATGTTGCTAACTCTTCTATCCAAGTGGCATGAGTAGGGAAGTCATTGGGTAAAACCTACTGAGTTTTATACTCACCCCTTCTTTGGCACATTGGTGCTTTTACAGATGTCATATTCCACGACACGGTTAAAGGTAAAACATCTTATTGCTAGTGGCTTGTGGTGATGCTTGAGAGATATTGTGGAGCTTGGAGCTTGTGGAGCATGGAGTTATAGTGTCTTTTGAGTGTCTTAGTTTGGTCTTCTGCTGTGTATTTTGATGTTTAGTTTGGTCTTCTTCTGTTGTGTACTTTGATGTGGTTTGAAATAAATGAAGTTGTTTGTTGGTCTTCCATTTGTTCATGAATCATATAGTGAATTTTTGTTTATGGTTGGTTTATGGGTTATTTCAAAAAGGGTAAATCGTCCCCCAACTTGTATTTAAAACCCTTGGGCATTTATTTCCAGCCTTTGGCATCTTAGGGATGTCGCTTAAGGCCAAGTAACCCTCACAGCCTCCTCAATCCAATGATGTAGGGGTGGGGTGTTAAAAAATTTAAAACATAGAAGTTTCATTAATTAATTTAAAATTAATTTTCATTGTCAAAACAAGAAAGTGTGTTTTAAGAAATAATAACTATCAAAAGATGTACATTTTTTTTATCCAATTTCAAATTGAAATTACTTACAATGACCAAAATTAGATTAAATGGTAAAAATATAATCCAATTACACTTTAAAACCATTTAAAAATATAATCTAACTATATAAATAGATTAGATTAAAATGCAATTTTTAATTAAAATGCAGTACTTTTCACTATTCATTAAAAATTGAACTTTATCAGAAAAATACCAAAATTTCGTCCAAAGTAAATTTTGATGTCCTTATTCTAAATAAGAAGTTTATTTTGTCAAATAGAACATATAAAAGTGACAAAAACTATATTTAAAAGGGGTTCTCCATCAAAAGGCGGTAAAATGACTTTTTAAAAAATATTAGAGTGTTTATACTTAAAATTGGATTCATTCACATCTTAAGCCTATAACTTTAATTGGATAAATGTAAAAACATTTAAAAAACATGTTTAATAATATTGTAGTTAGTTCGGTTCATTCCTACCAATACAGCGATAATGAGTTAACTTCCATTTAAAATAATAATATTATATTATTATTTTTCAATATACTCAATGTTGTGTGAAACGTAAGATTTCAAAGAAACCCATTTTCGCATATAGGGCACACCATAGAACATAGAATCCCCTTTAAAAATTAATATTTAATTCAAAAATATTAATAAATATGAAAATTTTATATTCTTTATTTACCTGGGATGTTACATCCTTCCCCTGTTTTGGAAATTGCGTCCTCGCAATTTTAAAATTGGGCTTGGAAATTTCATTAAAAGTCCCACATCGGAAAAAGAGACAATAAAACAATCACTTTAAAAGAAAGAAATAAAAGTAAAAAGTTCACCCAAGATAACTCATACTAGGATTCCATGTAGGAAAAAATGGATATGAAAGAGAAAAAACCACCAAGTTTAGATAAAGAGTGGTATAAAACATGATTAGGAGAAATTTAACCACCAGAAAATCACAAACTTGTGATAGGTTAAACGGTATTTGATTCCCCAGTAGGAAAAGTAAACAGAAAATGTTTATTTATTTTAGGTTTCCTTTCATAAATTTGGAGAATTTTTTTATGAGATTGACTAAGAGCATAAGGAAATATACGTACTTTTCAAGTAGAGTTTCATCTTTTAATAAGTTTCTACCAAAAACTAATATTTTTTCCAAATAATGAGTTTTCAAGATGACTTAGTCACACATAAAGCGATAGAATCAAATTCTAGAGAATCCCATAATCTACAAAAGATGAACTATATATTACCTCTATCTTTAGACATTAACCAAAACCAAAATAGTTAGTACAAGATCAGATAATCCCCAAAAAGGATAATGCTTTATAAAAATAAATACTACTCCTAATCTAAAAAATTCGACAAAAAATACCCAAAGTTCAAAAAAGACCATTCAATAAACAATTGTCCTTAAAATTCTTCAAAATAATCCAAAATAATATTGAAACCCAAAATTCAAAAGGATTTGATCACATATTCTTCCAAAAAAATCTTAACATTTATCTCTAAATAACATCGGTTACTCTTAAAGTCTCAAAATGAAATATAATTAACATAATCACATATTCTAAAATATAGATTAATAATTTCCATAAATAACCTGAATAGCCATATGTCCACAATAAAACATAGAGTCTTCCAAAATAATATTTCAACCATTAGTGTTTCCGCAAAAGAGAGAACGTCTTCCAAAATTACCTTTATCACTTAATCACCAAAACATTTTCCTATACTAAGGATATTCATTTGACAAAAAATAAGATTACAAATCAACTTATTCTTGATCAATAAAATAATTTAACTAAAAATAATAAGTCATACTAACCAAGGACTTCACGTAGTCCAGTGGTAGGTGATAAATCTCAATCGCACTTTGGTTGTGGGTTCGATTCTCGTAGCTTTGTCCAACGTGATGGGTTGTTACACAGTCTTCATGTTGTCCTTTTTCAAAAACTATATAATTTTATAAAATTCCTGAAAATGATATATATTTCTCAAAAATAACCATAACATATTTTACCCACAAATTTTATCTCATACATCGCATTTTTATCCTAAAAAGTAATAACCTGTAATTGCCTCAAATTCAAGGATCATATAAACCCAAATGGTTATTTATAACTATATCCACAAAAGAAAAGATATTTCTTCCTTGAATAACATTTTCACATATCAAACTTCAGGTTTACACATACTTGAAATAGTCTTCCTAATTAATCCTATCATTAATACATTTAAACATATCATCATCCATAGATCCAACATAACTCTTCAATTCCTAAAATGTAGACATCTTAATCATCGAACAATCTTCCTGATCATTTATCCATGTTTTTCTATCTTATTTTTTATACTTTTTTACTACAAAAAAATCATTCATAATGTCCTAAGATTTCAGTAATGTTAAAACATGAGCTATGAAATAATATGTACCTTTCATTGGTCATTGTCAGTTTATTCATCTTCAATTATAATGGAATTAGGTATTGGTAAAAAATATATTTGTTTGATCCTTCTGATCCCATTCTCAAACCTTCTTTGTAGGACATATATTATTGTAATCACTATGAACACCACATTTAAAACATTCAATTGATCCTTCAGAGAGAACTTATTTCCCTTTCCTAGAGTCAATTGGATGCTTCCTTTTTCCATGGAAGGTTTTTTCTTTATGACCTTCATTACCACATCTATAGCATCTTCCCGTCCCATTGAAGCATTTTCCTAGCTGTTTCTTTCCACACCCTTGACACATAGGTTTTTGAATATACTTACTTTTATGATTATTACCAGAACTTCCGTAGGGATTTGTTTCTCGCATATACAATGCCTTATAAAAAACACCAAGGTTCAGGTGGTAAATCTTGACTCCAGATAGTTGGTTTAGAATAACCACAAGAGTTCTCATTCCATATTCCATTTCATTCATTTTATTATTCAGAAAACCACCATAGTTTCCTTCACATCCATTGTCACTTTGGTGCCTACTAGATCCATCCATTTATAAAACCAAAAATGTCAGTGTGAGTATATCAGTAAAATCATCATATAATATCTTATGAAGAGGGTAAACACTAAGATATACTTATTCATGTTATCTTAAACTCATTAAATTTATCTAAAATAACTATGTCTCTTTCTAATATTCTAACTATTATGTTTATTTCATTTATGCTAAAATAACACCCTAACCTCTAAAGTTATCTAAACCGACCTCTGATAACAACTATAAGGCCCCAACCTTAAACATTACATAATCTTTAATTAAGTTAATAATTATCATTGATGAATTTTTTAGGTTTATAGATTTAGAGAATTAGGTCATAACATTTACATAACAACTTGAATATTACATGTAGAAACTTCTACTCATTATCCATTTTTTCATAAAATAAAAACACTTGAAAAAAAGAGTCATGTCTAGTTCCATGAATTTAGACATCATGAATTTTAATTGATCCCATCCTTGACCCTATTCATCTTTAATTCCCATGAAAAACATTCAAAAACATTGGATGAGCATAGAAATATCATTAAAGGATACAAAAAGAAGGAAAACTGTTAGTTTTTCAAAACAACAAGTAAACCATGAATACTTTATCATAAGTAATACTTTTCACCTTTATGAAGTAGTAAATACTCTTCACTGAATAAAATATCATTGCTTACCCTTTTTTAACCAAATGATTATCATAAAACCCATAGAAAGAACACATAACATATAAAGGTAATTTGGGACATAAACATACTTAAAAGGAATAACCATACGGTCGAATTCCACACATATCACTAAATGGAATATCCATATGGCCGACTTCCATACCCAATGCATTGGAGGTTATAACATAACCACCCATACTAGTTTATGACAGCCCCACCCATCATTTGGTTTATCACATAACCCCCCGTTAAATGTCAAAGTACCATTATAAAATCATAACACATAAAATATTGCAAATATAAAAATTTTACTAATAACATTTCATTTGAAATCATAAGAAATAATTTCAATATATTGAAATAATCAATCCACTTCAAAAACCATTTTCAATACCAAAACACTCAAAAATAGAATAAGGGGTTTCTTTTTAATTTTAAAAAACATTAAGGCTTATAGGGGAAGCCAAATAACGATTACGATGAAGGAGAGGTCATTGTCGCCGCATGCGTTAAAAAACTTTCTTTTTTTTTTGTTTAGTAAAATGATTCATAGAACAAGATTCTATTTGAATGAAAGTAAAATTAAAAGGGTTTTATTATACACCAGGTAGAAGGAGGAGGTGTATATTATCAAAACATGGCTCAATAAAAGGAGATTGAGATGAAGTCACTTACCTTGTGTCCGACTTGACTTGTTTGTTCTTCAATTTCCTAAATAATAAACAAAAGTTAATTTCTACTTTCTTCAGAAAATTTTTCAAATTTATTATTCCTTTTATATCTGTTATTACCACGTTATAAACATTACATAATTATTTATGTTAATAACAGTCGTTTTGTCGATATTTGGTACTTGAGTCAAAAATGAACTTATTATAATTACAAGTTGTCCATGTGTTCAAAATTCCATTATCTCTAAAATGATATTTATGATTTAGATATCATATATATCATATATATCCAGTATACATAAGTATTTATAATAGTACATAACATTTAGAGACATGAAATGAAATGCACCATTCATGGAGACGGTAAGTCGTACGTACGCATGAATGCTACAGTCATTTATATTTCATATTTAATGGAATGAAAACATAATTTTTGGATCATATTACATCAAATATACACAAGAGGGGGGTGAATTTTGTATTTTAAAAATTCTTCACAGGATTGTGTTATGCCCTTTAACTTTAAGTCAGATGAATTAATGCAGCGGAAATTTAAATAATAGAGACACACGATGTATAGTAGATCGGGGAAAAGAAGGCCCCTAGTCCACTCCACCAACTCTCTAATCCAAGAGCTTGGTGATTTTCAATATCTGGTCCTCATCTCAACATACCTTTCAACAACTGAGTGCAGGCAGTTGACACCTTTACAATCTTAGGCAAAACACAACCTTTCTGGTTCAATCACAGAACCTACACATCTTAGAACAAGAATCCGGTCACTCAAGAATAGAAAATAAAGGTATTTTTACTTTGAAAATACTTTCTAGTTGTTCTTCACAATTGAAACATAATGTAATTGACAATAGATAGATCGTCATATTCAGAAAGAATAATCTTCAAGAAAGAGTCATTCTGAGTCGATCCCATTGCAGTAGATATAGAAATATAAATCACAACTTTAGCAGCAGTAGATTTATAGTATATCTTTGATTTATAATGAGTGAATCTTCTATCCTGATTCTTTTTCTTCAATAAACATAGCTTTGTCGCTCTTCGAAATCAGCAGATCTATGTTCTCAATAGTCTCTATTTTTCTCTCGTTTTTGTTCTGAAATTAATATCTGAATATATATTTCAAAAATAAATATCATATCTATATATAATAACGAACATTATCCTTAAAATTTAGATCCACAAAATTCACCTTCGGACTCGTAATATTCAAAAATTTGAATTAACAGAGTAGTCATAACTTCCCTTGAAATTCTCCATAAAAATCTCCTTTTAATTCAATCCTTAAACGGCTCTGAATTCTTCAAAGACACACTTTAAAATCAGCTTTTAATCCAGCTTAAAATCACCCTAATAATTCACTTTCAGATCATTGAATAATAATAACAAATTTAAATTATCCGACGCCAAACGTAAGGTTGAGTTGTATAGTATGCATCCTCTGAATGTAACATAGATCATAAACGTAAGGTTGATGATGTAGTCTTCAAATGTAAGGTTTTCAAAGTATGGTTGATCACAAACTTAGGGTCGATGACGTACTTTTCTCTTCAACTTTCAAACATATGAAAAATGATCCATACTTTTATAATCTTCCAAACAAAAGGCACATGATCCATACTTTTCTAAGAAACATAAGTTTTTTTAAAAAATTAAGGTTGATTAACCATACTTTTGAGAAACAAACATAGCGTTTAACACTTACGTACGGTTCTCCTTCCATGCTTTTCTAATATCCCAAATATAGGGTTACTTTATAAAGTAGGGTTCCTCTTCCATACTTTTCTAATATCCCAAATGTAGGGTTCCTTCCTAATGTAGGGTTCCTCTTTCATACTTTTCGATAACGTATGGTTGATTAACCATACTTTTCTGATATCTCATAAAGTATACACCGCATTCCATCTTTACACCATGTTTCTCCATGTAGGGCATGAACAATGTTTCCAGAACACACTTAAGCAATTCCTGAATATATAGAATGTGAACAGTGTTTCCAGAATACGCTAATACGAATACTTTAGGAATAAATTATCATTGTTCAAGAACTTAAATATTTCTTTCAGAAATAAAAATATAATGAATAATAAATTCTTGAAATATTTTTAAAAAATAAAATCATTAGAAAATAATTAAGGGTATTTTTGAGCATCAAAATCATCATAGAGATAGAGCATTGTTCTCAAAAATCTCCCCTTTTTAATAAGAATATTACATATTGTTGAAAACAATACTTTCTCAACAATATCCCACTTTTTGATGATCACAAAACCCATAAAATAATAAATGAAATTAATTTTCAAAATTGATTACATATAGTTTAGAATTTTGATTAGATAAAGCAATATTTAATTTTAATTTTAACAAGATTAAAAAAAATAAATATTGTGTCATCTATAATCATAAAAATAAATTTCTCCCCCTTTTTCAAAATTGAAAAATAAATGTAAAGAAAAATATATCCCCTCCAAACTTCTCCTTAAATTAAAAAGTTAAAATAAAATGTTGTGTTTATCCAAATTTCTCCCCCTTTTTTTGATATAAAAAAGAATGACAAAATATAGAATATAACACAT
This sequence comes from Viscum album, assembly GCA_963277665.1. NCBI lineage: Eukaryota > Viridiplantae > Streptophyta > Magnoliopsida > Santalales > Viscaceae > Viscum > Viscum album. Next base: position 1,313,864,227 of record OY728137.1, read on the forward strand.
ATTAATGTATCACTGAACTTAATTAAATGCTATATCTAACTGTTTATCAATTAGTGAAGCTGGATTACTGGCATAACTAATCAAAGATAGTAAAACTAAGAAACATCCAAATATATAATGAAATAGATTTTCATTGAAAATATTGAATAGTAAAAAATTGATAAATATAGGAATCAAGGGTTGGTAAGGGTATGAGATAGGGTCTATCTCCTCTGAACTATGGCCTTGATTTCTATCAACTGCTCTATCAGCCTTTTCATCATACCATCTCCCAATTTAATAAAAAGATATCGATTCTCCTGAGTCATATGAATATCATCTATCAATTTTACTCTGAATAACTCCTAAAGTCTCTCTTCCTTTTCCATAAACAAGGAAAGCTTTTCTGTGAACCGAGTCAGCACATTTCTAATACTTGGTTCACTTGAGGTCAACTGGTCAGCCAAAAACTTCTTATTATCCAATAAGACTGATAAAGGAGCATTGTTGCATTGAAGATCTTGCAATCTGTCATTCATATTGATCATTGTTGTTGTGATAGCCTGAAATCTTCTAATTAAATCAGGTGAAGTACCTGATCCACTAGCTTCACCAGTCTTGACAGATGCAAACTGTGTCTCTAGAAAGTCTTTAAACTCTAACAGATCTGACTTCTTTACCATTTCTGATTTCAACTTATATACCTCTATCAACATCTCTTGATTAAAATTTTCAACATCTTGTCATGAAACTGTACTTCCCATTAGTCTCTGAAATTTCAACTTTTCTTTGTCTAAGGCTCTCCTAAGTGTAACATTTTTAGATTCCAAATTAGACACCTTTCTGTACAGCTCTTCTACTTGGTTATTCACTGAATCAGAGGCACCCTGTGCTCGATTCTCATTCTCAGCTTCAATGTGATGCAACAGTACTAATGGAAACGAATATGCATCATATTTTTCTTTTTCTTATTCCTAATCTGGTTGGTCTATAGATTTTTCCTCAGAGTCTTTTCCATACTCTTCCACAAAAAATAATCCTCATGAATTACTTCTGTTTGAACTTTAGAAATAGTCTCATTGTGAAAATCAGCATTGAGTTCTTCCATAGGGTTTTCTAAAATAATATTTTCTTGATTTTTCTGAGGACTGTCCACTTCCTCACCAGGCTCGGCCTCTTTTTCCTGTTGAAGTGTAACTTCAGCTTTATCTATATATTGATGTTCAATTTCAGTTTGAACTTGAGGAGTCACTGTAATTTGAGCAGTATCCTCTTCATGTGGCTTCTTAATAGATTTTTCTATGACAAAACTGTAAGAGAGTCACTACTAGAAATTTAGGCTATAGCCATGGTTTGAAACCATGGCTATAACCCCAAAAACTATGGCTATAGATTATAGACATGGTTCAATGAACCGCGGATGGTATTGGCAAGGATATAAGCCATGTCCTATAGCCACGGTTTAAAACTGTGGCAAAAGCCTTATATCCACGGTTCAAATCATGGATAAAGCCCTATAGACACAGTTTTAAACCGTGGCTAAAGCATTATAGACACGGTTTGAAATCTTGGAAGAAGGTAAAACACAAACAGACCTTATAGCCACGGTTACAAACTATGGTTATAGATTAAAGTTCAATAAAAAAACACAGCATGCCTACAGGTCTGCCTTCCACCCCCTGCCCCCTGCTAGTCCCTCTACCTTCCACCCACCTTCTAGTCCCCCTGCCACCCCCACCCTGCATGTATCCCCCCACAATTTTACATCCGGCTCTACCCCCTGTCAGTCCCCCTACCTATTTTTTCCTAGTTACCCACCCCCTACCAGTCCCCCCTGTCTATCACCCCCCCTATTTTCCATCCGGCTCTTCCCCTTACCAGTCCCCCCTACCTATTTTCCCCTGGTTCCCCCACCCCCTGCCAGTCCCCCCATGTCTTTCATCCCCCCTGGACACACCCCCACCCCCTCCCCTGCATAGACACCCCCCCCTCCAAGGACAGACACCCCCATGGACAGAAAGAAAACCCTGGACACCCCCTCCCCTGGACAGACCCCCCCTAGATAGACACCTCCCCTGGACAGAAAACCCTGGATACCCCCCCCCCCTCCCCTGGACAGACACCACCCCCTAGACAGACAACCCCAGACACCCCCTCCCCTGGACAGACCCCCCCCCCCCCCCCCTCCACTACCATTCCCCCATGCCTGTCACCCCCTAGACACACCCCCACCCCCTCCCATGCACAGACACCCCCTGGACAGACAGACAACCCTGGACACCCCCCTCCCCTGGACAGACCCCCCCCCCACCGGAAAAACACCCCCACCCTATACAGACACCCCCCCCCCCCCAGACAGACAACTCTGGACACCCCCCTCCCTTGTATAGACCCCCCCCCCCCCCTCGGAGAGACACCCCTGTACACCCCCCTCCCCTAGACAGAACACCCCCTTCCCTGGACAGATACCCCTGGACACCCCCCTCCCTAGACAAATACCCCTGGACACCCCCCCCCCCAGACAGACACCCCCTCCCTTGGACAGATACCCCCCTCCCCCATACAGACACCCCCCCTCCCCTGGAGATACACCCCTTGGACAGAACACTCCCCTTCCCTTGACAAACACCCCCCTCCCCTGGACAAACACCCCTAGAGACTCCCCCTCCCTCCTGGAAATCCCCCACTCCCCTGGACAGACACCCCCCCCCCCCCTCAGACACTCCCCTCCCCCTCCCTCCTGGACACCCCCTCCCCTGGACAGACACCCCCTGGAATGCTAATACAGTTGGCCATGCAATTTGAAATCAAATACAAAAACTAAAACAGAATACATTGCAAAGCACCCCCCCTCCCCCCTCCAAGACACTCCCCCCCCTCCAAGACCCTCCCCCTGAAATGCTAATACAGTACTCCATTCAATTTGAAATCAAAAACAAAAAACTAAAACATAACACATTGCAAACCCCCCCCCCCCCACCCCTAGATAGACACCCCCCCTGGAATGCTAATACAGTTGGCCATGAAATTTGAAATCAAAGACAAAAACTAAAACAGAACACATTGAACCCCCCCCCCCCCCACCTTTGGACAGGCACCCCCCTGGAATGCTAATACAGTTGGCCATTCAATTTGAAATCAAAGACAAAAACTAAAACAGAACACATTGCAACCCCCCCTATGTTACTCATTATATCATTTTTTTAAGGATATGAAATTCTTAAAGGGTTCACCAATCCCTGAAGTTGATGCCCAATGATACTCATCCTCTATATGTTGAAGTAGAATGAATTTATCTCAGTTTCATCAATTTTTTTCTATAGGTTTACTTCAAGACCATTGTGTTAGACTACACTAGGATGGTCATGATCCTTGTCTCACATGCCTAATTTTTTAAGGAAATCATCATGTCACCACAAGAGTGATGATGATGGAACCTTTCATTGAAATGGGAGGATGGGAGTTTAAGACATATCTTTATGGTTTTCATTTCCCATTCCATATTTCTGTTGAGGAATCGTCAGGAGGTGCAACGATAGAAATGAGAAATGAAGGAGGAATGCAGAAAGAAAATAGACACGGGACACACAAATTTACGTGGTTCAGGAATAACCCTACTTCCATGGAGAGGCAGAACTTCACTAATTCAGGAGCACAAATTACAAATGTTTTTTCAGTGGTAACCCTAGCCGAAAATGGGCTATCAAATGGAGAAGATGATTACTATTCTGAAAAATAAGTTCGTGTCACTACAGTGAATGGCGGCCACCTTTTTCAAAAGTGCTATAGTGGTCAGAGATACTATAGTGCCGAATCTTATATAATTAACACATTCCCATGAATCTTGTTCTTGATTCCATCTCCATGTGGACATCGGTTAATAATGTCACTTTATTCCTTATCAAGGTGACAACCTAATGATCAAAGTTGACTAGAATTTCAATTAGATTGTATATTTAGACAATCCCATAAATATCTTTCTCATTTCTAGAAGTGAGGGAATCTTATGCTTGCCACATATAAGTAAAGGATGGATCTTCAGTTATGATCTAGGCAGGAAGGTTGTTATATCTTCTTTTGTCAAGCCATATAGACATATTAGGAATACACAGTCAGTGGACTACTTTGCAAGCTGTTTGTGAGTACCTGATAAAGGAGAGAGACAACTGTGAGACCTTTGTTTGTTGTTGGACAACACCATCACAGTTATGATTATTTTTCATACATGTTAAGACCTCTTCTTGGTGCATTTGTTTGTTCTCAGTTTCCTTCTGTACCAATATACATTCTGTTTCTTGTTTTATGTGATCAGATTCCCTAGATTGGTCACCTAGTTTCTGAGTGGCGAATTCAGCCATAAAAGGGGTTGTTGGTTGTATGTGTCTGTTGTAGTTCCAGACCTTCATCATCATCTTGCATGTGTTGTGTTTTGCTAATATCAACCATCTTCATATTGAAAAATAGATTCTAAACTGCTGCTTTGTCCAACATCCCATCAATGTGTGAAGGTGAGGAGAGTTGATGTTGTTTTGAACTGTCAGTAGTCGCAGCATAGGTGTCCTGCAAACCCCCCTGTAGACCACCCCCTGCCCCCTAGCCCTACAGACCTCCCCACTACACCCTACCCCCTCACCCCACCCCCTGCCCTGTAGACCTCCCCCCTTCTCTGCAGACCTCCCCCCTCCCCCCTACCTAGCAGAAATCCCCCCTACCCCCTTCCCCCCTCCACCCTGCCCCCTGCCCCTGCCCCCTCCCCCTGCCCCCCTCCACCCACCCCCTGCCCCCTGCCCCTACCCCCTACCCCATTCCCCCCTGCTATGCAGACCTCCCCCCTTCCCCCCTCCCCCTACCCTGTAGACTTGTCCCCTCCACCTTGCCCCTGCCCCCCTCAACCCTGCCCCCTACCCCTTGCCCCCTCTACCCACCCCCTGCCCCCTGCCCCTTGCCCCCTGCCCCCTGCCCCCCTGCTCTGTAGACCTCCCCCTTCCCCCTGCCCCCTACCTTGCAGACCTGCCCCCCACCCCCCTCCACACTGCCCCTACCCCCAGCCCCCCTCCACCCACCCCCTGCCCCTTGCCCCCTTCCCCCTTCCCCTTACTCTGCAAACCTCCCCCTACACCCTGGCCCCTGTCCTTTACCCTGCAGACCTGCCCCTTCCCCCTCCACCCTTCCCACTGCCCCTGCCCCCCTCCACCCTGCCCCTGACCCCCTGCCCCCCCTCCAACCACCCACTGCCCCCTGCCCTGCAGACCTTCCCCCTACCCCCTGCCCCATGTCACCCTTCCCCCTTCTAATTTTGGACCTTTATCACCTATTAAGATGACTGGACCCAATATAAATTAAAAAATTAAATGAAATCTCACTGCCACCGTTTTCTATTCACTGTTTCTAATAATAAAATACACCACTAACTTCAGTTTATTAATTTGTGGAATCTTACAACCATATTCATCCCCTGTTTGGATTTTATGAGATGAATTTTATCACTAATCAGTATGACATGAAGAACTGTGTATTGAAGCTTCACTAATGAAGCTTAAGGAAGAATACAACTTCTTAGCTTGACCAGATAGCTCAAATAAAACATATCAAATAGATGGAGTTATATATGCAACATTTTAAGTGGATGAAAAGTGTTCCACGTAGAACTTTTCCAAAATCAATAATACGCTCGGACTGCTACTCCTTAGTAATACATAGGTGTGTCTCCCTGCATTCGAGCTGGCATTGGGGTTGACACATTGATACCCTTTTACACACTATGGGATTTATATGGTCATTCCTCCCTATGTTATACCACATACCCACTCCTCATATGTGATTAAACCAAAGCACATCCATGCTGGAACTATGAATCCCACAATCCTTAGGCACTCCATGTGAGTGTTATACACTCTCACTAGCTACAATGGGCTGGGTTATTAAACTTTCTTTCTTTCCTAAGAAGTGTTCATCCTTGGTTGGCCTATAGTTGACCGCATTTTCTAATAAATGATCACTATTTTTTTAAATCATATTCTAAATATTTAATACAATCTCAATCCATTTCTCACCATTAAATACAAAACAACATAAATATGATCATCTATAATATTAATATTCCATTTTAAAATGTTTTAAACAATGTGCACTTCTCCAAGTGTAATTAGATAATGAATTTGACATAATAAATAGTTCAAAAATAATCATAATTAAAAATCCCTAAATTTTCATTGAATAAAATTATTAATATAAAATTAAAATTCAATAAATCAATTGGGTTCTTCAATATCCCACTTCGTATTTATTGTCAATACCTATTTCATTTCAAAATTCAATGTTTCCATATAACCTTTATTGATAATAAAACCAATGATATAAATATGGGAATGAATGTAGAGGATTTTTCTAGAATATATGTCGAAACCTACAAGACAATGCCAATTTTATTGCCCTGATCCCAAAGAAGGAAAATGTTGTGGATGTAAAGGATTTCAGACCTATTTCTATTGGGAATAAATTTCCAAAAATCATTAGCAAAATTATTTCTATGAGGTTAGGTCTCATTGCTCGTGGGTTTATCTCTTCAAATCAGCCCCCCAGACAGCCCTTGAACACCCCCTGGATAGCCCCCTTAGACACCCCACCTGCACCCTACCCCTGCCCTACAGAACCCCCAACCCCCCCCCCCCCCAGACAGCCCTTGGACACCCCCCCCCCCCCCTTCGTATTTCCTTTTTGTGATTTGTATGGATTTTTTCTCATGCATCCTGGAATCCAGGAGGCTGGGGGTTGGTGCGGTGGCTGGTGCGGGCTAGAGTGGCTGGTGCGGGTGATTTCAGGGGGGCTGGTGCGGGCTGGAACAGGTGGCAGAGGGCTAGTGTGGGCAAGATTGCAGGTGGCTGGGGGCTGTTGGGCATGTGTAAGGGGCTGGGGTGGGATGGGATGTAGAAGGTCGGGGGCTGGTGAGGACTGGAACTGGTGGTTGGTGCTATTTTGCAGGTGGCAGAGGGATGGAATGAGTGTTTTGCAGGAGGCTGGGGGTGGTGGCTAGTATGGTGGTTGGTGTGGTGGCTGGTGCGGGCTGGATTGCAGGTGGATGGGGGCTGGTGCGGGCTCAAATGAAAGTGGAAGGGGGTTGGAATGCTGGTGGAAGGGGGCTGGTTACAGGTGCTAGGGGGATGGTGCGAGCTGATTCAAAGGTGGCAGGGGGAGCTGTTGTGGGCTGGTGGCAGTAGGCTGAAATGAAGGTGGAAGGGGGATGGTGTGGGCTGGATATGGATGGAGCAGGGCCAAATCACGACATTACTGCGGCGTGACCGCGGCGTGACCGCGGAAAGACCATGGCAAGACCGCGGTGTGACCGCGGCGTGTTGGCCCTGTCGAGCAACATCTGTAGGGCAGCATCTTCCAACGAGAAGCGAAGGGAGTGGGAGGAGTCAGGGAAACATTACAGTCATCACCCCGCCGGCAGAAATTGTGGTTAGTTAGTCTCAACATTGATCACAAGACTCATGGAATACTATCACTGCAAACTGCCACGGGGTGTCATCCTGGAGCAGGGCCAAATCACGGAATTACTGCGGCGTGACCGCGGTGTGTTGGCCTAGTCTAGCGACATCCGCAGGGTAGCATCTTCCATCTAGGAGCGAAGGGAGTGAGAGGAGGCGGGGAAACATTCCTGTCGTCGCCCCACCAGTAGAAATTGTGATCATTCTGCCTCAACATTGATCACAAGACTCATGGAATACTGTCACTGTGAACTGTCGCGGGGTGTCATCCTGGAGCAGGGCCAAATCACGGCGTGACCATGGTGTGACTGCGGCGTGACTACGGCGTGATTACGGCGTGATCGCGGCGTGACCACGGCGTGACCGCGGCGTGACTGCGGCATGACCGTGACGTGATCGTGGCGTGACCGCGGCGTGACCACGGCCTGACCACGGTGTGTTGGCCCGGTCCAGTAACATCTGCAGGGAAACATCAACCTGCCAAGAGCGAAGGAAGCGGGAGGTGGGGCAACATTTCGGCCATCGCCCCGCCGGCAGAAATTGTGATTATCAATCTCAACATTGATCACAAGACTCATGGAATACTATCACTACGAACTGCCTCGGGGTGTCGTCCTGGAGCAGGTCCAAATCACGACATTACTACGGCGTGACCATGGCGTGTTAGCCCGGTCCAGCGACATCCGTAGGGCAGCATCTTCCGTCCAGGAGTGAAGGGGGCGGAAGGAGGTGGGGAAACATTCCGGTCATCGCCCCGCTAGTAGAAATTGTGATTAGTCAGTCTCAACATTGATCACAAGACTCATGGAATACTATCACTACAAACTATCATGGGGTGTCGTCCTGGAGCAGGGCCAAATCACAGTGTGACCGTGGCGTGACTGCGGCGTGTTGGCCCGGTCTAGTGACATCTGTGGGTCAGCATCCAGGAGCGAAGGGAGCAGGAGGAGGTAGGGCAACATTCCGTCATCGCTCCACCAGCAAAAATTGTGATTAGTCAGTCTCAACATTGATCACAAGACTCATAGAATACTATCACTGCGAACCACCGTGAGGTTTTCATCCTAGAGCAGGGCAAAATCACGGCATTACTGAGGCATAACCGCGGTGTGACTGAGGCGTGTTGGCCCGGTCCAGCGACATCTGTGGGGCAACATCTTCTGGCCATGAGCGAAGGGAGAAGGAGGAGGTGGGGCAACATTCCGACTGTCGCCCCGCCAGAAAATGATAGAACAGATCAACTATTTAATATGCTATAATAAGGGATCTCAAGATAAGGTTGTAGCGAGAAGCACAATGACGCAACATCTAAAGGGAAACAAAACGACAAAAAAGAATCATACACCCTACACAAACCATTTACAAATTCATTAACTTTTCCTAAACATGGAAATTTTATTTATAATATTCAAAGCATGAAAAGTAAAGTGTCATGGTCTAGAAATATGCCTACTCGGGAAATGTCATTTGAGTTAAATGAGTATGATAAGCCAATTTATATTATTCAAAGAAAACAAAAACGAACTAGCCACAAAACAAACACCCAACAATAGTCATATGAAAGACTCAAACCAAATCTAAATATGATACAAATAATTATCACTACTCTTTGGTTTAAAAGATAGAGCACCTCCATTGGAGGGGTTTTATTATAAAATCATGGCATTGATTTATTATACAAACATGAGTTTATTTATCAAATGAAACAATTATATTAAAGAACACTTATTAAAGATATTCAATTCAATATAATTAAGCTGAATTAAGAAAGAAGCTAAATTTAATTTAAATCATTCTTCAATTAAAGAGGCTAGAAGAGGGATCCTACCTCAAGGTGGAACCAAACCATCCACTTCAGCTCTTGGGGCTTTCTAACTAAAAGTTTTTTCTCCCCCACTGGGTATACGCACCTTCACACACATGCAAGGACACATAGCCCCTATACACACACCCGCATGGCCATGATCACATTCAAGTGGATCCTTGCACATAGGCACTCAGAATAGCTAGATTGCATAAAAATCGACCAAGAGGGGTCTCTTTAGTTCCCAATGACCTATGAATTGTAGTTACAAGAGACATATCTTTAGTTCCCAATGAACTATGCATTGCAGTAACAGAAAGTAATGTTGAATCCCTAAAAGATGTTATTATTTGAACTAAACATCATCTAAACATGGATAATATTTCAAAGAGTTATGTTCCAATTCTTTTATTGTTTATTCTTTTAATGATCAATATGTTTTTTCTAAAAATGTAGGGGGGGGGGAATTATGCATATTAGAGTTTGATATAGCATATGAAATTTTATTAGTATGCAGAATAATACACAATATATCATTCTTAATTACTGTTTAATATATTTCATGATGTAGTGTTCAATTATTGATGTCAAACACAACCTTGATCCATTTGGGGTACCTCACAAAAGACACAAAAATGTAGTTTGATCGAAATTTGTAGTGTCCAAATGAATCTCGGTTGAGATCTAAAGCATTGCTTACCTTCCCAGTGGAGGCCCCATATCATTTCTATAATTCACCCCCTCTAACTTGGTTTTCACCTATTCTTCAATTCAATATAGGTAACAAAATTAGTATAAAATTTATTTCATAATTGAATCAGATAGATATGTCCTATTTGAAGTAGACTGATTAATTAAATTTAAAATAGAATAAATTAATGAATTACAATTAAAAAATATGTATGTAAAAAATTAAATAAATAAATGGAAAAGGAAATGAAAAAAATGGAATTGTAAATGAATCAAAGAATTGGATCCAAATTGTAGCTATGAATTAAAATGTACAGTAAATAGAAAATGAAAATTCTGAAATTAACTAAACAATGAGACTTTTATGTAACACCCATTGCAAAAAATATATAAAAACTGATATAGACTTTAACTAAGTAAATGTTCAAGGCATGTAAAATAAAAAATATATGAGAACTATTTAAACTATTGTATCATAAAATTAATGAAATGATTTAGAATAACGACATTAATACATTAAGGATGAAGAAAAATATTATTCAGTATTCACAATATTAATTCATTTAGTGATTGGTGACTATAAAAGTGAATTAAAGCTGTAATTATAATGAAATTAGAAACCTGTAATTTCATTATAATGTATATGACTAAATTAATAAAAAAAAGTAGCACCAAAATGATAATTAAAATTACATAAAATAGATTGTAACTATTTTAGAAGTGACTAATTGTATAATGAATGATATATATATATATATATATATATATATATTATCATAGAATACAATTATACATAAATAATTGAAGAATTCACACAAATCATAATAGTGAATATTTTTTTCAAAGGTGGATAAGATCACAAAAATTTCTTAAATCCTTAGATATATCATAAAAAATGAGGGATTTAGGTATTCTGTTGGAGTATAAAATTCATGTAGTTTGATTTTACTAAGTGGAAAAAACAATGAAAAATTTGGAGATTTTTTACCTCTGAATTAGTTGACTCTTTCATCAAACCACAACATATAATAGAAATACATTAAACTCTTATGAAGATCACTGGAAAGTCTTACAACAGTTAGAGACCTTGGAGAAACAACAATTTATTGATGCAACTCCAGCAGGAGTGTGACCCATCTGCATTTAACAAAATAACAAAGATTCAAATCCAAAGGAATTGAAATGATAAAGGGAAAAAATATTACACCAAAATTATTTGTTTAATCTAAATTATGATCAAAATGCTAACTAATGGAAAAAATATTTCTAAATAAACTAAACAGAACTAAACACATGATTAATATTTTCATAAAAAAATTGAAAGTTAGTTTAAATGAATTAACCTATATCAACCCACAAAATATAGACCAAACATGAAGTTGTGTGTAGTTGGTTAGTCTCAATTATCCAGTGGTTCCCATGAATGATACATCATTTCACATTATAGCTGCGTCTACTAAAAAATAAAAACTTTTGGCCTAACACATGTATGTATAATATATGGTAACGTTAAAATGGAGACTACCTGCTTCATTGAAGTCATGTAGTTTGAGAGATAATATGGTATAGGATCTATTTCTTCATCTCCCAAATAATTCTTAGTTGGAATGAATACACTTCATAATATCCATCACTGAAAAGAAAAATTAAATAGCCACAGACACTGATATTGGTCATACAAGTTAGAATATAAAAATACAATTAACAATGTAAGGTAGTTAGGGAAATTTTGTCTCTATACTATGTTTGAGAAAACATTGAAAACATTATATATTAGGATCATGAACTATTAGAACACATATAAATATGGAATCACATATGTAGTAGAAACACACAGTATGGTCAGTGAACAAACTAACAGTGAATACAATAATCAGATAGTTAATAGAAACACATAGCTTTTGCAGGGCAAGCAACACATTGTTCTGAACTCAATTGAGAAGAAAGAGTAGCAATAGATGTGGATGGAAATCACGCACTTGAGGGAATCAGGGAATGAGATGTAGTGAATTTTGAGGGTACCTGAGTGAAATAATTCAACATAGTAGGAGAAATAGAAAACATACGATGAGCTGAGGGGATTTGGGAGGATGAAATGTAGTAGAAGATGGAAAGATTGGTGCAGAATACACTGGAAGTGTATTGCGGGTACTGCGGGATTATGGGAGGGGAAACACGAGCAGGAACCCTAGGAGCGGCAGCGGAGGTACGATGGGAGTGGGAACCATAAGAGCATCGCCATAGGGGAAACAGGAGCGCGAAGCATAGGAGAAACGTCAGAGGTTAAATGGGGTGCAAAGAGAAAATTTATAGATGGAATCAGTAACAGCGGTAGAGGAGTAGCAGGAACCCTAGGAGCAGCAGCGGAGGTGAAACGTCGGTGGGAACCATAGGATTAATGGGAATTAAAGGAGGAGGACACCTGGATTGGGAATCGTAGGAGCACCGGGATGTCTAGAGCGGAGGTGAAACATGAACGGGATTTGGAGGAGGTGGAGGAGGTGGACGGAGAGGAAAGAAAAAGGGAGGAGGAAAATCATGAGAGGGGGGAGAAGGTGAAGGCGGGGAAACTGGAGAATGGTGAAACTGTGTAAACCCTTGATTGGGGAGAGTTAATATTTTTAATCCCATAGACAGCGAGGAAGGATGAAGGGATGAGCAGTGGAAAATAGAAATGGGGGAGTGGGAATTCGTGATGGGGATGCCAAGCGGGAGCGGGAGCGTGAGGGAGAGAATGGTACAGATAGAGAGTGGTGGAGCAACGTGGAGGGATGTAGGCTTGGCACATATGAAAAATAATATGTGGAGGATTGTGAGAGTTACATGTGGTAGGTGGAAATACCTAAGATTTGTATATTTAGTAGATACCTTTCCTGCAAATAATTTAACCTGACCATCAAGAGAATAAAACCTGTTGGAAAAAATAAATGAACTCATAAGATTATTATTAATGAATATTAAATACTTTAATTTTTCACATGGTACTAAAACATTTTTATTAATGAATGAGTGTATTAAAATCCAATATTCATGAGTGAAGGTAATACATACTATAATAACTACTTATACTCATAGGTCATGCACTACCCAATGATAGTCTTGCACTGCCATAAAGAATAAGTGAAACTGAAAAAGGAGATCATACCAGTGGAAAATGCATTCTAGAAAGCCTATACAGGAGAAAGTCGACCATGACAAGCCTTCAAATTCTTCAAAACTGAAACCTCAATAAGACATCCATGCACTTCCATAAAGTTGTCAAATTGATATTCAGAAAATAAAGGGCATTCCAATCAAGAAAGAAACCCAGGAAAGAGAAAAAAAACCTATCATCAAACAAAATAGGGCAGAAACTCTAGGATAGCATTAAGACCTCAATGCAGATCACTGAATAGGGTGAAAAATCCACTATCTAGTGTGAGGAATATAAGACATCCAGAAAACCATAAAAAATAATGAAATCATGTAACACAACATCATAGAGGTAAAACCCCAAAAGTCTTCACAAACAGGAAGAAATTCAGTTCACAGAAAAACCTGTAAAGCCCTCAGGGACCTGCTAGCACAAGTATACATCCCATATCCAGTAATAAAATCTTATATAAAGTAGAGACACTAGGCATAGAAAACAGTCCCAAAAGCTTGAGAAGGAATAATTTTTGAGTGATTGAAGAAGTCATTCCCATGGAATATCTTTGAAGTTGAAATCAGTTTGAGTATTGATCTTCGGAAATTTTACATAAGTATGTCTTCTAGAAAAGAGGTTGTTTCAGAAAAGAAGGTTGATTTATGCCACAGAAGGTTCTGGTTTATAAAAGAACATAGAAATAACAGAAAATCCTCTAATATTAGATTAGATTTCAAAAAAATTAAGAGCACCTTTGTAAATAGTACATACTATTTCCTTCAGAGGCATTATGAAGGAAATCCATTTAAATAATATCCATCCAGCTGTGCTTTCAATACTTGCTACACTACAGCCCCTATCCTGGATGTTGGAATCATAGTGTTTCAGTAGTGAAAAATGGTGACAAACAAAACATGAAAATTCAAACTAAATTTGAACCTGTTGTATAGACAATGTATATGCAGAAGAAAAATAATACTTAGAATGTTCATATAGATACTGCTATGGTTGGCTGTCAAATTATAGTAATTTACTGTCATCAGAAGATGGTAAATGGTGAAGAAAAATAATACTTGGGAGTATTGGAACACATACAGTGAATACAATAGACTAACAGTACAGACAAATAGGGTGAAGCCAAATTGATGTGAGGAAAAATAGTGATGATAAAAAACATGATGGAAAAATTAATTAGATGCCCAAATTCCTGACTTAAAATAGATGAATTGTAATATCTTATAAAAAACTCATCTACACAGGGCGAAACAATAAATTTATCCCATACCTGAAGTGAGAAGATGTCAAAAGTCCCTCTTGTCTGCTGGACATCGCCACAATTCCCACAAGTTCAACCGTTAGTAAAACATAAATTCTTCCTTGAACATATTACAAACTCCTAAACACATGATGCACAACAGAAACATAAAAATAGAAACATATTTTATCACATACCTGAAGTGCGAAGATGTTGTAAGATGGAAGAAGAGATGTAGGAAGTCAACCGAGATGATATAATCACAGAAATTAAACTAACCGCAATAGAAGGTTATTATTTTCAAACGTAACATGAAAATTCAAACTAAATTTGAACCCATTGTATAGACAATGTATATGAAAAATACAAATAATACTTAGAATATGCATATAGATACTACTATGGTTGGCTGTCAAATTATAGTAATTTATTGTCATCAGAAGATGGTAAATGGTGAATACAAATAATACTTGAAGTATTGACATAGGATAAAGTATTATGAAATTATTATTACCTTATTTTAACCTGCACATAATAGAAGATGCATAGAATGGATAGGTATTAAAGGATATTAGGATAACATACCTGTTGCAGAAGGGATTGCGGGAGCTAAACAAAGGATAATCCGAGTGAATTCGGTGAGTAGAAGATTGTGGATTTTAGAGAGAAATGGGGGAGTAGTTGGCGGTGAATGATTTATCAGTTACCTTAGTAGAGGTACAGGATGGAATTTAAGGTATTCAGCAGTGATGGAACCCTAGTAGCCAAGCATGAAGGACTGAAAACCCAAGATTTGGGAGACTTAATATAGTAGCTTACGAAACCCTAGATTGCAGATATCATAAGATGTGAAGACGGAGTCTCGAGAAGCAGCGCTAACCGTAGATTTGGGAGGCCGATCTTGGCGAATGTGCAGGACGAGGAGAAAGGGAAAACAGTGGTGGTTTTCAAATAGCTGATTCAGAATTGCTAAACTGAGATGGGGAGGAGATCGATAGTGGTGAACATGGAGTAGCGAAGTCGTGATAGGGTGGAGGTACGAAGAGGGGAAGATGGCGTAGTGAGATGTAGTGCAAACTGTCGGATTAAGATGCCAATTTTAGTGAAATTGGTGGCTAATGAGGTGGGAAGAACAGAGGAGGTCAAGAAACTGAAGAATTTGAAGAGTGAAATCACAACGGAGAGAGAGGGGAAGCCGAAGGAATAATGGAAGAGGGTTATGGGATATCAACGGCGCGAGTGGGATAGCACACCAACAGAAACCTCGCAATAAAGATAGAGGGAGTAGGAGGTGAACCTGAAGGAAATCACGAGTGGGGGAAGAATAAAGGAGCACTGGATAATGGAAACGGGGGAGACAGAAATCACGATGGGGAGGCTGAGTGGGAGCGGGAGGAGGAGGGAGAAAATGGTAGAGACGGGTAGCGTAGGAGGGTTGTGGATGTGTGTAGGCTTGAAACTTATGGGAATTAGGATGTGGAAGTTTATTAGACTGACATGTGGCAGGTGGAAAAACCTAAGATTACAATATATATAGATGTGAAAATAGAAACATATAAAGGTGATTTATAGAAACGGGTATACAAATCAGCAAGACAATCACCTTACCCCATATTAGAACAATAGTATGTTAATACAAAAAAAAGATGAAACTGGCCTTCAAAATTGCTATTTTAGAAAAAGACTTAGCAACCTAGTTTTCTTATCTATAGACATGAGTAACCTTAATAGAAATATATTTAGCAATACGAAGACAATTAGTCCTGGCTGTTGGCATCCTCTATGGTACATTGCCCTGTCATGAACACCAAGTGATCCTAACACAACCATATCAAAAACATCATTAGTCAATGACCCAATTTGAATATTACATGACAACATAATTCCATGTTGAATGGCCAAAAATCCAGCCTGAAAATAATATTTGTGATTACTAGATTTCAGATCATTTATTTCTATCCAAGTATAATAAAGTACACTAACAGTCACTACCACCATAACGGAATGTATTTGATCACTTCATGGTGTTCTACACATTGAGAGGAGTATCCCTTCAATGGTTTGGATATTAAAGTTTCATCTAAATAACCCCTACACATAACTCCATGACAGATAACTGAACCTGTAATAGATGAATAAATATTTTTGGGTTTCTTCAACATTTAAGCACAAGAAGCAGATTGATGCTAAATGCATTCATGTATTCTAAATGAGCTGTTGTATGGGTAAGCGCTATTTCCAAATTTTCCAGATCAACAAAAAATCAGAAGGGGAAATAAATTATTTTCTAAAACTTTCTACCCAAGGAGGTATGCAAGTAAGGTCACCACTATGATGTAAATAGAAATCCTTGTTAGTGAATTTACAATCCATTTTTTTCATCTAAACCAAAATATCACAATCATAGAAATCATACTATGTAACATCCGCATCTAGATGAGGAGGTAGTAGATCACAGATACTAGGATTAATTTATAAATCAGAAATACTAACATCCTTTAGAGTTATTGGATTGGAAACATCGTCAATAATGGCTCTAGAAAGCCATGGAGTTCTCTAGATATTCAATTGGGAATTCTTACAAACCACCCATTTAGAACAACCCATAATATCACAATAGGCCTATTTGATAGTTGACCATACTGATGAGAGAAAATACATGGGATAAAATACTTTCCCCATTTTTTAAAATACCTATGTTGATTGGAAGCCAAGAAGAGGGTGTTGCAGTGATAGGTAGTTGGAGAGGAGGGTGCTGCGGTGACAGGTCGTCGGAGAGGAGGGAGCCGTGGTGAGATAGGTCTCTAGGGAGGGGGTGATGCTGTGAGAGAGGTCGTCGGGAGGAGGGCGATGTGGTGAGAGAGTTCGTTGGAGAGGAGGGTGCCACGGTGAGGAGAGGTCAGGGAGGAGAGGCCGAGAATGAGAAGTCATCAGGGAGGAGGGAGTCGCGGTCAGGTGTGGTCAGGGAGGAGGGAACCACGGTCAGGCGAGGTCAAGGAGGAGAGATCGTCCAGAGAAGAAGAAGCTGGGAGGAGAAGAAGCTAGGAGCGAGAGTAGCGAATCAGGGGACCCGATACCAAATAGTAAAACACGAGGTATATCCATGGTTATTAAATTAAACTGTGGCAATTAGAAAGATATATCCACAGACCAATAAAACCGTGGTTATAGGTCCATGGATATAGATTTAATTTCTAGTAGTGGGTAAATCTCTTGTTGTCAAAACAGGTGAAAAAAGTTCCACATTAATAGTCCTTTCTCTTTGAGTCTGAAGTCCCTCATGACTTCCTTCTTCTTGAATTTATTCAGTTTCGAATATTATTCTTCTTGCAGAAATGCTCACTCTTGATTCAGCCTATCCCTCTTTGGACTTAGCAGACTGATCTTGAGCACTCTCTTATTCTTCCTTATCCCCTATTGGCAAAAGTTTTCCTTTTAAAGTGCTCCAGAAATAGACAATCTGTCTCAAAGTACCAGTATTAAAAACATTACTATGATGGCATCTAACTCTGGCTTCCACCAACCTCACCATATCCTTTTGAATAGAATTTTTGAGATGAATCTACCAAATGGATAAAAATTCATTCTAGCTTCACTTTGACAGCAGTAACTTATGTACCTCACCATGTACCTAGGAAAATTTAATTTGACATCACTGAGCAGAAGATACATTATGTACATGTCAGGATACAATATCTTCTCCATCTCTAAAATTCTTGGTAATATCCCTATTTGTAAAAATTTCACAAGAATATTCTGATCTGGTTCCAAATATTTAACTAATATTTTCCTTATATTAGTAGAGACAAAAATAAAGGACATAAAGTCTTCAGATTTATGTACAGAATCACCTATACTTTTCAAATCAAAATGAAACACTCCCTTGTGAGGGCAGTTCAGAATCTGACTAATGTCCACAGAGGATATCGAAACATCTCAATATTCTATCTTATCTATCATAGTATCCTCATCATCTCCCAGACTAAATTGAATATATTTAAAGAAATATCGAAGCTCTACTTCATACAAGAATTTCATATTCTCACTATTGAAGGTCTGTTTGAGATTCTGAAATGATAGGGCTTGTTTTAACAACAAGTTCGTCTGAAATAGCCATTCTAAATAAATCACCTTTCCCTATAGTATTTTCCTTCCTACTGAGCATTGTTTCTTGGAATTGCTGGTCTCAGCCTCTTCATCTCGCTTAGTCTTTGCCATTTCTGCGAAAATCTCTGAAGGTTTTAAGGTTAGGGTTTCAGAGGTTCAAAGATTAGGGTTGATAAGCAGTGGTGCGGTTTAGTGTGTTTGAAAGGGTTTTGGTGGAAATGAAACGATTCAAAATTCGAAAGGTTCTAATATCCTTGATTCTTGTGTTATCAATAATCATTATATAGATTTTAAAAACAAATAAAAATTTCATGCAGTGTATATAAAAATAAATCTTAAAAAAATCAATTTAAATAGAAAAAAAATTAAAATTAAAATTTTATTTAAAATTAAATAAACATAACTCCCCCTTAATAAAGTCAAACCTTGAAGTGGGGAGTGGTTTAGTAAAAATATCTGCTAATTGAATTTCTGTATTAAAAAATTACAAAAATATATCCTTTTTAATAACATGATCTCTTAAAAAGTGATGTCTAATATCAATATGTTTAGTCCTATAATGATTAATATGATTTTTTGAAATATTTATAGCACTATTATTATCACATAAAATAGGTGTACTATTAAAATTTAGCCCAAAGTCCATAAGATTGTTTTTCATCTACAAAACTTGTGCACAACAACTGCCAGCAGATACATATTCTACCTTAGCTGTTGATAGGGAAACTGAATGTTGTTTCTTACTTGACCATGACACTAAGGATTTCCTTAAAAAGTGACAGGTACCAGAAGTGCCTTTCCTATCTAATCTATAACTCCCAAAGTCAACATCTAAATATGAAATTAAATTAAAATCAAAAGTTTTGGGATAAAGAAGATATTGAAATATAGTTCCTTTTAAATATCTATTAATTATTTTAATGGTAGTTAAATGGGACTCTTTAGGATTTGATTGAAATCTAGAACAAAGACATATTGAATACATTATATCTGGTCTGCTAGCAGTAAGATATAATAAACTACCAATCATACCTCTACATAACTTTTTGTCAACTGTCTTTCCAGTTTTATCCAAATCAAGTTTTATATTAGTACACATAGGAGTTGTATATGTTTTGTTGTTTTCAAGTCCAAATTTCTTTAGTAAATCAGTAATGTATTTTTTTTGATTTAAAACATTACCAAAATATTTTTGATAAATTTGAATTCCTAAAAAGAAATTTAATTCTCCCATTATGCTCATTTCAAATTCTTTTTGCATTAGATTTGAAAACTCATGACAAAGGAATTTATTCATTGATCCAAAAATTACATCATCAACATAAATATGAACCAATAAAATATTAAATTTATAGTTTTCTTAAATAGTTTTAGGTCTACCATTCCAACAATAAAATCATTTTTCAAAAGAAAAGAGATTAATCTTTCATACCAAGCTCTAGGTTCTTTTCTAAGGCCATAAAGAGCTTTAGTAAGTTTAAAAACAGAATCCGGTTTTTGAGAATTTTCAAAACCAGGAGGTTTCTCAACATAAACTTCCTCCATTAAATAACTATTTAAAAAGGCAGACTTAACATCCATCTGAAATAATTTAAAATTCATATGTGATACATATGCTAAGATAATTCTAATGGATTCTAATCTAGCTACAGGTGAAAAGGTCTCATCGTAATCTATACCTTCTTTTTGATTATATCATTTAGCTACTAGTATTTCTTTATTTCTAGTTATTATTCCTTGATCATCCTATTTATTTCTAAAGACCCATTTTGTTCATATCACTAGATAATTCTGTGGTCTTTCAACTATTTCCCAGACTTCATTTCTTTTGAACTGGTTTAATTCTTCTTACATTTCTATCATCTAACTTTCATCATCTAAAGCTTCTTCTATAAACTTGGGTTCTAATTGGGATATAAAGGCAGAGAATTCAACAATATTTCCTATGTTCCTTCTAGTTTTTAATCATGTGTCTAAGTCACCTATTATAGTTTCTAAAGGGTGATTCTTTAGGGTCCTTGACTGTCTAGATATTACACTTATAGGTTCTTCAATATCATGTTCTTATGGATAGGACTGAATTTCATTTATATCTTTTTCAAAATCATTTTTTAGGTTCTCAAGTCTCATGGTATCTTTAGAGTCAAATTCATCCATTTGATCTGTCCTTTTATCAAAGATATTAGTTTCATAAAATTTCACATGAATGGATTCTTCAACAATACTTGACATTTTATAAGCCTTAGAAGTAGAAGAATATGCTAAGTAAATGACTTCATCAGATTTTGGATCAAGCTTACAAAGATTGTCTTTGGTGTTCAAGGTGTAAACCTTACATCCAAAAACTTTAAAGTAATTTACTTTAGGTTTTCTGTTATTTTGAAGTTAATAGGGTGTCTTTTTCAGAATTGGTCTAATTGAAACTCTTTTCATTATATAGCAGGTTGTGCTTACAGCTTCTGCCCAAAAATAGGTAGGAAGATTTTATTCATTTAGCATAGTCCTAGCAATTTCTTGAATAGTCCTATTTCTTCTTTCAAAAATTCCATTTTTTTGAGGAATTCTTGGTGCAGAGAAAGTGTGTTTAATACCCATATTTGAGCAAAATGAATTGAATTATAGATTCTCAAATTCTCCACCATGATCACTTCTTAATGAAATTATTCTAAAACCTTTTTCATTTTGAACAGCTTTAAAAAAACATTAAAATAAATTAAAAGCTTCATTTTAAAATTTCAAAAAGAAAATCCATGTAAATATAGAATAGTCATCAACTAAAACATATACATATAATTTAACAGCCAAGCTTGCTACTCTTGAAGGTCCAAACAAATCCATATGGATAAGTTCTAAAGTTGTAGATGTAGCAATTTTGTTAACAGATTTGAAGGATGATTTGTGTTTCTTTCCAAGTTGACATGAATCATAGAATTTATCACTCTCAAATATGAGACTAGGAAAATCAAAAACTAACTATTTCTTAGATAATTTATGTAAAACATATACATTAAAATGTCAAAGTCTTATATTCCATATCCAGGATTCATTTATATTAGTAGTTAAGCAATTTAATAATTGTTTACACAAAGAATTTAAATCCAGGGTATACACATTGTCAGTTCTAGGTGCTCTGAATTTAAGCAGTTTATTTTTAAAAACAAAACAACAATTGTTAGAAAAATCAACAACATAAACATCATCACATAGTTGAGAGATACTTATCAGATTGTGTTTCAATCCTTGTACATAAATTACGTTGTTGATTGAGGAAGCTTTTGGATTTCCCACTATTCCAATAACAATGATCTTCCCTTTGGCATTGTCAGCAAATATAACTAGTCCACCATCTTTTTGTATCAATGTAGTGAAGTTCGATGAGTTTCCACACATATGCCTTGAGCAGCCACTGTCCATATACCATATGTCCTTTTTGTTTTTGTGACCTGCTTCCTGCAAGTGAATTTACACAATTTTCTTTGGTACCCATATTCTGTTGGGTCCAGGGGTGTTAGCCAGCAGAGACCTAGGAATCCAGACTTTCTTTGTTTTTCTAATTTCAAAAGATTCAAATAAATTATTTGTTACAAAATATTTCTTAATACCACTTATTTGGGGTTGTGTTAGGAAAATGTTTTTAGAAATATGTCCCCCTGTTCCACAGTAATTACAATTTAGTCTTTTTTCACTTGGAATAAAATAATTCTTGTACATCTTGGGTTTTTCAGCTTTACTGCCAATTCCAAATCATTCTTTTTTAATGAATTTTTTTCCAAGAATTTCATTTAAAGTATTTTCTCCTTTAGTAAAAACAAGGGATGAATTTTTATAAGTTTCCACTTCAGTTTACAGTGTTTTTATCTTTGATTCATAATTTGTACTGTTAGTGTTAGTTGAGTTAAATTTTTCAGTTAACTCCTTATGTTGTTTCAGCATTGTATCCCTTTCATCAGAAACAACCTTATGAATGTTCTCTAAAGACTTATGATTCTTAAATATAGAATCATATTTTTCTTCAAGCATATTGTAGTAGGTTGCAAGTTTTTCATTAGATTAACTAGATTCCGAACTAGAGTCAGAAGAGTAGTAAGATTGTACCTCATCTATTTCTGCCATAAAACACATGTTGGATTTAAAATTTACTTCTTCCTTCTATGAGTCTGATTCAGAAGGGCTACTAGAGTCTTCAGATACAATCCATGTAGCTTTTATTTCTTTCTCGTCCTAATGCTCATAATCATTTCTTTTGAAGAATTTCTTTTTCTTTTCTTCTTTTAGCTGAGGACAGTTAGGTCTGATGTGCCCCAGTTTCTTTCACTCATAACATATGACTTCATTGTTATCCTTTTTAAAGGATTTTATGAATAACTTCTTATTTCAATAGAATTTAGTGAATTTTCTGGCTAGCTGAGCCAGTTCCACATCAAAATTTGATAAATCATAACTTTCTGATTTCACTTTTACACTTTTCTTTATCTTTCTGTTTTTTCTCTGTGATGACACTTTAAAGGTAGTGTCATCACTTTTGATAGAAACTTTATTCTCATTTTCTTCATCTTGCATCTCATATTCATACATCATTAGTGTTCCAAATAGTTCTCTCATGCTTAAGTCTTTTACAGGTGTCGACTGTCTGATTGCAGTAGAGATTCCATTCCATCTTGTAGGCAGTACTCTTAGTACTTTTAAATATTGATCAGCTTGTTTAATGGGATCTCCCAAGGTGGTTATGTTATTGACAATCTCTGTCAATATTCCATTCATTTGTGTAATAATTTCACCTTTAACCATTCTGAATGTATCAAATTTAAGCTTAGTAGTAGCATATCTCATTTCCCTGATATTGTTAGTTCCTTCATAAGAAACAACAATAGTTTGCCACTTCTCATATGTTGTCGGGCATTGAGATACTCTTTTAAATTCATCAGGTCCTAGACCAAATATAATTTCATTCATTTCCTTCGAGTTCATATCATATTCTACTTTAGTAACTGTACTCCATGTTTCAGGTTTTTCTGGTATTTCATATGGAGTCAAAATCTTAGAATATGCTCTGTATCCAAGGTTTTTCAGATAGATAACCATTCGCAACTTCCAGCATCCATAATTTTCTACATTGAAGTACGGTGCTCTGACCATAGACATTCTCTCTCTTGTATCATTCATCTTTCTCTGTGTATAATCACTTTCATCTTGTTAAGGCTTTATCATAAATCTCTTCCTCTGATACCAATTATTGGATCGGATTACATCAAATATACACAAGAAGGGGTGAATTTTGTATTTTACAAATTCTACTCAGGATCATGTTCTGCCCTTTAATATTAAATCAGATGAATTAATACAGTGGAAATTTAAATAGTAGAGACACACGATGTATAGTGTTTCGGGGAACAGAAGGGCCCTAGTCCACTCCACCAACGCTCTACTCCATGAGATTGGTGATTTTCACTATCTGGTCCACATCTCAACAGACCTTTCAACAACTGAGTGTAGGCAGTTGACACTGTTACAATCTAAGGCAAAACACAGCCTTTCTGGTTCAATCACGGAACCTACACAGCTTAGAATGAGAAGTCGGTCACTCAATAATAGAAAAGAAAGGTATTTTTACTTTGAAAATACTTTCCAGTTGTTCTTCACAATTGCAACAGAATGCAATTGACAATAGATAGATCGTCGTCTTCAGAAAGAATAATCTTCAAAAAAGAGTCATTCTGAGTCGATCCCATTGTAGTAGATATAGAAATTTAAATTGAACTTCAGCAGTAGTAGATTCACAGTAGATCTTCGATGTAGAATGAGTGAATCTTCTATCATGATTATTCTTCTTCAATAAACAGAGCTTTGTCGCTCTTCTTAATCAGCAGATCTATGTTCTCAATAGTCTCTATTTTTCTCTCATTTTTGTTCTGCAATTAATTTCTAAATATTTATTTCATAAAGAAATATCATATCTATATATAATAATGACAAGCACTTCTCATGAAAATTTAGATCCACAAAATTCGCCTTCTTACTCGTAATATTAAAACATTTGAATTAACAGATTATTCATAACTTCCCTTGAAATTTTCCATAAAAATCTCCTTTTAATTTGATCCTTAGATGGCTCTGAATTTGTCAAAGACACGCTTTAAAATCATCTTTTAATCCGGATTAAAATCACCCTGATAATTTTATGCAGATCTTTGAATAATAATAACAACTTTAAATTCTCTGATGCTAAACGTAAGGTTGAGTTGTACAGTATGCATCCTCTGAACGTAACGTAGATCATAAATGTAAGGTTGATGATGTAGTCTTCAAACGTAAGGTTTTCAACATATGGTTGATCAAAAATGTAGGTTTTATGATGTACTTTTCTCTTCAACTTTCAAACATATGAAAAATGATCCATACTTTTATAAGCTTCCAAACAAAAGGCACATGATCCATACTTTTCTAAGAAACGTAAGGTTGTTTACAAAAGTAAGGTTTATTAACCATACTTTTGAGAAACAAACATAATGTTTAACACTTACGAACGGTTCTCCTTCCATACTTTTCTAATATCCCAAATGTAAGTTTCCTTCATAACGTAGGGTTCCTCTTCTATACTTTTCTAATATCCCAAACGTCGGGTTCCTTCCTAACGTAGGGTTTCTCTTCCATAATTTTCGATAACGTATGTTTGATTAACCATACTTTTCTGATATCTCATAAAGTATACACCGCATTCTATCCTTACTCTATGTTTCTCCATGTAGGGCATGAATAGTGTTTCCAGAACATGCTTAAGCAATTCCTGAATATGTAGAACATGAACAGTGTTTCCAGAACATGCTAATGCGAATACTTTAGCAATAAATTATCATTGTTCAGGAACATAAATATTTCTTTCAGAAATAAAAATATAATGAATAATAAATTCTTTTAATATGCTTAACAAATAAAATCATTAGAAAATAATTAAGGTTATTTGTGAGCATTAAAATCCTCATAGAGAGAGAGCATTGTTCTCAATAATATCCCCTTTTTAATAAGAATATTACATATTTTTGAAAACAATAATTACTCACCAATAATGATACATAAGTATATTATTATTCCAGTATAATATCATATATAATTTCATTAAATCCATCCTTTATATGTTCCACATATGGTATGAACAAGTCATATAACTTTGAGGGGGCGGTAGTCTGCACTTCATCAAATAAAATTATCGTATTTACCCATTATGGAAACCATAAAGGTATGTTATAAATGAAAAATAAAAAAGCATATAAACAATATAAATATAATATATATCACATATAAACACATTTCCATAATAATTTCCACCATGAGAGGCGGTATAAGACAATCGAACAATCATCATTTTGTGAGGCAGTAGTTCGTCGTCCACAAAAACAGTATGTTATTTAACCATTAGATGGAGGTGTGTGTAAGTGTAGTTCGAATACATATCATAAAAACAACCTACTTTATTGAGGATACTGGTGTTTTTATGTAAAATAATAATAATAATAACATAGGGAGTGAAGAAGTAAAATAAAAGAAGATAACTTTAGGGAAGACGTTACCTTTAAGTCTGGTAACTCCCTTTGGTTTGAACCAAAAGGCTTCCTTGATGTGCCTTCTACCTAAGGTAAGGATTCTAAGAGGAATAGAGAGATCTTGGGAGATTATTTGGGTATATTTTTGATGGGACAAGGGGCTTTATATTTGTGAGTAATGGGTTAGAGGTGATGGATTTTTATAAGGGGGGAGGAGGGGCTCTTTAGGAAAGTTTGAAAATATTATTTTATTATAAACATAATTTCGATTTCAAAAGGTTCTAAACTCATTAAATTTGAATATAATATGACTATTATTATAAATACTTTCAACAAATAGTTTTTAAACAAGTTTTGGTTTCATTTTTAACCTTATCATTTAGCTTTATCCCTTAGTTAACTAATTTAACTCTTACCATGTCTTCTTGTGTATTCTCTCTATATAGTTAATATAGTTACCATAAAATGACAATACAACCAAAAATGGTTCATTAATGACATTATAAACCATATATAAGTAATTTAGCCAAATATTAGATTTTTAGGATTATTATATCATTTAATAAAATAATATTTGTTTTGAAAACTCATTTATGTCAATTTAAATACAATTCACATCATGACTTTTTAAAAAATACAAAACAACTTGATTCATTCAAAAAACCTTTATTAATTAAATTATAACAAGTCATAATAATCTATAAAATTATTGGATGGCATAAAAATGTTAAAAATAATTTTATTTTAACATTTATAATATCATTTATTTAAATCTTTCATTAATGAGGTAGTCATTACATCGTCATTGTGTCGTAAATAAATAACTTTATTTGATGTCTGAAAATTATAAATAAAATACCATGATGTAGGAAATATTTTTATCTTTCTAATTACTATTTATATTAAAATATATGAATTATAAAACCCCACTTAAAAATCATTTTAGCAAAACAATACATGTTTATGATATTTTTGTTTTTACTTTAAATAAAGAGTTATTAATGTCATTATCTTACCCAAATGGCTTTCAAAGGCCAAAGGTCTCAAAAAAGTATTGTATTGTCATGAATCATAAAATAATGTTATCACAAGTGTTAAGGTAATATTATATTATTATAATATTATTTTTACCTTGAATTACCCTATTTACCTTTAACCACGGTAAATAAAAGTCAAAAGTTACTATTCAACAAAAAATATTTTCATCTTATTGAACAAAATTTTACTTAATGATGACAACCATGTATGTTATATTTTTTAAATTCAATTCACAGAAGCGGTAAAAAAAATTTAAATGAAAAATTCGGGTTTTTAACTACTATGTAGTGTTTTCACTATTCATCAAAAATTAAAGGTTTTCATAAACATACCAAAAATTCACTCATAGAAAATTTTGATATTATAAATTCAAAAATGACATATATTTTACCAAATTTAAAACATATAAGTTTCATTAATTAATTTAAAATTAATTTCCATTGTCAATACTAAAAAACGTGTTTTTAAAAAATAATAACTGTTAAAAGATTGACATTTGTTTATACCCAATTTCAAAGTGAAATTACTTCCAATGACCAACATTGGATTAAATGGTAAAAATATAATCCAATTACACTTTGAAACCATTTAAAAAGATAATCTAACTATATTAATAAATTGGATAAAATGGAAGTTTTGAATTAAAATGCAGTATTTTTCACTATTCATTAAAAATTGAACTTTATCAAAAAAATACCAAAATTTCATCCAAAGTGAATTTTGATGTCCTAATTATAAAAAATAATTTTATTTTGTCAAATGTAACATATAAAAGTGAAAAAAAACTATATTTAAAAGGGGTTCTCCATCAAAAGGCGGTAAAATGACTTTTTAAAAAATATTAGAGTCTTTGTACTTAAAATTGGATTCATTCACATTTTAAGCCTATAATTTTTATTGGATAAAGTAAAACCATTTAAAAAACATGTGTAATAATATTTTAGTTAGTTCTATTCATTCTTCCCAATACAACAGTTATGTGTTAACTCCCATTTAAAATAATAATATTATATTATTATTTTTCAGTATACTCAATGTTGTGAGCAATGAAAGATTTCAAAGAAACTCATTGTTGCGTATTGGTTATTCCATCGAATGTAGCATCACCTTTAAAAATATATATTTAATTCACAAATATTAATAAATATAAAAATTTCATATTCTTTATTTACCTGGGATGTTACATTTCCTACATTAATTATTTATGGTTACTATAGTTTTTATGGAAATATTATTATATCACAAGGTAAGCTAATGATATTATGTTTAAAGGAAAGTATTTTCTACTTCTTAAGGATGAAATGTATAAATTTTCAAAAAATTGTTTATGAGTTTCCATGATTAAAAAGAAACCTTTATGAGTTTTATTTTTCCATTAATATTTATTATGAAATGTTTTAGGAAAATATTTAGGTGCAAAAGTTGATTATTTGGCTAATAAAATGTTTATTTTGAGCCCAAAGGTTGTTTTTTAAAAAAGAAATTTTTTTATAAGTATCCATTATCTAACGAGTTTCTTTATTTATTCTTAGGTACCTTGCTTAGATTTTTGAGCTCATTCAATTTCATAAAATGTTTTTCATAGGTTTTTAAGGATTATTAGGGATAAAGATGAGGTCAAGATTAGAATTGTGAAGATGTGTCAGGAAAATAAAAATTTTTATATCATAAAAGTTTTGTTTTATGAAAAAAATGGATACTAAGTGGAAGTTCCCACTTTTTTATGTAATATTTATTTATTTAACGGTGATGTCTTAATTCTCTAAAACTTGAAAAAAATGATTCTCAAAATAAAATAAAGTTGTTTCTCTTTTATAGAGTCAATTTATGAATTGATTAAGGTTAGTTAATTTCAAAAAAGAGTTTGAAAAAAATATTAAATATGTCACATCAAACTACTGTACAACATATTAATATTTAACATACTAATATGAAAAAATGGTGAAAAAATTTATTATGGAGTAAATGTAACATCATCTCTTATATAGTAGTTGAAGGTGGCATATTTTAAGGGAATATAAATTATGGTGAAAAAAATGGTAATTGATTATGAAGCTTACGAAACTATAGATCCATATTGAATACTATTATACAATAGTTAAAGTTGAGATATGTTTAATGGAATACAAATTAAGGTGACCAAATGGTGATTGACTATGCAATTTTAATAACTTCACATCCAAAGTTCAAACATATTGAAAAAATAAATAAAAAATCTAATTAAAATAATGATACCACATATGGTATTTATAAATATTGAGTGATAAATAACCAAAATTCAAAGAGAGATAATACATGATGAAAATTATAAATTTAATGTCAAACAATATTCATGTAGAACCTAACATTAAAATAAATTATTAATGCAATTTTTTCTCTTATCAATTGAGCTTTTAGTATTCAAAGAGAGAGAAAATGAACTTCAAACTTGAAAAAAAATATTTGTTAGGATATATATATTCTTAGAAAAAATTAATTAGTGGAAGGAAAAATGCTTAAAATATGGCTAGTAGTACTGAGTGATATAAGAGTTGAATCTAGGAAAGAATTAAATAGAGTTACTTTATCATATTTAATTAATAATTATAGAAAATTATTAATAATTATAATGTTTTATAGAGGTAAACCAATATATAAAAGTGTAATTTTTGACGAAGAATTTATGAACGATGTTACATAATATAATATCAATAGTCAAAGTGTAACTTGTGTACTGATTGAATTGAATCTTCTCATGATTTTTTAGACAAAAAAACCATTTATTGAAATTTAAATTCAATTAAAATAAATTAATTTCATTTAAAAACTATTTTTAAATTATGGGTGTTTCAGTACGGTATTAAAAAAATAATAAGATATATTATTTTTTGAAACAAACCTGATGGTATATTAATATACTAGTTCAATTCATATTCTGAAAACTAAATATGGAGTTTAAGATGTTATGGGTTCAAAAATTTCAGGGGATGGATAAATATTATTATTTAGAAAATTTATTAGACCTAGAAAACAAAAAAAAACATATTTTTATGGTACTAATGACAAAAAAATGTCATGGGGATTAAATATCAGCTATTAGTATAGTTTATTATCAAAACCATTTGAAAACAATCTAGAAGAAAATAGATTATAAACATGTTAATGTGTTAGGTAAGACTGATAAATAGATTAGTGGAGTTTAAATAATATTTTTTAGATTAATTAAAAAAAATATTTCAGTATACATGTGTTAAGGGAATAAGTAAGACCGATAAATTAAAGAAACTATAGAAAGGTAACCATGGAAAGGTTTAAACATATTATAATAGTTTTTAATGAACTACAAAAAGTACAGAGTGCAGAAACTATAAAAATGAATTTTCACAAGTGAAATTGTTTTAATGAATATACAAAAATTAATATACCGATAAAATGAATTTTTAGAGGTTTTTTATTATATGTTGAAAAGGATAGTATCACACCATGTAGGTACTTGAGGAGGTAAGAGCTCTGGTTCAAAGTTTTAAAGGAGAATGAGGATCACATCATTGTTCTAATGCTCACATCGTGAAGAATTCAAGTCAATATATTTCCATATTTAAATATCTTATATTTTAAGAAGAAAATCAAGGATTCAAATGGGAAAATCTAAATAGTATTTGAAATCTATTTTTAGAGTAATTTACCCATGTCAATATTTTATAATTGAAGATATTCAGTGATGGAAAAATAGAAAATTTCTCTTAGAATAGAGAAAATGAAGTTCTAGAAAATATAATTATGATGATATTTATCTCTATAAAAAATAGTGTTTGTTTTTGTGCATAGAAGATAGAAACATTAACATATCAGATACTGATAAAGATGGAATCATGGGGGTACATGAAATATGAACTGAAGAGAGGAATTCCATAAAGAATAAAGTGGAAGGAGAAATTTTTGTACTCATGGAAGATCTTACCAAATAATGGAGGTAGAGTTTACATGAAAATCATAGAAGGTGATGTTTTTATTGAAAGTGGGTGTCCTAGACCCAGCTTGTGATATACTTTGACTACCACTACATGTATATAGTTTGATATATATATATATATATACATGTGCTTATCATTCGATAATAGTTTTGATACTTCTGTGATAACTATATTTATGGTAATGCCCTTAGATTACATGTCGTATTAAAGGGTTATAGCAGGTCTCAGGATATAATGAGAACCTGTAGATACTATGATAGTAATCATAAAGTAATTTCTTATGGTTCAGATGCATCATACTGATACGAAACAAATGATGTGTGAATATCAGGTTTTGGGAGATCATAATCATTGAGACATATTCTAATGAAGTTCACACTTGGTGATCTCTAGTAGTTGAGATCATGAGGAGAAACCCACCAATAGGAACACCACTTGTTTCAAGTGTCATTGGTTGTTCCTATCCACAGACATGTGTATTGGTCTCCAAACTTGAGATCATTATCAATGTGTGTTATTTCATTGTGTATTTTGATAGAAGGTGAAAACCATGATAATCAAGTCGTGGAAGGGTAGTTTGTATTGAGTACAGCATTGGTGGCATGAAATTGGTTAAATGATCAAAATAGAATTTGTTGATTCCTAGTTGAGGAAGATTTATATCTATCTAGGTTGTTCAGGATGGTAGTACCTTCATAAATTCATGACCATGGTAGTCGAAGGTAAATCCATCCAAAGAGATCAAAAAATGATAAATCAAGAAAAAGATGATGACATAAGTGTGCATCCTATTTTATGAGATATCGTATGACAAAGTGATTATATTACACAATGTGTGTTCATAGGTTGGTTGTAGTTTCTATGAATTTTCTCTATCTCTTTAGGGGCCTTAATGGGTTACTAAACTCTGCTCCTAGTTTGTGAATATTATTCACTTTTATTAAGATAACGACTTAGAAGGTCACACACAATAGCATATTTGAGAATATTCCCTATTCGAGAGAATTTGTGCATAGGACATGGTGGACCCACCCCAAGGTTTGGGTGTTTTCCATGTTTTATTGATCACCAATAAATAAATAAATTCATTATTATTCAAGTAAAAAATAATCGGGTTGAATTTATTTATTACATGTATTTAGAAGTGATTAAATAAATACAAGGATTAATATTATGTAAACAAATATTATTATAATTTTTCAGGTTCTTTTAATATTATCAGGAGTTTCAAGTTGAGTTAATGATAAGTTTTTATCATGTAATATATATTTAATATATATTACAGGTATGTGATAAAATATAAAAAATATTTATAATGCAGTTTAGTTCTTCATAATTAATTATCTATATCACTTATTTAGTGGGTTTTTAATGCACCGGGATTGGGGAACCCTAATCATGTCTTTTGACATCCAATATATAAGTGGAGAGAATCTCATCCCAACATATGATTTGCTCAGTTGGAATTGAGAGCTTCTCTCTCCTTCTGATTCCTAGAGAGAGAATTGCTCAATCCAAACATACGATCCAAGTTCACCTTCATAGATCGAAGGTGGATGATCATGGTGATCATTACGGCATAAAAGTGATTGCCAGAGCTCCACTCTAGCACCCAGAATCTGACGTACAATGCATGTGCAGAATGAAGAGGCATGTGTGGATGATCTAGAGGGATTCGGCATTGGATCCTTTGAGCGAAGGACACCGATAACTTGTGACGGATGTGAACACATCAAACCAGAATGAGGTATTTGTTCATTTTATTTATTGTTATCTAATTAAACAACACAGGACCCTCAGACCGTATCAAGTATGGATCTCTAGATACAGTGAAGTTTCTTCGCTCTAGTGATTGAAAAATTTGAAATTCTCATCCCACCAGCTTCCGCTGCGCACCCCGATATCATAAATTGGTATCGGTGTGACTGTGTGGATAATCTTATAAAATAAAAATTATTTTGATTTAAATTTTTTTAGAGGTTATTACAATAGTCCCAAAAAATTCAACCGCGTGTCGATATGACTTCAGAGGACCAAGTTATGGTCATTCAAAAAAATAATTATAGATTGGCACTGTGTTTATCGGATTTAAGATTTTTAGAATATTAATTTGTTTTTAAAAAACATTATATATATATATATATATTATTTACTCATTTTCTTGACAATACTGGAATCCGGAAAAGGATCGACCGGTATCCGGCCATCGGAGCTCCTCTAGTGGTGACCCAATAATTATTTTGAGAGATGAATAAAATAAAATATTATATTTTTTTCTCCAAATAAAACAAAATGGGGATGACCATTTTTCAAAGGGGTTGGTTATTTTGTGTTTTACAAACTTTTTCGGGATGTGTTTTCTTCGCTGGTGGTGTGGATTTATGTGTAATTTGGGAGGAGTCATTCTATACTTGTGGGTCAAGTGGCCTGACTTTCAGACAAAAAAAAGGAGACCGAAGACCCATACAACCGGGTTCTTCTCCTTTCTCCATCTTCTTCTCATCTGAGCAATCTTTCCCTTCACCCGGTTTGCGAGCCACCTCTCTCCCTCCTCAGTCGAAGTCGGTGACACCCACCTCCCACTCATCCCTTCGTGCTGGCCTTCCACCCCGTTTCTCTACCTCCCGTTTTCGTGCATGTCCGCCCGTCGTTCGCCGACCACATGCACCCTCACCATCCATCATGGCTCACAGAGCTGACCACCAGATCTAGTCCTTCCGCCATGCTACTCCTTGTCACCACCAAGGTCCAGGTCAGCGAAGCCCGCTAGCTACTGCTTGGTTGGATCCAAAGACCCTAGTCGCCCGCTCATCGGTCATCCGACACTACCTACCTCATCCCGTCTTCCTGAAGCTGCCGTCTGGGGGCTTCCGGTCGACCCCATTCACCACCTTCCACCTTCATGTGGTCCTACCATCGACTTTTGGCGCTCCCTTGTCTGGATTACTCACTGGATGTTAGGACCGTAAATGATTGGCCCACCGGTGCAGCGATAATCACGAGATAAAAATAAAGTGCAAAATGTGGGAAAAAAATGGGACACCAGATGTAACGTGGAAAAACCCCCCAAATGGAAGGGGTAAAAAACCACAGGCAAAAAGAAGGATCACTATGGGGTAAAAGTGGGTACACACTCCCTCACTTATTATAAGGAGAAAACTCTCGTAATATTCTCTCTTGAATAAAGGGGAAAATGCCTCACAAAACCGCTCAAAATAGGATCTTCCTGTGATGAGAAACCGGATACAAATGATGATGGGATGTCATTTGGAAGATTGGATAGCCTCATTTTATAGGCCTCCTCACCCCTTCCCCTTGCCTTCTCCCATTGGAGGTTTGGTGGGGTTGTCCACCCACCTCCTGCCAGCCAACCCGCCTCATTTGACAAAAGGGGGGCGGCCACCGTCCTGGGAAGAAACTTCTTCTGACACATCTCCCACTTGAAGATTTGATTGTAAAATAATCACATCTCCCCATCCTTTATATCTGCCAAACCATGCTTCTCAAGTATCTGCAATGCCACTTGAAGATCTGCACCATCTTAACTTATCAGAGTTAATCACCTTCGTCATGAAATCTGCCAGATTTTCTTTAGTATGAATTTTCTGCATGTCCACACTTCCTTCCTCCACCACATCTCGGAAAAAGTGATATTTTACCCCAATGTGCTTCATCCTGGAATGAAAAGATGAATTCCTTGCAATGTGAAAGGTGCTCTGACTGTCACAAAATAATAGAACCTGCTCCTGTCTATGCCCGAGCTCCTCCAATAACCTTCTCATCCAAATTGCCTCTTTGCAAGCCTGTGTAGCTTCCATGTACTCTGCCTCCATTGTGGATAAAGCCACAACTGACTGTAACTTAGAAATGCAGCTCACAGCTCCTCCTGTAAGAGTAAACACATAACCAGTAGTGGATTTCCTCCGGTCGGAATCACTTGAAAAATCTGAATCAACATATCCTCTGACAGTAAAATATGATCCTCCATAACATAATGTAGCATTTGATGTCTCCTTGATGTATCTCATGATCCTATTCACTGTGTTCCAATGCTCCCGTCCTGGATTCGCTATGTACCAACTAACGGCTCCCACTGCATGTGCAATGTCTGGTCTTGTACAAACCATAGCGAACATTAGACTACCCACTGCCAATTCATACGGTACTCGAGACATCTCCATCATATCTGCTTCACTTCTAGGAATCATCATGGAGGATAACTTGAAATTAATGGGAATAGGGGTAGTGATTGGATTACAGTCTTTCATTTTGAAGCGTTTCAAGACTCTTTGTAAGTAACTCTTCTGTGATAGCCAAATCTTCCCATTACTTCTGTCTCGGTAAATCTGCATCCCAAAAATCTTGTTTGCTGGTCCCAAGTCCTTCATATCAAACTCCCTAGCCAACTGTTCCTTCATCTCCTGGATCTGATCATTGTTGGGGCCTGCAACCAACATGTCATCCACATACAACAGAATAATGATGAAATCATTACCATCTGAACCCTTGAAATATGCACAAGGATCTGAATGAAGTCTGTTGTATCCAAGGCTCGTGATATAGGAATCAAATCTCTTGTACCAACACCTCGACGCCTGTTTGAGACCGTACAGAGATTTGTTCAACCTTCAAACCAAGTTCTCTTTACCTTCTTCTACAAAACCTTCAGGTTGGAGCATATATATCTCTTCATCAAGATCACCATGGAGAAACGTAGTCTTCACATCGAGCTGCTCTATATGTAAGATGTATTTAGCACACATCACCAGAACTATCCGAATAGTTGTCAGTCTAACAACAGGAGAAAATATTTCATTGAAACCAATACCTTCCTTCTGAGCAAATCCTTTGACCACCAATATTGCACGATATCTTTCCACCTGGCCTTTTCAATCTCACTTTATCTTAAAGACCCATTTGTTTCTGATATCCTTACTTCCACGAGGTAATGGAACAAGATCCCAAGTCTTGTTCCTGTGAAGGGATTCAAGTTCCTCCTACATCGCTGCCATCCATGAGGATACATCTGGAATCTGGGTTGCCTACACAAAAGAAGAAGGCTCTCCATCCTCCGTCAATAAGCAATACGTAGTATTTCTCTCAATGACATAGTCTGAGTTCCATACTGGTGCTCTTTTCTCCCGAGTTGACCATCGTGGTCCAGACTCAACCAGTACTTGATCATCGTGCTCTGGTAATGCCTCAGAGGAAACTGGTTCTTCCTTGGATTTGTCCTCTAATTTGACTATTGTAGTTTTTGTATTCTCCTTCTCCATGTCTTGATCAGTTATCATTTTCAT
Organism: Viscum album; assembly: GCA_963277665.1. NCBI lineage: Eukaryota > Viridiplantae > Streptophyta > Magnoliopsida > Santalales > Viscaceae > Viscum > Viscum album. The sequence continues at coordinate 1,313,900,508 of OY728137.1, forward strand.
CTTGTCTTCTGCAAAAATGACATCTCTGCTGATGATAAATTTGTGGACAGTGGGGTCCCACAAACGATACCCCTTCACACCATCAGCGTACCCCAAGAAGATACATTTCCTGGATCTCAAATCCAACTTCGATCTTTCCTGATCATTAAACATTTCATATACAGGACTTCCAAAAGTATGTAACCAAGAATAGTCAGTGGGTTTAACAGTCCACATCTCCATCAGTGACTTCAGCTCAATCTCCATTGAAGGAGATCGGTTGATCACATAACAGGCGGTATTCACTACTTCTTCCCAAAAAGTTTTGGCAATGCCTGCAGTCTTCAGCATTGTCATTGTTCTATCCAACAGGGTTCTATTCATCCGCTCTACCACTCCATTCTACTGAGGAGTGTACGCCACCGTGAACTGCATCTTGATCTATTCCTTTTGAAAAAAAGTATCAAACTCCTCGCTTGTATATTCTCCCCCATTTTTTGTCCTCAGACACTTGATCTTCTTTCTAGAGTCAAGCTTCTTTCAGGCTTTGAATGTTTTGAAGAATTCAAAAACATCTGCCTTCCTCCTGATTAGGTACACCCAACATCTCCTGGAATAATCATCAATGAATGATACAGAGTACCTTGCTCCTCCCAGGGATATAACTGGTGCTTGCCAAACATTGGAATGGATCAAATCTAAGATCTCCTGACTTCTTATTGTTGACATCCCGAACTTTAACCTATGTTCCTTGATCAAAACACAATGCTCAAAAAATGGTAAGGATACCTTTGTCAGCCCAGGCAGCAACTTCTGATCCGCAAGAATCTTCAGGCCTCGTTCTAACATATGGCCAAGCTTCTGATGCCATAACATCGTCAACTCTTCCGTCGAGGTAGTTAATGAAACAACAATCTCCACCTCCTTGTACGTTTCACCCATAAGCACGTACAGGTTCTTTGAGATTTTCTCTGCCTTCATTACCACAAGTGCTCCCTTCACAATTCTCATCAATCCCTTCTCTGTGCGAGTCTTGCATCCAATGTCATAGAATTTTCCTGAAGACAATATGTTCTTCTTTAGGCCCTTCACATGACATAATCCTTGGACAGTCCAAACAATACCATCATGCATCATCAGTTTGATGGTACCGAATCCAACGATCTTCAGAGTGTGATCGTTCCCCATGTACACAAGTCCTTTAGGGATGGTTTCATATTGGTCAAACCATTCCCATCGAGACGTCATGTGCCATGTTGCTCCCGAGTTCATAATCCATGCATCATCGAGATGTTGCCTGCTTCCAGTAGTCATTTCTGATTCACTGACTAGTATATCTCCTTTTCCAGAAGTATTCACCACATTCCCCTCAGAGTTCTTTTCACCACTCTTCTTATTCCAACAATCCTTATTGATGTGCCCCTTCTTGCCAAAATTGAAACATGTGATGTTCTTCTTCTTACTCCTTGATTTGGACCTGCCTTGATTTGGCTCCCACTGGAACCACGCTCCATCATCCTTCCTCTCTCCATTGACAGAGCTTCTTCTTGGTGCGAAGTTGTCTGTCTGTCCTCCTTGTTCTTGTTTCGACTTTCTTCTTCTAGAACTGCAGCTGCAACATCATTAAAGAGTAGCATATTCGTCAGGATATTATTGGTGAGGTTGATGATGAGTTGGTCATACGAATCTGGAAAACTCTAGAGTAGAATCTCCGCACGTCCAGTATCCACAATTTTATAGCCCAACGCCTTGAGTTGAGAGAACAGGGTATTGAGGTTGTTGATGTGGTCGGTCACCGAAGATGACTCCGCCATCCGAAGAGTGTACAATTTTCTCTTCAGGAAAATTTTGTTGTGCAGTGACTTGGCCTCGTATAGCTTTTTCAGAGTATCCAATATTTTTTTCGTCGTCTTTTTCTCCGCAATGCTCTATAGGACCTCTTCTGCCAAAGACAAATAGATGTTAGCAATAGCATTTCCATCCATATCGTTCCATTTCTCCTCTGTCACACCCACCGACCTTTCGCCAATTTCCAGTAGGCAATTATCCTTCTGCAGCACTCCATGCATCTTCATTTCCCCAATGAAATATTATTCCCATTGAATTTTTCAATCTTGAATTTTGCCACCATCTGGACACGCTGTCAGTCCAGAACCTCCTCTGTTTCACAATGGTGTATTTAATAATCTCAATAAATTTTTTCTAATGTGAAAGATCAACCAGGGTCGCAATCACAGAGCATACTAAAATTTTACGAGTATTATTAATACCCTAAAACGTGAACAACACCGGGCCAGAACCTTGCCTTTGATACCACTTGTTAAGATCGTAAATGATTGGCCCACTAGTGCAGTGATAATCACGAGATAAAAATAAAGTGAAAAATTCGGAAAAAACGGGACACCAGATGTAATGTGGAAAACCCCCAAATGGAAGGGGTAAAAAACCACAGGCAAATAGAAGGATCACTATGGGGTAAAAGTGGGTAAACACTCCCTCACTTATTACAAGGAGAAAACTCTCGTAATATTCTATCTTGAATAAAGGGGAAACTGCCTCACAAAACCGCTCAAAATAGGATCTATCGGTGATGAGAAACCAGATACAAATGAAGATGGGATGCCATTTGGAAGAGGGGAGAGCCTCATTTTATAGGCCTCCTCACCCCTTCCCCTTGCCTTCTCCCGTTGGAGGTTTGGTGGGGTTATCCACCCACCTCCCGCCAGCCAACCCGCCTCATTTGACAAAAGGGGGGCAGCCACCGTCCTGGGAAGAAACTTCTACCGACACTAGACACCACACCGCATGAGAACCCCATCATTCTGCCCCCGACTGCCCTGAGGTACCTTGTTTCATCCTACACTGGTCCAATCAGACCTAATTTGCCCTAAAATAGGCTAGGGCGGCCGACTGCCGTGAGGTACCTTGTTTCAGCCTGCACTGGTCTAATTAGACCTGATTCGGCCTCAAATAGGTTGGGCCTGATCATCCCAATCTGAAATGGGTCTCGATGGACCTGTTCATCTTAGAACAACCTTGCACTGGGTTTTTATGGCCCGATAAGAGCCTGCGAGGCTACGACCTAACCCGCAATGGGCTCGGTGGAGTTTTTTTGGCCCTAATGAAGTTAATAATCAAAATTAATTAGTTTGATTAATTTAGTTTTAGATTTAAATTAAATTAATGAAAATTAATTTTCATTTATACAAAATATTAATTCAGTTTGAGCATTAAATTAAATTAATTATTTTAATTTAATTTTTGGATTTAAAATTAAACTAAAATTGGAACCGAATAAAATAAATTATTTAAATTTATTTAAATTTATTTAAATTCATTTAATTTGTTACAATGCCCTCATACTTTTAAATTTATCACAATTTTATTTGGATCGCACATTTATTTATTATACCGACTGGTATTTAGCTAGTGACTGACCCATGCATGTTTCGATTATTTAATTATTTATTGTGTGTGATGATTGTAATAAGTAGGTAAGTAAATGATGGTATGTGAATCATCCTATTTTCATTAAAATATGTATAAGGGTCTATGCATCCAATGCACCTATTGTGCATTTCACCCCTAGACCTCCTCATCTTTACATCAGTATATTTTTACATAGACGATGACACTTTAAGACACAGACCTCACCAAGTCGAGGCAGTATTCCCAATGAGAATCAAATACATTAGAATATGGGAGAGTTGCGATACAAGTTAGGAGTCGACTCAAGTTTGAAACCCCCTAGGTCAAGATTTATCTATTATGGATCAATCACAATTATATGCTCAAGACCATTTGGGTAGAATTAGTTCTTTTATTCATTGTTTATTATTTTATGTAATTTCATGATTATTGCTTGATCACATAAAATAATAAACAAGACAAAATTCATAAAGATGTGATGTATGTTTTTCTATTACATGATCAGTTGTGATCATGATAACATAGATTGAAAATATTTAATAGAAGTGGATTACATTTGTCAAGATATAATAAAACCAATCAAATATGTGTGAATTCATAAAGACTTTCATTACTCAAATTTGATAAAAAATGGGTGTTTGGGGTGCTCCTCAGGAAAATTTGAGGGTGCCTCCTACTACCAGGAATTTGTTATGAGAGTAATGGGTTGACTTGACTAAATGTGGTAGTAAAGAAGTAGGAAAAGCTATCTTTATATCACTTTAGAGGCAAGACATTGAGGTAATCAAGTTATGATTCCGATATGCTGAAACTTTACTCAACAATTCATGGAACCGCAAGTTAATAAGGTTGGACAGACTAGTGACTACCTAAAAACTCTCCATGTAGTGGCATAGACAAATCTTGTAGACTACGATGAGTATTTTCAAGGATCCTTTCCACTAGAATACTCAAGTGATAGAATATTCTGAATCACATAGTGGGGGCTATTATGGTTTGATAAAATTGTGAGATATATTTAAATGATATAATAGTTAATTAATCACAAATTTATAAAAGGTAATAAAGATAAAGTACTAACAGCTAAAATTTATTTTTTTCAGATCTAAAATCGAAATCACTAACACCACTAGTACATTATCACTACGATCAATACTAGATAAATAAAATATCCTGACCGACCATAAATTTTAGGAGTAGTACAAGCGCTTGTTCATAGTATTATGCCAATAAAGGAAGTTATATGTGATGAAGACCTCACTTCCTACTGAGAATCATAAGGGAGTGAGAATAGAAGATAAATAAAAAAGGAAAAATCATGTAGATGATACACTAGCTGCTCAGTTCATCGTGTTGTCATCTATATCTAGTCAATTGCAGAAAATGAATGAGGATGAAGATTCCTACAAGATATTGACTCATCTCCAAGAATTATAATAGGATAGAGCTAGGAAATAATAGAATGATATTTCCAATTCCCTTTATAGGTGTAGGATAATATAAGATATTCAAGAAAGACTTAATATACTCAAGACTATTAGGTACATTGAGATGCTTGAATCCCTTAGGTTCAAACTGAATCAAGAACTAGCAACAGATCTCATCCTTGCCTCTTTACCACCAATCTTCATGACTTTTATTGTTAATAATAACATGAATAACATGTCAAAGTTACTCCCAGATATTTTGAATTTAGTCTACCAAGCTGATAAGGATATAAAGAATACTAATTCTTCAGTCCATATATTGAACAAGAGAAGGAAGGGAAAGTCTAAGGGGTCTAAGGCCCAGTATAGACTGAAGAGACCTGTGCACCATCCTTCCTAGAATCCAAGTATATAGAGGTAGAGAAATGAGCATGAGGTTTTTTTCTTTTTATATGGAAATAAAGTACACTAGAATAAAAATTGTAGACCTAGGAATAAGAAGCAAGGTGACACTTCTACTTTAGGTATTTTTTTCATTGAATTCAATATTTCATTATCTATAAGTTGCGTATTGGATACGGAAAGTGGATCACACAAATATATTCATATATAGGAACCAAGTTGATTTAGGAGAATTAAAAAAATAAAATTTGAACTTTGATCTACAAATGGTGTGATTCTAGCAGCCCTGGCAGTGGGAGATTATCATTTTACTTTACCTAATGCTTTGGTCATTGTATTAAATAATTGTTTTTATGTACCCTCTATAACCAGAAACATAATATTATTTTCATGTTTGGACACTATGGGTATTTATTTCATGTTTAGAAACAAATTTTTCTTCTTTTATAAGGATAACATGTGTTATGGTATGGTGCATCATAACAATGGATTATATATAATTGAACTCAAAAACCCAGTAATGACAATAAATGACCAAACTAGTGAACATGACTCTTATATCACCTGCCTATGGAACTTTAGGCTTGGTCATGTAAATGAAAAGAGATTAAAAAAATTAAATCAAGAAAGTTATTTAGACTCAATTCAGTTAAAACCCTTAGATGTATGTCATGCTTGTTTACGAGGGAAAATGACCAAAGGACCCTTCTTTGGGAAGGGAGAAAGATCCAATGAATTACTAGAATTAATTCATACTGATGTATGTAGTCCATTTCTAGTAGAGACAAGGGTTGTATTTATAGTTTATTACTTTTACCAATGACTATAATAGGTATAGATATATCTACTTAATGTGGTATAAGTTAGATTCTTTTTGGATGTTTAAGGAATACCAACATGAAGTAGAAAATCATATTGGTAAGAATATTAAGACACTCTACTCAGAACGAGATGGAGAGTATCTTAATCGTGATTTAATTGATCAGTTAAACGAGTGTGGGATAATATCTCAACTCACTCCTCATATACCACAATTGGATGGTGTTAGTGAAAGGAGAAATATGATCTTACTTGACATGGTCAGATCAATGATGAGTCAAGAAACTCTTCTATTTATCTTTTGGGGATACACATTGTAGACAGTGGGATATAAACTTAACCAAGTACCAACTAAAGTGAAATATAGGATTCTATATGATTTGTGGTGTGGAAAGAAATCTAATATGTTACATTTACATGTATGGGGATTTGAGGATTTTTTTCAAGATAATACCTTGTGAAAAATTAGCATTCTAAAGCATGAAGTGCATATTTATAGGTTATTCTAAAGAAACCAAAGCATATTACCTATATAACCCTTCACATAGAAAAGTGTGGAAAAAATCCATATTTCTAGAAAGGGAACACATTTAAAATAAAAATAGTGGGAGAAAGATTGAATTATATGAAGTTAATGGTCTAGGTGAACAAGAGTTTGTACGAGAACAATCTCCACAAGAGATAGTGGGAGATGAAGATGTTCCCAAGACATGGGTACTGTGTTGGTCAACTCAAGAGGTTAGAGAACCAGATCATTATCGTTTTTCTATCACCGTTCCAGGTGACACATTACTCCTTGAGAATGATGAACCTCTAACCTATAAGGAAGCATTATAAGGAAAAGATGCTTCTAAATGGAAAGATGCCATGTATTCTAAGATGGAGTCCATATACCAAAATCAATTTTGGATTTTGGTAGACCCTCCAGCTGATGTAAAACTCATTAGGTACAAATGGGTATTCAAGAAAAAGTTGTAAATTTATGGTAAGGTTAATACCTATAAGGAAATACTTATATAAAATGGTTTTAAACAATGTCAAGTCATATACTGTAATGAAACCTTCTCACTAGTAGAAATATTAAAATCCATCAGATTAATGCTTGTAATAGCATCCTTCCATGATTATGAGATTTGGAAAATGGATTTCAAAATTACTTTTATAAATGGGAAGTTGTTTTAATACTTCTATATGACACACCCCAAAGGTTTTGTTAGGTCAAAGAATGCCAATAAGGTGTGCAAGCTAGAGAGATCCATTTATGAGTTAAAGCAGGCATCATGATCATCGAATGTTCATTTTTATGGAGCCATAAGAGAATTTAGTTTCGTTAAAAATGAAAGTGATCCTTGTGTCTATAATAATGTTAATGGGAATCCCATGGTTTTCCTAGTATTATATGTTTATGACATATTAATTATGGGAAACAAAGTGCAAGTCTTACAGTTAGTTAAGAGTTGGTTAAATGAATATTTCTCCTTGATATAATTAGGTGAAAAATCATATATTCTAGGGATAAAGATCTATAGAGATAGATCTATAAGGATATTAGGGCTAAGTCAAAGTACACATATTGACAAGGTACTCAAAATTTATAATATGGAACAATCCAAGAGAGGGTTGTTTCCCATGTCACATGGTATCAATCTCTATAAGATTTTTTTTCCACAAATACAGGAGGAGATTGACAGAATGAGTAGAATCCATTATGTCTCGGTAGTGGGATATATCATGTATGTCATGATATTTACTAGGTTTGATATTGCCTTTGCTTTAATTATATTGGGCATATATCAAGCTAATCTAGGAGAGCTATACTGGGTAGCTGTTAAAACTATCCTAAAGTACTTGAGACGTACGAAGGATATCTTCCCGGTGTATGGAGGAGATGAGGAACTAATAGTAAGAGGATACACTAATTCTAATTTCTAAATATATCATGATGATCTAAAATCACAACAAGACCACGTCTTTTTCTTGAATGGTGGTGCAATGAGCTAAAAATCTCAAAGAAACCTGTGGTCACAGATTCTACAACAAAATCTGAGTATATAGAGGCTTCCAATGTAACTAAAGAGGTAGTCTGGATATGCAACTTTGTATCATACATTGGTGTTGTACCTAGAATTTCAGACTATATTCCATTTTATTATGATAATACTGCAATAGTGGTGCTTTCCAAGGATCCCAGGTCATAGCAGAGGAAAAACCATATACTTTAGAAGTTTCTTCTCTTGAGGGATTTTACTCAGAGATGTGAACTCACAGTTAGTAGAGTATCCACAGAGGAAAACATGGTAGACCCCCTAACTAAATCCATATCTCAGTATAAGTATGATTCTTATGTGAGAGCTAGTGGATTGAGATGTGTTGGTATTTATATCTAGTGAAAGTCGGAGTGTTGAAAGTGAGTGGCCTAGACCCAACTTGTGATGTACTTTGATTACCACTACATGTATACAGTTTGATATATGTGTGTGTGTGTGTGTGTGTTTGTGTTCTTATATTTCCCTAATAGTGTTTATACTCTTATGTCTGCTATATTTATGGTAATTTCCTTATATTACATGTCATGTCAAAGGGTTATAGAAGATCTCAAGATATAATGAGAACCTAGAGATACTAAGACAGTAATCTTAAAGTAATTTTATATGGTCCAGATAAATCATTCTGATAGGACACATATGATGTGAGACTATCAAGTGTTGGGGGATAATAATCATTGAGACTTATTCTCATGAATTTTATACTTGGTGATCTCTAGTAGTTGAGATCATGAGAACATACCCTCCAATAGAAACACCACATGTTTCGGGTGTCATTGGTTATTCCTATCTATGGACATGTGTATGGGTCTCCTGACTTGAGATCATTATCAATGTGTGACATTTGGTCACATACTTTGATGTAAGGTGAAAAACCTGACAATGAAGTCATGATGAGGTAGTTTATATTGGGTGCATAATTGGTGGCATGACATTGGTTTAATGACCAAGATATAATTTATCGCTTCTGAGTTGAGGAAGAGATGTCTCTGTCCAGGTTGATTGGGATGGTAGTAACTTCATAAGTCCATGGTCATGGTAGTCGAAGGTAAATCCATCCAGATAGATCAACAAATAATAATGCAATAAAAGGACGATGACATAAGTGTGTATCCTGATTTATGAGATATCGTATAACAGAGAGATTATATTGTTGAATACTGAAAAAAAAATCATTGTCCACTACCTTTCAGTGGATATTGGGTGACCTCCATACAAATATAGATACTAGAGGAGACCTATTTCAAATGTTTGGTTCCACCCATTGATGAACTGTATAGGGTGGTTCCACCAAAGAAGAATCAGTACAATAGTTGGTGACCACCTGAAGAAAACTTGCAATCACCTTGTTTTCTCCTCCACGTCTCTCACAATAAATATGTTCTGAGATGTATGGAAAATATGTTAGGATTTTCCCATTGTGATATGAGAGAAATATGGGGAATTTTTAATTCATGTATTCCAGTTTGAATATGTAGTTTCGGCCACCTTTTTCGTGGATGTAGGTCTCTTGACCGAACCACGTAAATTTGTGTGTGATCTTGTTTGGTTTAGATTTTTTTATTTTTGTGGTAAATTATTCAGACAGTGAGTTTTTTAAGAAAAAAATTGGTATCAGATATTTGATCAATTACCTATAATGAATCACACCCACTATCCCCATATCTGCAACAACTGTTGTCCACACTTCCTACTCGAAGAAGTGTATACCCATCCAGATCTGCCTCTTGACAACCCACTATTTTTCGTGCTTCCTAATAGAAGATGGTGTTCAAATTGGATCTTACCCTTATCAAAATTCTTATATTGTTTTCACATCTGAAACCTGATGCAGTCCGCACCTCTATATCCTCTCTTCCTGATTCCACATGCCTATGCAATTTTTTGGGAACTATTGTCCATCTAGTTTGACTTATCTTCACTCTGTTTTTTGTTTTTATCATTAGTGGTAAGTAAGAATAAAAGATAAATAAGGTAAGGGAATTTTTTCATCATGGGATTAAGAAAATAATGGAAAATAAGATAGAGAGGGAGGGGAAAAGGGGGCATGGAATCCAAAAAATAAAAGGAGAGGTCTCTTTTTTTCATTTGAAAAAAAAAATTTATTGGGATATTTTTTGTATACATGTGATGGAGGGATGCGTGAAATTATGAGGGGGTTTTTTGGTTAATTTTTTATTTGGAATCTTTTTTTGGTATTAAAAAACTACTTTGAAATAAATATTTTGTACTCATTTGATATCCGATTTGAGAAGTTAAATAGTTGGTTTTAGCATTTTTGACTATACCAGATTCATTAGCACTATCTATTTTTGGAAATTATGATATGTTTTTTGATGTGGAATCATCAAGATGAAAGTAGTATGGTACCTCCCTAAGAGTATATTCTATATACACATGTAAGTACTACAGTTACTTATGGACATATAAGTATGGTTTCCAACACCAATTTTGAGGTGGAGAAATTCGACGAGACGAAAAAGTTCAGCATGTGGCAATGTAACTTTTTGGATGTTATAACTCAAGAGGAGTTAGATATCAACTTAGAAGAAAATTACAACGAAATATCCAATGGTGATTGGAGGAGACTCAACCATCAACCATATGGTACTATCCTACTTTATTTGGCTAAAGATCAGAAATATAGTGTGATGCAATAAAGTTTAGCAAAATCTTGTGGGATATTTTAGAGAACAAGTATATGGCCAAAATCATAGAAAATAGATTGTACCTAAAAAATAAGTTGTTCATATTTCAGTACAAGGAAGGTATATCTATGATTAATCACCCAACCTATTTTAATAAAATCCTAGAATATTTAAAAAAATTAGAGGTAATAATTGGAGATGAAGATAAGACTCTGTTATTGTTGAACTCTCTATTAGAGAGTTATGATCACCTTACTAAAAAATTGTTTCATGGTAAGTAAGAGGTAAAAAAAATTGATGTATTGAATACCTTATTTAACAATTATTAAAGGTGAAAGGATAAGTAAGATCATAGAGATTCTTCATCATAGGCATCGATGGAAACTAGTGGAGGAACATTGTGAAGGAACTCTGGAGGATTCAAAAGAGATAAATCATGATTGACATCAAAAGGTGAGTCTAAATTTAGACATAAAGTGAAAGATAAATGTTCCTACTATCATAAAAAAGGAATTGGAAGAAGGATTGTCCCAAAATTGGGAAATTGAAAGAAAATATTGTATAGAAACCCGACGATGTTGGAGATACTACTTTCCTAATTTCCTCAAAGGTCAATCATTTAGAAGGTTGGATTCTAGATTTAGGTTGTTAATTCCATATGAGTAGGAATCAAAACTGGTTATCAAACCTCAAGGATTCAGCTGAAGGTGTGGTTCTTATGGGAAATAACAACCCATAATGTATGATAGGTATAGAAAAAACATGTTTTAATATGTATTATGGTACAAATTGACGCCTTACATATGTAAGATATGTAACAAAATTAGAGAAGAACCGTATATCACATGGAGTTTTGAATAATCTTGGTTACTGGATAAGCATTAAAGATGGATTCATGAAAGTTATCCATAGTTCACTCTTTGCGATGAAAGGTATTCTAAAACGTTCTTTGTATTGTTTGAATACTGAGACTGTTATAGGTAGAGCAGTGATATCAGATAAGATTATCACCACTAATAGAACATGAAGGATCACACAGAGACCTTCTAGGTATGAAAAATTGGTTAGATATTATTTTTATGTAGTTGAAGATGGTTTTCTATATTACTATCGATATGTGTTGGATAGAAAAGAAATTAACCAGTGGAATTCTTCTGTAGAATAAGAAATAAATTCACTGCATCATAATATGACATGGGATATTGTTCCTACTCCAAAGGACAAGAAGGATGCTACAGGGATCAATTTCCATAATTGTATGGAATTCATCAATATGTATCATACTTGAGATTCCTACGGGCATCAGGAAGGGAGTAGTAACTTCTTGAATATTTGTTTTATCAGCATGAATAATTATTTGAATAGTGACTTGGTGACATTTTTTTTTCAAGGTGGGGATTGTTGAATATTGATGAAAAATATAACTATCCACTAACTTTCAGTGGATGGTGGGTCACCACCATAGAAATAAATCCACCATAAGATACTATTTTTAGATGTTAGGTGTCACCCATTGATGACCTATAGAGTGTGGTTCCGCCAAATAAGAATAATTGCAATAGTTGGTGACCGCCCAGAGAAAACTTACAGTCACCTTGTTTTCCCCTCCACATATCTGGTAATAAATATGGTCTGAAATGCATGGACAAGATGTGAGTATGTACCCATTGTGATATGAGAGAAATATGGGTAATTTTTAATTCATGTATTCCTTTTTGAATATTAATTTTTTTTTGTCTTCCCAGTGGATGTTGATCTCTCGACTGAACCATGTAAATCTATATTTTCTTCTATTTGGTTTTGATTTATTTGTTTTTGTGTGTGATTCTTGATAGGGTCAGGCTTACGAACAACATATATTATACAGTGCATGTTCGTAGGTTGATTGTAGTTTCTATGACTTTTCCTTATCTCTTTAGGGGCCTTGATGGGTTGCTGGACTCCGCTCTTGATCTGTGAATATTATTCATTGCTATTGAGATAAGGGACTAGAGGGCCACGCACAATAGTGCATTCAAGAATCTTCAATATTCAAAAGAATAGGTACATAAGACATGGTGGGTCCCACCACAGGTTCTCATTGTTGTCCAAGTTCTATCGATCACCAATAAATAAATAAATTCATTATTATTCAAGTAAATAAAAATTGGGCTTAATTTATTTATTACATGTATTTAAAAGTGACTAAGTAAATATAAGAAATAATATTATACAAATGAATATTATTATAATATATCATGTTCTTTTAATATTATCAGAAGTTATAAGTCAACTTAATTGTAACACCCCAAGCTTCCACGGTACGTTTCCCTTCGAATAATGTGATAGCGTGTGTTGTACGCAACCTCGAGTTCTAACACACACCACAACTAACTAAACTAGCCGTTGTGAATAGTAATACCTACTTTTTGAAATCATATATATTTTATATTTCAAAATGGACTTCATTTTTGGATTCGGAATATTGAAATTATCCTAGGGTGAAATTTTGGTACTTTTCAGATAACTTTTATATTTTGATGAATAGTGAAAATTACTAAATTTTAATTAAAAACAACTTTTTTAATCAAAATAATTAATATTGATAAATTATGAATTTGAGTGGTTTTAAAGTATATTTAGAATATATTTTTACCATTTAATTTAATGTTTGTCATTGGACATAATTTCACAATTAAATCAGACATAAACAAGTGTCAATCTTTTGATAGTTATTATCTCTTAAAAACACGCTTTTTATTTTAACAACGGGAATTAATTTTAAATTAATTTCTGCCACTTCTGTGTTTTGAATTTGGAAAAATGGATTAAATATTTGGAATCAGGATGTCCAAATTATGTAAATAGGTAACTTTTATTTTTACACATTTTGAATAATTACTGCGGTAAATATTTTATTTACCATGGTTAAAGGGTAAATCCAGTAAATAAGGGCTAAAAAATAATATTATAATAATACAAAATTACCCTAAAACGTGTCCTAACCTTATTGGTGGACACATACCCGACCATGGGCATCCTTGGGTCGATTTGGGGACCCCTTAGAGCCACTTGCATGTGGTAGGGACACATTATATTAATAAAGTTAAAATAAAAATAAAAATGGCATAAGCTTACATCTTTTAGAAGAACAATTTTTACATAGGGTTATACATGTTGTATTTTCGATTATAAATATTCATTAGAAATCTAAAAAGCTTTCCTACATAATTATATTTTATTTATAATTTTTAGACATCAAAAAAGTTAAATTATTAATGACACAATAATGATGCAATGTTTACCTCATTAATAAATCATTTAAATAAATAAGATTATAATGATTAAAATATTATCTAAAACCTGTCCAATTCTTATTGGTTGATGTTATTTAGAAAATGAGTCATCGTATCTTCGACCTCAATGATTTTTGGACCATTATAAACCGAATATAATTATATTATAAAGTAATACTTTCACTCTTTCCTAAAGAGCCCCTCCTCTCCCTTATAAAAGGAGACCACTTCTACTCATTCCTCACACCTCTCAAGCCCATTGGCTCGTCCAAACCCTACCCAAATAATCTCTCCACATCCCTCTCCTCCTCCTTGAAGCTTCTCCTTAGGCAGAAATCATTTCAAGAAGTCCTTTGGTTCCAACCAAAGTGAGTTACCTAAATTAAAGGTAACGATTTCTCTTAAATTATTTTCATTTATTTTGCTTCTCCAACCCCCAAACTCTTTTTATTTCCTTTCTTTTGTAACAAAACCAGTATCCAAAATATACTAGGATGTTGTTATAAGATTGATTCAAACTACACATACACACAACTCCATCTAATGGATGATGAACATAATGTTTCTGTGGATGGCAAACTAACGCCTCACGAAACGATGATTGTTCAAATACATCTTACCACCTCTCATGGTGGACATTATGATGGCACTGTAATAAAATATGATATTAATGATATATATTTTATATATAAGCTTCTGTAATTCCATTTTATTTCATATCATTATTCGTTTCATGTTGTATATACATACGATAATTTCATTTGAGGAAATGTGGACTACCGCCCCCTTAAAATGATATGACTCGTTTATACCACACATGGAACGTATAAAGGATGGTGTTAATGAACATAAGTAACATATATAAAATATTATATTATACTATAATAGTAATATACCTATGTATCATTTGGATTTGATTCTTTTAAAATAAAAATTAAATGGAAGTAGTGTTCGTGCATACGTACGGACTACCGTCTCCACGAACGCGATGAGATTCATTCTCCATCGTATCCATTCAAGTCTTATTCTAATTTTAGGGTTAAAATAATGTTAATATAATCCTGATTATGAATAAGATATAATCTATCCATTACAAACATGTCTTACGTAACCAAACATTTAAGAAGAACGAATCGATTATCACCCGAAACGACGATAATACTAAGATATTATTAATAAAGCAATGTTAAAAGATCATATATAATATCATATTAATGTATATGATTCTTGTATAATTTAATAACAATTATTTCACCATTATACAGGAGGTTAACCTACCCCAACAAAGGAAAAGTACAAGGTAAGGGTTTATTTCGCAATCTCTTCATTATCCGAGGTTGTTTATACATAATTATCTACTGGGACCTCGTTATCATCCATGTCCATGTTTCTTAAAAATGTATTTCAAAACATTTTTAATATTTAAAAGAATATGGGTTAAAGTCATTTATACCCTTGTTTGACTTTTTATAAGAGGTTTATAAGGGAATCTTTCCGTCGTTTTCCAAACAAGGTGCTTTTTAACCTTTTCGACAGAATTAAGATAAGAATGTTTTTTTTAACTTATACGGCGGGTGCGGTTATTTTCCGCTGTTATAAAATCGTCAAAGCTTCCCTTACAAGCTTATAAGAATATTTTCAAGAAAATGTTTTATTTTATATGGCTCTTAAATGATTTCAAAAATAGAAAGAGATATTTCTCTAAAAAGTGTTTTGATTTCATCTATGTCAACATCCTTTGACGGATTTTACGCTTATTTGAAGTTGATTTATTATGATACAAAACTTCTATATTGTATTGAAGGTTTTGTGATATGTTTGACTGTGGATGTGCTCTTTTTATACCATTCATAGTTTATGGTGAAATTATTGACATTTCGTATGCTAGTTTTAATACGAATGTTTATGTTATGTTTAAACCTTTTCATATGGGAATGCATTGGACTTAATATGTGACGGGTGGAGCCCGCTATAGCTCCTCGATGCATCGGTAGGTCTCATGAGACAAACTAGTGTCTTGGCACAAGGCCTTGGCAAAATCTTATTTGTAGTCTTGGCACGAGGCCTTGGCTATGTGGTTATGATAGTCTGGCATTATGCATTCCAACATTATGAAAGTGGTTATTGATATTGCATGTGATTATTCGATTAGTAGAATATCCATGTGAACAAGTAAATGGCATTATTTCATTTTACTTTTTCCATACTATGTTGAAGTTCAAGTTTAAAAGGCTTTTGTTTTAGTAATTCATTGCCTTAAATGTTTATGCTTATTTTTGAATGTTCCGCTATATTGTTATCCTTACTGGGCATTTGAGCTCACCCCTTTTCTATGTTTTATTTTTCCCAGGATGTGAAGATGTAAGTTATGAATGACCTACAGGGATATTATGAGGGGATTATAGTCTGGACTGTGGAAACATTATGTTGTTGTAGTAGTTTTTCATTTTATGATGTAATGTAAAACTTATGAATATATCTAGTGTTTCCAAGGCTACTAAACCAATCGGTTTTTCGAGATTTGATCTTTCTTGTGATCATGCCAATGTTATGTAATAATGCACCGACTCTGGGTAACTGGGGTCGGGGCGTTACAGTTGGTATGAGAGGAAGTTTAGTACAAACCTTGGAAACTAGATTTAGATAAACTCTGATTAGAGCTCGTAGACCTAAGATGAACTTTGAGGATTAGTATAGAAGAACTTCCTAGAATTTTGGTATTGTAGAGATTTTGTGAGTTTTCCGAGCAATACATCCCTGTCTGGATACGAGCAGGTAGAGGCGGCTCTGGCACAGATGTACCTAGGGGTAAAACCCGAAAACACCGCTTTGAGCTAGACTCGAACGGGAACTGGTGCACGACAATGGGCCTTGCTGCACTCTTGGTTACGACACTCCCGGGGGATATGCTTAGGATAACTCTCATTTTCTTTACAAATCATTATGAAGGGTTTATGAGTATATAATTCCTCAAAGAAAACATTTTTATGATTATGGATTATATCCATAAATAGTTCAATTTATGTTAAGTGTTTTATAAGTATGGGATTATGTATTTTGATTCATAAACTGATCTAGTTTATGCCATTGTTTAGAAATGGCGCCTAGTGGAAGAAATGGAAACCGTATCAATGCACGCACTCCATGTAGGGATTGCCCTCCTGCTCAAGATAATTATAGTGGGGTTGGTGATGCAACTGGTGCCGATCAGCTAATCACCATACTGGGACAACTTACTCAGGTTATGAATAATAACCTTACCCGTATGGAGCACCCTGATCCGCAGCGTGGAGGATCAATGTTAGATCGATTCATGAGGCAACAACCACCAACGTTCAATGGGAGTACAAATACCTTAGTAGCTGAGCAATGGATAAATTCCCTAGAGAAAATATTTCAGGCTTTGGGGAGCAGTGAAAGGGAAAAAGTTATCATGGCAGTTTACCGCCTCACTGGAGATGCTGATCAATGGTGGTCATTGATTCAAAACATGAAGGAAGATGATGAAGTATCAAATATGGAATGGAGGTAGGTCAAAGATCTGTTTTTAGAAAAATACTTCCCTCGCGACCATCGAGCATATATGGAAAGGCAATTTCTAAGTCTGAGACAGAAGGAGGATGAGAATGTCGCAAAGTATGAGGCTAACTTTACAAGGTTAGCAAGGTACGCTGGTGATTATATACGCAACCCAAGAAGTAAGATTGATCGTTTCTTTGATGGGTTAAAACCATTTCTCCGTCGAGCATTAGTCTCACAATCCTTTTCATCGTACGAAGACATTGTCTCATGTGCTATCAAGACCGAAAAGGAATTCTCTAAGTCTTATGACTTTAAAGCAAAGCAAGAGAAGAAGAGACCTGCTGATCAATCTGGGAATGGAAATAAGGGGAAGAAGGGAAAGGTTGAATATCCATCTTGTGGTAAATGCGGGAAGAAACATTCTGGTACTTGCTTGAAGGGAATGGGAGTCTGTTACAAGTGTGGTGAAAAAGGCCACCAAGCTCGTGATTGCAAGGGGAAGAAGGAAGCTACCAATGTTCAGTGCTACAATTGCAGGGAGATGGGGCATTATGCAAATGAATGTCCTAAGCGTCAGGAGAACTTACCTCAGAAAAGGCCAAGGGATCAAGGCCAGGCTTATGCTATCACTACTGCTAAGGTAGAAGCTCCGAAAGACGTGGTGGCAGGTAATTTAATGGTTTCCTCAAGTTTAGCAAATGCATTATTTGATTCTGGATCATCGCATTGTTTCATATCTTCCCAGTTTTCTAAGAAAATTAGATATTTCCAATTTGATTTAATAAGGGAGTTGTCAGTTAAAACTCCTAAGGGAAGTATCGTTGCAACAAAGTTTTGTGAATCAGTCCCCATTAGAGCACATAAATTTTCTTTATCTGTTGATCTCATCATCATACCTATGATTGAGTTTGATATAATCCTCGGTATGGACTGGCTTTCGGACTATGATGCGAAGATTTATTGTAAGAAGAAATAGGTTACGATTCTTGATGATAATGATAAGGAACACCTTATTTTTAGAGCAGAATCGTCACCACCTAATTCTTATTTAGATCCACCCCCAGTAGCTCAACTTAATTCAATTATTGGGGAGGAAGAGAATGAAATAATTGTCGGTGAGGAAAGGAATGTTCAAATAGAGGATGTACCTGTTGTGAAATAATTTGTAGATGTATTTCCGGAAGATTTACTTGGACATCCTCCAGAACGAGAAGTTGAGTTTTCCATTGATTTGATTCCTGGATCAAGGCCTATATCGAAGACCCCTTATAGAATGGATACTGTAGAGTTAGTCGAACTAAAGAAACAACTAGAAGAATTGAGTAATAAGGGATTTATTCGCCCTAGTGTTTCTCCATGGGGATCCCCTGTTCTTTTTGTTAAAAAGAAAGATGGGTCTATGAGGTTATGTATCGACTACAGGGAGATCAATTCTATAACGATAAAGAACAAGTATCCCCTACCTCGTATTGATGATTTATTTGACCAACTGCATGGAGCTCAATACTTTTCAAAGATTGACCTTCGATCTGGATACCATCAGTTGTGTGTGAAGAAGGAAGACATTCCGAAGACAGCATTTCGAACCAGGTACGGGCATTACGAGTTTACCGTAATGCCGTTTGGATTGACTAATGCACCCTTTGTATTCATGGATCTGATGAATAGAGTTTTCAAGGAGTATCTCGATGAATTTGTGGTGGTATTTATTGATGATATCTTGGTATACTCCAAAACCTACGAAGATCATGAAAATCACTTGCGCATTATCTTGAAGACTCTGAGGAGGCATGAATTATATGGGAAGTTTAGCAAGTGTGAATTCTGGCTTCAGGAGATTTCTTTTCTTGGCCATATTGTCTCTAAAGATGGAATCTCTGTTGATCCTTCTAAGACCAAGGCAATCCAAGAATGGCCAGCACCTACGAGTATAACTGAGGTACGCAGTTTTATTGGTTTGGCAGGTTATTATCGATGTTTCGTCCAGAATTTTGCCCGATTGGCTAACCCATTAACGAAGATCACACGTAAAGGGGTTAAATTTGTTTGGACAAAAGAGTGTGAAGAATGTTTCGAAGAACTGAATAGAAGATTAGTCAATGCTCCTATATTGACTCTACCATCGGGGAATGATGGGTTCGTTATTTATAGTGATGCATCGAAGAAAGGACCTGGTTGTGTCCTTATGCAGAATGATAGAGTTATTGCTTATGCATCACGACAGTTGAAAATTCATGAACAAAACTATCCTACTCATGATCTCGAAATAGCAGCTGTGATCTTTTCTTTGAAGATATGGAGGCACTACCTCTATGGTGAAAAATGTGAGATTTATACTGATCACAAGAGTTTGAAGTATATTTTCTCACAAAAAGAACTCAACATGAGGCAAAGTAGATGGCTTGAATTACTCAAGGATTATGATTGTACGATACACTACCACCCGGGGAAGGCAAACAAGGTGGCAGATGCTTTGAGTAGAAAAGACCATGGAGTTTTTAACAATATGAGAATTGAAAGGGATCCAATTTTCATGGATCTAGTAAAGATGGACATGGGAATAACCAGGGAAGGCGAAACATCATTTCTTTTTCAAATGGTTGCCAAACCATCTTTACTAGAAAGGATTAAGAGTTCTCAGACCGATGATGAAGAATTTCAAAAGAATATTAAAGCTGTGAATGATGGGAGATTGAGAGACTTTGTGTATGAAGATGGAATTTTGAAATTCGGGAAGAGACTTTGTGTTCCCAATATACCTGATCTAAGAAGGGAATTGCTGGATGATTCTCATAGTTCCAATTTCTCTATACACCCTGGGAGCACCAAAATGTATAGAAATTTGAAGGAACATTTTTGGTGGGACAACATGAAGAGGGAGATTGCTGATTTTGTGTCAAGATGTATGGTTTGTCAACAAGTGAAAACTGGAAGGCAACAGCCTGGAGGAGTCATGCAACCTCTTCCCATACCGGAGTGGAAATGGGACAATATTACGATGGACTTTGTCATGGGGCTACCAAAGACTCCTAGAAGGAATGATGCAATATGGGTTATTGTTGATCGTCTTACCAAGTCAGCACATTTTCTTGCTATAAGAGAAGATCTACCCCTGGAACGTCTAGCA
This sequence comes from Viscum album, assembly GCA_963277665.1. Lineage (NCBI taxonomy): Eukaryota > Viridiplantae > Streptophyta > Magnoliopsida > Santalales > Viscaceae > Viscum > Viscum album. The sequence goes on from OY728137.1 coordinate 1,313,921,181, forward strand.
AGACTATACATTAATGAAGTTGTGAGACTTCATGGAGTACCTCTATTGATTGTTTCTGATCGTGATCCCCGTTTTACTTCAAGATTTTGGAAAAGTCTTCAGAAATCCCTGGATACTGAACTTCATTTGAGCACTGCTTACCACCCTCAGACAGATGGACAATCAGAACGGACTATTCAGACCTTAGAAGATATGTTGAGATCTTGCTCACTTGACTTTCAGGGTATGTGGGATCAATATTTACCACTGGTAGAATTTTCCTATAACAATAGCTTCCATTTGAGTATTCAGATGGCACCATATGAAGCGTTATACGGAAAGAGATGTCGTACACCAACCTATTGGGATGACGTTGGTGAAAGAAAACTTGTAGGCCCAGAACTGGTGGAGGAAACAGTGGAAAAGGTGAAAGTAATCCAAAATCACATCAAAGCAGCTCAAAGTAGGCAGAAGAGCTATACCGATAATCGAAGGAAGGATTTGGAATTTCAAGTCGGTGATCATGTTTTCCTGAAGGTATCTCCATGGAAGGGAGTCATACATTTTGGTAAGAAAGGTAAATTGAGTCCCAGGTACATCGGACCTTTCGAAATTATAGAACGAATTGGGGATGTAGCTTACCGATTGGAAATGCCGCCAAGTCTCTCCAAAGTTCACGATGTGTTCTACGTATCTCTGTTGAGGAAATACATGCCTGACCCAATGCATGTACTCACCTATGAAGAATTAGAACTGGAACCCGATCTGTCTTATTGCGAAGAGCCCGTCAAGATTCTTGATACAAGAGAACAAGTGCTGAGAAACCGGACGACGCGTCTGGTAAAAGTTTTGTGGAGAAATCATAAGATGGAAGAGGCAACGTGGGAACCTGAGGAACTTATGATGAAGAACCACCCGAGTCTTTTTATGCAGTAATACCCTAGAAATTGAGAGGACGCAATTATTTGAAGGAGGGGAGAATGTAACACCCCATGCCTCCACGGTACGTTTCCCTTCGAATAATGCGATAGCGTGTGTTGTACGCAACCTCGAGTTCTAACACACACCACAACTAACTAAACTAGCCGTTGTGAATAGTAATACCTACTTTTTGAAATCATATATATTTTATATTTCAAAATGGACTTAATTTTTGGATTCGGAATATTGAAATTAGCCTAGGGTGAAATTTTGGTACTTTTTGGATAACTTTTATATTTTGATAAATAGTGAAAATTACTAAATTTTAATTAAAAACAACTTTTTTAATCAAAATAATTAATATTGATAAATTATGAATTTGAGTGGTTTTAAAGTATATTTAGAATATATTTTTACCATTTAACTTAATGTTTGTCATTGGACATAATTTCACAATTAAATCAGACATAAACAAGTGTCAATCTTTTGATAGTTATTATCTCTTAAAAACACGCTTTTTATTTTAACAACGGGAATTAATTTTAAATTAATTTCTTCCAATTCTGTGTTTTGAATTTGAAAAAATGGATTACATATTTGGAATCAGGATGTCCAAATTATGTAAATAGGTAACTTTTATTTTTACACATTTTGAATAATTACTGCGGCAAATATTTTATTTACCATGGTTAAAGGGTAAATCCGGTAAATAAGGGTTAAAAAATAATATAATAATAATACAAAATTACCCTAAAACGTGTCCTAACCTTATTGGTGGACACATACCCGACCATGGGCATCCTTGGGTCGATTTGGGGACCCCTTAGAGCCACTTGCATGTGGTAGGGACACATTATATTAATAAAGTTAAAATAAATATAAAAATGGCATAAGCTTACATCTTTTAGAAGAACAATTTTTACATAGGGTTATACATGTTGTATTTTCGATTATAAATATTCATTAGAAAGATAAAAGGATTTCCTACATAATGATATTTTATTTATAATTTTTAGACACCAAATAAGTTAAATTATTAATGACACAATAATGATGCAATGTTTACCTCATTAATAAATCATTTAAATAAATAAGATTATAATGATTAAAATATTATCTAAAACCTGTCCAATTCTTATTGGTTGATGTTATTTAGAAAATGAGTCATCTTATCTTCGACCTCAATGATTTTTGGACCATTATAAACCGAATATAATTATATTATAAAGTAATACTTTCACTCTTTCCTAAAGAGCCCCTCCTATCCCTTATAAAAGGAGACCACTTCTACTCATTCCTCACACCTCTCAAGCCACTTGGCTCGTCCAAAACCTGCCCAAATAAGCTCCCCACATCCCTATCCTCCTTATTGAAGCTTCCCCTTAGGCAGAAAGCATTTGAAGAAGTCCTTTGGTTCCAACCAAAGTGAGTTACCTAAATTAAAGGTAACGATTTCTCTTAAATTATTTTCATTTATTTTGCTTCTCCAACCCCCAAACTCTTTTTATTTCCTTTATTTTGTAACAACACCAGTATCCACAATATACTAGGAAGTTGTTATAAGAAGGATTCAAACTACACATACACATAACTCCATCTAATGGATGATGAACATAATGTTTCTGTGGATGGCAAACTAACGCCTCACGAAACGATGATTGTTCAAATACATCTTACCGCCTCTCATGGTGGAAATTATGATGGAACTATAATTAAATATGATATTAATGATATATATTTTATATATAAGCTTCTGTAATTCCATTTTATTTCATATCATTATTCGTTTCATGTTGTATATACATACGATAATTTCATTTGAGGAAGTGCGGACTACCGCCCCCTTAAAATGATATGACTCGTTCATACCATACATGGAACGTATAAAGGATGGTGTTAATGAACTTAAGTAACATATATAAAATATTATATTATACTGGAATAGTAATATACCTATGTATCATTTGGATTCGATTCTTTTAAAATAAAAATTAAATGGAAGTAGCGTTCGTGCGTACGTACGGACTACCGTCTCTACGAACGCGATGAGATTCATTCTCCATCGTATCCATTCAAGTCTTATTTTCATTTTAGGGTTAAAAATAATGTTAATATCATCCTGATTATGAATAAGATATAATCTATCCATTACAAACATGTCTTACGTAACCAAACATTTAAGAAGAACGAATCGATTATCACCCGAAACGACGATAGTACTAAGATATTATTAATAAAGCAATGTTAAAAGATCATATATAATATCATATTAATGTATATGATTCTTGTATAATTTAATAACAATTATTTCACCATTATACAGGAGGTTAACCTACCCCAACAAAGGAAAAGTACAAGGTAAGGGTTTATTTCGCAATCTCTTCATTATCCGAGGTTGTTTATACATAATTATCTACTGGGACCTCGTTATCATCCACGTCCATGTTTCTTCAAAATGTATTTCAAAACATTTTTAATATTTAAAAGAATATGGGTTAAAGTCATTTATACCCTTGTTTGACTTTTTATAAGAGGTTTATAATGGAATCTTTCCGTCGTTTTCCAAACAAGGTTCTTTTTAACCTTTTCGACAGAATTAAGATAAGAATGTTTTTTTTAACTTATACGGCGGGTGCGGTTATTTTCCACCGTTATAAAATCGTCAAAGCTTACCTTACAAGATTATAAGAATATTTTCAAGAAAATGTTTTATTTTATATGGCTCTTAAATGATTTCAAAAATAAAAAGAGATATTTCTCTAAAAAGTGTTTTGATTTCATCTATGTCAACATCCTTTGACGGATTTCACGCTTATTTGAAGTTGATTTATTATGATACAAAACTTCTATATTGTATTGAAGGTTTTGTGATATGTTTGACTGCGGATGTTCTCTTTTTATACCATTCATAGTTTATGGTGAAATTATTGACATTTAGTATGCTAGTTTTAATACGAATGTTTATGTTATGTTTAAACCTTTTCATATGGGAATGCATTGGACTTAATATGTGACGGGTGGAGCCCGCTATAGCTCCTCGATGCATCGGTAGGTCTCATGAGACAAACTAGTGTCTTGGCACAAGGCCTTGGAAAAATCTTATTTGTAGTCTTGGCACGAGGCCTTGGCTATGTGGTTATGATAGTCTGGCATTATGCATTCCAACATTATGAAAGTGGTTATTGATATTGCATGTGATTATTCGATTAGTAGAATATCCATGTGAACAAGTAAATGACATTATTTCATTTTACTTTTGCCATACTATGTTGAAGTTCAAGTTTAAAAGGCTTTTGTTTTAGTAATTCATTGCCTTAAATGTTTGTGCTTATTTTTGAATGTTCCGCTATATTGTTATCCTTACTGGGCATTTGAGCTCACCCCTTTTCTATGTTTTATTTTTCCCAGGATGTGAAGATGTAAGTTATGAATGACCTGCAGGGATATTATGAGGGGATTATAGTGTGGACTATGGAAACATTATGTTGTTGTAGTAGTTTTTCATTTTATGATGTAATGTAAAACTTATGAATATATCTAGTGTTTCCAAGGCTAGTAAACCAATCGTTCTTTCGAGATTTGATCTTTCTTGTGATCATGCCAATGTTATGTAATAATGCACCGACTCTGGGTAACTGGGGTCGGGGCGTTACATTAATGGCTCAATGTTATCCTGTAATATATATTTAATACATATATTATAGGTATGTGATAAAATATAAATAATATTTATCATGCAGTTTAGTTTGTCATAATTAATTATTTATATCACTTATTTAGTGGAAGTTTAATGTAGGGGGTTGTGGAACCCTAATTTGGTATTTTTACATCCACTATATAAGTGGATAGAAGCTCATCCCAATAGATAATTCACTCAGTTGGAATTGAGAGCTTATCTCTCCTCCTGATTCCTAGAGAGGGAATCACCCAATATAAGCATACGATCTAAGTTCACCTTCATAAATCTAAGGTAGAGGATCATGGTGATCATTGCAGTGTCGAAGTGATTGTAAGATCTCTATGCTAGCACCTGAAATTTGATGTATGGCATGTGTGAAGATACAATATGTATGTGTGGATGATCTAGAGGTATTTGGCATCGGATCCTTTGAGCAACAGACACCAGAAACTTGTGATTGGCGTGCGCGCATAAAACTAGAATGATTTATTATTTTGTTTTATTTATTATTCTCTGATTAAACCATGTGGGATCTTTGGACTGTACCAGGGACATATTGCTAGAGGCAATAAAGTTTCATCGCTCTGGTGATGTAAAATTTTAAATCCCCAGCCCACCATCTTCTACTTCACACCCTGGTACCATAATTTGCAACTATGGTGTTTTTCACAACATTTTTGTAAATATGGAGAAAAAATTGTAGATCAAGGAGCCCCTATCTACACTCAATGGATTTACCAAAACAATGGTGATATTGTTTTGTATTTTATTTCATTCCAAGGTTTTTTTCCTTTCTTGAGTATTGAGTAAAGAGAAATTAGTGAGGGAGTGACCCTTGAAAGGGGAGTGGCCCTAGGCTTGAAGTGATCTTTCCTAAATCCACCACTAAGTAGTATATTAAGTGGTTTATGTTACATAAACACATTATTGTTGTATGCTTCTTAGATTATACGAGTTTGGGTAAACCAAGTAAAAAACTTATTTCTCATGTACATTATTTACTTACTTTTTAGAAGACATAAATCAATGTGTGTGTGTGTGCATGCACGTGTTCTAAGTAATCATTAATCAAATTGGATTAAAGTTAAGATAATTGAATTAACAATGAGATAATCATCAAAAGGTAAACATAATAGTGACCCTACTAACAATGATTTCAAGATCATTTAGGGTGATGAGAGTTTAAATATTATTTTTTTTACATTGGAATAAGTTTTATATACTGATTCACCCCCTATCTTAGGGTATCTCTCACTAAAGAACCTTGTGACCCTGACACTAACAATATATAAATTTATAAAAGGTACATAGTAAAAAATAAATATAATTTATAAAGTATTAAAATCATATTTTATATATATAATTGTAAAAATTATATACAAAATTATGAAAGATTATATAATTTTAAAAACTATAAAGAATTTATAAAACAATAAAAAAAATTTATCAATATCGATTAATATATATTGACTTATAAAGTAATTAATTAATATTTATAACAATATTGATTAATATATACTAGCGTTTATAAATTTATAAATGTATTGATCTCTCTAATTTTATATTTATATTAATAAAATGATCACTTGAAGGGAAGTGGGACCCATATAGCTTCCAGAAAACGACAAGCTTATATAGATATGCAATCTTCCATAAGAATCTAATTTATTCCCTATGATTAATATTTATAAATTTATAAAAGTACATTAAATTATAAAAAGAATATAAAAATCATAAACAAATAAAAGCATATTTATATACATTAAAAATTTATATTGAATTATATTTATAACTTTATTTAATTTTCAGCTTATGAAATCCCTAATTTGTATCCCTGAATACCACCTAATTTTATAAGAAATCATCTAAAACAAATTATTGAGAACAAAAAATATATGTGAAATATCAAATCCTAATCAACACTATAAATTTTAAAAATCAGTATGAAAACAATTAAACATATTAATAATCATATACCTTGAATAGAAATTCCAATTTAGGGGAAAAGATGGGAGTACATGATGAAGAATAAAGTGGTGAAAATCGGGGAATGGAGGGGGAACAACCAAATATTAGAGGAGTGATATCCTGGGGTGATAATGACATGGTAGGAGATCAAGAAAAATTGTTGAAACAGAACATAGGAGGAGGGGTTGAAATGAAATGGGGTGGGGTGGGGATTAAGTCAATAGTTATGATTTTTAAAACACAATAATTGTTTGTCTACTATTATGATTAAAAATAAATTTTCATAGTAGGTAACATATTATCACTAGTATAAATGTGGCATATGGTTATAGGACTATGGCCATGGATGAGCCTAATCATGGCTATAAACAATCTATAGTCATGGTTGGGCCTAATAATGGATATAGACCATCTATAGTCATGGTTGGTCTAATGACTATGTCTATAGGTCCCCCTATAGCCACGATCTGGCCTGACCGTGGCTATAGGGTGGCCTATAGGCATGGATGGACTGACTCGTGTCTACAGGGTGGGGGGGGATGTCCTATAGCCATGGTTTTATATAAATATGGCTATATGCCTTTGAAATTAACCCAATAGTCATTTTCACATAAGACTGAGGCTATAGAGGCCTATAACCACTATCTTCTATGGATATATTATTTAATAATTATTATTAAATATGTTTATAAAATTATATATATATATATAAATATGAATATGTATGTTTATATACATAAAATAATATTAGTTAAGTGGTAGTGTATCCATACTTACATCTGCAAGATGTGAATTTGAACCCCAATGATAACCTTTTAAAAAAATAATCTTGTATCCATGGTCATTATTCAATGAATAATGATATATATCATTAAGATAATTTATTAATTAGAATAAATTTAATTCCCTCCAAAATCATTTTTATAACTTTTCTTTGGTTAATAATTTATCACTTCCATAATCTTTTGCTTTGAATATTAGCATTAATTACCCATTATTTATGAAAAAAATTCACTAATGAATAATTATCTCATTTAAAAATAAAATGAAAATGATATATTACAATTTTAAATCACCATAAATCATGACTAATGTAGTAACCCAAGTTTTTCATCATTTGGGCTTCACTCATTTCTGAGTTAAGGATTCATGTGTCCCCTAAAAGGGTAAAATGGTAAATTTACCCTAGTGAACGACCTCAAAAAAATTGGCAGTATTTTTTGAGTTCTTAATGTAATATTTTAACTAGGATTAAAATTTGATGAAGTTTAGAGATAGTAGAATTTTAAGGGATATTTAATATTTATTAAATAAATAAATACATGTCCCATGTACAAGAACATTAATACTCCTAAATGGAAGCTCATATAGAAATTTCAATATTTTAGCATTGCTTAGAATGGTTTGTTTTTCCTAGTTGATATATAAGTTTTGTGTCAATGTTTTGAATCCTAGATTGATCATTTGTAGGTCCTTAATTAAAAGGCCCATCAACTTAGTAAAAGCCTTATAAATATTATGTCATAGAATTCCTCATTGGGGAAAATACTTTATATATAACTCAAGAGGAGATAGTATAATTTTTTGGGGGAAATAATGAGTATATCACATAGTGATAATGACCAAATAATGTGACATTTAAAATTGAATTTTAAAGTGATGACATTTTATTCCATGAGATAGAACATCTTCTACTACTTGTTTCCACCACATATTTTGTGTTAACAATATTCTCTTATATGATCTAACCTTTAAATCTATCTTGATAATAATAATTTGAAGGGATTTAATAATGAATAATATACCAATCTATAATTATTTTATTATGTTAAAAATGATAATAAAATAAAAAAAAATATGTTTATTGAATCTTGATTATTTGATAAATAATTCGAGTGAAAATTTGATTTCTTAAATATGATTTATTGAGAAATTATTTTTGGATCCCACTAATGATTTTTCCTATGATGGTTTATTATGAGTTTTATTTGATTGATAAAAATATTATAATAATTAATATTATTATTTTATTCTAAGAATGTGTTAAAATAATAATTTTAAGTAAATAAATTTATTAATTAATATTGATAATGGTTTTCCTTGGTAGTTTTTATTAAATTATTTTGAAATAATTTTGATTATTTAAAATGGTTAACATTTCCATCCTTTGACTAAATTCTTATTTATTCAATTTATTCATCCCCCTTTCATTCCTTGTCAGACATTTGTTCAACATGGATGAGGAACACAATTATTGGGAAAATATTTTCAGCCATCGGGCCCCCTTTTTTCTTTCCACCCACCTTTACCTATCATGAGATGAAAACACCCTTCAGCCTTATAAATAGTTGAGGTTCTATCCCAAGGTAGTATGGAGAATCCACAAAATATGGGGAATGGAAAGTATACAAGTTGGTTAGCTAGATCGAGACTATAAGGGGTTGTGGTGACAAGACTCATAGTCATAGAAGTCTTAGATGTCGATTTTTCAAAAGGAGGTGATTATCAAGAATAGATACGGATTACTAATAATCACTATAGTGAAGTGTGAATTTGAACATTAGGGTAATTTAGTTTGGATGGTGATGGTGGTGTGACTGGAGGTGACGAAAATGGAGGAGATTGCAACATGAATCATGTAATCATGCACATCCAGGTTCTTGAATTCCAAATCAAAATTGTATAATGCACCGGGATACATGATTCATAGTCCTTGATCCACAATATTAGGGTTATGTGGTTTTTAAATATCACACATCATGTGACTATGGGTCATCTGTCATGTATTATGGTACTGTGTGCCTCAAGGTGTACTCTATATACATGTCAAGTAAATGTGTCAACCCAAAATTCATGTCCACCACAACACAGATCATGTATCATGGAAAATATAGCTTGATGTATTCTATAAGTACACACAATGTAGCTTGTGTGGTCCTTCATGTTCTGTACTATGAGTACATGCCATGCACAATGTTATAAAAGACATACTCTCTCTGAAGTTCATAGCCAAGTTTTCTAGAAAGGAATATACTATTTTTACTTTACTAGACATTTCTTGTATGTTGATTTCACCCAAATTGGATGGTGATGGTACATTACCATATTGTCTAAGTGTCTTGCACATTGTATACTAGGCATAATTTTGTATTCTTCATAAATTCCTTCCAAAGTGATAGTTTCGGATGATTGAGTAGTCCACTCTAAAATATTTTCCATGTAAAACATGATGGTATGTATATACTTTTCATATGGTTATTATTTAAAATGTGTTTGATCAATTAAAGTTCCTCAAAAATTTATAGATATGATGATTTTTGTGGGTGGACAATTAGAGAAGGCATAGGTTCGATAACCTTTATAGAAATATATCATCTCTAGGGTGTGGGTCCCCCATATACTTAGTAGAGTAGGTAACCCTTCTATAGTGATAGTATGTAGATACTCTACATATAGAGTAGGTATCCATCTTGGCCAATTTACATTACACATGATGAGGTTCGGGTCCTCCATAGGGGTTGGTACCCTCTCGACTGACTTACATTCTTTAGTGAGGTGTGGATCCCCCGACATTACTACAGCTGAGGGATGATGTGAAAGTGATTAATGTGGGATAGATGGTGGGTTTTCATTATGATAGGATTTAGTACTCCCCTAACATATGTTTATATATTAGTGAGGTGTGGGTCCCCTATTACAGCTATAATAAGGTAGAATATGCGATATAAAGTATGGGTATTTGTGATGAGGTGAAATTCAGATGTCATGGGTATTGGAAACATATCTGGGAATACTTGATTTCCTTAGAGATATATTTTACATTAGATCTATGGGATTCAAACTTCAAAAGTTTCATGATATTCTCTACATGATTTTTTGATAAAATCCATGATATATTTGGTTTTATAAGCTTGATATTCTTTACTTATTTGTTTTGTCTTAATGTTTGAGTATATCTGGTATCCATAGGTTTTAAAATTTTTACTTTGGTATTTGGGATGACTCATTATTTATTATTTACTTTGTCTTTTTTGGGTATCCTAATAAGTATGTTTTCACTCACCCCTACAAGGTATTCTTACCAACACACATTGTGTCAGTACAAACATTGCACAGTTCATAGGTTTCCACAGCGGATATTGAGATGGTGAGTTTTGTTTAGAGTCAATGTATGGTGGAATATGGTGGATTTAGATATTGTTAGTTTACATTAGAGTTCATTCTATTAGTTCCTACTATTAGGAGTAGTATTCCTTTGCTTGGAGTTTTTTGTACTTGATGATGTAGTATTCACACATGTGTATACCCTTATGATGATTTCCCTTGTATAATTTTATTAGTTAGTTTTCATACGCATGAACCAGAGTTTTTAATATAGTTTTGTGATATATATATATATATATAAATAATACTTTTTGGTGGTGGTGGTGGTTGGATATATATTTTATATTAAGTTTCATTTCAGTTATAGATTGATATAGTCTAAGTCCTTTCATGTATGATTTTTCGTTATTTGGTCTAGTCATTAACCCCTTTCCTATTAGACATGAGGTTGGGGTTGAACACATGGATTACTACTAGATCAGGTGGGGTCTCGGTTGGTTGGGTTATGTAAAAATTATATAAGAATGATTTGAGCCTTAGGGATGATGCTTAGAATTAGTTTCCTTATGTGGTTTCATTTGGGAATTAAGGGAAATATTATTAAAGGGTTTTTTAGTCAAATCAACATAATAGGGAACCCAATGTTGGTGAAATGGTCAAGGTATCCTTTCACCTGGAATCTAATAATATATTGATCAACTTAAAACTCTAACACTACTGGAAATCGGATCTTTCCCAACACTTCTATACCAACGGTTTGTAAAAACCGTTGGTATAGGCACCCTTTCCCAACGGTTCTCCCAAACCGTTGGGAAAGGGAGCTCAAAACACCCCTTTCCCAACAGTTTTGGAGAACCGTTGGGAAAGGGGTGGGTCTTTCCCAACGGTTCTCCCAAACCGTTGGGAAAGGGAGCTCAAAACACCCCTTTCCGAACGGTTTTGGAGAACCGTTGGGAAAGGGGTGGGTCTTTCCCAACGGTTCCCCCAAACCATTGGGAAAGGGAGATCAAAACACCCCTTTCCCAACGGTTTTGGAGAACCATTGGGAAAGGGGTGGGTCTTTCCCAATGGAGCTCAAAACACCCCTTTCCCAACGGTTTTGGAGAACCGTTGGGAAAGGGGTGGGTCTTTCCCAACGGTTCCCCCAAACCGTTGGGAAAGGGAGCTCAAAACACCCCTTTCCCAACGGTTTTGGAGAACTGTTGGGAAAGACCCAACCCTTTCCCAACGGTTCTCCAAAACCGTTGGGAAAGGGTGTCCCAAAATCCAGCATACACCCCGAAAAAAAATATGCACCTATCCCAACGGTTTTGCGAACCGTTGGGATAGGTTCTTCGATTTTTTTTTCCAGGTCTACTGCCCGAGAACATTATATAAATCTAAATTTTAAATAATTATTATAATACATATATATATTTATGAAATTATATTTAAAAAATTCATATTAGTTTAGTGGTTAAGTCGTTCTATTATAAACGAAGGGTTCAGGGATCAAATCACACCGAATGTATTTTTTTTGAAATACATATACCAACGGTTTTATAACCCTTGGAATAGATTTTCATATTACCTATGCCAACGGTTTTCAAAACTGTTGGGATAGGTCTATACCAACGGTTTTCCCAAAACCGTTGGTATAGACCTATCCCAACGGATTACTTCGCCACGGTTCTCCAAAACGTTGGTATAGGCTATACCAACAGTTTGGAGGCCTATACCAACAGTTCCAAACCGTTGGTATAGGTTAGTTTTCCAGTAGTGTAAGGTATCCATTTTGGGGTACAAGTAGGATGGTAAATTCATCACAGAGAGGCCAATTGGGATTTTTATGTCCTTTCTGTGTCAACACACCTAGATATGCTCTATTAATCATGTGTTCATCCCATCGAGAGAATGCTACCCATTGATAGCCATATCAGATTTAGAGATAGGGATAAGGTGATCCCATGATTGGTGCTCGAGCCTCTCATCACTGAGGAGTAAAGTGATGAGACGTCGATTCGAGAATATTATTGGGTGGTATCTATGCCCATTTATAGAGGTATAATTTCTCACCATTGTTATATGTGTAGATATTCTTATAAAGTGGATGATAATTTCCCCTAAGGAAAATTACCTTGACAACACCACAAGTTTCCAAGCATAACTACTAAAATTTCATGTTAACCTCAATCCAATTCCATCTTTAACAATTCTTAACACATCCAGATTCACTATAATCCCAAAATCCCCACATAACGGGGTGGATTAAATAAGTGAAGGAGAACCATATAAAGGAATATATTAAAACCCCATTGCATCAATATTTATTCTAGAAATTTGAAATCATAAGAATTCAAAAGGGGTAGTTCCAGATCCACTCATATTTTATATAACCCCTCTATAGACTATTTGAAGGTTCCCTAAATGGCTACAGGTGAAACAAGCCTTGAAATATTCCTGGAATGATGGATTCTTGTGTCCTGATTTCCCATGATAGTGTAAAACCATATGCTTACTCCCAGAAGAGTCTGATGTAAAAAAGAAAAGTGGGGTTTTAATGCCATTATCCAACCATTCAGACTTATCTTACTTCACTTTTCTATTATTGGTTCTTCCTCTACCTCTCTAAAGAATTAGAGAAACATCCACCACCTCTAAAACTCTATCCAAGCCTACCTTAATTCTGATAACCTACTTTTCCATCTCTACGTAGGTGTTAAGGGTGGTTAAGGACACTACCATCAATATTTCTAATATAAGGCCCTTCTCTAAATAGAAATCCTTTAAGGATTCATCCAAGGAAAGATCATGAAGGTGTAGAAATAGCTCAATGAAAGGGTTTGTATACTCCAAAACCATTTAATTTCCTCCCAAATTCCTTATAACTCTATGAATCTTGGTAATTTGACATCTTTCAGGAAGTACATTTGGATAAAAAAGACCTTGAATCATTCCCAAGAATGGTCCTTCTATGTACTGGTTTGAATAATGGACTTCCACCACTTAAAACCTGTACCTCATAACGTAAAGATTTTAAATTTGATATTAAGTGGCTTCAGAAGCTTGAGATGAATAAAGATCCTCTCAAAACATCATATCAGGCTTCCAGTCCTAGTGAATCTTTTTTCCTATCAAAATGAGAATGATTTAGATTCTAGATTTATTAGTTAAAATCTCTATTCTTGGGAAGAAGAGGGAAAATACTATGCTTTGTAACTTGATAAAATTGAACGATCAACCAAGATATCCTTAATCAACTAAAGGATACGTTGGTGGAGAGCCACCCCCGAACCCTTTTTGAGATTCCATAGGGGAAGTAATCTAGAAAAAAAGGGATATAAAACAAAATAAAAAAACCTTAAATAATAGGACCTCCTAAAATCAAATATAAAAAAAATAATTCACCCTCTGATTTCCAAAATAAAATCACTTTTTTAATCCAAGGTATTTTTATAAAATAACATTTTTAAATTTTTACCATTATTTAAAATCATCCCTTAACACACTTCTCCCTTCATAATAAAACCACTTTTTATATTCAAATCCTTTAAAATATCATTCTAAAGATTCATAATTTAGAAACCTTTTAAACTATTCCAAATAAACATATATAAGACTCATATAAAAACCTTGAAAACTCTAAACATAAAATTCATTTCCAAAACCAATCCTCATTTATAAATCCAAAACATATTGAAAATGATCCTTAATTTATATGATTATATCTTATTTAGAAGACAAACCCAACAATTTTATTACGAACCCTAAAACATTTGAAAAATTTCTCACCATTTATAAAATTTCCTACTCCTATTAAATCATTTACCAAATATTTTATTTCAAAATTTCAAACTTAATTAATTGATATAACATCAATAACCTAAATATAAAACTTCTCATTTCTTCTTAAATCAAACAAAATTAAGAATGAAACAATTTGAAATACTCAAAGTACTAAAATTCAAAAAATCAGAAAATTTAAAATTATGAACGATTCGGTCACATGGTATAGAAAATCATGTGAGGGCCATTGGATGCTTCCCAGACCTATTTTTATGGTTTTTTATGGTTTTCTAGACTGTTAATAGTAACCATGTGCCCCTAGGTTCCTCTTGATTTCACTCCCATCATAGTGTTTCAAAAAAGTAGCTCACAAATTCTCATAGGAACCTTAATAAATACTCATCAAATAAGGACTCAAAAACTTAAAAACACCCAATAATTAAACTTATTTTAGAGACTTACACCTCCTGAACAGCCCTGGTAATCATAGTTTATCACAAAACGTGGTGATCAAGTACCTACTCATGACGAACCACTTGAGCTTTGACATTCCTAGATCCTGCCTATTATACTCCCCAAATAACAACTAGGATATAATGCCATTTTTTCATGAACCAATATGGGATACCCCCAATCTTGGGCCTTGATTCAGTCTATATATAGGCCCAAGGCACGTTCCTAATCACCATGGTCTGGAAACCAGCATCAAGGAATCTAATAGTAACCAGTGGGAATAACTTTTCTCGATTAATTAATAATAGACCATGGGAATCCACACTTGAAATCCAATATTATCATTCCATATATCAGAGTTCCACACCATATAAACAAGAAGTTTCAAAATAAATCAAAAATCAATTGAGGTTAAAATCAAATAGACACTCCTATATGATAATAAAATGATACCAATGAACATGTACAACATCAAAAAAATTGAAACTAAAAATAGTAATGGTACAAGATAAATAAATAATTAAAGGAAGATAAAGTGGTTGTTACATGGATGATACCCAATATAAATAAAATTAAACAAGACCATAACTACCCATATCTATGTGCAAGTAAATATATTTACTTTACACCTCCAATTAACCTAAATAAGATCTATTAACCAACCACTGTATCCATGTTAAACCAAAACTAGACTTTAAATATAATAGGAATTGGAAATCAATCTTAGTAGGTATCCTCACCACACCCCACACATACCCTTTAAAAATTAAATCAATTCATGATAATTTGAAATATAAGTAAAAAATTAAGTTTTACATTTTCCTTTAAAACAATTATCACATGATTCTACATGAAAAAATTACATCTTAAAAAAGAGTTTATAATTTTGTCTTAAAAATGATTCCATAAATATTATAAGGAATTTAAAATGTTTGATGCAAAAGAAAACATTTTAAATACCCATTTGAAAAAAACCATATTGGTAAGAATAATGGAAAATAATTTTATTATACATAAATGAATCAATGATAAAGTAAATATAAAAAATCAAAAGAATAAATGAAATAAAAATCATTATGGGATACCTAGGATATTTAGATAAAATCTAGGAAAAGGATAACATAAAAAAAATATAGGGTGGCACTACATATCAAGAACCTAACCTATCACTCAGTATTACCCCACCTTCCCTAACACTCGACATTACCCTACCTTACCTAACACTCGGTATTAACAAATGATATCAAATTGTTCCATGAGTGGTATGACCCTAACCCATGTTCTTTAAATTTTATGTTATAAATTTTTGTTGATATTTTTTTTGAGTTTATATAAAGTTTTGGTTTATCATGCTACATAAGGATTATGAAAAATATGGTGAGTAACATGGAAAAAATTAATATGTTTATAAAAAAACACATTTGATACATTGAGTTCTGAAAAAGTGGGATTAGATTATTTGTTGACAAGTCATTACTAAGTGGTGAGCCTCACTCATTGTTAGTTTAAGGGATGATTAGTTTTAAAGCAAGCATTAAGGGGGATTATGGTATTACTTAATTATTTAATTATTTAAATAATTATATGGTCATGATTTCTCTTGAAAATTTTGGTAAAATGAATATTTTAAAGAAGGGGGAGTGATAATGAAAATAAATGTTTCAAATTTGGTGTTGATATTCCCCAAAGGATGAGACAAGTACCCATTATATTTTAACGATAAAGGTGGAGGAAATAGGAGATAGATTCTATGGGATATTTTCAACAAAATATAAAGGGGGAGAATATTTCACAATGGTTTTATAGGTTGTATTTTTTTGAAAATAATTGGTCATAGTATTTTAGTGTTGGATTTCATTATTGATAAGTAATTTGTTAAGGAATGATCAGTTGCATGACTTGTATAGAGTAACATGGATATTCCGTGATGTTTTTATTTTCCTTTTTCAAAATTTAAAAAGATGATATATTGCATGGAAAAGTTTTATTGAATTATTTGAAATATGTGGCATGTTATATGGAAAATAAAATTTATAAGAAGATATTTGAATAATGGTATGTTTGAGTTACATGTCATGAATCATGTTTTGATTTTTAAAAACATTCTTCCATGTTTTTTTCAGGTTTCAAATGAAGAATTATTATTGAGATTGTGGTAATATTCATGGATCTTAATAAAAGTTTTTATGGAAATATTTTATCATGATATTCAGGTACGTTAATGGAAATAACTCACCCATGTTATTTGTAAATTTTATATGAGAAAAGTGAAATTATTTTCAAGTTTTCTCTGGAAATATAAATTTTGGAGTTGCGATGGTTGAATATGGATTAAAGAGGTTTTGGAATGGATTTAAAATCATTATAGTAAAATATATTATTAGAAAACATATATGAAATTTGATAAAGGCATGGACATAGGGTATATCCTTATAGAATATAGAGTACATAATATAGAAACTCTAAAATCTATAAAAGGAATGGGAAGGAATAAAGGTTATCCTTAGAGAATATAAACCATATCCTACAACAACTCTGATATTTGGAATAGTCATGGGAAAATATAATGTACATTCCTTGATGAATGTTGAGTATAATTATTGAACACAGATTACATCCCTTGTAAACATAAAGTATATAGAAAGTTTTAAAAATTTAAAGAATTTAAACCAACCTAGGGTACATAGTGGAAAGAATGTAGAGTAATTGGGGCTTTGTGAAAATTTGAGAAATAGATTGATACATACCATAATAAGTTTTTCACAATGAATTTGATCCAAATTTTATAGAATCTCAAGATTCACATGAAACATCATTCAGAGGCATTAAATGGGGTGTTAAAAGAGGAAATATTTATGCCACATCATTTAGAAGTTTGAATAGACAAATTATGCCTTAATATTTAAGGATTAAAATTAAAATATATTCCCCTGATATTTGAGTCTTAAATATGGGAAAAATAATTTTGTGATATATCAAGATATTCGAGGAGTTTTAAAGAAGAATTATTAAAAAATACATCATGATTTTCACTACATTCAAAGCTAAAGAATCGGAATATTAAGATGGAAATTGGTTTAAAATTGAAGGTTGAAAATCATGGGTTATTCTTGATGTTTTAATCTTGGGGTTTCATATTTTTGAATATGAATATATTATCATGCAGTAATATTAAGGTGTTTCATGATGCTAAAAACTTGGGGGATCTGGTGATATTTTTGAATAAATATATACCCAAATTCTTTGGAATGAATGGTTGACTTTAGTCAAGATTATTATAACTAGAATATAATGAATAAGGAAACATGTTGAAGATAGCTAAAATCATGGAGCTTTATTTGAAGAATTCGTTTGAATTTGAAATGGTTGAATTGCATGGACACATGTTAGTATTGTAGATAGAAATACAAATGTAGTATAATCAACACCGTTCATGGGATAAGAACAGTAAAGCATGTGTATATAAATAGACTACTCAAGGTAGTTCAAAAATAATAGTGAAGAGAGATATGAGTATTATATTCCTATATTGGGTGTTTATTTTAATAAAACAAAATATTGGGAGAATGAAATTGTCATATCTATTCTTAGATAAAAATAATATAAGATATGGGAGGAAGATTGTGCATATAATCAACACATATGGGTTTTATGTGAACAACAAGAAGAAGAGATATGTTAGTGATCTCATCTAGAAGATATTTATTGAAGGAAAACTGAGAGAAGAAGGAGACGATTTACCACTGTTATATTTGAATATAGAATAAGAATATCATAAAGGGAAATTCCAATCTTGGAATTATCATTATCCAGAGGAAGGTATTACTGCATTACATGAGAATACATAGATTAAACCCTCACTTGTGAGGATTCAATCTAATCCAATTTCAAGGGTTAATTCAATGTATTAAAGATCAAGGTGCATCTATCTACAGTTGAATAATAAAGGTTACTTAGTAACCCATCTATATTTGATAAATACCCATATGTATATAAACTATTGAGGAGACCCTCGTGTTCATAAATTGATCATTCCTTAACTTGAGTAATGAGTGAAATTGTAAGAAGATGAATTATACCTAGTATCGATAGTGATATTTTCTCAAATCCATTTTAATATAAGTAGTAATAGTATTACATCCCTAGAACACTGACACATTATTGGTGTGTGATCCTTGGAGTAGCCCATTTTATTTAACTAAGTTAAATTTGGTGTCCTTTTATATTTACTTTCTGTACATGTCAATGTTGGATGATATGATTGCATGTAAAAGATAAAACAATTTGAATGAATGTTCCTACTAACATGGGAAAAATATCCTAAAAAATATAAATAAAGAGGGAAGGAAAAGATAAAATTTGGTAACACTAGGATTCACCCCCCCCCCCCTATTAGGGTGTCTCTGGTTTTAACACAAACTTTATCCATATATGTGTTTTTTAAACAATGTGAATGTAATTTCCATTTTTTTAAATAATTTATGAATATGGTTAAATAATGTGAATATATATATATATATATATTGAGTACAGTATACTGAATTTATAAAATATATTTTAGGAAAAATTATTGAATTTGATATTTTTTAAAGAGTTGAAACATAAGGATCTAGTTCTATAATATTTTATACAATATGAATTATTATTTTGAAATTTTTATTATGTTTAATGTTACTACATAGAGTTTCATGCTTCTAGAATTGAAAAAAAAATCTACAGTTGTGCCTTCCTATAGATCCACTTTAAAAACTAAAACTATACTTTGAAAAATAAAACTCATGTACAAACAAATATAGTGATTGAAAATATAAAATTGCCTGTGTAGAACAGCATAATGCAATATAAATTTCATGTTTAGAACTGGATAATGCACCTAGAATGTGCCCTAAAAGTGTCTATTTAATGAAATTATACCTCTTGAGAGGCAATTTAAACCCACTACTTGAATGATGCATCCTCATGTGAAGAAAAACTTTAAACATGAATGAAAAAATATAAACTTATATAGAAAAAATATGAAAATTCATCCAGGTAATGCATATTGGAAAATAAGTACAAATAGAATATAAAATATACATTCACTATATGAATATTAAACCATTATTCCCCTATTCATTTAGAAATTAAGTTCATATAAAATATCCATATATTAAGTTCATACTAAACATGGAAAGATAAATAAATATGAACTTATATAGAAAATAAGTACATATAAAATATGTATACTTGAAAATAAGTTCATTTTTGGTATACATTACCTATATTCACTTATAAATAAAATGATTGCATACAGGTAATGCATACTAGAAATTCATACAATAAATTAAATTATTTTCTCTATAAGTGCAAAGAGGTAAGTGTATTATCAGAATGAAATGCACTTATTTTCTAGTATGAATTCTTGAAAAATAGGTCCCTGCATGAATGCATTTATTTTCTATTTTAGTTCATAATAGTAATGAAAAGTGAAAAATAAGTGTTGGGGATAAAAAATCCAGTAGCGGTAGTTGGAAATTCCAATATATTGTACTACTATTATACCACTAGAAGTATGATCATCGACCCACTGAATGTTCATGTGAAAATCAACACAATGGAAAACTGAATCTCTATAACTTCACTTACCCTTTTCCTAAGTGTACTAGAAGTAACAAGACCAATCACCCTACCCACCGCACTAAGTATACCTCTCACACTCTTTAGTAGAGACAATAAATGCAATAAAAAACAGGAAGTGGTAATTTATAAAATAGAAGAACATAAAGAAGTAAAATGAACACTATAGATTTAATGTGCTTCATAATTTTGGCTTATGTGCATAGGGGTAACCAATGAGTCTTCAATATATTATCTAAAGTGAAAATATTACAAATAGCTAACAAAACCCTTAGTAATAATTCATTAAATAATGATTAAGATTCTATAAAAATTTAGATTCACTATGTACTTTACCTTTCACTGTTAATCAAAAGGTGACACGATTCTACATGTTAGATGAACTATTCATGGTCAGTCCCCAATTCCTTTTATAATAATTCCATATAGTTGATCCAAAAACACCACCTTCCTACATTTATGGAGGAGCCTCCAAATGGAATGTCATTATTTCTCTCTAGAAACATTTTTGATCTTCACTGTTTTCCCCTATAAACACTTCTAAAGTCTTCCTTCAAGAGACTTCCTTCTAAAAAGTTCACCAAAATTCTGGACCATCCTTGATGTTATCGGAATATATGAACATCTGATGAACCTTATACTACTAAGACAAAGTACTAATACTACCCTTTCACAAGGCCCAACTATTTAAAACTAGCCAAAATTCTAGTGAACTTAAATATGATGATTTAACTTCAAAAGTTCTGAACATCCAATTGACTGAACAATGCTTCACATCACAAAAATATCCCACTTAAAGACTTATTCCATGTAAAACCCTGGAAACCCTCCTTAGAAAAACGTCCTTCATTCCTTTAAAGTAATAGAGTTCCTCCACATTTTCCTTCATCCATTCACCCAAGCCCCATTAAGGCATGATGCTACATTATAATTTCTTGAGTAAAAGTCCTAGTTAACATGTCTACTAGATTTTGGCTACTGATAATCTTTTGAAGATCTAAATTTTATCCTCCACTATGTTTTTGATGAAGTGATACTTTAGGTCAATATACTTTATCCTTACAGAGAATACTGGATTTTTATCTAATTGAATTGTAATTTTTCTATCATAGAAAAGAAATCCTCCTTCTTAACTTCTTCACATTTATTTTAGTAATTGTTTTAACCAAACCATATTCTTCCTTGCTTTGTTTCCACCACATACTCTACTTATATTATACTTAATGTATCAATATTATGTATCCATGACATCCAACTTATTATTTTTCATCCATAGGTTAATATGAACCCTTTTGTGATTTTATGACTATATGAATCTCTAGAAAAGCCTGCACTAAAAAAAGGCTTACAACAGATCATCCTCCCTAAAAGAAGAGCATGATATTCCAATCCTTTCAAATATCAAAAGATCCATTTAGTAGATTCCCAATGTTCCTTTATAGGGCTGGATATAAACTCACTTACAAGTTCCACTTAAAAATCAATATATGGTCGAGTATAAATCATTACATACATTAAACTTCCGGCAGTTGAAGCACAAAGTACTTTCTCCATGTACTTGGCCTAAGCTTCCATTGTTGGTGTCTGAGACTTAGATAATTTGAAGTGATCAGCAAGAAGGATAGATACTAGCTTTCAATCATCCATCCCAAACCTTTCCAGGATCTTTCATATTTAATCCTTCTGAGATAGTTCCAACATCTCAGCTTTCCTATCTATTTTAATCATTATCCCCCAAAATCTTTATTTCCTATCCAAGATATTTCATTTCAAATAGTATAAACAATCCACACTTCAAATTTTGGATTTTCTAAAAATTTGATATAGCAATCGGTATTTCATCCACATACAAAATAAATATGATGCATTTATTATCTTCCTATTTCTTTTAATAACAACAATGATTGACATTACATCTGTTGTAACCTTCTTCATCCATTAACCTATTTATTTTTTTATTCTACTTTGATAGTGCTTATTTCATCCCATTGAGGCTTTTATTCAGTCTAAAAACCAAATTATAGTTCCCTTATATTGTTAAAACCATTGGATGTTTCATGTAGACTTCCTCCTCTAAATTACCATAAAGTAAATATATCTTAACATCCATCTAATTCAAATGTAGATCCTCTGATGCCATTATACTTAGAATTGTTTTTATGGTAGAATGTTTGACTACCAGTGAAAATATTTCTGAAAAAAATACTCCTTCCATTTTCTGAAACCATTTCACTATCGGTCATTTTTTTTAATTTTTTGTTCCATCAACATATTCCTTAGTTTGGTAAAACCACTTGTTTTTAAGTTTGTTTTTACTCTTTGGAGGTTCATCCATCTCCCAAGTTTTGTTAAACTTTAATGAATTAATATCCTCATTCATAGTTGTCTCCAATTTACTAGATTTGCTAAGAAAATATACTTCCTCTTGATATTCAAAATCTTATACATCCATTAGTAGTATAAAATTCATATCATCCCTAGACCTCTAAACTTGTCTCCTAATTATAGTTGATCACATCAACTAAATAAACTAGAATAAACTACTTGTCTTTGCTCTTTTTGATGGTACTTGAACTTCTGGTACTCTTACTTCGAGCTCATGTACTTATGGTGATCTTGAACAAGATTCAATTAACCAAGAACTTTATGGTACTTTTTATGGTCATGCATCTGGACTTTTGGTTCCTTCAACACCTATATCTAAGTTATTTGGTTTTTGAAAGTTATAGGTACTCTAATCATCCTGGATTTCTATAGTTGATTTTTTTCAACCTCCTTCTCTAAAAAGTTCTAATCCTTCAATTGAGTATTTCCATTAAAGACAACATCCCTTCTTCTAATTATGTTTCTCCTTTCACAATCTCACAATTGATATCCAAAAAAATTATCTTCATAACCAAAGAAAAACAATTTTTATTTTGTATAAATTTGGTCCATATCCTTATAATTTACATGTACATATGTTAAAATTCCAAATAATTTAAGATGATGAACATCCAATAATTTTCTATACAAAAAATCCTCTAGAATTTTCTACCCAACTATCGATATGAGACTTTTTTTTATGAGATATGCCATTGTTTTAAGTACCTCTTCCCAAATTACCTTAGGCATTCCCAAGTACAATATCATGTTTCTCACTTTCTCTCTTAGAGTCATTTTTATTCTTTTTTGATAATCTATTCTAATATATATTTATAGGAACTATCTTATAATTCCTTATTCCATCATTCTTGATGAAAGCCAAGAAATTTCATCTGGTGAATTCACGAATACTTCCCATTCAGATGATGTAATGGCCCGGATCTCTCCGACCCATTCCTTTGTCAAAAAGAAGGTCAATAAGTGTTATGGAAGTTAAAATGGACTTTTCCCACACTTTCCAGAATTTTAAAACTACACACCGTGTAGTTTGAGTACATGTCGTGTACCCCCTTTTCGGGTATACCCCGTGTTGCAGGCCGTGTCCTCGCCGTGTGAAGTAAATGAGTACACGTCGTGTACCACCTTTCTGGGTATACCCCGTGTTGAAGACCGTGTCCTTGCTGTGTGGAATAATGGGTTCACGCCGTGTGCCCATTTCTACATGCCGTGTAGTCCTTCCCCACATACGCGTTACCAGTCAACGGTTGTGTGCTGTGTTGGAGTCGTGTCCTTGCCGTGTGCAATAAATGGATACACGTCATGTGTCCAAACTACACTTCGTGTAGTCCTTCCCCACGTATGCGTTACCCTCAAACCGTGTGTTGACCAGTCAACGGCCGCAGAGCCGTGTTGGAAGCCGCGTGGAGACCGTGTAAAATAACCGAGTACACGCCATGTACCATAAAGTACACGCCATGTACTTTTCCTTTTCTCACCTATAAAAGGAGGTGTCCCCTCCTCCTTTCAACTCACTCCTCTCCTCCCCTTTCCTCTGAGAAGAGCTCTCCTAAGAGACTCAAAGGCTCCTTTTCTCCCATAACTTCTTCATTTGAGCTCTGATTTACGATTCGTCAGTGGCCACGGGATCGTAACAATGAGGCGGAACTTCCGAGATTATATATGTTGTCTTTCCTTCGGCCTTTCCTTTCCTACTTCCACCCGAGGAGGTTTCGTCGGGACTCGACGGAAGTGACGGATGCTGACGGCCGTCTTCTAAAGTTGATCCGGGGGAGCGCTGTGATCAGAACCTGTTGAGGTAGGGATATTACCTTCGTCTCTCTAATTTGTGCATCATGCGGGGTGGGTATCTGCTTGTTTTCATGAGAAACATTTGAACCGGTTAAATGAAGATAATAACTGGTTGAAGAATGGGGTTGGGAAGTTTGTGATTGTTGTTACTTTATATGCTATGATATTATGTTGTGAATTGAATGAGCTTCTGCCTACTGAAAATCATGGTCGTTGGGGGCCTTTGATTGCACAATTAAATGTTTCCCTATCTTTCTAGATCGTTTTGTGGATAGAACTTTGTGGAAATTGGTTAATCACGTAAATTTGGCTGATTAAATGAAAATATGGAACCCATGTGTGATCACCCCGGTTAAACAAAGATGGAATAATGAACATGTGGGTGTTTTCCTGGATACGTGGCATGTGATGGGGGGTGTTTTGTGGGTTTTTGTGGTTTGGGTGAGCAGCGGGGCTGCAGTTGGCTTGGTTGTGGGTTGGTGTGAATGTTATGTTGGTAACGGGCAGCGGGGCTGCAATAAATGGTATTAAAGGGAAAATGTTGTACGGTGCAATTGTGGTTATGGAAGTTGGTAGCGGGGCTGCAGGGATGGGTTTAAATGTGAACAGACTATGGGTTGTGAATAATAAATAAAAGCGGAAGAGTTAATGAATGGTGGGGCGTGGTAATGAAACGGAGTTAATAATCAATGGGGTTGTTTGGTTAATAAGAAGGACTTGGTTGTGTTTCTTGTGTTTTCCTAACTTGATTTGTGGATGGCAGGGATATGTTTTACAAACGATTGATGTGGTTGGTTGTGGATAGTTTCCTTGTAGTTAAGGAACTAAATAAACTAATTCTGCTGAAACGTGAAAACCTAAATGGGGTTGGGGTTGTTTGTTGTATGCATGCTTCGTAGTAGCAGTGCTGAGGCATGTGCTCAGTTTCTTTGTTTAGAAGCCATAGGTTGGTCTATGTGTTTTACATATATATATATATCTATATCTTTTGTGTTTTGTCGCACCCCACCCATGTTGAGCACTTAGTGCCGAACACTCCCATTTCCTGGGAAAGGGTGTTTTCCCTTAGTTACTAGCTCATTCCTGCTCCTTCTCCCCTAGGTTGTGATGGATTGAGGCGACCTTACACCTAAGACTCTTCAAGTAGGTTTAAATTGGGGTGTCTTTAGCCCAAGACTCTTCGGGCAGGTTCTACTTTTTCCCAATAATCTTCGGGATGAGGCCCAGGTGTGTGCGGGCAGGATACGTGGTTGTGAGGCCGAGGTGTGTGCAGGCGGGATACGTGGTTGTGAGGCCCAGGTGTGTGCGGGCTGGGAGAGTGTGCCAGCGTCAGGATGTTTGCCGTTAGGAAGAGCATCTAACTAAAGGGAAATGGTGCAGGGTACCCAATACTCTTATTTCTTATACTACTACCTGTTGTGGTTGTGTTTTGGTGAGTGTGGCTGGTGAGGTTGGGTGGATAGAATTCCTTACTACGTTTCTTCTGTTGTTCTCACGATACATTAGGATGTCTCCCCACTTGT
This sequence comes from Viscum album, assembly GCA_963277665.1. Classification (NCBI taxonomy): domain Eukaryota; kingdom Viridiplantae; phylum Streptophyta; class Magnoliopsida; order Santalales; family Viscaceae; genus Viscum; species Viscum album. The sequence goes on from OY728137.1 coordinate 1,313,947,362, forward strand.
GCACGAGAGCTTTAGGTTTCCCTACTGAGTATACTTGTATGATCACCCTAAGTTTACTTTCTGGTTTCTAGGAGGACTACCAGGGCCGTGCAGGACCCTACTAGTTGGATAGTTGGAGTTGTTGCAATTGTTGTACACTTGTTTCTTTTTGGTATTGTACTTTGAGCTTTCTTGTAATTTTACCTTGTTATAAAATTGTTTAAACATGCATGTGGGCTTGGTTTGGGTTTATTTCTATACACTTGTTCTTTTTCATTTTTGGTGGTTGACTTATCCTATTTCCTGATCCTAAATAAATAAAAAGGGTAATGCCTCTCATATTTGTGAAAACTCATACCCTTGGTGCTAGTCGCCACCTCGGGGCCTACTGGAGGCGGGACTTGGGGGTCATTATCTCCCTTTCACCATTTCCAGCTTAGGAGGGGCATCTTTGGTGGGAGGGGGTCGTGACAGAATGGTATCAGAGGCGATGGTTGAGAGATAGGATGGATTCTGAAGTTAGGCACAGTGAGGATTGCATGGGACGATAGGGTGACAATGTTAGTTAATCTTGGTGTGTGACATAGGCCAGGGAAGACCGGCTAGGACACGGGATTTTTAGGGCCCCCCGTGATCCGATGCAAGGACTCTGAGCCTATCAAATGACCAAGTGAGACTACATTGATTGCAGGGCAGAGACCCTAGGGAAGGTACATGCATCATCATGATTGTGTTTTACTTGATTTGGGTGTTCTGGGAAAGAAATTGAAATAAAATGATAAAATAAAACCTTGAGTTTTCCTTACTACTTGGGCTTAGGCGATCCTTGTTTAACATATAGCTATGGCACCTGGACGTCGTCCCCAGGTGGCTCAGACGGCCGAGGCCTAGTAGATTCAGGCGGTCGATCAGTTGAGGATTGACCGAGGGGAGGAAGATAGCCAGTGGCAGAAGACTCTCCATTCTTTTTATCGGAATATCCTCAAGAAGTACGAGGGTAGTACTTCGGATACGGAGACGGAGGGGTGGCTTGAGGAGCTATGGATCGCTTTTACCTTGATCCGTACTCCGAGTGAGTACTAGGTTCCCCTAGTGGTCATTCAGCTGAGAGGTGCAGCGCGACAGTGGTGGACACTCTACCTCGGAGAGAGGATAGAGGCAGAGGTTCCATGGGCTGACTTTGAGAAGGAATTCCGAGAGGAATTCCTTTCTTCCATGATCAAGGTAGAGAAGTGGCAGGAGTTACTCTCCCTTCAGTAGGGGAGTATGTCAGTACGAGAGCTGGGGATCAAGTTCAAGGATCTCCTGCGCATTGCTCCGGATCTCTTTCTGAATGAGGAGTCTCGGGCGAGACGTTTGGAGGAGGCGCTTTGTCCTTCTCTCTAGTATGTTGTCACCCCCTTCACCCTTCGGACATACTTGGCAGTACAGAAGAAGGCAGAGGTTGTAGAGAGGATGAACTCACTGGGAGGTGCACCCCAAGAGGGGATCCAGCTAGGCTCGTCGAAGGGGAAGGCAGTTAGCAGCAGGTCTCCTGCGACGGGACCTTCCAGGTTCAGGCCAGTGGGGAGCAGGCCCCAGCAGTTCCAGTTCAGATCTTCGGGTCCTCGTCCCTTTTTCACGAGCCCAGGGCGGATGTGTTTTTCTTGTGGAGGTTTCGGGCATGTTCAGAGCCGGTGCCCGACCTGATCTCAATATGGTGGAGGTGGGTAGGTTCATCTCCCACCTCGGCAGCACCAGTTTTCGGCGAGGCCCTTCCAGCAGCAGCAGGACCATGATCCTCCGAGGGTAGACTTTACGGGAGTAGGCCGACCTCAGGGTGATCCTCAGGGACCTCGACCAGGGTGTGGTCGAGGAGGTGGATGACATCAGAGAGGCAGAGGAGATGGGTGTGGACAGTTGCACGCAGCAGAGTTGACAGATTTGGCAGGACCAGAGGTGGTGTGAGGTATGATTTGTTTGTTTAGAACTCTTGTTTCTGATTTGTTCGATTCGGGAGCTTCGCACTACTTTGTTGCACCTGGTCTAGCCCATGATTTGGGACTAGACGTAGAGAGACTTTCCGTACCACTAGTGATGAGTACACCATTTGGAGGCCAGACCAACATATCTTGTGTTTGCCGGGGATGTGGGCTGACGTTGGGACCACATCGATTTAGTGGGGACTTTGTTCTGTTACAGATGCAGCTATACGATGTCATCCTAGGCATCGACTGTTTTTTTTTCTGTTAGTGTCGTTATAGAATGATTTCGGAGAAGAGTCGTGTTCTCCAACGTGGACGGGAAGCGTGTAGATTTTTTTGGTGAGAGGATCTATCAGGTGGGAAACCGGCATTTGGAGCCTCTCCTTTCCTTGTTAGGTGGGCTATCAGTGGTGACAGCTGATATAGAGATGATGGATGTTCCGGATGTTGTTGAGGAGTTACTCGATGTTTTCCCTAGGGAGGTTGTGACTCTACCCCCCCCCCCCCCAATGTGATGTTGATTTCGGGATAGACTTACAGCCCGGTGCCTGTCCGATTTCGATGGCCCCTTATCAGATGGCACCTTCGGAGTTGTGGGAGTTGCGGATTCAGATTGATGATCTGATGGAGAATGGTTTTGTTCGACCCAGTGTTTCACCATGGGGTGCTCCATTTTTGTTCGTGAAGAAGGCAGATGGTGGTCTTAGGCTATGCATAGACTACCGAAGGTTAAACCAGGTAACGGTCAAGAACCGCTATCCCCTCCCAAGGATAGATGATCTCTTCGACCAACTGAGGGGAGCAGGTTGGTTTTCCAAGATTGATCTATGATCTGGATATCATCAGCTAAGGTTAAAGGATAACGACATCTCGAAGACGGCTTTCAGGTGCAGGTATGGGAACTTCTAGTTTGTAGTGATGTCGTTTGGAGTTACGAATGCACCGGCTGTGTTCATGGGACTTATGAACTTTGTCTTCCTGGATTTTCTGGACCAGTTCATCGTTGTGTTTATCGATGACATCCTGATCTACTCAAGGTCAGAGGAGGATCACATTGAGCATCTCAGGGCAGTCTTGGGAGTCCTTCGACACCACCATCTTTATAGGAAATTGTGGAAGTGTAAGTTATTGACACAAGAAGTACACTTCCTTGGGCACGTGATGTCTCAGCATAGAGTTTCAGTGGACCCGTCGAAGGTGGAGTCAGTTGTTCCTTGGGTAGCACCCAAGAGCGTGGTAGAAGTTCATAGCTTCCTGGGGTTAGCAGGTTACTATCGGAGGTTTGTTTCGGACTTCTCTCAAGTTGTTGCTCCATTGACATCTTTGACTAGGAAGAACCAGGTCTTCCTATGGAGCGAGAAATGCCAGAAGGCTTTCGACTACCTGAAGGAGAAGTTGGTAAGTGCTACCGTACTCAGGTTTCCAGAGTAAGGGTTGTTATATGAGGTGTTTTGTGATGCTTCTGGCCTTGGTCTGGGGTGCGTGCTGATGCAGAAGAAGGGAGTGATCTATTATGGGTCTAGGCAGTTATGCCCTCACGATCATAACTATGCCACCCATGACCTAGAGCTTGCAGCAGTAGTGTTCGCACTGAAGTTGTGGTGACATTACCTCTTTGGGGAGTGCTTTGTGGTCTTCTCAGATCACAAGAGCATGCGTTATATCTTATCTCAGCGTGACCTGAACTTACGGCAGCGTAGATAGGTCAAGTTTCTCCAAGACTATGACTTTGAGATATCTTACGCTGAAGGTAAGGGCAACATTGTGGTTGATGCCCTGAGTAGGAAGTTGCATAAGCAAGTGGTTAGGGAGTCCACTTATGCTTGGAAAGCAATGGGAGAGTTGTTCACCTTGCACTTGGATGCCAGGGTAGAAGGTGTTAGAGGCTGTTTGTTTCAGATGACGGTGCATTCCTCCTTGTTGCAGCAAGTGGAAGAGTCCCAGTGGGGGGACTCCGAGGCGGAAGTGATGCGGGATCGTGTCGATCAGGGGAACGCTCTAGAGGGATGGTCAGAGGACAGCCGACATCGGATGCTTTTCTATGGAAGGTTGTTTGTTCCGGAGGCAATGCATGAGGGAGTTCTCCGTGAGTTCCATAGCTCGGCCTTGGCAGTACATCCAGGAGTTTCGAAAATCTATCGAGGCCTAAGGAAACAGTTTTGGTGGCCCGGGGTAAAATGGGCAGTGGCGGAGTTTGTGGATAAATGCCTAGTGTGTCAGCAAGTGAGGGCTGAACACCATGTTCCCAGTGGGTTTTTGCATCCTTTAGATGTCCCTGAATGGAAGTGGGATGACATCTCAATGGACTTCGTCACAAGACTACCCAGAGATCAGGGTGGTTATGATTCTATCTAGGTAGTGGTGGATCAGCTGACGAAATCAGATCGCTTATTAGTAATTAAGGAGTCAGGCTCAGTGAGTACCTTGGCACAGAGTTATGTAGACAAGGTGGTACATTTTCATGGAGTTCCAAAGACTATCATCTCAGATCGGGATACTCGGATTACCTCATGAGTCTGGAGGGGGTTACGGCATGCTTTTGGAACCCAGCTATGCTTTAGCACTACTTTTCACCCCCAGACCGATGGGCAGACGGATCGGACTATCCATACATTGGAGGACATGCTACGAGCATGCATTCTGGATTTCGGAGGATCATGGGTATGCCACTTGACTTTAGTAGAGTTTGCCTACAACAAAATCTTCCACTCTACTATTGGAATGGCACCGTATGAGGCTTTGTATAGAAGACCATGTCGTTCACCCATTTGTTGGGCAGAGGATGGTGAGACAGGTGCTCTTGGGCCAGAGGTAGTGCATAGCACCACAGAGAAAGTCTAGCTTGTACATGAGAGGATGAAAGCGGCTCAGGACCGACAGAAGTCTTATGCTGATCGTCGGAGGAGGCCATTGGAGTTCGAGGTGGTAGATCATGTGTTCTTGAAGGTTTCCCCTCGAAGGGGGTAGAAGTGGTTTGGGAAAGGGAGAAAGCTCTCACCTAGGTTCATCGAACCTTTTGAGGTGCTGAGGCGAGTCGGCGAGGTGGCATACCAGCTGGCCCTGCCACCTCAGTTGGAGAAGGTTCATGACGTCTTCCACGTCTCCCAGCTTCGTTGGTACTTACACGACGACTCCCACGTTATCGACTGGGGAGAGTTAGATATGGGAGACGACGCGAACTTCAAGGAACGACCAATCAGTATTGAGGATCATAAAGAGAAGGTCCTCCGTGGACGAACCATTCCATTGGTTCATGTGTTTTGGAGGCATGTTGGCCTCGAGGAGAGCACTTGGGAGCGGGAGACCCAGATGCACGCTCAGTACCCGGAATTGTTTTGACTTGTGTTTTCCCTTTTTCTTCTGATCTTTGTGTTGATGTTGTACTATGTACCTTTGATATATGGAATTCTTGGCTTGTCGGTTGTGAGACCTTTTGTTTCCTTGTTCCCTGGTAATGTGTAACATGTCCGGATGTGTGGGGAAAGGGAAAAACCTGATCCTTAATCGAGACGCAGTAATGCAGATGCGATTGAACCCGTGCGGGTGAGTCAGTGCCACCTAAAGCGGATAATATCTCGACATAGGAGAAGGAAGTTCTCCCCAAACCACATGTTTGAGCAGTGTGTTGGTTGTGTGGTGTTGGGGGTAGTGTGAGTTGAAGAATCCTAATGTATGAAATTGGGAAGACCCAATTCTTAATCAAGACGCATTAATGAGGATGTGATTGAACCCGTGCAGGTGAGTTAGTGCTGCCTAAAACGGATAATATCTCGACATAGGAGAAGTAATTACTAACACATATGATTAGGGTTGTTGGTTGGGTTCCTGTTATAACGAGAACCCTAAGAGGTATCTTGTTGGGTTTCCTCTGGGTTGGTTTTTGAATTCTCGGGGACGAGAATGTTTTAAGAGTTATCTGATGTAATGGCCTTGATCTCTCCGGCCCATTCCTTTGTCAAAAAGAAGGTTAAGAAGTGTTCTGGAGGGTAAAATGGAATTTTCCCACACTTTCTAGAATTTTGAAACTACACGCCGTGTAGTTTGAGTACACGTCGTGTACCCCCTTTCCGGGTATACACCGTGTTGTAGGTTGTGTCCTCGCCGTGTGAAGTAAATGAGTACACGCCGTGTAGTGTAACTACATGTCGTGTACCACCTTGCCAGGTATACCTCGTTTTGAAGACCGTGTCCTTGCTGTGTGGAATAATGGGTGCATGCCGTGTGCCCAGTTCTACACACCGTGTAGTCCTTCCCCGCGTACGCGTTACCAGTCAACGGCTGTGTGCTGTGTTGGAGTCGTGTCCTTGCTGTGTGAAATAAATGGATACACATCGTGTGTCCAAACTACACGTCGTGTAGTCCTTCCCCGCGTATGTGTTACCCTCAAACCGTGTGTTGACCAGTCAACGGCCGCAGAGCCGTGTTGGAAGCCGCGTGGAGACCGTGTAAAATAACCGAGTACACGCCATGTACCATAAAGTACACACCGTGTACTTTTCCTTTTCTCACCTATAAAAGGAGGGGTCCCCTCCTCCTTTCAACTCACTCCTCTCCTCCCCTTTCCTCTGAGCAGAGCTCTCCCAAGAGACTCAAAGGCTTCTTTTCTTCCATAACTTCTTCATCCGAGCTCCCATTTACGATCCGTCAGTGGTCACGGGATCGTAACGATGAGGCGGAATTTCCGAGATTGGATCCGTTGTCTTTCCTTCGGCCTTTCCTTTCCGACTTCCACCCGAGGAGGTTTCTCCGGGACTCGACGGAAGTGACGGACGCCGACGGGTGTCTTCTAAAGTTGATCCGGGGGAGCGTTGTGATCAGAACCTGTTGAGGTAGGGATCTTACCTTCGTCTCTCTAATTTGTGCATCATGTGGGGTGGGTATCTGCTTGTTTTCATGAGAAACTTTTGAACCGGTTAAATGAAGATAATAACTGGTTAAAGAACGGGGTTGGGAAGTTTTTGATTGCTGTTACTTTATATCCTGTGATATTATGTTGTGAATTGAATGAACTTCTACCTACTGAAAATCACGGTCGTTGGGGGCCTTTGCTTGCACAATTAAATGTTTCCCTATCTTTCTAGACTGTTTTGTGGATATAACTTTGTGGAAATTGGATAATCACGTAAAGTTGGCTGATTAAATGAAAAATTGGAACCCTTGTGTGATCACCCCGGTTAAACAAAGATGGAATAATGAACATGTGGGTGTTGTCTTGGATACGTGGCATGTGATGGGGGGTGTTTTGTGGGTTTTTGTGGTTTGGGTGAGTAGTGGGGATATGGTTGGATATGGTTGTGGGTTGGTGTGAATGTTATGTTGGTAACGGGCAGTGGGGCTGCAATAAATGGTATTAAAGGGAAAATGATGTATGGTGCAGTTGTGGTTATGGAAGTTGGCAGCGGGGCTGCAGGGATGGGTTTAAATGTGAACGGACTATGGGTTGTGAATAATAAACAAAATCAGAAGAGTTAATGAATGGTGGGTCGTGGTAATGAAACGGAGTTAATAATCAATGGGGCTATTTGGTTAATAATAAGGACTTGGTTGTGTTGCTTTTGTTTTCCTAACTTGATTTGTGGATGGCAGGGATATGTTTTACGAACGATTGTTGTGGTTGGTTGTGGATAGTTTCCCATTAGTTAAGGAACTAAATAAACTAATTCTGCTGAAATGTGAAAACCTAAATGGGGTTGGGGTTGTTTATTGTATGCATGCTTCGTAATAGCAGTGTCGAGGCACGTGCTCAGTTTCTCTGTTTAGAATCCATAGGTTGGGCTGTGTGTTTTACATATATATATATCTGTATCTTTTGTGTTTTATCGCACCCCACCCATATTGAGAACTTAGTTCCGAACACTCCCATTTCATGGGAGAGGGTGTTTTCCCTTAGTTACTAGCTCCTTCCTGCTCTTTCTCCCCTAGGATGTGATGGATTGAGGTGACCTTACACCTAAGACTCTTTGGGTAGGTTTCGATTGGGGTGGCTTTAGCCCAAGATTCTTCGGGTAGGTACTACTTTTTTCCAAGAATCTTCAGGATGAGGCCCAGGTGTGTGCGTGCGGGATACGTGGTAGTGAGGCCCAGGTGTGTGCGGGAGGGATATGTGGTTGTGAGGCCCAGGTGTGTGTGGGAGGGATACGTGGTTGTGAATCTTAGGTGTGTGCGAGCGGGATACGTGGTTGTGAGGCCCAGGTGTGTGCGGGTGGGGAGACTGTGGCAGCGTCAGGACATTCTCCATTAGGAAGAGCAGCTAACTAAAGGGAAATGGTGCAGGGTACCCAATAATCTTGTTTCTTATACTACTACCTGTTGTGCTTGTGTTTTGGTGAGTGTGGCTGGTGAGGTTGGGTGGATATAATTCCTTACTAGGTTTCTTCTGTTGTTCTCACGAGACATTAGGATGTCTCCCCACTTGTGCATGAGAGCTTTAGGTTTCCCTACTGAGTATACTTGTATGCTCACCCTACGTTTACTTTCAAGTTTCTAGGAGGACTACCAGGGTCGTGCGGGACCCTACTAGTCGGACAGTTGGAGTTGTTGCAGTTGTTGTACACTTGTTTCTTTTTGGTATTGTACTTTGAGCTTTCTTGTACTTGTACCTTGTTATAAAATTGTTTAAACATGCATGTGGGCTTGGTTTGGGTTTATTTCTATACACTTGTTCTTTTTCCTTTTTGGTGGTTGACTTGTCCTATTTCCCGATCCTAAATAAATAAAAAGAGTAATACCTCCCATATTTGTGAAAACTCATACCCTTGGTGCTAGTCGCCACCCCGGGGCCTACTGGAGGTGGGACTCGTGGGTCATTATCTCCCTTTCACTATTTCCAGCTCAGGAGGGGAATCTTTGGTGGGAGGGGGTCGTGACAGATGCACTTTAGATTCTAACTACACTCTCTTTCCATTGATGTTTTCCACTGATTAAACACCTAAAATACATCAGACTTATGCTTCAAGAATTAAATCAAAATTTTCCAAGTATCATCATAAATAAAAGTAAGAAAGTAAAAACAACCACCATAGGATTGAACTGGGCCAGATCCCTAGATATCTGAGTGTACAAGCTCTAACTTTTGATTCCTTAGCTTCCAACCATCTAAGTTGACGAACACTCTTATTTTATTTCTTAACACACAACTTTCACACTATACTATTTCTATGTGATCAAGCTTCAGTATTCCCTTGTACTTTAGACCTTTAAATTTTTTATCACTGAGGTAACCAAACCTGCAGTTCCATACTTTTGGGTCATTAGAAGTTTTACTTCTAGCAACGGCCATCCCATCTCAATTTATAGTCATGTAAAGGGTCTCAACATTAATTCCTCATGAAACTACCATTGATCCTTGGGTAATTTTTCATACTCCATCTGTAAAACTATCCATATATCTTGCATCATCAAGTTTACAAACTCAAATTAGGTTTCCTCATAACCCATGGATGTGTCTAACTTCAGTTAACTTCAAGAACCCTTCATTCATTATTTAGATGTTAAGATTTCTTTTTCCAACAACTTATAAGGCTTCACCATCCACCAGATGGAATTTCCAAAAATTATGTGGTATATAATTCATAATGAATATTTGTTCACAAGTGGAATGATAGTATTCTCCAGAGTTATCCACCCAGGATTCTACCAGAGTATTCATGCCCATAAAATAGCCTTTGGTATCTTTAGTTGTGTTAATAAAATCTAAACCACTGAACATTGAAGCATCCCTGGTGTTCTCGTTATGATTCTTGAAATCCTTATTGATATTCCCTTTCTTACAACATTTCCAGTAAGTGGATTCAGAACTATCTGACTTACTTTGGCTTCTTTCATAGTAGTTTTATTCTATTGGTTTCTTCTAATGAAATTTATTCTGATGAGGTGATCACCATCATCCATTGGTATTAAGGTAACTATAGATTAATACCTAAACATCGCTTCATCAAATTTCTTCATTGAGTATCATATTATTGATATCATCAAACACCAAATCAGTTTTCCCACTAGAGTCACTAACTATAGTAACCATGGAATCCCAACTCTCGGGTAATTAAGAAAATAATATAAACACTCATACATTGTCAAAAAAATCACCTTTACTAATTGGAACCATAAATGAATCATGTTTAAGTCATTTAAATGATTTTTCATCAGTCATACTTCTGATAACCTTGATATGAACAACCATCACAGTATAGAATCTTTGTTTAGAGCCATTTTTTTTTATAAATATCTTCCAATGACTTCATAGAATCCATTTTAGTCTTCGTCTCTTGAATGTTGAAATAAAAATTTCATTCCAAAGACATTACTACCAACACCAGATCCTTTTATCAATATTTTCCCATTCATATTTCTCCATCAACATCGTATTTACTCTATATAGAGGAAATTCTAAGTCATTTTGAATCAGATGGTATTCAATACAAATTCTTCAAAATCCAAAATGTGATCCATCGAATTTATTCATATGGATCTTCCCTTAATCTTATGTCATATATGAGATATAATTGATGTTATCAACCTTTCTCTAACACCATGTTTTCGGGATGATACTATCATCAGTGTTCGTCTGAAATAATGAACACTTGTACTATCAGAAAAACACTAGAAGTACAATTATTGACCCACTAAAATATTACATGTGGATTAGTGCAGTGGAAAACCAAACCTCTAGAACTTATCTTCCCCTTCGACTAAGTATACTGAAAGTAAGAATAAAATTCTCCCTACCCACCGCACTAAGTCAACCTTGCACACACCTCATAAGAGACAAAAAATGCAACAAAAAATAATCAATGGTAACCCATGAAACAAAATTACATAAAGCAGTAAAATGAACACACGAGATTTAATGTGCTTCATAATTTTATCATACAGGCATGGGAGAAACCACCATGACTTCTATATATTTTTTTAAGTAAAAAAAATTACAAAAATTTGACAAAACCTTCAATAAGAATTCATTAGAGAATGATTATACTCTATAAAACATCAAATTCACTATGTACATTATCTTGAACTATTAATCAATAGGATTCACTATTCCATGTGTTAGATGCATTGTTCATGATCAGTCCACACTTCCTTTTAGAGTAATTTCATTCAGTTGATATGATTTCACCGCCAACCTACATTAAAGGATGATCCTCCAAATGGAATGTCACTATTGATCTCCAGTAACACTGTTAACCTTCATTGCTTTCCCTGATAAACACTTTTATAGTATTCCTTTAAGATACTTCCTTCTATAAAGTTCACCAACATTCTGGAACACCCTTCATTTCATCAGAAGACACAAACTTCTGATAGCCATGCTGCTACTGAAGCAAAGTACTACCGTTACTTTTGCATCAATCCCAACCATCTTTCAATCACTAAAATTATAGTGAATGTAAATCTAATTCTTGAACTTCCAAAGGTCTAAATTTTTTATGCACTAAACATGGATTCACATCCTAATAATAATTTCATATAGGAATTCATAAAATATGAATTTCAAACTACTTTTCTAGATAATTACATACAGGTAATTTATACTAAATAATAATTTCATATCTTAATATGTATACTGGAAAATAAATAAGAATATGAACCTATACAGAAAATAAGTGTACATAGAATTGGGCTTAATTTTTATATGCATTGCCAATATTCATTTCCATATATATGTATACAAAAATAAGTGTATACATAAATAGGTTCATATTTGTACTTATTTTATATATGTGTATATAAATGCACTGGATTTATATATTGAATAATATATATATATATAAATGTATATAGAAATGTACTTATTTTCTATATGCATTACTTGTATGGATTTCCATAGAAATGAATACATAAAAAAATGCATATAAAAATAAGTTCATAAAAATAGGTTCATATTTGTACTTATTTATACTTATACATAAATAAATACGTATAAAAAATAAGCGTATATATAATATGTTTATCGAAATAAGTGCATGTATAAATAAGTATATATAAAAATTCACTTATTTTCTATATTCATTTCCATGGAAATTCATATAGAAATAAGTGCATACTGAAATAGGTTCATATTTTTACTTTTTTCACTTATATACAAATAATTACATACAGAAAATAAGTGCATATAGAATATGCAACAAAAATAAGTGCATACAGAATAAGTTTATATAGAAAGGAACTTAGTTTTTATATGCATTAGATGTATGCATTTCCATGGAAATGCACACAGGAATAAGTATATATAGAAATAAGTTCATGTTTTTTCTTATGTGTGCTTATAGATAAATATTCTATATACATATTCTATATGCACCTATTTTTGTATGAACTAATTTTCTATATACATTACCTATAAAAAAACTGGCAAATTCATACAGAAATAAGTGTGTATAGAAATTCATACAATACTTGGTTATTTACATGAGTATACATTCCAAGAAAATAAGTGAATATAGAAATTCACTTATTTTCTATATAAGTGCATACATGTAATGAATATTGGAAAATAAGTGCATACGGGAATGTATACGGTATGAATTTGGAACTTATTTTCTATATATGTTCATATAGGTAATGCATTCTAGAAATGAACTTAAGATCTATGTTAAAATTTAGAGCATATCAATAATGTATACTGGAAAATAAGTTAATATCTGAATATGAATACTATAAAATGAGTAAAAATATGAACATATGTAGAAAATAAGTTCATATATGATATGTATACTTGAAATGAATACAAATAATGGGAATGAATACAAGTAATGCATACAAAAAATGTATATTGAAAAAATTGAAGACTAAAAATGTAAAATGAAAAGAGATAGTATATACAGAATGGGAGAGTTTAATGTACTCATTTTTTATATAAATTTTATTAAACCATTTTGGTTATAATTAATAATCCTTTTTCATGTAAAGAGTTAATAATTTTCAATTTAATTTTTACACTTATGTATACCTTATGTTCTAAGTAAAGGTAAATACAGTCTAACTTTATGTATGCTGGTTTTTGGGAGCTGTGTAAAGGTAGGTTGAATTTTTTCAAAGGTTATGTAAGGGTAACCCAGACTCTTTGTAAAGGTAAGTCTAAGTTTCATAAAGATAACTCTTAATTTTAAAAGGTTTCATAAGGGTAACCCAACCTCTACATAATAGGAATTATAATTCATAACCTATGTAAGAGTAAATCACATTAAATTCATGTGATAATTATGAGATATATAATATTAAAACCATGTTTTCCTTAAGCTTCACCCTTTTTGGTGTAAAGGTAGTTTTTATACCCATTTTTTTATCTCCCAACATGAACCTGTAAACACACTCCATAGTTTAAAAATTCTAAAATCATATGATATCAATTATTTTTGACTTTTTTAAATTCATAACTATTATTTTGGAAGATTTTAAACACTATTCATTCAAGATTCACTTCAAGGATGAATTAAACGGTGTTTTATTAGAGGTTTCAACACCTCAAGCTATAACTTCTTGGTTCACTTTTTAAAAAAAACGAACTTCTTCCTACCATTTTATTTTGTTATATAATTGAGTCCAGATAGCCTAGAACTCATTTTTACAAGATCTATGAAGTATTTTTCAATCAATCTAAGTTCTTCTAGTTTTTAGGAATGGAATAACGCTTTCTATCTTTCATATACTATTGGGTGTAGTGTATTTCAAGGGATAAATTACCGGAAAGAATATTCAATTTCCATTTACCTTATTTCATGTACAATTTGTTAGTACATGATTTTGATTAAATCAAAATTTGGTATTTATCTATAAGAGAGGAATTATTATCACATGAGGAGTTTTAAATATTGAATTTGAAAAAATTAGAATTGGTTCTAGGAATCCTTAGCATGCAAATTGAACCAAATAATATGTGGATGTGATTTGGATAATAATTCCTTGGTGAACCTTTGGATTTGAAATCAGAAAGAATGAGGTAGAAAGATCCTTACCATATAGATCCCTTGTATATTATTTTTTTCATGATTTTATGATATGTTCTTGTGTGCTCTAGGATCCATTCTTGAGTTAGATCTCATATGTGTATGGATATTGATACTCATTCCATGTGTTCTATGTTTTTCATGTATGTTTTTTACCCTATTGTGTATAGATGTATATCCTTTATAGGATTTTATTCTAGTATAAAATCCTAGGTGAACCATCATGGTTTGGTTAGCTATTAGAAGGGGGGAATGTGCAACATGTGTCAATGATGACGGTGGACCGATAAATAGGGGAAGGGTATGACAACCTTGTGTCCTAACCCAAGGTAGTGTCAGGATATGATGGACTTTTCAATTGAACTAAGGTAGAAGCAAGGACATTAGAGCCTTGTGTCCTGACTCGAGGCAATGTCTAGATACAATGGACTTGTGGTCTGACCTAAGGCAGAGGCAAGGGTAGGATAGCCTTATAGCCTAACCTGTGATAGAGACGGGGCATGAAGGCCTTGTGGACCAACCTGAGACTTGTTATCCTTGTTTCTATTCAGAGATATAGGGGTGACCATATGGTTGACCCATGATCGTGAATTTTGTTATCACCGCTCTTATGATATAGAGCCAAAGCAGGTACAGTCATGGTTTGTGGCGGCTTAGTTAGCGCACAACTGCTTAACCCATGATTGATTATTGTTTTTTGGGGAATTTATCTATTATCATGGAAAAAAATATTATGTATGTTCACTTATTTTAAGCATGAATTTTTTATTTCCTACAGGGTTTATACTCCACCCTGTATAAGAATCTCTATGTGCATGAAAACTTCATTATTAGGGATCTGGAGAATGGAAAGGGCCCAATGGTTGGTTAATGAGGAGCGTGGAGTTTAGAGATAGACGTGGTACCATAACAAAGTATGAATTTCTACCACAACACTTTTATTTACTTATAGTTAGTTTTTCTACTAAACTGTTAACCTTCCACATTGGGGGCCTATTTTATTTTATTATATGACTTGACTTGTCATCTGTTGTAGCATTTATTCATGATTATCTTCTTTTGTGTTGTTTATTTGGATTATGTTGATGTTTATATTTATCTGATGATTGTTATGATTACCAAAGGTATATTCTTCCTATGTCACCTTAGACTCTCACCACTATTTGACACCCTCTTGTGTACAAGGTGGCGCACATGAGGTTTTGTGTCACCTCGGATCAGGCCTAGTGACTCGTCTCAGAATGTTATAAAGAGAATATTCAATTAATGAAAAAATATGAAT
This sequence comes from Viscum album, assembly GCA_963277665.1. Classification (NCBI taxonomy): domain Eukaryota; kingdom Viridiplantae; phylum Streptophyta; class Magnoliopsida; order Santalales; family Viscaceae; genus Viscum; species Viscum album. Next base: position 1,313,962,532 of record OY728137.1, read on the forward strand.
ATATATATTTAAATAGATTCAATTATTTTGTTAAAAAATATGAACATATATGAACAAATATGAAAAAATATGAACCTATACAATTAAGAGGAATAAACCATTCTTTAGTAAATATAAACCTATTTATAAAATAGTAAACAAATATGAACCATTATAAAAATTATTGCTAAAAAATTAAATATTTTCATATAATAATGAAAAAAATATAAACCTCTATATTTAAGTGAAATCTATTAGTTTGTTAATAAATATTAACTTATATAAAAATAAATAAATAAATATGAACCTTTATTTAAATTATTGTTAAAAAATATTGTTATTCAATAAAAAAATATGTACTTATATATTGAAGTGTAATTAGTTATTTTTTTAAAAAAATATGAATCTATATAAAAAGATATGAACAAATTGGATTAAAGATTTAGGTTGGGATAAAATGGAAGATAAAAATAAAAACTACTCCCTGAATCTTAAAATGATGAAAATATCACTGGAAAAGTACCATATCTAAAGGATTCAAACTCAAAAACAATAACATATATATAAAAACACATCAGGTAAGTTGGTTAATAAAAATTAGATAAATTCAAAAGGAAAATCACCATTAATTCTTGAAGCTTAGAGATGAGAGACACAAAAAGTTCATTATGCATGATTAGAAACATAAAGTTCATTAAAATGAAATTGCATTAAATTGAAAGTGTATATAGAATATTCATATTGAAAATGAATGAAAAACATGAAAATGCATTCAATTAATACATACTAGAAGTTCATAGAGGAAATGAAAATAGAAAAAATTGAATATTGAAAATCTAAGAAAAGAAAATGAGAGAGAATATATAGAATGGTAGAGTATATGAAGAGATAAATAAAAATAGAGAAAAAAATTGGAGACTAAAAAACAAAAATGAAAAGAGATAAAATTGAAAATAAATTGGTATAAAATATAATGAAAGTACTAAAGGTTGAAAGAAAAATTTGTACAAATTATCCTATTTTATAAAAGAGTAAATCATTGAGTTTTTTAGTGGTTTCATCCTTAATCAGTTCCTCATTCACTATATCAAACAGATTTAATACTAATTATAATTCTATAGTGTCAATCAATATTTTTTAGTTTTCACCAGTTACATAATTTTGATCCCTAAAATGACTTTAATAAAAATACAAGATGATGTAACAACATCTATTTCATCACTACTCAAATAGATCTGTTAAATACTACTTAAATGGAATGATGATATCATAACATTGCATGAATTTATATCATTTTAGTATATCCAAATCATAAATCTATTGGAAAAAATTACAGTAGTGAAGAAAATAAGTATTTGTGTGAAAAATAGATAAAGAATTATTAAGAACATACCTCTAACAATCACTTAAAAAATATGAAATTCATAGCATTAAAGAACACACCTATATTTATAGTAGTGGTATATCATTCAAGAACAAGACTAATAGATAAAACCATAAAATTCTATACAAAATAGTGAAATAGAATTCATGAAAACACCTAAGAAACTTCTATAATCTCTTAAAAACAATAATGTTCTTGGGGAGAGATAAGTAAAGAATAAGTGAAATGATTCATGAAGAGAATATAATAATATACAAGAATTTTGGTATCAAGAATATCCCAACCTAGCATAGTGGGATAAATAGGTGAAAATTATGGGGAATATAGCATGTGTCTGAAGAAGGTTTCATGGTCAGGGAGGAGGTGAAGACCTAATTAGGTAATCTGCACAACTATGGGAACATAAAAAGTGGAAGAAAGATATCAAAAAAACCCTTCCCAGTGGGGAGGTATTGTAAATTAAATAAATTAGTGTGGATATAGATCTTAAATCAAAGAAATAATACTTTATTCGAGAAATTGGATGTCGATGTGAAGAGATAATACCGTTGAATCAATGAAAGAGGCTACCATGAGTTAGTTATTATGACGAGGAATGTAAGAGATCGAAGATAGATGAAACCCTAGTTGAATGGAGGGAAATATACATGATAGAGGTGGTAGAGATAGGAAGGTGGAGGGTATTGGGAGGAGGCAGAGGTGGTGAAGCCAAAACAAAAATGGTGAGGCAGAGATGGATGTGCGGAAATTGAGAGTCAAGAGTTGTGGAGGTGAAGAGAGAGTATGAAGGTAGGGAGATCCATGAGTGAGGAGAGGCAAGATATAACATGGAGGGTGGATTGGAGGGTAAAATGGATTTCTTAACATGTGTATAGGAAATTACAAGGTTTGGTATAATTATATATTATATATGTTCATAAAAGAGAGATAAAATATGAAACTATGGGAATAGTGTATATTTATTGTAGGGACCTAAGAAATATTGAGGGGGAGGGTGAATCAGGATAAAGACAGAATTAAAATTTTTCCTTCTTTTAATCTTTCCTTATGATATTTTTCCCTTATATGAAGTAACACTTATTCAACTTACCTCTTATCTTCTTACTAAACTCAATCAAATAACAACCACATATATGGAAATGTAAATTCAAGGCATAGAAATAATTTACTTGGTTTACCCAGAATTGGGCTACATTCAAGGAGAATACACACATCATTGTGTTAGCATACCAAATCCACTATAACACACTATTTGTGTGGATATAATGTTTATATGAAGTCATTCCTCGTGAATAATTACTACCTATAAAATGATTTTGGGATAATATCACTACCTCCCAAGGCCCACTTCCTTTTTATGGTTTAGGAATATTACACTACTTTCCAAGGGTCACTCCCACTTCTTCTCTTCTATGCACTACTTTGGGGAAGGTATCAGTTTATAGACTTTTATGTCTTCTTCTCTGATTATTATCATGAAGTTCACTCCAAATTATATACTTGAAATATGTATCATTAATTAAATATGTGATTCTCCAGTGAATCCTAGTGTTCTACTGAAAAATTATATTCTAGATATAAATATTACTTTGCAAGTAGAGTTGAGTCTTTAAACTTCAATTTATCTTCACATAGTAGCAAATAATACTCCATATAATATTTCCAGAAATGGAAATATTCTTTAGTTTATTTTTTCTTCCTTTAATAAACTGGATACATCAAAGGTATACATAAAAAATCATGAAAATCGTTAATTTATAAGTATTCTTCAAAGAATTCCTCTCTTAATTTCAAGATCTTCAATGATAATCAGAACACTTCATCTCTGTCAAGCTTGATCTTCTTATATATTCACACTTCATTCTTTCACTTAAAAAATTTATCTTCAACATAATACCATTGTGCAGTAACTCTATATTCTTTAAAAATTAATATCCACTTAATTTCATGTTGTTGACTCCCTTTTTCCGCTTAAGAACACACAGTTCCTTTTTTCTTTCCCTTGGAACACACAGTTCCTTCTTATTCCCCTTAGAACACATGGCTCCCTCTACTCCCTTATTCCTCAATTAATTATATCTTTTTTTCTATACATCCAATTTTTAATATCACATATAATTTTTTGAATTTCAAATTTTAAATTTGAATCCAAAATTAACTTCCATTTTATTTGGATTCATATGCATGCTTTGGATTTTCTTCCAGAATATCGTTAACCTAGAACTCCATTGAGATAGTTAGATTTTGATTTATAACTATCAATTAGTTATAAGGGTTCCAAGTCATCAAAACATGATGTAAATCCTATATATTCAAACCCCCACAATAAGATTCCCTTCACTATGGTTGACACCACAATTGGATTGTCATTTTTCTCTTCAACTTTAGAAACTCAATGTGAAATATTCCTTCATATATGTCATGGTTCATTTTGGTTGATTGTTTTGAAAATTCATGCATATAGTTTATAATGACGTCCACCATGACTATCACGACTAACAAAACACCCATAATGGGTCTTCATGTATTGAACTTGGATTTTGTAATCCTTAAAATCCCTCTACTTCAACATGTCACAATATCCTCCATATTTTACTTTACCTTTTAACACTACAATATTCAATAAACCATGTTAAATAACCTCCATGTCATTTTCATACTTCCAGGTCAACCTTAACAAAGCTGCTACAACTCCACTAAAATGATGAATCCTATGGTGTGGTCCTCCTCAGGATTCTTATAGATATATTTCATAACTAAAATATTACTCACTACAACATGGTCCATTCATTCTTACCAATTTCATAAAATTACATGCCTACTAAATATTTCAATCCAGGAACACAATGGTCAGGACTATGATGTGTTCGCCTCATTATTTTCTACAAGTGGAATATGAATTTGAAATGTTCTCCAAAATGCTCCCTTATCCAGTAAAAAAACCATTTCTAGATTCAAAACACCTTGGATTAATTCTCTATAGCTTAGTATATGTTGTGATGAAGGTTTCCTTCACCATATTTCTTCAATCCACCTCTAGATTGAACTCCAATGAAATTTATATATCCAACTCTGATATTTCAAATCAAAAAATATGGAAAAACCCAAAAAAATGTTTCCATTAACTTCTTTAAACTTGAGAGTTTTATTTAAAATCATTCAATATTTTTCTAGAGAATGAATATATTTACATCAATCTTTCACAAAATTTTAAATCCATCATCAACCTCAGTGATTATCAATAAATCTAAAAACCTCAATAATTTTCAAAAAATATAATATACAACCCACTGGTTGTAACATTCCCCCGTGGATTTTTTTTACAATAAATCATACAATTTAGCAACCATAATAGAAAAAGATATAAACTATCCCCCTTTCATATTCAATCCAAGACCCCCCCCCCCAAACTTCTAGATTTTATGGATACTTTTTGTCCCCCATTATAAATGTTATTAAAAGGTTCTTATTTCCTTTGATTTCTTTTTATATCTCTCCCTATTTGGGATTCTCCAATACAAAACCTTTTACCTTAAAATGAAAAGGGTCATCCAAATGAAAAGGGCCATCCAATACACCCCTTTAGGTTTCTCATGATTTTGAATCATGCATTCTCCCCATATTTTTCTCTAAACTTTATTGTAGTATTTTATTTTTCTTACTCCATCTTAATCAATTAACTTCTTGCACTGGATTTTCAAAAGAAATAAATTATTTTTCATACTTCCTAGAATTCTAGGTAAACAGAAATCATGACCCCCCATTTATATACACTTTCAAAGTTATAGTCACTGTACTAGTAAAAATATTATAAAAAAATTTAATAAAACCCCATACCACTTGTATAAATATAAAAAAAACTTTTATCTACTCTCAACTAGACTTTATTTAACTTCCAACCCACTCTCATATATAGTTTTTTTCTTCTCAATATAGTTTTCATGATTGTTTAATCATATGGAAATTGGATTTTAAAAAATCCTTTATGCCTACCGAGTTAGAACATAGTATAGAAAACATGATTCTTCATTAATTAAATTAATGTTTTCTATATCAGTCACTAATTCTCATACAAGAACTTTCAACTTAAACAATAAAGTTACCTTAAAATCAATCTTCATGTGATCTCAATCAAATTCATGGAAAAATATTAGTATAGAAACATTTAAGGAAAAGAGTGTGAGATATAAATCATGTTGAATCAATTGATACCACTTATAAATGGGAAACTAGTGATGCCACTTCATATTCAATGAACATCCATTCTTCACAAAAAATTATCCATTCTAGAAGAGTCTAAACTGTAGCACCCCAACCTGAGAGACACTTAATCAGTGCTTAGGGTCAGAGGAACACTAGGTCTTAGCCAAGCCTCCCCATACACCAAAGGATGCTGACTAGTATTAATGGTCTAATTAGGTGACAGTGGTGGAGACTATACCCTCTGGTAATGATATAATAATAATAATATAAATATAATACTATCATTGAAGAAGAAATGAAGGAACTTGGTGGAAGAAATAATAAATAATGGAAATAACAAGTTGAAAGCAACAACCATACCTATCAGATAAGTTATACATCTCATACAATCATATAAAGATATACATTCAAGATCTCTCATGTCTAATCATTTAAGAACATACTCAAAATCCTAAAAATAAACTCCACCTTGATACAAAAGAACCCCCATGGTTCATATTCCATCCATCCCATGCACCTGTGCATCCCTGCTCACCATGGTTCAGAGCATGATCTCAGTCTCTTACCTAATCTCAAAACCATAAAGTCTATACACATCCTGAGGGGCCTATGTAGGGTGTGAGTATGAACTCACTAGGCCACCACCAACATGTTTCTATCTCACAAGTCCCTCAGACTTCCACTTTCACAAAAACTGTTGGCTCAACAACCCAATATCCCAAGGCATAGTAATTTCCATACTTTTATAAATAATGATCCACTATCAGCATAGAAGACTGAAATACAAGGCATGGTGATATATTCCCTTCTATAAACATGGTTGATCCTCCAAACATACACAGTGAGCCTCAACTCCCATCTGATGGTCTCACATACCATCATCTATGGATTTCTATGGAGAGAACCTCCCCCACAACTGATGGTCAACACCATCCAATAAACTTATAAATCTACAGAGGCCTCCAACCATATAAAAGTATCAACACAACCTCAATAAGTCATTATCTATGTTCACAAGACTCCAACAGAATTATCGGCCAATCACAGTGAGTGACAATCACCAACATTTTCTGAGCCACACCAACCGGAGACCTCGCTTCCCCATGCAAACCTCATCTCTCATTCAGGGCATGGTTATCACCATCTGCTTCAACCTACCGATCACATCGCCTTAATTTTGATGGTTAACACTATCCCACATATCTCATTACATTCCCTTATCCTAAAGAATCATGTTTTATTAATCTTGGTGATCACATCACCCTATATATTTTGGGTTATTCCCAACATGATCCCATAGAACCAATTCATTCATATCACAATTCAATTAAAATAAAAAATTTAAACAACCATAATAACATTCCAAACCAACCAAAGGTTCCAAAACTTATTAACACATTTAAATATAAAAGAGCAAGCCCATCGGCATCTCACAACAACAATTAAATGATTTAAGTTCAATCTTTAATTAATAATGGTTTCACTCAAAAAACCCTCGTGAAACCATAATAAAATACAAATCCAATAGCATGCATATATGTATGGAAAAATCTAGGCACCACCTGCCTTGTGATTATAGGTGATCACTCATCAAATATGAGCCTCTAATCTGAGTTGAAATGGAAGGAAAGGAAGAATCTAACAAAGACCTTGGAAAAAGGGGAAATGATCTATAATGGAAATAGCATTCCAAACAATTAGATAAAAGAATAAATGAAGGAAAGTGATTTTTATCCTTAATTTTAGCTATCCAACACCACTGATAAAGATCAAATTAGAGCTCAAATAAGAGAGATAGGTCAAATCCATGGTGGGAGAAGAAGTGAGAGAAGCCCCCTGTTGTGCATACCGGTGAGGAGGAAAATAAAGAGAAGAATGATAAAATAAGGAAGGGGTAGATTTTTAGTTTCATACCCTTTAATGAAACACATGGTTAGGCTGCATGGATTGGTTAACTATGTGTCAACCGTGCGATGCCACTATCCAAATGCACCTCCACCTCGCACGACTAGGTGTATGGTTTGTCAAACTATGCACAGTCCATGTGGATCACCTCTATAATAAACTAAAAAAGTTTATATTACCATGTACTCCACCCAGCACATTTTTACTAACCATGCTCTAGAATAAAAATGGGCTACACGATTTCCCCTAAAGGGCCACACAGTTTCAACAAAATGTGTGCCCCCACCTGCACCTTCTGAAAATGATTTTCTAGGGCCTGATGCTCCAAAAACTCATATAAACCCAAGGAACTCACCAAACCTTAACCCCCATCCAAAAACAACACATTATAGTGCTCAAACTTTTTGGATTTATGTTCTAAATCTCAAAAATCAAAGTTGGTACATCCACCAAAATTAAAATTTGGATTTACCCAAGAATTCCTACCCATTAAAAAACCTTGGATGTTACAATCTTCCCACCTTAAAATATCTCATCTTTGAGCTATTTGGTCTCACACTAAGATGGTACCAAACATACCAATCTCATATCATTACCACAGACTACAATGTTCACTTACTTATGGTTAATTCCTCTTGTGGATCTCACCGCCTTATTAATTTCCTACTCGATTGCTCACCAACCCAACACGATATTCTGATGGTTCCTCAGACCACCCCCTAGAAATACACATTCCCATATGATATACTATCATTATTTCACCTCTATGGGTTCTCATTTCATATATGTGTCACTCATAAAACCCACATTCTCGCATTGCAACTGTTATCCAAGAGTTCCCACATCACATCTGATGCTCAAATCCATACTCGCATCACACAAAAAACCCATCACAATCCTTAATCACAATAATTATTAAGTTTCTCACATCATACCTGATTTTCAAAAGATACCCCACAACATATATATATATATATGCATGGCCAAAAAATATTATGATGCCTACGCATCTCACAAAATCCACACATCACATTTGATTCCCACATATTAACCCATGTATAATGGCTCGGACCTCTCCGGTCCATTACTTTGTGAAAATGTGGTGTTGGAGGTGTTCTGTGAGGTCAAGGTGACTTATCCCTAAAACTTTTCCAAATTTCCAGTTATGTGAATAGTGTTTCCAGTTTTATGAATTGTTCTATTGGTAGGTGTACAATAACGGTAAGTGTACAGTAACAGTAGATGTACAGTGTTTCACAGATCCGTTTCATAGAACGGTTTCACAGATCGGTTTCACAGATCGGTTTCACAGATCGGTCTCACAGATCAGTTTCACAGATTGGTTTCACAGATCAGTTTCACATATCGGTTTCACATATCGATTTCATAGATAGGTTTCACAGATCGGTTTCACAGATCGGTATCACATATCGTTTTCACATATCTGTTTCACATATCGCTTTCAGAGATCGGTTTCACAGATCGGTTTCACAGATCGGTTTCACAGATCGGTTTCACAGATCAGTTTCACAGATAGGTTTCACAGATAGATTTCACAGATCGGTTTCACAGATCAGTTTCACAGATCGGTTTCACATATCGGTTTCATAGATCGGTAGGTGTACAGTAACAATAGGTGAATAGTTTTTTCCGCTTCCTACAGTTTTTCCCCTTTTGACGTTTCCTTTGACATAAAATACATTTAAAGCCTTATTTTAAGGACTCTTAAGGCCGATTCAAAGGCCATAAGTCCTATATTAATTATTCCTATGGCTCGGGATGTTTTTACTTGGTCAAAACACGTGGGATAATGTGATCCGCTTTTAATGGAGAATTAAGCATATCTTAAACTGTCGCCCCATTAAATCTTCAAAAGGGACGATATATCTTCCTCCCTTTTTCTTCCTCTTTGATCTTGGCTATGAGACGCCAAAACCTTTCAATCCTTCCCATAGGAGTTGCACAATCAAACTTTACTCCTCGGATTGGTTCTGCTCTGTTTTGATGCAACCGAGTTATATCGATTAATCTTCGATATAAGGTATGTTTTATCATCGTTCCTTTGGGGATCATCTTCTCCTGTTTCTCCTATTCATTTTATATCATGTAATATCAATGCTTCTAATGGGGTTTTTCTTAGGGTTTGGTTGGTGCGGTCATACCGTGGCATCCTCGGGTGGGTGCAGTTGTCGCGAGAGGAGGATCGTGACCCATTGTGTAGATAAAGAACGTGAGGAACTGTTTGAGGTAGGGGATTCATTGCTTCTCTTTTCTTTTATGTGAAAATGTATTGATAGCATGTTTACTCCCACTGGATGACAATGGAATTTACATAATAAATATTTTAACCGGATAAATAAATTGATATCGATCATATGTTATTGCCTCTTGTTTTGATAGATAGTGTGATATCTATGCTTTCATTGCTTAGCTGTTCGTTCTTGATGGAAATTGGTAAAGAACATAAATTGGGATTAATTGATAATTGTTTGGTTAAAGATAAATAGGCATGTAAATGAATCTGGTTCTTGTTGTAATTTGATTTTAATCAAATTGGTGCAGTAAGAATGTTTATTTATTTGTGATAAGCTTACTGGATAGATTTCTTGAATTTGGAACCTATGAATAATAAATCTGATTTCACGTTGGATTAAAGAACCGATTGTTTGATAATTCCTTAAAGGGTTCTGAGTTACCCTCTTGATTGTTAAAGGGCTAAGATCCCTATTGATGTGATGTTGTTTTCCTACTTCTTGTGTTGTGATGTGATCCTGAATGGTTGTGGTGATATGTGGAGGCACGAAGGCTTTTGGTTGTGGCAGAGGATGGCACCTTGAGTGGCGAGATGCATCAGTTTATGCATGTGGGTGTCGGGGAGGACACTAGGGATGATGGAATGGGATGGATGTGATTGTTGGATGCTTTCTGATTTTTTGATTGGTTGTTTATCTACTTTACTTTTCCCCACTGCTCAAGGCAGCTGGTGTTACTTACCCTTCTTCCGAAAGAGTCGAACACACGCGGGGTATGCCACATGCTTTCCATGTTTAGATTCTCAAGGAAGGATGGGTATATGCTCTTTCTATAAGCGGCAAAGACTCGACAGGTAGTACATCTACTCACCGTGTTGATCCCCCTTGTGTTTAATAGCATAGAATGTTTTTCTAGAATGCATGGGAATGTGGGAAAGTAATTCTATAAGGAATAATTGAATAAATGGTGTTAAACCATGGGAATGGAGTTGTTGGAACATAATGATGAGGTTGTAATTTTTGATGGAATAGTTGACTTGGGTATGATGCTAATGAAATTTAATGTGGAATTGTTCATGGTTAATTATTGTTTAAATAATTAATTAACGTAAAGTGGAACTAATAAAAAGGGAATGAAGTAATTGAATAAATCTCTTTAAATTTTCGTGTGCTTATAGGATACATGGTCTTAGAAGTAGCAGCCCGGAGTCTGAGAGATGTTATTTACAGTTGTGTCTAAGACTAGGTTATGCCCATAGTGTGGTTGTGAGTTATTGTATATTCTATACTTTTTGTGTTTCTATACGCTACTCCACCCTATCAGAAAAGGCAACTGACACCCTGAGGATTCTAATCCCTAGGGGGTGTTTTCCCCAACATTCTGGTGGGAGGATGGATGACTGACTACCCCCTTTGTCCCCGCTCTCTTCTCTTGGTAGTTATTGGTGCTGGTAGGAACATTGGTTAGTTTTCCCCATATACGTGTGTAGAGGGCTGTAATGGCTTGTGGTTATTCACATGCATATATTCTGGATATAGTTTTCTATGGACTACTATAGGTGTAACATGTATAGGCTGTGACAGCTTGAGGGTCCTTACTCGGTGTATGGTCTGTAATGGATTGAGGTATAATACCCGATGTATGATACAAGTTATGCGAGCTGTGGTGGATCCTGAAAACTACCTGGTTACTTTGGTGTGTGGATGTGGCGGTTTTATTGCATGAGGTGCATATTGTGGTGCTTCACCCAGGTGTCTGAGGGCAAGCCTTTTTGGAGAGAGATTCTCAGGATGTGTGACATTGGGGAAAAGCGGCATACCGGTGGGGAAGTAGTAGTGGGGTACCCTTGATATTCTTTATTATATGATATATTCTTGAATGGGTTACTTGGTGAGAGTATCCATGGTGAGGTTGGGAACTTAGTATACCTGGTTAGGTGACGAGTTAGTTTCACTTGTTGTTCATTGTGCTTTAGCATGCCTTCTTTACTTTTGAATGAGAGGCTTCAGGGAGGATCCTATTGAGTATACTGTTATACTCACCCTATGTATATATAAACTATTTTTCAGGTCACTTGGAGCAGGTTGGAGATCAGGCTGGTGTTTACTAGCTTGTGGTTGCGAGAGATGTTCGGGCTTGTGGTTGCTGCTGTTTTTACCTTCTTTTGGGTACTTACAGTTTCATTTCCCCTTTTTTTGTAGTACTTTTGCATGAAATTTCAAATGTGTACTTGGGTTTTCATTTATACTACTATCTGAGTTGGAGTTGGTTGGTGTCTATCTTATCTCTCTCTTCCGCATGTGTTCTCTTAGAGGGTAATACCTCCCTTTTGTGTGTTACTATACCGTCGGTGCTAGTCGCCAACCCGGGGCCTACTGGAGGCAGGACTTGGGGTTCATTATCTCCCTTCTCACATTGCCAGCCCAGGAGGGGTACACTTTGTGGAGAGGGGGTCGTGACAGAGTGGTATTAGAGGTCTGGTTGAGGGATAGGATGGAGTTTGGAGTTAGGCACAGGTGAGTTTGCATGGGTTGGTAGGGAAATGGTGTCATTCATTATTATCAAGTGAGGTAAACACTAGAGGCGAGCTGAGACATAGGCGTTTAGTTCCCCCTATGATCTGATGTACGGACCTTTAAGTTTACAATTGCTACTAAACAAGGTGATACTAGTTGCAGGATAGAGACCTAAGAAAGGATCATGCATCATTATTCTTTGTGCCTGGGTTTGAATGGGTAGAACTTGGGATAAGTTAACCTAAAATGAATAAAAGAAAAAAATTAATTAATTAATCTTGAGTCTTCCATATTCTAGGTTTAGGAGCTCTAACGGTTTGTTATTTTATAGGTATGGATCCAGGTCGACTTCCTCGTCAGGTTTGCATAGAAAATGTTCAGCAGGCTGTTCCAGCAGATCGATGCAGGGTAGAGGTTGACGACGACGACACTTGGAGGAAGACACTCCAAGAGTTTCAGCGCCAGAGTCTGCAGAAGTACGAGGGCTCCGTTTCAGATGCAGTCACAGAAGACTGATTAGAGGAGGTCGAGATTAGCTTCAGTTCAATTCGTGCTCAGAAGGAACACTGGGTGTCCTTGGTTGTGACGATGTTGTATAGAGCAACGAGGCAGTGGTGTTTCTTGTTCCTTGGGGATCGTGAGGAGTCATGGATCTCATGGGAGGAGTTCTGAGATAAGTTTAGAGACGAGTTTCTTTCTTCGACTGTGAAGACATCTAGTCGCCAGGAGCTTCTTACCCTTCAACAGGGGAGCTCCAGTGTTCGAGACTTTGGAATTTGTTTCAGGAACCTTTTACAATATGCTTCGGACCTGTTTCTAGATGAGGAGGCCAGAGCGAGACATTTTGAGGAGGCTTTGCATCCAGAGATCTAGTGTCAGGTCACCCCATTTATGCTGAAAACATATATTGAGGTGCTAGTGAGGGAAGAGGTTTTTGAGAGGACTTTGGCCAGGACTAGATCATCATAAGAGGGGAATCAGCATGATTCCTCATGAAGCAAATTTGTGGTCCAGGTTTCTCGGTTTTCAGGGAATAAGAGTTTTCGTTCAGCCAGGGGTAGGTCCCAGCCCTTCACATCTTGTTTATCCAGAGGCAGAAACTCTCGAGCCTATGCCAAGGGATCATGTGATTGTTTTTCTTATGGTGGTCATGGACATCAGCAGTGAGAGTGCCCGACCTTTCAGATCGGTCATCGTGCATCGGGAGCTACACTCCAGGTTCCTCCATTGAGTTAGTTTCAGCCAAGGCAACAGTAGCTAGTTGCACCAGCTTTAGATCAGTAGAGGGTAGATGGGGTAGGTAGAGGACAACCCCATTATGCTCCCTGTCCTCATAGAGTAGAGCGCAGTCGTGGTGGTGGTCTTCATCAGGGCCATAGATTCCATGGAGGAGGTTGTGGTCAGCTTCATGCTCTACCGTTGCCTGCTTCAGGCAATCCAGACGTCGTTCGAGGTACCCTTTGCTTGTTTTCTACCTTCGTGTATGCCTTGTTTGATTCAGGAGAGACACACTCCTTCATATCACCTACCCTATCTATGCTTTGGGACTTGTGGTAGAGAGGCTTCCAGTGCCCTTAGCGTTGACTACAACAATTGGAGGTTGAGCAGACTTTTTTGAAGTATGTAGAGACTTTGAGCTAGTGTTGGGTCAACACCGCTCTTGGGGATATTTCCTATGTTTACGAATACAACCATATGATGTCATCCTCTACATGGATTGGTTTTATTCGGTGCAGTCTATCGTGGATTTATTCAAGAAGAAGGTCATTTTCATTGGTGCGGATGCAGATCAAGTGGTTTTTGTTGGTGAGCGAGATCCTTGGATGTTTCATAGGCGTGTTCCATCCTTATCATCCATGATGGCTGAGATGATGATGAGTTCTTCATAGGTTCAGCAATTGGCGTTTCCTAGGGTCGTAGAGGATTACCTTGATGTCTTTTCAGAAGAGGTTGTAGCATTACCCCCTCGACGAGAGATCGAGTTTGGGATAGAGCTACAGCCAATAGCATCTCGTATCTCTATGTCTCCATATATGATGTCCCCTTCTGAGTTACGAGAGATACGTATATAGCTTGATGGTCTATTATAGTGCAGTTTTGTTCGGCCAAGTGTGTCACCGTGGGGTGCACCCATTTTGTTCTTGAAGAAGGTTGCTGGTAGTTTGTGGTTATGTGTAAATTATTGTCACTTGAACAAAGTGACAATAAAGAATCGCTATCCTCTTCCATGGATTGATGACTTATTCGATCAACTGAAGGGTGCAAGTTGGTTCTCAAAGATCGACATGCGGTCAGGATATCATCAGATGCGTGTGAAGGATGAGGATATCCTGAAGACTACTTTTTGTTGTCATCATGGGCATTATGAGTTCATTGTAATTCCATTTGGCAGGAAGAATTCTCCATCTGTATTCATGGGATTGATGAATTTTGTGTTCCATGAGATCCTGGAAAAGTTCATGGTAGTTTTCATCGATGACATCCTTGTGTACTCCAAATCTGAAGAGGATCATGCATAGCATCAACAAGCCATTTTGGGAGTTATTCATTGACATCAGTTGTTTGGAAAGTTGTCAAAGTGTGAGTTTTGGGCTTGAGAAGTCCGTTTCTTCGGGCATGTTGTGTCCCAACAGGGAGTAGATGTGGATCCATCGAAGATAGAAGCAGTTGTGTCTTGGGAAGCCCCCAAGATAGTTTCAGAGGTGCAAAGTTTCCTTGGTCTTGCAGGCTACTACAGGAGGTTCATAGCCAATTTCTCACAAGTTGTGACTCCTCTAATAGATTTGACCAGGAAGGATCAGGCATTCATATGGACTAATCAGTTTCAGGTATCTTTCTAGTATCTAAAGGATAAGTTAGTAAGTGCTCCAGTCCTTTGTCTTCCAGCTGAGGGAGTTCAGTTTTATGTTTTTTGCGATGCTTCACATCCGGGGTTAGGTTGTGTTCTCATGCAGTAGAGGTCAGTTTTTTCTTATGGTTCTCGGAAGTTACATCCCCATGAACGCAACTATTCCACCCATGATCTTGAGTTGGCAGCCGTGGTGTTTTCTCTGAAGTTGTGGAGACATTACCTCATTGGTGAGCGCTTTTTGGTTTTCACCGATCATAAGAGTTTGAGGTATGTTTTCTCCCAGCATGACTTGAACTTACGATAGCATCAGTGGATGGAGTTATTACAGGAATACGACTTCTAAATATCGTATACACCTAGAAAAGGGAATGTTGTAGCTGATTCACTGATCTGAAATTCACGTAGTGATACTGTGCGTGAATCCAGTGATTCCTGGAGAGTAATGGAAGAACTGTCAGCTTTACATCTTGATATGGGAGAAGTTTGGGGTAGATATTGTCTTTTTCAGATGATGGTACAGTCATCCCTGATACATAAGGTGGAAGAGTTCCAGATGGGAGATCTAGAGGTGGAGGTCTAGAGAGACCGAGTTGTTTGTGGCGAGGCCCCTGATGGTTGGACTGAAGATGAACAACACTGAGTGTTGTATCATGGAAGGATTTTTGTTCCCATGACAATGAGTGAGACGGTTCTCAGAGAGTTCCATAGTTCACCTTTAGCAGTACATCCTAGCGTGAAAAAGATGTACCGATCCTTGAGGAGTCAGTTTTGGTGGTCTGGGCTGAAGCGTGCGGTTGCAGAGTTTGTGTCTCGATGTTTAGTCTGCCAGAAGGTGAAGGATGAACATCGTGTTCCTGGTGGTCTTCTCTAGCCTTTAGAGATTCCTCAATGGAAGTGGGAGGACATCTCAATGGACTTTGTTACCGGTTTACCTCGAGCTCCGGGATGACATGATGCTATTTGGGGGGTAGTGGGTCATTTAACAAAATCGGCCAACTTCATAGCAATCAAGGAGTCAAGCTCAGTGGAATTTTTGTTGAGGTAGTATCTAGAGGAGGTTGTGAGACTTCATGGAGTCCCTAGGATGATAATTTCTGATCGAGATACTCGTTTTACCTCCAGGGTATGGAGAGGTCTCCAACATGATTTTGGTTCTCAACTATGCCTTAGAACTGCTTTTCATCCTCAAACAAATGGTCAGACAGAGCGAACCATTTAAACTCTTGAAGATATGTTACGCTCTTGTGTTCTTGATTTTGGAGTCTCATGGATAAGGCACTTACACTTGGTAGAGTTCACTTACAATAATAGTTTTCACTCCACCATTAGTATGGCGCCGTTTTAATCCTTTTATGGATGGCCTTTCCATTCTCCATTGTGTTGGACTAGGGTTGAAGAGTCAGCAATTCTCGGACCGGAACTAGTGAATAATACAACAGAGATGGTCCCGGTGATTCGTGAGAGGATGAAGACAGCGCAAGATCATCAGAAATCATATTCTGATCAAAGAAGGAGACCCTTAGTGTTTAATGTTGGGGATCATGTGTTTCTGAAGGTGACTCCCCGTCATGGGAAGTGAAGGTTTAGTCGTGGAATTAATCTTTCTCCCTGGTTTGTTGGGCTTTTTGAGGTGTTAGCTCGTGTGGGAGTTGTGGCATATCAAGTAGCACTTCCCCCATATATGAGTCGGATACATGATGTTTTCCATGTTTCACATCTTCGTTGTTATCTTCATGATGACTCTTAAATCATCGATTGGGGGGGATTGATGTTGATGATGATGCAACATTCGAGGAGAGGCTTGTGGAGATCCAAGATCGCAAGGAGAAGGTGTTGCGCGAGTGTTCTATCCCCCTAGTTCGTGTCTTGTGGGGACATTGTGGCATGGAGGAGAGTACCTAAGAACGTGAGTCACAGATACGTGCTCAGTACTCAGAGTTGTTTGATTTTTAACTCTTTTCATGTAATGATGTTCCCTTTGTGGTTAGACCTTTCATGTTTTATTTATGAATTTTCTCTTTTGTTGCTTTTGTGGCTTGCTCTCTTTTGAGAGGTATCTTGATGGGTGGTTGTTTGGACCCCGCTTCTTTTGGTGGGTTTTTAATTATAGAGGATGAGAATGTTTTGAAAGGTATCTGATGTAATGTCTCAGACCTCTCTAGTCTATTACTTTGTGAAAATGTGGTGTTGGAGGTGTTCTGTGAGGTCAAGGTGACTTATCCCCAAAACTTTGCCAAATTTCCAGTTCTATGAACAGTGTTTCCAGTTTTATGAATTGTTCTATCGGTAGGTGTATAGTAATAGTAGGTGTACAGTAACGATAGGTCTACAGTGTTTCACAGATCGGTTTTACATATCGGTTTCACAGATTGGTTTCACAGATCAGTTTCACAGATCGGTTTCACAGATCGGTTTCACAGATCGGTTTCACAGATCGGTTTCACAGATCGGTTTCACAGATTGGTTTCACAGATCCGTTTCACATATCCGTTTCACAGATCGGTTTCACATATCGGTTTCACAGATCGGTTTCACAGATCGGTTTCACAGATCGGTTTCATAGATCGGTAGGTGTACAGTAATGTTAGGTGAACAATGTTTCCAGGTTCCTACAGTTTTTCCCCTTTTGTCATTTCCTTTGATGTAAAATACATTTAAATCCTTATTTTAAGGACTCTTAAGGCCAATTAAAAGGCCATAAATCCTATATTATTTATTCCTATGGCTTGGGATGTTTTTACTTGGTCAAAACGCATGGGTTAATGTGATTCGATTTTAATGGGGAATTAAGCGTATCTTAAACAGTCACCCCATTAAATCTTCAAAAGGGACGAGATATCTTCATCCCTTTTTCTTCCTCTTTGTTCTCGGATATGAGATGCTAGAACCTTTCAATCCTTCCCATAGGAGTTTCACAATCAAACTTTACTCCTCGGATTGGTTCCGCTCTGTTTTGATGCAACCGAGCTATATCGGTCAATCTTCGATATAAGGTATGTTTTATTGTCATTCCTTTGGGGATCATCTTCTCCTATTTCTCCTTTCCATTTTATAGCATGTAATCTCAATTCTTCTAATGGGGTTTTTCTTTGGGTTTGGTTGGTGCAGTCGTACCGTGGCATCCTCAGGTGGGTGCATTTGTCGCGAGAGGAGGATCGTGGCCCGTTGTGTGGATAAAGAACGTGAGAAACTTTTTGAGGTAGGGGATTTGTTGCTTAACGTTTATTTTACGTGAAACTATATTGATAGCATGTTTAATCACACTTGATGAAAATGGAATATAAATAATAAATATTTTAACCGGATAAATAAATTGATATCGATCATATGTTATTGCCTCTTGTTTTTCTAGTTAGTGTGATATCTATACTTGCTTTACTTAGTTGTTCGTTCTTGATGGAAATCGGTAAAGAATGTAAATTGGGATTAATTGATAATTGTTTGGCTAAAGATAAAGAGGCATGTAAACGAATCTGGTTCTTGTTGTAATTTGATGTTAATCAAATTGGTGCAGTAAGCATGTTTATTTATTTTTGATAATCTTATTGGTTAGGTTTCCTGGATTTGGAACCTACAAATAATAAATATGATTTCAAGATGGATTAAAGAACTGATTGTTTGATAATTCCTTAAAGGGTTCTGAGTTACCCTCTTGATTGTTAAAGTGCCAATATCCCTATTGATGTGATGTTGTTTTCCTACTTCTTGTGTTGTTATGTGATCCCGGATGGTTGTGGTGATATTCAGAAGCATTAAGGCTTTTGGTTGTGGTAGCAGATGGTGCCTAGAGTGGCGAGATGCATCGGTTTATGCATGTGGGTGTTGGGGAGGACACTAGGGATAGTGGAATGGGACGGATGTGATTGTTGGATGTTTGTTGATTTTTTTATTGGTTGTTTATCTTTATTACTTTTCCACACTACTCAAGGCAGCTGGTCTTACTTACCCTTCTTCTGTAAGAGGAGAAGACACGCGGGGTATGCCACGTGATTTCCATGTTTAGCTTCTCAAGGAAGGATGGGTATATGCTCTTTCTATAAGCGGCAAAGACTCGATGGGTAGTATATCTACTCACCGTGTTGAGCCCCCTTGTGTTTAGTAGCAGAGAATGTTTTTCTAGAATGCCTGGGAATTTGGGAAAGTAATTCTATAAGGAATAATTGAATAAATGGTGTTAAACCATGGGGATGGAGTTGCTGGAACATAATGATGAGGTTTTAATTTTTGATGGAACAGTTGACTTGGGTATGATGCTAATGAAATTTAATGTGGAATTGTTCATGGTTAATTATTGTTTAAATAATTAATTAACGTAAAGTGGAACTAATAAAAAGGGAATGAAGTAATAGAATAAATCTCTTTAAATTATTGTGTACTTATAGGATACATGGTCTTAGAAGTAGCATCCCGGAGTCTGAGAGACGTTAGCTGTAGTTGTTTCTAAGACTAGGTTATGCCCATAGTGTGGTTGTGATTTATAGTATATTCTGTAATTTTTGTGTTTCTATACGCTACTCCACCTTGTTAGTAAGAGAAACTGACACCCTGAGGATTTTGAGCCCTCAGGGGGTGTTTTCCCCAACATTCCTGTGGGAGGATGGATGGATGACTACCCCATTTGGACCTGCTCTCTTCTCTTGGTAGTTATTGGTGCTGGTAGGAACATTGGTTATTTTTTCCCATATACATGTGTAGATGGATGTAATGGATTGTGGTTATTCACACACTTATATTCTGGATATAGTTTTCTATGGACTACTATAGGTGTAACGTGTATAGGCTGTGATGGTTTGAGGATCCTTACTCGGTGTATGGGCTATAATGGCTTGAGGTATAATACCCGACGTATGATACATGTTAAGCGAGCTGTGGTGGCTCTCGGAAACTACCTGGTTACTTTGGTGTGTGGACGTGGTGGTTTTGTTGCACGAGGTCCCTATTGTGGTGCTTTTCCCAGGTGTCTGCGGGCAAGCCTTTTTGGAGAGAGATTCTCAGGACGTGCGACGTTGGGTCAAAGTGGCAAACCACTGGGGAAGTAGTAGCGGGGTACCCTTTATATTCTTTATTATATCATATATTATTGTATGTGTTACTTGGTGATAGTATCCATGGTGAGGTTGGGAACTTAGTATAACTGTTTAGGTGATGAGTTAGTTTCACTTGTTGTTCACTGTGCTTTAGCATGCTTTCTTTACTTTTGCACGAGAGGATTCGGGGAGGATCCTACTAAGTATACTATTATACTCACCCTATGTATATATAAATTGTTTTCAGGTCACTTGGAGAAGGTTGGAGATCAGGCTGGTGTTTATTAGCTTGTGGTTGCAAGAGTTGTTCGGGCTTGTGGTTGCTGCTGTTTTTACCTTCTGTTGGGTACTTGTAGTTTTCTTTCCCCTTTTTGTTGTAGTAATTTTGCATGACATTTCATATATGTACTTGGGTTTTCATTTATACAGATATCTGAGTTGGAGTTGTTTGGTGTCTATCTTATCTCTCTCTTTCGCATGTGTTCTCTTAGAGGGTAATGCCTCTCATTTGTGTGTTACTATACCCTCGGTGCTAGTCGCCAACCCATGGCCTACTGGAGGCAGGACTCGGGGGTTATTATCTTCATTCTCACATTGTCGGCCCAGGAGGGGTATACTTTGTGGGGAGGGGGTCGTGAAACCATACCTTGTTAATTCAACTAACACATGTTCATCTCATGCACCAAAATCAGTCATATCTAACAAAAAATGAAAACACAACCATGATCATGGTGTACCTCTAACCATAATTGGATCCTAAACTTTCTATGACCCTTCCATCTCAACAGCATGTACTTAGCCTAAAGCCCAACTACCTAAGGCTTGACCTCCATGCAGAGATGCACCAGCTACCGGACATAGAACTCACTAGAGTGACTTGAACCCCTCCCTCCAAAGATACAATAATGAAGGGAGAGAGATAGTGACCCACGGGTCTTGCCTCCAGTTGGTCCCGAGTTGGAAACTAGCACTGAGGGTATAAAAATCTCATGATATGGGAGAGATTACCCTCTATAAGAAAACATGATTGAGATATAGGATGAATCAATCACAAGAAAATCCATAACATGATATAAATAAACTCAAAATAATCCCACAATGAATTTTTAAATAAAATAGATACATATAAAAGTCTCCAAATTTTAGTACCAAAATAAAAGATAAGATAGTGAAACAACAACTTTCTAAATATCCAAGCTAGTAATGTTCAACATGGTCCATGTAGTACTCCTAGAAACCTAAAAATAGTTTATATATACATGAGATGATCATACAGGTATACTCAATAAGAAAACCAAAGTATCTCATGCATATGTGAAAATAGCATACTAAAGCACCCATGAAAAAACAGTAGAACCAACATCACCTAAACATGTCATCTAGCCTAACCCAACCTCACCAAGAATCACTCACCAACCAAGTATAATAACATAATATGAATCATATCAATGAAAGGTATCTTGCAACACTTTCCCACTGATTAGCTACTCTCACACCTCAATGAAAAATTTCATGGATCTCTCACATCTTCTGTATCACAATACATCACATCACATTCCACCTGTAGATAGATGGGTCATCACATCACATCTCATTATATAACCAAGGTAGTATGGTATTATGAACATTAAGAAAATCAACCTTGTTCCTTCCTCCTACCATGTACGACCCCCACTGTAATCCATCTCATCCCATCACACTATATCTTTCCCAAATACACCTTGGTCATCATAGCACATCTCGACAATGACACTTTTGACTTATAGTCATCACAACCCATGAATGTCATCATTGCTTGTAAGAGGGAATGGGGAAGAGAGGGTGGCCAACCATCCACCCTCACCACTAAGATGTTGGGAAAAACACCCCCCAAAACTATTTTTTATCGGTACTGGGTACTCAACATGGGTGGGGTGCATAAATAAATCACAAAGGAATACAATGTCTGTGCGTGTAATAAATCCAAAAAAGGAACAACCTATGGGTTCAATATAAATACAAAAACCAACTCACAAAAACACCACTTTCACTACCACTTATACATGTACCACACAACACCACAAGCCACTTGGCACAAGCCACTTTTCATCTTCTTGTTACAAGCCAATCCAAATTCCAGATTTCCATTACCAACCCATTTCAATTAAAATAACCAATTTATTACACATTTTTCAGCCCATTAATTTATATTTAACAACCCACCATTTAAACCACATAGCATGTTACAATTTATTCATATGTTAACCAGTTCATTTTACTATTTCCATCCCATTAGCCAAATCGTGTTAATTATAACCCTACCTATGCAACTATCACAACACATAACAATAAGAATACACCAAAATCCCAACACCATCACCCTCAACCTCATGCCAACAATCCCACACAACAACACCATTTCACAATCCGTAACCAATTTCCTACACAATGGTCACATCCCACCACTTTACACTACATTACACATTCTATAACAATAACCACATCTCCTCACATCAACCCATCATATCCTCCACAACATGGATACTATCATGCAACACACCAAAAAAGAAAAATTGCACCACACATACACTTTCATCAATTAATTCGAAAAAAAAACATAACAATTTTTAGATTCATTCAAGGGTATTTATCATGTTCCACTTTACATTTAATGGAATTTTCACAGAAAAATAATTTTCCATGGGAAACCATTTTTTTAGACTATTATAAGGTATTAAGAAATTCTATTTAGGGGGATATTAAAAAATCATAAAAACAAGGCATCCCTAACACCACAACTAGAGCACAAAAAAGGCTCCCAACATCCATGATTTTCAATGGGACATTATCCCATATAGTTCATAACATCAATAATAACAAAAATTGTAAAATCATGGGATTTCATTCCCCTTACCCTTTAAATTTCAATTAAACGGATTTTTTTATCTTAGTTAATCCAGATAAAACCATATTCTCAAGATAAAACAAAAAAAAAATCCATCCTGTATGATACACTATGTGATAAATGAAGGAACCCCTGCCTGGAAGAAATAATCTTCAAACAACTTTTTTCATGAAAAAAGACGGTGCATGCACAAGAGGGAACCTCTATAGGAAGAACTTGAACTAGCATTGGAAATAGGTTTCCATAACTCCAAGGGAAATTCATCAAAATCTCTAGTCTCGAGAGATAAAAAGTATCAAAGAACAAAGGAGATATCTTTAATTTAGAATAAACCGCTCCGAAACCATTAGGATTTGATATGGTTTTAATTGATCATTAAAGATGGATCACATAAAATCCATGAAATATACCCATTTTAAAGGCTCCATAATTTTAAAAAATGGAATGTATAATTATCATCTCTTAAAAAGACATGTAATTATATTAATTAAGGATTTAAAACCATTTTTCATCAAAAAAGACGTTAAAAGAGAAAAAATTAAAAATATAGAACTTTATACCATTGGGTGATACTATTAGGTGTTATCATAAGTGTGATTCCATAAAGTGCTACCACCAATGTGCTACCATTAGGTGTTACCACCTGGTGCTACGGCCAGGGTGTTATCATCTGGTACTATTGTTAGTGTTCTACCATTAGGTGATATCTCTAGTGTGCTACCATGATGTGATACCACCATGGTGATAGCATCATGTGTTGTCGTCAGGGTTATATTGTTAGGTGATGTTGCTAGGGTTCTATCGTTAGGTGCTATAGCTAGGGTGCAACCGTTAAGTGCTACCACGAGGGTGATATCGTGAGGTGCTACTGTCAACCTTCAAAACACCAATTTTCAATCCAAAACACCTCCAAACTCCTCCCTTCCTCCTACAAACACCTCTAGACTTCAAAAAGACACATAAATCACTAGATTTCATGCAAATTAACAAGCCAGAATGTCTAGGCCATTAAATGAGATACCTATCAATATATTCTCATCCTCAAGAATTAAAACCAACTCAAGTGGAAAGAGGGAATATTTCCAAACATCCATCCCTTGAGATACCTCTCAAGGATATCATTATATCTAAAACACTACCACTAATAAAAATCACCAACCAAATGAAAACAATCATAGCACCTCACACAACCACCACATTACCGTCTCAACCTCCATATAGTCTAAGATAATAATTTCCAAAACTAACACATACCAAAACCCCATGTACACAAATAAATGAATTCCATATCCCATGTCAATATACTATCTATTTTGGGTGGTACTGACTCTCCCGCACAGTTTCAATCGCATAAAGGTATAATGAATCTCAATTAGGAATCGGTTTTTCCATTCTTCGTATGAATTTAAGCTTTAATCACACATCATATCAACAAGGAAAAGTCATGTATAATATAAAATAGCAAGGTCCAAACATCGCATTATGAAATAAAAACACAAAAAGACAAAACTCAAAAAAACTCTCGGTATTGGGCATGCATCTTCATCTCACACTCCCATGTACTCTCCTCTCGACCACCATAAATCCATATCGCATGAACAAAAGGAATGGTTTGTCCTCATAGAACATTCTCTCGATGATCCTAGATCTTCAATGATCACTCCATGAATGTCATGTCATCCTCAATATCTAACTCTCCCCAGTAAATGATGTGGGAGTTATCATGAAGATACTGACGAAACTAAGAGATGTGGAAGACAATTTGAATCCATTATAATCTTGGTGGAAGTTCCAACCGATAAACCACCTCTCCAACATTCCCCAACACCTCAAAGGTCCCAAAAAACTAGGGAAAGAGATAACACCCCTTTCTGAACCTCTGTTTCCCACATCAAGGGGAATCCTTTAAGAACACAAGGTCTCCAACCTAAAACTCCAATGTCCTCCTCATGTGATCAGTATAAGACTTCTACCTATCTTGTGCTATTTTAATCCTATCTTGAAACAAATTAACCTTATCTATCATTATCTATACCACATTTGGTCTAAGAAATGTTGGATCCCCAACATTATCCTAGAACAATAGAGAATGAAACGACCACACATATAAAGACTCAAACAGGTCCATGCCAATAGATGATTGATATTTACTATTTAAGGAAAATTAAAATAAAGGAAAATTATTTTCAAAAGATCTGTGAAAGTCTAAGATATATGATCACAGCATATCCTATAGTGTATGGATAGTCCACTCCATCTGTCCATCCTTTTGATGGTGGAAAGTAATGATGAGGCATAACTGAGTTCCAAAAGCATACTGCAATTCCCTCCAGAATCATGAGGTAAAATAATTATCCTGATCTAAAATTATGGACCTTGGGACTCCATGAATATATACCACAACATACACATACATATTTTTAAAAACATCCATTGTGCCTGACTCCTTGAGTGTTAGGAAGTGATACAATTTGGTCAAATGATCCACAATTACCCAGATAGCATCACAACCTCCTAGATCTCAAAGTAATCCTATGCTGAATTCAATTGATATGTCATCCCATTTACACTCAAGAATATCCAAGGGTTGCAGAAAACCACCAGGAAAAAGTTTCTCATACTTTACCTGTTGGAAAACCAAATATTGAGCCATAAATTCTACCATTTCTCGTTTTATCCCAAGACACCAAAACTACATCCTCAATCCATGGTACATCTTAGACACTCATAGGTGTATCACTAAAGGTTATCTATGAAACTCATGAAGAAATACCTTATGTATCACTACAAGAATAAACAACCTCCCTTAAAACAACATCTGATTTTTACCATCCTCTAATCATCCCTATAGAGCATCATTATGGCTAACACAATCATGCATAACCTTTGTCACTGAGTTCACCCATTGAGAATCCTACACTTACTATATTATAAAAGACTACATTTTCATCTAGAATAAACAACCTCCGCTATCAGCCACCCTCACCTCTAATAAAAAGGATTCAAACTCCTCCACCACTCTCCAATAATCCCCAGACTCCCAAACCACATCCTTCCATGAGTTCCTGATCAAAGAATCGACCACAAAATTATCCTTTCCTAAGGTGTAGGAGATCTCAAAATCATAATCCTAAAGAAACTCCATCCACCTCTATTATTGTGGATTCAGATCATAATGATAAAATATATACATATCATTGCTAACTCTAGATCATGGGTGGAATAGTTACCTTATGGGGATGTAACTACTAAGACCCATAAGAGATCACCACATTCTGCTACATCAAAAAGCATCCCAAGACTAGGTAGGAAGCATCACAAAACACCTCAATCATCACCCATTCCTCTAGAAACTGGAGCACTAGAGCACTAATCAATTTCCCCTTCAGGTAGTCAAATATTTTTTGATAATGATCAATACATATAAAATCCTAGTCTTTCCTAGTCCAAACTTTCAACAGGGTTCAATCCCTGAGAAGTCAGATATGAACCTATGGTAATATCCTGCAAGGACAAGGAATATACGGACCTCTCCCACACTCTTGGGGGATACCCAAGAAAAAACTACCTCAACCTTATATGGGTCCATGGCTACTCTATGTTGGGACACCACAAACCTGAGAAAATGAACCTATCATGTCTAGAACTTACACTTGGGAAAATTTCCATAAATCTGGTGGCATCGAAGAACCTATAGGAAAGCTGTGATATTATAGGTATGATCCTCCTATAACTTTGAGTAGATCAATAGGTCATTGATGAACATTTCTAAGAAATGGTCTAGTAATTCATGCAACACAGAGTTCATGAATCCCATGAACAAAGCTAGTGCATTCCTGACACCAAACTGAATAACCAAAAACTCAAAGTTCTCATACCTAAATCTGAATGCATTCTATGGGACATTATCCTCCTTCTCCTTCATCTAGTGATATTCAGACCGTAGATTGATTTTTTAGAACTAACTAGCTCCCCTCAATTGGTCAAAAATATATTCTATCCTCTAAAGGGGGTAATGATTATTTATTATCACATGATTCAACCTCTGGTAGTCTATACACAACCTCATACTATTATCCACCTTCTTGGAGAGAAACACTAGATAATCCCACGGTAATACATAGGTCTAGATAAAACCCTTATTCATAAAATAATTAATCTAAAACCCCAGCTCCCACAAATTAAAAGGTTTTATCTAAGAAGGATCCATCGAAATCAGATAATCATCGGGTTGCAAGTCTTTCGAAAACTCAACATCACGTCAAGGGGGTAGTGAAACAACCTCCTCAGGGAAAATATATAGGAAATCCCTGAAAACCATGGGATATTCCTACATCCCAAAATCTATTGATTCCATAGACTGATCAGCCATAAAATAAATAAGGGGTTGTGCATGTTTACTACCCACTTGACGACTCTTCTCACTGACAAAAGTTTCACGTTGGCCATCCACATATGAGAACATGAATCCCATCTGAAAGTAGTAAATAATGGAACACATAAAATATAAATAGTTGATGTCAAGGATGACATCGTATTTATATATATGAATCAATAAAAGATCCTCATATGACTGATGTGGCTCCATCATCAGTTTACATACATGGCACACATCAAATAAGCTGGTCTGGCCTCCAACTATCGTATTCAACAATAGGTGCATGGGAAGTCTATCTACATCTATTCTTATATCACAGATTAGATTCGGTGAAAAAAATTATTTTGAATCTTCTAAATCAAACAAAACACAAACAAAGGTTGAAGATAAACAGATTGTACCTCTAACGATCTCTGGACCCTTTGGTGTTGTATCCTTCACTTCATGCAACTGAACACACCCAACTTATCTACCTCTCTACTGATATCCACCTCCATGTCCATTTTTAGGTTGAGGCCCTTGAACATGAGTAACATCCTAATTCCAACCTCTACATATCACATCCACTCTAGATAGAGTATAAGCCTGATGCCCCTGCTGCTGGAATGACCTCCCTGGTAACTACTACTAAGGCTAACACTGAACCTATCCACCTCTACCAAACTATGCTCAAGGGATCACTGTGAATTGATTATAATGATATCCATAAACCCATATACAATAAAACTGGCCTGAATCTCTCAGGAAGATCACAAAATTCACTATCCATATAAGGATGAAAAGGAAGATGTTGTGGTAGACTCTGTGTTAGAAAAAACCTTGAAGGCCCTAGAGGATGAAACCTACTGTTGGAAACTCTACCCCTCTGAGAACCTAGTTGGACCCTCTCTTATAGTAAACCTCCTTGAAAGCGCATGTTCTATATCAGCTTAATCTTCTTCTAAACTTCAAACTACATTGGAAATGTAAATGGAGTCACAACATATGGTATAGAAGGACAGAGTGCCTCCTCTAAATGATGATCATGGGACTCCTCATTATAAAAAATGTTAGGGGTGAAATAAAAAAAATACTTGAACTTGATCCCAATATCTCACACTGATAATCTCTCCTACTGAAGATATAGAATCTCTTTCCTCTTTAATTCCTTCATGGTCAATAAAATAAACTCCATCTGAAACTCTTTCTAAAAGTTGATTCATGAAACATCTTCCTCCTTCTGCTCCCCAAGGTATAACATCCACCACTGATGTGTAGATCCCCATATTCGACCAACTTCCAAGGGGACCCAATACCCTGTCAAGGAAAAAATCAAACTGAAAGTGATCTACAACTCCAATATACATCTCTCTATCTCCACATCATAAACAATTCTCGCATACTTACCCAAATCCTGGCGTTAAAAGGCATACAACATCTTATAACACTATCTATACTCCTCAACCAAATAAACCCTTCAGTGATCAACCAGATCAGGTTGAAAAACCTCTAACACCTGAGCTAAATGTGGATGATGACCATGGTCTATATCTAAAACGGTAAACAATGATTTCCTAAGCCCGATAGTATGAAGTTTTATTAAGTTTTATTTAATTCATTTTAACTTATTTCAACTTTTCCAGAACCAAAACCACCAAATTCAAAAAAATAGGCCATCATGATTCATGAACCTATCCTAGGTCTCTACTCTATAAGAAGTGCCACCTAACATGGTTGTTCAATAAGGTTAGAGTCTACACTGGATTATAAGGGCCCTAAAATCTTTTTTCCTAGTCAGTCTCCCTAGCTTATATCACACACCAAGGTCAACTGACACTATTTTCATACCAACCCATGAAATAATCACAATTACTAACTCCAAACTCCATAAAATCTATAAATAATTACATATGATACCACTCTATCATGACCCCATCTCACCAAAGATACTGTAATTAAGGGAGACAGATAATGACCCTCGTGTCATGCCTCCAGTATGCCCCAAGTGGGTGACTAGCACTAATGGTATAAAAATCTCATGATATGGGAGGAATTAACCTCTACAAGAAATCATGATTGGGAGATAGGATGAATTATCCCAAAGAAACACTATGAAATAATATAAATAAACCCAAAATCATCCCACGGTGCATGTGTAAATAAACCAGATACATATAAAAGTATCCAAAAAAAAAGTACCAAAATAAAAGCTAAGGTAGCAACATAAAAATTTTCCAAATATCCAGGCTAGTAATGTCCATCATGGTCCACGTGTTCCTTCTATAAACCTGAAAATAGTTCATATATATGTGGGGTGAGCATATAGTGAGTATACTCAGTAGGAAAACCAAATTCTCTCATGCATATGTGAAAAGAGAATACTAATGCACCTGTGAGAAAATAGCATAACCAACAGAAGCTAAACAGTTTATCTAGCACAACCCAACCTAACCAAGGATTTTTCACCAAGTAATGCATATAATTTTAATATAATAGTATGAATCATATCAATAAAAGGTACCTTGTACCATTTTCCCACTGATTATCCCCACTCACACCCCAACGATAAACTTCCTGGTGCTCCCACCTCTTCTATATCACAATACATCACATCACATACTGACCACAGGCAATTGGGTCATCACATCACATATCATCATATAAACAGGGTAGTAAGGTATCATGAACATGAAGTAAATCAACCTCGGGTCTTCCACTACTACAATAATAGGCTTTATCGGCACTCAAAATGGGCTTTATCAGTGCAAAAAAAGCGTTGTAAAGCTCAGTGCTGATAAAGGGGGGTCCCCTTTATCAGCGCTTTTTTAGCGCTGATAAAGTTAGCTTTTATCAGCACTAAAAAGAGCTGATAAAAGGAACATTTATGAGCGCTAAAAGAGCATTGATAAAGGAAGACTTTATCAGCGCTAAAAGAGCGCTGATAAAGGAATCCTTTATCGGTGCTCTCTTAGCCCTGATAAATGTACATTTTATCATCGCTAAGAGAGTGCTGATAAAGTATCCCTTTATTAGTGCTTTGTTAGAACTGATAAATGTTTATTTTATCAGTTCTTTTTTAGCGTTGATAAAGGCTTCTTTTATCAGCGCTAAAAAAGTACTGATAAAATCCCTGTCTGCTGCAAAAAAAATTCTGTAGCAGCACACCCAAATAGCACCTATAAATAATTCAGCATACCCATACAAAATTAACACATAAATCATAATATAATTACACCAAGTATACCCATAAACCATTAACACATAATTCATAAGTTAATTAAATACATAAATAATTCTATTCGGAATTCAAGGGGTTGGGGTGGTTGTTCAGGGGTTTCAGGTGGCTGTCCTAGGGGGGTAGGGGGTGTCCGGGGGATGGGGGTGTCCAAGGGGGGTGGGGTCGGTCCAAGAGGTTGGGGGGTTGTCCAAGGAGGGTGGTGGTGTCTAGGGGGGTGGGGGTGTCTAGGTGGTGGGGTGGTGTCTAGGAGGGGGGTGTCCAGGTGAGGGGGGGTGCTGTCCAGGGGGGTGGGCTAGTGTCTAGTGTGTCGGGGGAGCTTTCCAGAAGGTGGGTGGGGTGTCCGAGGGGTGGGGTCAGTTTGGGGGGTTGGTGGGGCTGTCCAAGGGGGGTGGGGTGGTGTCCAGGAGGGTGGGATGGGGGAGTCGAGGGGGATCAGGGTGTCTAGGGGGGTGGGGTGTCTAGGGGGGTGGGGGCGGTCCAGGGTGTTGGTAGGGCTATCCAAGGGGGGTGGGGTGGTGTCCAAGGAGGGGGGTCTCCAGGCGGGGGGTTGTCTATGGGGTGTCCATGGGGGTGGGATGGTGTCCAGGTTGTCGGGGGGGGATTTCTAGGGGTGGGGGGATGTCCGGGGGGTCCAGGGGGTTTGTGGGGCTATCCAAGGGGGGGTGGGATGGTGTCTTAGAGGGTGGGGGTTGCTGTCCAAGGGTGGGCAGTGTCCAGGGGGGTTGGGGGTATGCAGGTGGTAAGGTTGTTTCAAGGAGGGGTGGGGGTGTCGTACAGGGGGGTGGTTGTCCAGGGGGTGGGGGTGTCCGGGGGGTTTTGGGGGGGATGTCCGAGGTGGGGGGGCTGTCCATGGGCATGTTCATGGGGTGGGGGTGTCCAGGGGTTGAGGGGGCTTTCCAGGGGGTGGGGGTGTCCAGAGGGGTGGGGGTGTCTAGGGGGTGGGTTGGTGTCCAAGGGGTGGGGGGCGATCCAGGGGGTTTGTGGGGTTGACTCTTACATGTCACAAAGAACCCATGGATCGTTATCATAAATAATCAAGACAATCTGAATGCGTTTGGTCGCATTTTCATAGGTCAGTTATTGTTTTCACTTAAAATTGTGTCCAATTTAAACAGAAGAGAGACCCTTTGAGTGGTACCGGCCACACCGTGCCTCATATTGAGGCGGGGATGACTCATACACATCACAAAGTACCCATGGATCGTTCTCCTAAAAGATCAAGACAATCCTAATTCATTTGGTCAAATTTTCGTAGGTCAGTTGTTGTTTTCACTTAAAAATTTGTCCATTTTAAACAAAAGTGAGACCCTTTGAGTGGTATCGGCCACACCATGCCTCAGATTGAGGAGAGGATGACACATGCATGTCGAAAATGACTCGTGGATCGTTCTCCTAAAGGATCAAGACAATCCTAATGCATTTGGTTGAATTTCCATAGGTTAGTTGTTGTTTTCACTTAAAAATATGTCCATTTTAAACAAAAGTGAGACCCTTTGAGTGGTACCGGCCACACCGTGCCTCGGATTGAGGCGGGGATGACTCATGCATGTCCCCAATGCACCTTTGGATTGTTCTCTTAAGGATCAACACAATCCGAATGCGTTTGGTCAGATTTCAATAGGTCAGTTGTTGTTTTCACTTAAAAATATGTCCAATTTAAACAAAAGAGAGACCCTTTGAGTGGTACCGGCTACAACGTACCTCATATTGAGGAGGGGATTACTCGTACACATCCCCAATGCACCCGTAGATCGTTCTCTTAAAGGATCAACACAATCTTAATGTGTTTGGTCGGATTTCCGTAGGTCAGTTGTTGTTTTCACTTAAAATTGTGTCCATTTTAAAGAAAAGAGAGACCCTTTGAGTGGTACCGGCCACACCATGCCTCGGATTGAGGCACGGATGACTCATGCACGTCAAAAATGACCCTTGGATCGTTATAATAAAGGATCAAGACAATCTGAATGCATTTGTTCGAATTTCCATAGGTCAGCTGTTGTTTTCACTTAAAAATATGTCCATTTTAAACAAAAGAGAGACCCTTTGAGTGGTATCGGCCACACCGTGCCTCGGATTGAGGCGGGGATGACTCTTGCATGTCCCCAAATCACACGTGGATTGTTCTCTTAAAGGATCAAGACAATATGAATGCGTTTGGTCAGATTTCTGTAGGTCAGTTGTTGTTTTCACTTAAAATTGTGTCCAATTTAAACAGAAGAGAGACCCTTTGAGTGGTACCGGACACACCATGCCTAGGATTGAGGAGGAGATGACTCATAAACATCTCAAAGGACCCTTGGATAGTTCTCCTAAAGGATCAAGACAATCTGAATTCATTTGGTTGAATTTCCATAGGTCAGTTGTTGTTTTCACTTAAAAATATGTCCATTTTAAACAAAATTGAGACTCTTTGAGTGGTACCGGACACACCGTGCCTCGTATTGAGGCGAGGATGACTCGTACACATCACAAAGGACCCATGGATCGTTCTCCTAATGGATCAAGACAATTTGAATGCGTTTGGTCTAATTTTTGTAGGTCAGTTGTTGTTTTCACTTAAAAAACTGTCCAATTTAAACAGAAGAGAGACCCTTTGAGTGGTACCGGCCACACTGTGCCTCGGATTGAGGCGGGGATTACTCTTACATGTCTCCAATGCACCCTTGGATTGTTCTCATAAAGTATCAAGGCAATATGAATTCTTTTGGTCAGATTTTCGTAGGTTAGTTGTTGTTTTCACTTAAAATTGTGTCCATTTTAAAGAAAAGAGAGACCCTTTGAGTGGTACCGGCCACACCGTGCCTCGGATTTAGGTGGAGATGACTCATGAACGTCACAAAGGACTCGTGGATTGTTCTAATAAAGTATTAAGACAATATGAATGTGTTTGGTTGTATTTCTGTAGGTCAGTTGTTGTTTTCACTTAAAAATCTGTCCATTTAAAACAAAAGAGATACCTTTTGAGTGGTACCGGCCACACCGTGCCTCAGATTGAGGAGGGGTTGACTCTTACATGTCAAAAAAGGACGCATGGATTGTTCTCATAAAATATCAAGACAATCTGAATGAGTTTGTTCAAATTTCTGTAGGTCATTTGTTGTTTTAACTTAAAAATATGCCCATTTTAAACAAAAGTGAGACTCTTTGAGTGGTATCGGACACACCGTGTCTCGAATTGAGGCGGGGATGACTCTTAGACGTCACAAAGGACCCGTGGATCATTCTCTTAAATGATCAAGACAATCCGAATGCGTTTGGTTGGATTTCTGTAGGTCAATTGTTGTTTTCACATAAAATTGTGTCCAATTTAAACAGAAGAGAGACCCTTTGAGTGGTACCAGCCACACCATGCCTCGGATTGAGGCGGGGATGATTCTTACATGTCAAAAAGGACCCTTGGATCGTTCTCCTAAAGTATCAAGACAATCTGAATGCGTTTGGTTGAATTTCCGTAGGTCAGTTGTTGTTTTCACTTAAAGATATGTCCATTTTAAACAAAACTGAGACTCTTTGAGTGGTACCGGCCACATCGTGCCTCGGATTGAGGTGGGGAATACTTTTTCATGTCCCCAACACACCCTTATATTTTTCTCTTATAGGATAAAGACAATCTGAATGCGTTTGGTCAGATTTCCGTAGGTCAGTTGTTGTTTTCACTTAAAAATATGTCCAATTTAAACAGAAGAGAGACCCTTTGAGTGGTACCGGCCACACCATGCCTCGGATTGAGGGCGGCGATTCCTTGTGAATGTCCCCAATGCACCCTTGGATTATTATATTAAAAGATCAAGACAATCCGAATGCATTTGGTTAGATTTTTGTTGGTCAATTGTTGTTTTTACTTAAAATTGTGTCCAATTTAAACATAAGAGAGACCCTTTGAGTGGTACCGGCCACACCGTGCCTTGGATTGAGGCAGGAATGACTCATACATGTCACAAAGGACCCGTGGATCATTATCATAAAGGAAAAAAAGACAATCCGAATGAGTTTGGTTGGATTTTTATAGGTCAGTTGTTGTTTTCACTTAAAAAATCTGTCCATTTTAAACAAAAGAGAGACCCTTTGAGTGGTACCGGCCACACCGTGCTTCATATTGAGGATGGGTTAACTATTACACGTCAAAAAGGACCCATGGATATTTATATTAAAGGATCAAGACAATCCGAATGCTTTTGGTTGGATTTTCATAGGTCAATTGTGGTTTTCACTTAAAATTGTGTCCAATTTAAACAGAAGAGAGACCCTTTGAGTGGTACTGGACACACCGTGCCTCGGATTGAGGCGGGGATGACTCGTACATGTCACAAAGGACCTATGGATATTTCTCCTAAAGGATCAAGACAATCTGAATGTGTTTGGTCAAATTTCCATAGGTCAGTTGTTGTTTTCACTTAAAAATATGTCTATTTTAAACAAAAGTGAGACTCTTTGAGTGGTACCGGACACACTATGCCTCATATTGAGGTGGGGATGACTCTTGCACATCCAAAATGAACCCATGGATCGTTATCTTAAAGGATCAAGACAATCTGAATGCGTTTGGTCGGATTTCCGTAGGTCAATTGTTGTTTTCACTTAAAAATATGTCCAATTTAAATAGAAGAGAGACCCTTTGAGTGGTATCGGCCACACCGTGCCTCAGATTGAGGAAGGGATGACTCTTGAACGTCCCTAACTCACCCGTGGATTGTTCTCTTAAAGTATCAAGACAATATTAATGCGTTTGGTTGGATTTCCGTAGGTCAGTTGTTGTTTTCACTTAAAATTGTGTCCAATTTAAACAGAAGAGAGACCCTTTGAGTGGTACCAGCCATAACATGCCTCGTATTGAGGCGGGGATGACTCTTACACATCTCAAATGACCCTTGAATCGTTCTCCTAAAGTATCAAGACAATATAAATGTTTTTGGTAGAATTTCCATAGGTCAGTTGTTGTTTTCACTTAAAAATATGTCCATTTTTAACAAAATTGAGACTCTTTGAGTGGTACCGGACACACCGTGCCTCTTATTGAGGTGGGGATGACTCGTAAAAATCAAAAAGTACCTGTGGATCGTTATCCTATTGGATAAAGACAATATTAAAGCGTTTGGTCTAATTTTTGTAGGTCAGTTGTTGTTTTCACTTAAAAAACTGTCCAATTTAAACAGAAGAGAGACCCTTTGAGTGGTGCCGGTCACACCGTGCCTCGGATTGAGGTAGGGATTACTCTTAAATGTCCCCAACGCACCCTTGGATTGTTCTCATAAAGGATTAAGGCAATATTAATGATTTTGGTCAGATTTCTGTAGGTCAGTTTTTGTTTTCACTTAAAATTGTGTCCATTTTAAAGAAAAGAGAGACCCTTTGAGTGGTATCGGCCACACTGTGCCTTGTATTGAGGCTAAAATAACTCTTTCATGTCACAAAGGACACTTGGATCATTCTCATAAATGATCAAGACAATCCTAATGCGTTTGGTTGGATTTCCGTAGGTCAATTGTTGTTTTCACTTAAAAATCTGTCCATTTTAAACAAAAGAGAGACACTTTGAGTGGTACCGACCACACCGTGCCTTGGATTAAGGCGGGGTTGACTCTTAAACGTCACAAAAGACCCATGTATCGTTCTCATAAAGTATCAATACAATACGAATTATTTTGGTCAGATTTCTGTAGGTTAGTTTTTGTTTTCACTTAAAATTGTGTCCATTTTAAAGAAAAGAGAGACCCTTTGAGTGGTACCGGCCACACCATGTCTCATAATGAGGCAGAGATGACTCATTCACATCACGAAGGACCCGTGGATCATTATCATAAAGGATAAAGACAATCTGAATGCGTTTGGTTGGATTTCTGTAGGTCAGTTGTTGTTTTCACTTACAAATCTGTCCATTTTAAACAGAAGAGAGACCCTTTGAGTGGTATCGGCCACACCGTGCCTCGGATTGAGGCTGGGATGACTCATGATCGTCAAAAAGGACCCTTGGATCGTTCTTATAAAGGATCAAGACAATCCGAATGTGTTTGGTCTGATTTTTGCAGGTCAGTTGTTGTTTTCACTTAAAAATCTGTCCATTTTAAACAAAAGAGAGACCCTTTGAGTGGTACCAGCCACACCATGCCTAGGGTTGAGGTGGGGTAGACTCTTACACATCACAAAGGACCCCTAGATCATTCTCATGAAGGATCAAGACAATATTAATGCGTTTGGTCTGATTTTTGTAGGTTAGTTGTTTTTTTTCACTTAAAATTGTGTCTAATTTAAATAGAAGAGAGACCTTTTGAGTGGAACCGGCCCCACCGTGCCTCAGATTGAGGTGGAGATGACTCATGAATGACACAAAGTACCCTTGGATCGTTCTCATAAAGTATCAATACAATCCAAATGCGTTTGGTTGGATTTTTGTAGGTCAGTTTTTGTTTTCACTTGAAAATCTGTCCATTTTAAACAAAAGAGAGACCCTTTGAGTGGTACCAGCCACATCGTGCCTCATATTGAGGAAGGGTTGACTCTTAAACGTCAAAAAGTACCCATGGATAGTTCTCATAAAGGATCAAGACAATATTAATGCGTTTGGTTGGATTTTCTGTAGGTCAGTTGTTGTTTTCACTTAAAACTGTGTCCATTTTAAAGAAAATAGAGACTCTTTGAGTTGTACCGGCCACACCGTGCATCGGAATGAGGAAGAGATGAATCTTTCACATCACAAAGGACCCATGGATCATTCTCATAAAGGATCAATACAATCCTCGTGTGTTCGGTCAGATTTATGTGGGTCAGATGTTGTTTTCACTTAAAAATATGTCCATTTTAAACAAAACTGAGACTCTTTGAGTGGTACCAGCCACACCTTGCCTCAGATTGAGGCAGGGATGACTCATACACATCCCCAATAAACTTGTGTATATTTCTCTTAAAGGATCAAGACAATCCGAATGTGTTTGTTTGGATTTCGGTAGTTCAGTTGTTGTTTTCACTTAAAAATCTGTCCATTTTAAACAAAAGAGAGACCCTTTGAGTGGTACCGGCCACACTGTGCCTCAGATTGAGGCAGGGTTGACTCTTACACATCAAAAAGGACTCGTGGATTGTTCTATTAAAGGATCAAGACAATCTGAATGTGTTTGGTTGGATTTCTGTAGGTCAGTTGTTGTTTTCACTTAAAATTGTGTCCAATTTAAACAGAAGAGAGACCCTTTGAGTGGTACCGGCCACACCGTGCCTCGGATTGAGGTAGGGATGACTCGTACACATCAAAAAGGACCTGTGGATCGTTCTCCTAAAGGATCAAGACAATCTTAATGCATTTGGTCGAAATTCTGTAGGTCAATTTTTGTTTTCACTTAAAAATATGTCCATTTTAAACAAAAGTGAGACTCTTTGAGTGGTACCGGCCACACCGCGCCTCGGATTGAGGCAGGAATGACTCTTACACATCCCCAATGAACCCTTGGATAATTATCCTAAAGGATCAAGACAATATGAATGTGTTTGGTCATATTTCTGTAGGTCATTTGTTGTTTTCACTTAAAATTGTGTCCATTTTAAAGAAAAGAGAGACCCTTTGAGTGTTACCGGCCACATAGTGCCTCAGATTGAGGCAGGGATGACTCATGCACGTCACAAATGACCCGTGGATCATTCTCATAAAGGATCAAGACAATCCGAATACTTTTGGTCAGATTTTCATAGATCAGTTGTTGTTTTCACTTAAAAATCTGTCTGTTTTAAACAAAAGAAAGGACATTTGAGTGGTTCATCATTCTTGAATGTTGTTGGGGTATATCATCTATTAAAATGGTAAATTGACTCATTGGAAAAAGAATGTTTTATTTAATAACAATTACAATATTTCAATAAACATTTACATAAAATAATGTATCATCTTTTGATCCCCTAAACCCCTCTCAAAAATGACTGCCAATTGCACATGTCCCCAAGTCAGATCTTCATGTTATTTGTGTACAATCTGTCATCAGGTATGTGGCCCACTCATTTTTGAACATATCTACATCATCTTGTGAGTATGAGGCCTTTCTTCAGTCAGAGTAGTACTGCAAAATATAAAAATAAAGAATTAATAAATAATTTAAACGAACTAGTAGTTGTTTTTGAAAATACCTCTTTAGGGGTGCTTGTTTCTTGATGAAAAATGATCTACTTCATAAATTTAAAAACATAATAACTGAAATCATTATCATTTTTTTGTTTTGGACACTGTAAAAAAATTTATCATTAGGATAATAAGTAACCTGTGTTGAGATGTGTTTGGATAGTGAAATTTTATTATATATACCCTGATATTTGTCCAGACGTAGTACTTGTTCGCCTCCTTATGTTTATCCCCTATCATCATTCCTCTTTTTAGATGATAATTATACACCGACCTATAATAACAGAATCCTCAGTAAAAGATAATATAAATTATATTACTTTATGTTTAGACCTAAAACGTAGGATGTAGTGTCTTACAGATTCAAAAACTTCATCATGTGTGGTCAGTTTGATGGATATCCTTTCTTTGAATCTAGAAAATAAATATTTAAAGTATCCAAGTTCACCGAAATTAGCATCCAATGTTTCCTAAAAACACAAAAAGGAATAATTAATAAAAGAAGTCAAAATATAATTGATATTATTTAATCGTAGAGATTTACCCCTACATGGTTGGTATTAAGAAGAGTTTGTCATCTGTAATCTTGCTTTCAAATGTTTTCAGCAAGCCGTTCACTATTTCATTCTTTTTTGATGGCTCTATTTTTGTCAGATGTGATGATGTGGTATGAGGACTAATGAGTCCAAATCTTGGATCATGTTCAAATTCCTTCAACTGATTTTCATATATATGTCTGTCAAAAATATAAAATGCATTTAGTCATAATTTTCACATTAGATCAGCTTTTAGAAAATCAATTCATGGAAACATACCTCATATATATATTTAAACTTGTGATGCCTAGCCAACTGTTTTCAAGGATCTCATTTACATTTTCAGCAGTAATAAAATCTTGAATTTCCACACCATATATATTCTCTTCGAAAACCACTATATGACTACTACCACCTCTTAGCTTTATATCCACATGAGTCTTCAATGCTAGTAAATGTGGATAGATAAAATGTGGTGTTATTGTGCTTTCAGTAGCTCTTGGGATTGGTTGGTTGATCCTTTATATGGTTTTGAGCCGACATTTGTCACCCCCTTCCCTTTCTCCATCTATAATAATATTCATTGGTTAAGATCCTTTTTTCATTAATTGTTAAAGGTTTAGCTTGAAAAAAAAGGAAATAAATACTTCTTTGGCCGCATGTACTCTTACACGTTGTGACGGCCATGTAATGAATGTCCAAATAGCCTTTTCAACCGTATGAATATCATTGTCATCAAGTGGAATAGGTAGCTCTTCATTTGGATCATGAGCTACAGTAATCGTCACTTTTAGATGATCTTTCGGAAGTGGTCTATTATGCAGCATGTCATCTAGGATGTAGAACATTGTAGCCCTTGCTACAAGGTGATAGGTGGGTGTTGACAGATATAAATAACAATCATTATCACCCTGTATAAGATCAGTACAGGAAAATTATCAGTGTTTTTATGATTCAAATTTCATGGGAACAATTATTAGAATATTGATTACCATGGCTAAGAAACCTCTTTGAGGGGAATGACTCGCCTCAAAGATGGTGGGGGTGGGGTAGGATCTTCACGTGCTGGTTGTTCTTGAGTTGTGTCTTCTCCTTACTTCCCACCCATAAAATTTTCTATCAACTCTCCCTGCCATTGCAATCATTCTTCAAGGGTTTATAGTTTTTTTCTCATTTGTTTCAATGTTTCATCTCTATCATCCGTTTTTTTCTTCTTCTCAAAATATACCCAGGGTGTCACCCCAAACCCCGCACCCCTAACATGACCGTATTTTTTTGGCTGCTTCAAAGCCGTCGATAATAGGTCAGCATCCACTACAGGAGTAGCTGATTCCTGTGACTGTCAGATATAGGAAAATAACTAATTGTGTTTATGTCATAAAAATTTAAAACAAATATTTTTATCGTCGTGTCATACTTACAAAAATTTCCCACACTTTTTGTGTGTTCCCGTCTACTAGATTCCCTTCCTTATTCACACATGCCTCCTTCCAAAGCACATGACGTGGGATGGAAGTGTATTTGGTTTTAGACTCATCAATCTACATATAAACATAGAAATATAATTATGATGTTGTTTGTCAGCACCTAACAATATTACTGTAAATTTAAAATACGTACCATTTTCTTTTCTAGTGAATTGTACCCCATCCTTTCTTTACGATAGGGGTATGTTGGTTTTGATGCATGTTCCTTATTTTCTTTATAGAGTTGTTGTTTCATAAATGAAATATTGACAATCAAAGTGATTAATACATGTATCCTCAAACAACGTATTATCACCCACAATTTACCTAAAACTTCTCATCCCCACGACGACCAATAAATGAACCCCATGCTTCTTGGGATATCAGGTGAGCATAGACAATGGGTGGGTGTGAGTTTATTTTACCTTTGGAATCTTTCAGGTGACATCTTTCTAAAATAGTGCGAAAAACTCGATGAATCCTTCCTACAAGCCTTAGTACATAATCCTTGTGTGAATCATCTACTATAAATGTATTCTGAAAGAGAATTAGAAGAGTAAGACATTGTTTCATTATTTTATTTTCTAGTAAATTAAAGAAATAAATTCATAATGTTACCGTAATTTCTTCCCAGATCACAGCCTTCAGCCCGGACACAACATGGTGCCATGAATCTATGTCAATCGGCACATGTTTCTGAGTGACAACTCTAATGTAACTACTAAATGTAGACTTGTTGGGATTCACATGTTGGCCTCGTGCATTCCATCCGACTTCAAATTTGATGCCATTACTTTTCGCCTTAAGAACTTTGGCTAACACCATCAAACTACGACGCACCTGTGTTTTCTGCAACGTCGATCCTTCATTACCGACCATTTCATCGATATCAACATCATCTATATGTTCATCTGAAATGGTAGCAACGGTATGTGCTGATGGTTGTTGGACCTCAACACTAGGATCAGCAGGAGCCGTAGGAGCCGCAGAAGCAGGAGCAGTAGGAGCAGCAGGAGCAGCAGGAGCAGTATGAGTAGCAGCAGGAGCAGCAGGAGCAGCAGAAAGAGCAGCAGCAGCTGCAGCAGCAGCCACAGAAGCCGTAGAAGCAGCTTGAGAGACTTGTTCAACCTCAAGGTTTGGAGCACCATAATGTGCAAAAGTCATTTTCTGCAAAAGTTTTTGAACAGTTAATTTAGATTACATAAATTCAGTAATGATAATATCATAACATGAGATAAAAAGATCTATATTACAAACAAAATATAACCTGTTTATTGAACTCTCTCTCTTTTTTTCAAAGGTTGAAGGGATTTGACACCTCTATCAATTATCCAAATCCCTTCATTGTGGTCTCCTCTAACATACAAAACATCATCTACATTGGGACCACTCCGAAATGATTGCGACGTACCACTGAAAGGATCGTCCTCAATTGAATTTTCATCGGAACCTTCACTAGTTTTGGATGCTAATAGAACAATCGACCACTTTCGGTTTATGGGATCTAGAACATAAAAAACTTGTAACGCTTGTGATTCTATTATAAACTGTTCATCTTTGTACCCTTCTTTACTAAAATAAACTTTCACAAATCCCCATTCATCTATTTTAACACCACTTTTGTTATCAACCCATTTGCATTGAAAAATCGGCAATTGGAATGTCATATTATCCAACTCCCATATTAGTTTGATAATGAAAAAGTATGACATATTTGCATAAATTGGATTTCTGTCCTTACTACCATAAACATGCATCGCTTCAGCCACTAGTGTAACTCCACTATTTTTCATGGTACTATCTTCATCATGTTCATTTTTATAGAATGTATAACCATTAATTACATAACCATTGTAAGATAATACATACACACTTGGTCCAGCAGCTAGCCATCGAAGTCGTTCTGAAATTGAATTCGTATTTTCATCCAACTTCTTAAAAATATGTTCCCTAAACCATCCTATAAACTGGTGATTATGTGTATTTGATAACCATTTTTCAGCCCTTGATGGATTCAACTGCCTAAGAATTTCTTTGTGAGTTTCAATATATGGAGCAACCTCCCAACTGTTATGAAAAACATAAAGGTGGGCCTGCTCCCGATCTGTAATACTGATTGTCACAACATCTCTTCCAGAAATTCCCTCACCCTCAATGCATTCAGTGTGACGAGATTTCGGGAGACCAATGCTTTCCACATCAGATAGTTATTCGGTACAAAATTCAATGGCTTCCTCAACAATATATCGCTCCACTATACAACCCTATGGCCGAATTCGATTTTTGACATACCCTTTCAAAATCTTCATATATTGTTCAATAGGATACATCCATCTATAGTGAACAGGACCACAAAGTCGAATCTCTCTCACCAATTGAATCATCAAATGAACCATCATATCAAAGAATGTTGGCAGGAAGAAAATTTCTAATTCACATAATATGATGACAATTTCTTTTTCCATAGCTGGAAATTTCACTGGGTCTAAAACATTGCTACGTATAGCTTTTAAAAAGAAACAAAGTTCTCTTAACATATGATGAACATTCTTGGGAAAAATGCAACGTAAAGCTATAGGAATTAGATCTTGAATCAAAACATGGTAGTCATGTGATTTCAAACCTTTTAACTTAAAATCATTCATTGACACAATGTTCTTGATATTTGATGAATAGCTCTATAGAACCTTTATATCATTGAAGAAGTTGGAAAACTGGTATCTCTCCTCCCTAGAAAGAGTATAAGCAGCTGGAGGAAGAAACATTCGATTTTCACCCTTCAAGGGAGCCAACTCTTCTTGTATTACCATGTCAACCATGTCCAACCTTGCCTTAATTCCATCCTTTTTTTTTCAGGGACATTTAGCAACGTTCTGATAACATTGTCACATACATTTTTTTCCACATGCATCACATCAAGAAAATGTCTGACGTACAAACAATTCCAGTATGGTAATTCAAAAAAAACTGATCTCTTTTTCCAACCAATTTTCATAAGGTTTTTTGAAAATGGTTTACCAAAAATAGTGTTCACATCTTTTACTTTCTCAAACAGCTGATCACCTGTTAGGGGAGACGGTGTTGCGCGTTGTTTTGAACTTCCATTGAATGATGTCATCCAAGATCGGTGCTTATGCCGACGAGGTAGAAATCTACGATTTCCTAGAAACACAGATTTCGATTAATGTTTCAACCTAATTGATTATGTATCTTCTTCGCACATAGGACACCCTTGAGTTCCTTTAATGCTATAGCCTGACAAATTTCCATAAGCAGGGAAATAATTTATTGTCCCATACAACATCGCTCCCAATGTGAAGTATTCACTTTTATAAGCATCATACAATATAACACTTGAATCCCACAATAACTTCAAATCCCCGATCAAAGGAGAAAAATAAACATCAATATCATTACCTGGTTGTTTTGGTCCTGATATAAGCATAGATAACATGATGAATTTCTGCTTCATGCATAACCAGGGTGGCAAGTTATAATTTTCCAACATAATAGGAAATGTACTATGAGTGCTGGTTTGAAAACCAAAAGGATTTACTCCATCTATAGATAACGTAAGATGAAGGTTTCTTGACTCTTTTCCAAATTCAGGATACTCATGATCAATTTTATTCCATTGAGGAGAGTCGGCTAGATGACGTAATTTCCCATCTTTATTTATTTTATCTACATGCCACAACAATTGTCTTGCAGTTTCTTCACTTCCATATAGATGCCTAAACCTTGGAATGATTGGAAAGTACCATAAAACTTTCATAGGATTGGATTCGTCTTTCTTGTATCGAGAAGCACCACACTTTGGGCATTCTGTAAGTGATTTTTTCTCCTTGTGAAACAATATACAATCTTTCGGGTAGGCATGTATTCTTTCAGAAATCATACCCATCGAGCGTATCATTCGTTTAGCTTCATATTCCTGGCTTGGGAGCTAATT
This sequence comes from Viscum album, assembly GCA_963277665.1. Lineage (NCBI taxonomy): Eukaryota > Viridiplantae > Streptophyta > Magnoliopsida > Santalales > Viscaceae > Viscum > Viscum album. Next base: position 1,314,007,181 of record OY728137.1, read on the forward strand.
ATCTTCAGGGAGAATGTCTTTAAAGAGAGAAAGTATTTTTGTAAAACTGACATCACTCCATCTATTTCCTGTTTTCAATTTATACAACTTCAGTACAGCTGACAATGTTATATACTTGGTGCAACCAGCATACAATGGCATCTTCGCACAACTCTTTAACTTCTCAAACAATTTTGGGCAATCACGGAGTTCATCTTCAATTGTCATTGTCATTTACTCAATACTATCTTTATCATCATTGACATCTGTAATCACATCCTCCATGTGGTCTTCTTCATTATCCATATTTGTATTCATATCTGATGATCCATAAAATGCAGTTTTATCCCAGCCAGTAGCTATATTCGCTTTTTCTCCGTGTTTATTCCAGCATTTATAACTCTGATCTATTCCGTGACATATCAAATGTTCTTCCAACTCATCTGGAGTAAGTAGTCTAGAATAACAACAATGTAAACATGTACAAAGGATTTGAGAAGGATCCTTTGCGTGATCCTTTGCAAATTTGATGAACTCTTTCACTCTGTTCTCGTACTCTATTGTCAAACGATTAGCATCCATCCAATCTTTATTCATATTCATCCTATTTGAATATAAAATATTAGCATTTATGGTTCAAGTACACAAAAAAGGACTTCCAAATACAGTAGAAGAGAACTACTTCCTTATAAAAATATAGATTAATAGAGCGTAACCATTAGTATTTATTCATCTTCATTAAATATAATTACTTTAGATTCATTATAGTTTCCTCAAATCACCCCAGAACAAACACAAGAATAATTAAGAATGATAAATCTACCACTCCTAGGTCTCTTCCCTACATTCAATATCATCATGCCTAAATACCCATATATCCACACATACACATGTCACAAACACATAAAAAAACCATATCCACATTAGAACCAAAGTACCAATATGGATTTCAATCAGGTTACTCGACTCAAGTGGTGGTGTGTAAGAAATAATAAGAAAATATAATAAGTATATAGTCACACATAAATCTCAAACTGGTGTTAATAATCCAATAAACCCAAGGTATCATTCCATCTATCAGAATACTCTGAAAGAGCCCATATGCGACAATAGTCCCAGGTGGTGAAGGTTCCTGAGGAGGAAGGGGCGAACATGCACCTATCGGGGTTCGAGGTCAGGTCACTAAGGTTCAAGTTGTCCCAATACTCCTACAAGGGTTCATTCCATATTTCACAAACCATGTCCTGGTACCCTAGGATGTTAACCCATTGCTGGTGGAAGTGAAACTGTTTCTGATGATCATGTCAAGAAGAAATGGAAACCAAGAGGGGGGAGTGGTTCAAAATACCTCAAGCAATATGGAAAAACATGGTATTTGAGAATAGTTTAGTGTCTTTCATGTTTTCTAGAAACCTATCCAATATACTCCAAAAGCGGTGATGGCCCCTGCAGTTGTTGCACCAGGTGAAACTGTCACCTGAGAAGCTGAGATCAATGAGTCCATTCCCAGCCATGAACTGAACAAACTCCATGATGGCCTTCCTCTGGAATGGGATTCTACCTTTCCTTTCCTTTGGTTTGGAAATGACATTAAAGTCTCCCCAAAAAAACAATGGATGGTGTCCGAGATCGAAGGTATTTTGTTCACTCCATAGAGATTCCCTTTGAAGAGAGTCATAGCTTCCAAAAAAAAGTCATAAAGAAGGAGGTGTCACCGTTGGACACCTTGGTAGTGATGAATTGATTGCAATATTGAACTATCTCAACAACATATTTATTGTGCCAAAATACCCATTTGTGTCTATTTGAGGGGTCATAGTGTAGAAATCCATGAAAATTAATCTTCTAAGAAAATTCTATGATTATTATAGGGTTTTTTGTGTTATTTGACAACAACAACAATGACATTATGCTTTTTGATTTCTATGGTGAGGAAGTCCAATTTAACATGGGAACTAAGACCATGAGCATTACATATGAAAATAATAATGATGGGTAGGATAGGGCTTTGGCATTGGATCTAGATCTAGTAGCCTTATTGAAGTCAGAGGATGATCTCTCATTGAGGTCCCTCGATTTTGAACATGTTCATAATCCCTTCTGGTTGGTAAGCTTCATATGAGTGGGAGATGAGGATCCAAATGGGTAGGGGAAGTATGGGTAATGAAACTTTGGGCTGTTGAGGGAGTTATCTTTAGATCAATAAGTATTTGGAGCTGGATGACAGGCTCAAAGCCAAGGGAGACAGAACAAACACTTCTAGGAAGGCGCCTGGCCACTACAGAGAAGCAGTCAGTAACCTCAGCGAGGGAGAAGGACAGAGATTGAGGTAGGGGTGGCAAGGCTAGAAATCTTGGTGGTCTGGGCATCATTCCATACAAGTGCACTACCAAACAAAGTCACTTAGATAGCATGAAGGAAAGAATGGGGTAACCCCTCGAAGAAAATAGGGTTCAAGCATTGGATGACCGAGAAATGCATTAGAACCGGGTGGTATTGTCCTTAAAGAAAAAGTTTATCCTTCATTCCTTACTTTACGGTGACGTGGTGTTGGATCTAATAGAATCGATGATACCTATGAGGAATCTAGTGAAACTAGAATCCAAGTGGGAAGGACCTTAAATTTTTCATAAACTTCACTATGATAGTGTAAACTCATTGATCGCAATTAATGATGAGCATATCAATCTTTCCACCAATACTAGGTTTCTCAAGAGATATTTTACATGAATAAACCATACCTTTTAAATAAAATCAACTCATGTCAAACATTCCCCAAATATTCCACATTTTTATTTACAGTAAAAAAACTATACTAATAGAAAATCCTAGAATAATGGATTAATGATAAAAGAAAAAATAAATATGTCATAGCCACATATGTTCAAATAGTATTTGAAATTATAAAAAATACCCCATAAAACACCACTAAATTAAAATTTCAAACAAAAATATGCTATTGAATCATGCCTCAAATCATGATGATACTCGTGCCTTGATACCTGCACTGTGATGCGCCTGATCAACATCATCATCAATAACTTCACTAACAAGATAACAAACTAGAATTCATCACCTTAGGAACCTCATCACCCATTTCCAACCCAACATAACCTAATAATATAATTAAATCATATCATATATATTCTATAATACAAACCACACCTTTTCATAAAGGTGATTGTTGGAAGAATTTATATAACATATCCAGCCATACCACCATCAAATTGAATGGTTTCTAGGATCTAGAATAAACAAATACCAAATCACCTAAAAACCCACCATAGTCATTAGAAAAAAGGTGATAACTTAGGAGTAATAGAAATATATTGGATGATCACCCCCAAGAACCCCATCACAATATGTAGAAAGAACACTCATGAATCTACGATGAAGCAGAATCATCACCACCAGAGGAAATGAAACCTAGGGATGAAATAATTCAACACAAAATCCACTAGAAAACCATTGATGGGAAAGCCTCACATCCCAAAACTCCAATTAAAAATGTTTTAATAGTGTGATATGATTTATAGAATAATAGTTCTAGAGCCATTAGAAGAAGTTGGACCAAACTCGAGCTTTGACAGGGGGCATTAACCTAGAGACAAACATGAAGAAGAAAATGATGAATCATGTAGCCTACAACCATCAAAATCTAAAATATAAATTAAATATATCATACCAAATCAACATATGGTTATGTGTGATGGGAGAGGAGAACAATATTAAAAAATGATTTAGAAAACATTCCTTAAAGGGAGGTCCGGAAAGGCGAAGATCAGCTGGCGGCGGAGGTCCAGCAACGTGAAGCTCGAGGGCGTTGCGGGTGGCGTAGGTCTGGAAAAGCAAAGCTCGAGGGTGGTGGAGGTCCGGCAATGCGAAGATCAGTGGGCGGCGGTGGTCCGTCAATGAGAAGATCAAGGGTGGCGGAGGTCCGGCAACACGAACTCAGCGAGCGGCGGAGGGGAGTCGCAGGGTTCCAGTACCGCGAGAGCCTTAGGTCGCGATAAAACGAGGGCACTGTGTGACCTACTTTATAAAACAATGGAATAAGGTTTTATCAGTGCTAACAAATCCCTCATAAATACTACCTTTATCAGCGCTAAAATTTTAGCGCTGATAAAGGTATGCTTTATCAGTTCTTTTTTTAGCGCTGATAATGGTCCTCTTTATCAGCGCTAGAAAAGCGCTCATAAATCCTTCCTATATCAGCGCTAAAATTTTAGCACTGATACATAGATTATTTATCATCACTTTTCTAGCATTGATAAAGGGTCTTTTTATCAGTGATTTTTTAGCGCTGATAAAGGTTACCATGTATCAGCGCTAAAATTTTAGCACTAATAAAGAATCTCTTTATCAGAGCTAAAATTTTAGTGTTGATACAGGGTGTCTTTATCAGTAATTTTTTCTTAGCGCTAATATAAGGTGGCGCTTCCCTTGCCCGTTTTTGTAGTAGTGTTCCTCCTACCATGCACAACCCCACCATAATTCATCTCATCCCATCTCACCATATCCTGACCAGAGACACCTGGGACATCATAGCACATCTCAATAGAATCACTTTTGAATTCTATCCATCAAAACCCATGAATGTAATCATCACTTGGAAGAGGAAGTAGGGAAGAGCGGGTGGTCATCCATCCCTCCTCACCACTGAGATGTTGGGAAAAACACCCCCCAAAACTATTGGTTATCAATACTGGGTACTCGATATGGGTGGGGTTTATAAAGAAATCACAAAAGAATATAATGTATATATATATATATATAATAAATCTACGCAAAACCAAACCAAAGGTTTCACTATAATGATAAAAACCAACTCACAACAACACCACTTCCATTTATACATCTAGATGCACCACACAACACCACAAGCCACAAGTCACTTTTCATCTTCTCATTATAAGCCAAGACAAATTCCATATTTCCATTACCAATCAATTTTAATTAGAATATCTATTTCATTACACATTTTTCATCCCATTAACTTATATTTAAGATCCCACCATTTAAACTACATAGATTGTTGCAATTTATTCTTCTTTTATACAATTCGTTTTATTATTTCTATCCCATTATCCAAACCGTGTTAATTACAATACTACTCGAGCAACTATCACAGCTCATAAAAACAAGCATAAACCAAAATCCCAACAACACCATCATCCTCATACCCATTCCAACAAGACCAAAAAACATCACCATTTCACATCCATAACCACTTTCCTCCATAATATCCACTTTCCACCACTTTCCACCACATGCCACATTCTTTCACAACAACCACATCTCCTCACATCACCCAATTATATTTGTCACAACATGGACACTATCGTGTAACACACCAAAATAGTAAAAACACACCACATATCCACTTTCATCAACACATTCCAAACAAAATACATAATAATTTTCAAATTTATTCAAGGGGATTTATAAAGTTCCACTTTAGTTTAAGGTAATTACCACACAAGAATAATTTCCTGGTTGAAACCATTTTTTTATCCTAGTATAAGTGATTAAAAATTTTCATTTAGGGTGATATAAAAGAATCATAAAAATAGGATATACCTAAAACCATGTCTATATAATAGAAAAAGTCACCCAACAACCATTATTTTTAGGGTAATTAGCTCGTACTGTTAATAACATCAATAATAACAAAAAATGGTAAAATCATGAAATTTCATTCCCATTACCCTTTGGATTTCAATTAAATTAATCCATTTATATTAGTTAAGTTGGATAAGAGTATATTCTCAAGATATAATAAGAATAGACCCATCCCACATGATACACTATGTGAGAAATGTTGGAACCCCTACATAGAAGAATGAAAATTCACACTATTTGTTTCACCAAAATAGGGGGTGTGCACATAGGAGGGAACCTCTATAGGAAGAACTAGAACCAATACCAAAGAAGTGGTTCCATTACTCCAAGTTAAATGATTCCAAAACTCCAATCTTGATAGATAAAAAGTAGGAAATAATGAAGGAAAGATATTCATTTTAGAATAAACAGATCTGAAACAATCGGCATTTGATAGGTGGATCTCCTCAAATCCACACTGTATAGCCATTTAAAAGGATCTTGAATTATAAGAAATAGAATATAAAATTATCCACCTTTAAAATGGATTTTAATTCCTTGGTGAAACTGAAATTTTTTGAAAATTCAGAACATTCTACTGATGGGTGCTACTATTAGGTGTTACCATTAGGTACTACCTCCAATATACTATCGTCAGGTGCTACCACCAATGTTCTGTCATCAGGATCTACTACCAAGTGACACCACTAGGGTGATACCATAATGTTTTTCTACTAGTGTTCTACCATCAGGTGCTACCGCTATTGTTCTACTATCTAGTTCTACCTCCAGGTTCTACCTCTATGGTGCTACCATATGATGATACCTTCAGGTTATACCACTAAGGTTTTACTATCAGGTGTTGTCTATAGAGTGATACCACCAATGTGTTATCATCAGGTGTTACTGCTAGGGTATTTCCATTAGGTGCTACTGTCAACCTCCAAAACAACTCTTTTTTCCTCCAAAACACCTCTAAACTCTTCCCTTCCTCCTCCAAAAACCTCTGGATTTCCCCATGAAACCTCAATAACCAGATTTCCCTCAAAGTAACAGATCGTAAGTTCTATTCCATTACATTTTGGGTCTCTCTTTACCTAGCACAATGTATATGATCAATAGTATCTTGGCTACCATCTCCTGGTACTACTCCCGATCCTACCTGAGATCCCTAAGTTTTTTTCATTCCTTCACTCCCAACTACCTGTAAAGTCTTCCTATAGAACCTCTTCAACTTCCCCATCTAGTCACACACCCATAACTCATTTGGAGGTCTCTCACATTGGGTCTAAACATGGCCAAAATTCCCACACTGGAAGCACATCATCGATGACCCACTCCTCAGTGGTTTTCCCAAATCTTTGGTCTAACTATCTTGTTGGGACTCCTTGTAGTATCAATTTTGTCTACTCGAAGCACCACTACCAATATAACCTAGCGCAATCACCCAGATCAAATAAGTACAGTCCATAAAGTTTTCTTTGGCCATCAACACCTAATTTATTTCCTCTGAGAACAAGTTCAAACTGAAGATATTTACCTCCACCCTGATTCCATTTCTCAATCCATCTTCAAACTAACTCACCCTGGAGATTTCATCACCTACCATAGAAGAATAAAATCAGGATAATTCCATGAAACTCACTTCATAATCCAAAACAAATTTATCCCCCTAATGAAGGTTCGTGAACTCAAAGGCTTGGTCCACTCTCAACATCTCTGGGAAGAAATGCTCAAAGAACCTGGCCTCAAAATCCTTCCATACCAGTACCTCATTTCTACCAGCATGTACCCATACACCCCACCAATTATTTTCCTTTCCTTCAATCACATAATTATCCAGAGTCACCTTTCTACCTAGGGGTGTCTCGAGATTGGTAAAAAAACATCTACATAGACTCGATCCAGTTCTCTCCTACCTTCGGTCCACCCTCACCCTGAAACAATGTCGGATGTTGTGACTGGAAATCAAGAGTTAGATAAGCAATGGATTCCTCAGCTCCCTGATCTCCCCTTTCAATACTCTATATGACTCACACCAATCTTGACTTGATCTTATATCCTATCCATGGCCTAAAAATCTTTCATCTTTTGCATCTTCCCCGCCTGTCTTGAGGCCAATACATGTGGATCATAATTATCCCAACCCTTAGGGCCTCATCCCAACTCTCATGGGCCTCAAACCATGCATGCTCTACCAACACCACATATTCACCCTCCTAATGCTCCACTGAATCCTGTCTAGGAAGAATCACACTAAACACTAAATACCATAGTCAATAATAGCAATAATAGTCATATATCACAAATAGTGAAAGCTGTAATAGGAAGCACATATCACCACCCCTACAATTCCTTAACACAATCATATCACAAATCATATAGCCTCATGGACCCCTACCTACCCATATCATAGTTAGGAATTACATACCAAGTATACCAATAGTCACTAGCATTGGGTTTCTAAGTAGAATTCCACCAAAAAATCATGTAGGAGAACACCATTTAGATCATTTTTTAAATTTTAAATGACTCACCCCTTTTCTTTATCCCTGCCTACCCATATCAGAGTCAGGACTATATATACCATATACACATAGAATTATATATCTATCTTAAGTGTTACACTCAATATGGATATCTATCAACTATAAAATCATGAAGAATAACATCAATTACCCACCCTTGGAAACTTGGTCTATCCCCCGTGCATGGGGCTGTAGACAGACAAACACAAGCTCCTTACCCAATTCCAACTAGATCCTAGTCTCTATTATTCTGTAACCCCAATTGAAATACAAAATAAAAAAGAAACACCTTTGATACCATTTTTAGTGCCTATTCCTAGGATCCACTTAACCGGTGCTCTGGGTCGGAGGTCCATTGGGCCTTAGGTGCACCTCTCTATATTCCAAAAAATACTGACTAGAAACAAGGGTCTAATTAGGTGAGTGGTAAGACAATACCCTCTTGTGATGATATAATAATAATGGAAATGTAATACCAGCACTGTGGAAGCAATTACAAAACTCAGTGGAAGCAATAATAAATAATGTAAATAAAAAGATGAAAGTAATATCAATACATATCAGATAAAGTATAAATGCCTGATAGTTCTAAAAAGATATAAATTCAAGATCTAACATGGACAATCATATAAGAATGAACTCCAAATCCCAAAAAAGAAACTCCATCTCAAATAAAAATAACCCCCATGGTCCATCTTCCATCCATACCATGCACCCACGCATCCCTACTCACTGTGGTCCAGAGAAATATCCTAGTATCTTACCTGATCTCAGATCCATAAAGTTTGTAAGATCCTGAAGGTTCGGTGTAGGGTGTGAGTATAAACTCAGTAGGAAACCACCAATGTGTTCCTATATTACATCCATATTTATACCAGTGTATTAATACATAAATAAATAGAAACTAAACACATGAATAAAATAAATAACCCACTTTACTCATGATCAAAAACCATGAGTAGGTGTTTACCTACTTCATCCAATTCTGGAAATGGAACGATGTATCCATGTTTGGCCATATACCAAGAACCCTTGGTATCTCAGCCATAACATGTCACATAGAACCTCATGAAAACTACCTTATCATATATATATATATATATATATTATCAAAATTAAATTGGTCTCCCAATGGAATTCCCAATAATCATGTCACGGGTCCCTCAGACTTATGATTTCACAACCATCATCGACTCAATAGCCTGATGTCCCAAGGCATGATGATGTCCTTCCTTACATAAATAATGATCCACCATCGTCTCGGCAACCCGATGTCCAAGGCACAACAATATCCACCCTTATATAAACCTATCCCATCGGCCAAACATACACAATGAGCCTCAACCCCTATATGATGGTCTCACTTACCATCATTCGTGGCTTTATATAGTGAGAACCTCCTCCATAAATAATGGTCAACACCATAACCTAATCCCCTAAATCTATGGAGGCCTCCACTCAAATTGAGTGGTCAACACCACCTCACTAAGTCATTATCTGTGTGCACACAATTCCCACAACATTATCGGCCAATCACAGTGAGCAGAAATCACTAACATTTCCTAAGCCACACCAACCAATAATCTTGTTGCCACATGACAACCTCATTTCCCATATATGATATGGTTATCACCATATGCTTCAACCTAATGATCACATCACCTCAATAATGATGGTCAACATTATCCCACATATCTCAAGCCATTCCCTCATCCAAATGAATCTCATCATCTCAATCCCCATGATCACATCACATCATGTATTTTGGGCCATACCCAAATCGTTCCCCTGAATCCAATCCAATCATATCACAATTAAATTAAATTAAATAATTTAAACAATTGGAATAACCTTCCAAATCAACCAAACATCCTAAACATGGACTAATATATTTAAAGAGACAAGAGAATGCCCATCAGCATCTCACAACATCAATTAAATGATTTAAATTCAAGATTTAATTAATAATGGTTTCACCCAGACAACCCCCATGAAACCATATTAAAATAAAAAAAATGTAGAATTCATATATGAATTGATAAATATAGGAACCAACTACCTTATTCTTGTAGGTACTCACTTGTCGAATATAGGCCTCTAATCTGATCCAAAACAGAAGTAAATGAATGATCTAATAAAGACCCTAGAAATAGGGTGAATGAGCTCTGATGGAAATAACATTCCAAATAGTGAGATAAAATAATAAATAAAGGAATAGTATTTTTATCCTTAATACAAGTGATTCAACACCATCAATGGATCTCAAATCAGATTTCAAATGAGAGAGATATGCCAAATCCTAGGTGAGAGAAGAAATGAGAGACCCTCCTGTTGTTTGTGCGAGTGAGGGGGAGAAAAAGGAAAAGAAAGATAAAATAAGGTTATAGAAATTTTATAATTTTACACCCTTTAATGAACCACATGTTTAGGAAACATGATTTGGATAACCATACACCAACCGTGCAGTGCCAATATCCAAAGGTACCTCCACCTCACACTAGGAACACTATTTTTCAAACCTTTCACAGCCTGTGTGGATCACCACTATAATAAATTGTAGATATTTCACATCACCATGAATAGCCCATGTGGTTCACCTCTATAATAAACTGTATACTTTTCACATGTCCATTTTCCCAACCATGAATAGTTTGAAAAACCATGCACTAGAAAAAAAATGGGCTTCATAGTTTTCCCTAAAGGGATACACGGTCTAAACAAACCGTTCCCCCTGCCTGTACCTTTAGAAAATGGGTTTTCATAGCCTAATTCTCTTGAAACTAATATAAAACCCTAATGAACTTATTAGGTCTTAACCCCCATCCAAAAACAACACATTAGAGTGCTCAAACTTTCATATTTATGTTCTGAAGTTCAAAATAAATGTTGGCCCATCCACCAAACTTAACATTCTAATTTACGCAAGAATTCCAACCCGTTCAAAAACTCAGGACATTAAATAAATAGTCTCTGAATGTTTAACACCAATTAACCATTTATTTATTTATCCCTAAACATAATATATTGTGTGAAACTTTAATACATAGAAACCACTTATGGATGATAACACATTCTTATTTTTCATCTTCCATTATCATGAAGTACACTTATGTGATACTACATTGTTAGTTCGTAAAATAGATAGAACAAGTATTAATTCTTTAATTAAGTTGTAATAGGTTCCCTAGACCCAAATTGAATATTAATTTTCAATTACCATATCATGTATACAATGAGTTATGCATTATGTACACTTACCATAATTGTGTTGATATTTCTGCATCCACTATTTACATGGTAATGTATATAGATTATTTTTCATATCAAAAGGGAGTATCATTTCCCAAGAAATAATTAAGATCTTAAGATACTATGACACTAATCTTAAACGTATTTTATATGGTCTTGATACATCATACCGACTAGGCATAGTTGATGTCTTACTATTAGGTCTTGGGGGATCATAATCATTAAGACTTCTTCTCATGAAATTTTCACTTGGTGATCTGTATTAGGTGAGATCATGAGGATAGAACCACCAACAGGAACACCATATGTTTCAAGTGTCATTGGTTGTTCCTATCAATAAAAATTTGTATTAATATCCTAACTTAAGATCATTATCAATGTGTACCATTTGATCATGCACTTTTATGTAAGTTAAAAACCATGACATTGAATTCATAGAGGTATCTTGTGTTGGGTGTTTCTTTAGTGGTATTGCATTGGTTGAATGGTTAAGATAGAATTTTCTGATTCTGAGTTGAGGAAGTGATATCTCAGACCTAGTTGGTCAGGATGGTAGTAATTTATAAAACTAAGTCCATGGAATTTGAAGGAAGGTTCGTCTAGTTAGATCAAAAAAATAATAAATAAATAATGGATGATGGAAAAAGCTATGCATCTTTATTTATGAGATATCATGAGATAGGGATATTATATTACATAGTGTGTGTTCATATGAATGGTTTTTATAATTATGACTTTTCCTTATATTCTTATGGGTGTTGATGGGTTGTGATACTCCAAACCTGATTTTTGAAAAGTATTCACTATTATCGTGTTAAGGGCCTAAACGGTCACACACAATAATGTATTCATGAATCTTCCCTATTCTGATTAATAGGTGTATAGGACATGGTAGGCCCCACCATGGGGTATGAGAGTTGACCAAGTATTAATGATCACCAATAAATAAATAGATTCATTATTATTTAAGTATAGAATAATTGGGTTGAATTTATTTATTAAAAATATTAACAAGGTATTTAGTGAATACATGGAAAAAATATATTAAACGAATGAACATTATTTTAATATTCATGATTCATTTAATATTTGTGGGAATTATGATTATAGTTAATGGATCACTTACATCATTTACTATATTTATTATACATTACAAGTATGTGATAAAAATATAAATTACATTATCATGAAGTTAGTTCATCATAACATGTTATTTGTCACTTATTTTGTGGGAATTACTTATATGGGGGTTGGGGAACCCTTTCTAGGAAATTAAATTCCACTATATAAGAAAAGATGATATCATTATTTGGGTAATAATCATACCCACGAATTTGAGAGCTCCTATATCCTTCCCTCATCTGAGAGAGAGAAATCTCCTATCAAATATTTTGATATTTGTTCTCTTTCATGTATTGAAGGGATGGGATCATGGTGGTTGTTGTGACATCAAAGGATTCTTCATAACTCCACACTGGAACCTGGAATTCGATGATCAGAATTCATGTGGACTCTTGAGGTGTGTGTGGATGATCTAGAGGTGTTCAATATCATATTATTTAAGCAATGGTCACTGGTGACAAGTGATAGTTGGAAACATCTTCGATCTGAATGAGGTAACCATTCATGTTTATATTTGTGCTCGATTAATTCATGGAATATCCTCAAACCCTTAATGGATATCATATCATTAGATATGATAAAGTTTCATCACTCCATCAATGAAAAATTTTAAATCCCCTACCCACCACTTGCTTCTGCTTTACACATTTTTATTCCATTAGCCTGTACATTTATCTCATTAGGGACTACACTGATTGGCAAGGCCTGATACCATCAATTCAGTTTCCAAAATTTTCTTGATTCTAATTATTAAACCCATTTATGGACCGTATCACTTCAAATTTGGCTCAGTTCTATTTACACTTCATCATTCAAGCATGCATAACCAAATTCCTTTCTAATTCTTTAATGTTATTGCTCTATATATCTTTCTAAAACCACTTGAAATTCTCCATTACTGCATGAATATCCAAATTTAACAAAAAATATTCTTCAAATCTATATTATCCCATTTTTAGTATAAAACTTTTATTCTTTTACAAATTTTGATACCACTAGCTAGAATATATTTCTACTTCATCATCCAATAATTTTTTTCTTTCAATGCACACTAAGTGTATGGTCATCTTCCATCAATGCACACATAGTGCATATTATTCTTCTATTAATGCACACATAGTACATATTACCCATGTATCATGTCTCCCCTTTAATCTTATATCAATAAACATTATACAATCCACTTGTGAAAGCTTCCTTACTTCTTAAGATAAAATATCCTCCTATAGTGATACAAGTATCTTCATTTTTTTTCTATCTTCTTTACTAGAAATGAGGACTAATTTCCCTTTCATTTTATTATTCTATTATATAACCATTCCACATTCCTTATTTTTAAATTTTTAAAGTAATGGTATTTCTTTAAAATCTTCCATGCTTACCATGTGACAAATTTCTTCTTTCATCCATGATCTTTATGCTTGCTTATGTTCCTTCCATGAAGGACATTATACTATAACAACCTTTGATTTTATATACACTCCCCTTTTATAATTCATTTCATATTTCTTTAGGCACATAAATATATTCTTTAATGTAATATATTTTATTTCCATACTAGCTTGATCTTTAATAGTTTTTTAGTAGTTTTCTTTCTCATCCTTTCTCCTCCTCTTATTATATTACAATACCTTACAATATTACCTTTAAATCCACATTTATATAATATTATACTATAATGGCCATTTCTTTTTCTTCTCTTCCATGGTTTCAAGCCAAAAAATTCCACTATTCATTTAATTGTCATGTTTTCTTATTGTCCATAATAATAACAAGTTCCTCTAAATGTGTAGTTCGGGTTTCTTTTTCTATATATAACTTATATTATAGAATTGTATTTGTTACTCATACAACTAATACCACTATTAGAAAGATAGTAATCAATTAAATAAGATTTATACCTTCTTTCATGTGGTATTTAAAACATTTATCTTCTCCACCTTTAATAATCTGAGATCTTCCCAAGGGAATATTTACATAAGCTAATTGTATGACAAGGAATTCCATAATAGTATCAACTTTTTTCATTTTATCAATTTGTTTAATTCAAGAACTTTATTTATTTTCTAACATTATTTCCTTGATTCTTATTTAAAAGATACTCTTATCTCATTCTTGACATTTTCTATAGATCTATTGATTTCATTGGGCAATTATGTATCAACCTTTAAACATATTTTTACTCACTTTAGTTGGTCTTTAGACTTCAAGTAACTCATATGTCCTTCTTCATGGCTCAGTAAATCCACACTTAATCTTTTCATTTTTTTTATTTTATTCTTCAAAATTATTTATCATTATCTTAAAACTAAACAACTTCATGTTAATTTGATCTCTTTTATCCAGAAAATATTTCAATTTGTCATTATATTCTATTTTTAGCATCTTTACTTGATATTTATTTTATTCTTATAATGATATTATAGAAATTTCAAGATCATTAAATCTTTTACCTTTAAATTATAACAAATAATTCTTCATTGTCATACATGATTTAATTAATCCTTCCACTGACTTGAGTTTTTCTTCAAGGGTATGGGTTGAGCATTTTTCTCTAACTATGTTCTACTCATTTAATGACTGATCAAGGAAAAATATTCCTTGAACTTATTTCTCAATGAGGTCTCTCAAAATACATGCAATAGTATCATCAAATTATTTCAGAAGTTTCACCAGAGAATCAATTTTTTTAATCTCTTACCCACTACCCTTCATTGAAATATTGACCAACTCTTCTTCATTAGTACTATAATTATACTCATGTTACTTGTCTTCGCAAGTAAAGACTCCAAAACATTTACATTCAAAAAAAATCCTCTTATGATAAATCCTTATAAGTATTCCTTTTAAATATAATGATTTATTCCTTAAGATACATAATTATCTCATTTATATCTTCAATAAAATCACTTAGAATTTCAACTATCTTCACTTTCCCATCTTCCTTTTGATTCAAATCAATACCTAATTTTGTGTCTTCATAAATTACTTCATGATTTTTAATCACGTGTTTAATCCTAGTAATTTTAGCCTCAAGTTGTCTAGTATACCCATAGGCATATTTTGGCATTCTATATATCTTTTGGTTCTTCTTCTTTTGAATATAAAATTCTTTAAGAGCACTCTCAAGATATACTTCAAGGTCAGCAACACCATCTTGTCTATTCATATATTAAACTATCATTCTATTATTTTGAGTAAAATATTCCATAATATTATGATAAAAAATCTTCAAGGTTGAATCCGTAATAGAACATATGACTTTTATACCATTTTTAAGGACCTAAGACACCCTGAGAGGTGGGTGAATTAGGGAGAAGGTAGAATTAAACTTTTTTACTTCTTCTTCTATTTCATTAAGATCATGTTCTATGTTAAAATAAACACTTATTCAACATTCCTCTTATATTCTCACTCAACCCAATTAGATAAAAACCACATATTTGAAAATATAAATTCAAGGCACATGAATATTTTACTTCAGTCACCCAAATTGGGTTATATCTAAGGATGATACACTCAGCATTGTGCTAGTGTACCAAAACCACTAAAGCCTATTGTTTGTGTGGATATAATGTTTAGGTGAATTCACTCCTCGCTAAGGATCACTGCCTATACTATTATTTTGGGATAAGACAAATGTATCCAAATTATCACTACCTATTGATGGTTTTGGAGTAGAAAATTTATTTATAAGGTTCACTCCCTCTTCTTATCATATATGTACTAATTTAATGAAGATATTAGTTTATAGACTTATATTTATTCTTCTATATTTATTGATATGAAATTCACTCTAAGTTATATCCTATAAATATATATATTAAATTCCATATTGTATGCTCTAGTGAGTTCCAATGTGTTGCTTCAAATTCTCATCCAAATATAAACAACTTTTTGTAAGTAGAGTTGAGTATTTCAACGTCAATATGACTTCACACAATAGAAAAAAAAACTCTGGATAATATTTTCATCAATTTAAATATTCTTCAATACATTTTTTCTTCCTTTGATAAATTTATATATCAAATATATGTATAGAAAATATTTCACATCATAAAATTAAAAGTATTCTTAAAATTATTCCTATGTCCACTTATACTTCTTCAATGATAATCACATCACTTCATCTCTATAAAACATGATATTATATTATATGCACACAGTATTCTTCCACTTCAAAAAATAATCTTAAACAAAATATCATTCTCTAGAAACATTACCTTCTTCAAAAACTAATATTCAATAAAGTTCATGTTGTTAACTCCCTTCATCCTCTTAAGAAACATAGTTCCTTATTCTTCCCCTTGGAACACACAGTTCCCTATTCTTCCACTTTGAACATATAGTTCCCTCTCCTCTCTTATTACTAAATTCATTATGTATTTTTTATGCACATCTAGTTCTTAATATCACTTATAAATTTTTTAATTTAAAATTTAAAATTTAAAATTCAAATATCAAATCAATATCAATATAATTTTCCATTAAATACATAATTTAGATTTTATTTCTATAAATCATCACCCTAAAACTCCATTGAGACAATCATATTTTGATCCCTAATTGATAATTATTTATAGGGGTTAAAAATCATCAAAACAGAATATAGCTCCTAGATATTCAAACCTCAATGGTGAAACAACTGCCAATATGGATAAAACCATATATAGATTCCTATTTTTCTATTTGACATCAAAAACCCAATGTAAAACACACCTTCCTCTATGTATTAGTTCATTTAAATTGACCATTTTGATTATTATCGTATACTTTTTATAATTATGTCCACCAAAACTACCACATTTAACAAAATGATCATAATGGTCCTTCCCATATTGAACATGGATTTTTTAATCCCTAAACACCCTCTACTTCGATGTGGCCACAATCTTATCTTCCATTTACTTTATCCTTTAACAACTATGGTATTAAATATGCCTAATGAAATGACTTTAATTCTATTTTCATACTTCTAGGTTAACCTTGAAAATGCTATTAAAAATCCACTGAAATACTTATTGCAACAGTAAAGTCCTCCTCAATGTTTCTTATAGGTATATCTCTTAACCAAAAATCAGTTCACTATGGTGTGGTCTATTCCTGCTTCCCCATTTCAAAAAAATCCAAACCTTCTCAATATTTCAAGACAATGATACCACGAACATGACTATAATTTTTTTTCCTCTCTATTTTCAATAGGTGTAATGTTATTTTGAAATACCATCCATAACACTTCTTTCTCCTGCACTATATATATTTCTAGATTCAAAATTCATTGACTAAATTCACTACAGAATGGTAGATGCTGTAAAAAAGATTTCTTTCAACATTTTTCTTCTATCCAACTCTATATTTAACTCCAATGAACAAAATATATAAATATATAATATTTCACATCAAAAATATGGAAAACACTATGAATATTTTCCATTAAATTCCTTCAACATGAAACTTCTTTTAAACCTATTCAATCCTCTTCTATTGAATTAATATATTTACATTAATCTTTCACTAATTTTTAAATCCATAATCAACCTCAATGATTATCAACAAATATAATAACCTCAATAATTCTCAAAAAATCCAACAAAAAACCCAATGGTTGTAACACATCACATTTTATATCATTATCAAGTTATCTATTGAAAATATTCAAATGATACTGAAAAAATGAAATTTTAAAATTGTTATAGATGTGCTATATCATTATTGTTTCTTTAATTTTTCATGAAAATGTTCATAGTAAAAATATATCAGTCATATAAGGTGTAAATTTATACCATAATGTTCTTTTCAGTAATAAAATCTCCAGATTTAATAGATTCAAATATTATTTCTGAAAAACTAAAGAAATTAAGGAATAAATGATACAGAAAAAAGGAAATATATTCTTTATTTATTGAAATAATTAAGGCAATATAATAATACTTAAAAACTAAAACTATGAAATAGTTTTATTATGTAATTTAATTAAATAATATTTTTTTTAACATTGTTGACTATAGTGAAAATGTATCACTTATATATGCTTCTGGTGAATAACAGAAAACATTTTATAGTGATGATATATATAGATATAATATATTAAAATATGTCATAAAAGTAAAAATTAAATTTTTAAACAACTAATGCTGTAAAAAAATTTAATTCATTACTAAATAAACCAAAATTTTCAAATAATATAAAAATAATAAAACTATGAAATTTTTCAAAATATGTAACTATATTATGGAATGTAATATGTAATAGTAATGTTCATAGTGAAAATATTTTGGATTGATAGATTGAAACTGAATAATAGAATAAAGTTTAATATAATGAAATATCATAAATTCATAAATTCAAACATGTCATAGTAGTACTGAACATACTATAGAATAAATGATTCTAGTTAAATGAAAATGTGTTATTTCAGTACTGAAAAAATAACAGTGTTCAATGATACTGTAAAATGGAAGCTATTAAATAATGGACATGGTTTTCATTATAAATTAATCCATATTACTTACAATGATGTGCAACATTGGAAATATAATGAACACCCTGAAACAGTGGCTTATAATATTAAGGTTTTTCTAATTCTTAGGTTTATGGATAATACTACACCCACATCGAACTCTTACAAGGCC
The DNA here is from genome assembly GCA_963277665.1 of Viscum album. Lineage (NCBI taxonomy): Eukaryota > Viridiplantae > Streptophyta > Magnoliopsida > Santalales > Viscaceae > Viscum > Viscum album. The sequence continues at coordinate 1,314,026,292 of OY728137.1, forward strand.
TATTAAAATTATTTCATTCTAATTATATGTAGGTATAAATTCAATCAAAAGATAAAACACTCAAAGAAGAATATTGATGTATGATATAACCCTAAATATAGTTGGAGCGTACAAGTGATTTTAGCACTAAAATAAAATGAAAATGGTAAAGAAAATATTATTTTACCTCAACATGGAAAAATAGTGAAATCATTCAAACATAACCAAATTATATATAGACCTATAGGTTTATATTTGCATCATGATAGAGGGGAGGATTTGATTTATTATCTATGGGTGGATGATTGCAAGAAACTCAATCTATACAAGGTCGAATGCACTGCTCCATAAGTTAAAAAAATTGTTTTCATTAATATTTTATTCCTTTTAAATAATTTTTTAGATTATTCCATTAATGATAATAACACTATTGATATGGTTAGAAAATGTATTTATTTTAATCATTATTTTTATTTTTATTTTTAATTATTATAAAATGATAATAAAAAATAAACATACATATGATAAAATGAAAAAAAATAGAAATAGAAATGTTAAATATGTCACATCAAAAATGGTAACTGAATTTGAAGTTTAGAGAACTAAAAATCCATATTGAATAATATTATACAATATTTGAAGTGGAAAAATATTTAATGGACTACAAATTAATGTAAACAAAGGTTGATTGGATGTGGAATTTTAATAACTACACATCTAATGTAAATACATATTGAAATAATAAAGAGTGAATCTAATTAAAATAATGATACCATATATAGTATTTATAAATATTGTGTGAAAAATAACCAAAATTAAAAATAGAGATAAATCATGATAAAAAATGTTAATTTAAAGTCACACAATATTCATATAGATCCTAACATTAAAATAAATTTTAATGTAATTTTTTTTCCAGTAAATTGAATATCAAGTAATCAAATAGAGATAAAATGAATTAAATAACTTGAAAAAATATTTTTGAGATTACATATCTTCTTGGATGAAATCATTTTGTGGAAGTAAAAATGATTAAAATATGGTTAGTAGCAGCGAGTGATATAAAAGTTGAATCTGAGAAATAATTAAACAGAATTAATTTATTGTCTTTAACAATTATTCTAAATTAATAATAATTATAATTTTTTATAAAGGAAAAAAATTTATAAAATAATAATTTTTTACAAAGAATTTATGAACCATAATAAATAATATAATAACAATAGTTAAAGTTTACCTTGTATACTGATTTAATTGAATATGCTAATTAGTTTTTTAGGAAAAATATTCCTATATTGAAATTTAAATTCAATTAAAATAAATGAATTTCATTTAAAAACTATTTTAAAATAATGGATGTTTGGAGTAAAGTTTTAAAATATGAATAAGAAGATATATTATATTATGGAACAAACTTGATGGTATATGAATATACTAATTGAATATTTATTCTATAATCTAAATAAAAATTTTAAGATATAATGGTGGTAGTAATAATAGGGGCTAGATAAATATTATTATTTAGAAAATTTGTTGGACCTAGAAAGAAAAATAAATGAAATTTTATGTGGCACTAATGAAAAAAAATACATAGAATATTAACTATTAGTATATTTTATTAACAAAATAATTCAAAATAATCTAGCATAAAATAGATTATATACATGTTAAAGAATTAGGTAATACTGATAAATAGATTATTATAGTTTATATAATATTTTTTGAATGAATAGAAAAAAATAGATTTTAGTATATACATGATAAATCATTAGGTAAGACCGATAAATTCAAGAATCTTTAGAAAAGTAACTATAGAAACGGTATAGACATATTATAGAATTTGATAATGAACTATGAAAAGTACATAGGGTAAAATAAAGTGAAAAATGTGGAAATAAATGACACCAGATGTGACATGTAAAAACCACCAGAAAATTGAAGGATCACTATAGGTAAAAGTGGGTACAACTCCCTCACTCTTATAAGGGGAAAACGCTTATAATACCAATATTTAATAATTGGGAAATACACCTCAAAAAATACCACACTCAAATGAGATCTACTAATGATGAGATTATCAGTGAATCTGATGCTGGAACCACTATGTGAGATCCCCATTTATAGGCTACCTCTCCTCTATTAATTATTTATCTGCTGGTGGGTTTGGTGGGGTTGGCCACCCACCACACACCTACCTCATCTTCCACACACCTTCCTTCCTTTTAAAAAGTGGGGGTGGCCACCATCCACCAAATAAAGTATCGACACATCTCCCACTTGGAGATTTATTGAGAACCAATCACAACTCCACACCTCATTTCTATTTTTCAAATCATGTTGTTCATGTATTTTCAAGGCCACTCAAGTATTTTCACCACTTTAACTTATCAGATTCAATCACTTTTGTTAGGAAATCTACCATATTTTCTTTAGTGTGGATTTTATACATTTCCACACTTCCTTTATCCACCACATCTTGGAAAAAATGATATTGTACCCCTAATGTGCTTCATCCTGGAACAAAAATATGGATTCCTTTTAATTTTCAAGTTGGTCTAACTATCACAAAACAATATAATTTCCCATTTCTATACCTGAGATCCTCCAACAACCTTCTCATCCAAATCACCTCTTTGAAATCATGTGTAAATTCTATGTACTCCACCTTCATTATGGTTAAATCCACAAATAACTATAACTTTTAAGTCTAGATCACGGCTCCTCCTATAAGAGTAAACACATAACCAGTAGTGGATTTCCTCTAGTCAGAATCATCTGTAAGATCTGAATCAACATATCCTCTGATAGTAAAATTTGATCCTCCATAATATAATGTAGTATCTAAGGCCTCCTTGATGTATCTCAGGATCCTATTCCTTGTTCTCTAATGCTCACATCCTGGATTCTCCAAGTACCGACTAATTGCTCCCACCACATGTGAAATATATGGTCTAGTACAAACCATTTCAAAGAATCAGAATTCCCATTGCTGATTCATACAGTACTTGAGATATCTCCAACCTCTATGACTCACTTCTAGGACTCATTGTAGAGTATAACTTGAAATTAACTAGATTTAGGGTGGTTATTTTATTAAAGTCTTGTATCTTGAAGCTTTTCAAGAAATTATGTAAGTAATTCTTCTATGATATCCAAATCTTCCCATTATTTATGTATCAGTAAATATGTATCCCAAGAATTTTATTTCTTGGTCCCAAGTCCTTAATATCAAAATCCCTATACAAATATTCCTTTTATCCTAGATCTAATCATTTTTGGGGCCTACAACTAACATGTCATCCAAATACAACAAAATAATGATGAAATCATTACCATCCAAACCCCTAAAATATACACAAGGATCTAAATGAATTTTGTTGTATCCAAGGATCATGATATAGGAATCAAATCTCTTGTACCAACACCTTGTCTCCTACTTTATACCATAATGATATTTTTTCAAACTACAAACCAAGTTCTCTTTTCCTTATTATATAAATCCTTTCAGTTGGATCATACCGATATGTTTATCAACATCACCATAAAGAAAAGTATTTTTTGCATCCAGTTTCTCTATATATAAACTGTATGTAGTACACATTACTAGAACTAATTGAATATTTGTAAGTCTAATAAAAGGGGAAAATATTTCATTTAAATCAATACCTTCATTATAATCACATCCTTTGACCACTAGTCTTGCACGATATCTTTCCATCTGGTCCTTTCTATCCTGATTGATCTTAAAGACCCATTTGCCTCTGATATCCTTCCTTCCATGAGGTAATGGAACAAGATCCCTATAATGGCCCGAAATGTTATAAATAAAATTTCCCCTTGTGTTTTAATAAAATGTCTTATTATGTAATATGGTTATAGAAAACAGATGAACTCCTTTGGTTTTATTATGTCCTATTGGATTTAAAAGATTATTAAGAATCATTACTATTGATAATATAGTTTTTGAACAGTGATTATATTATTAGTATAAATATAGGGTTTTAAAAAACCCAATTGACATAGACAAAGGAATTGATGGCCTCAATTAGTAGTATTGTACTCTATAAAGCCCGTTTATCGGACCTTACAAGGGAGATAGAATATATGGAATTTTCTCTTGACCAAGACCAAGATGAGACCGAATAACTTAATCTTGAGTGAAACTCTTTATGGGAGAATTTCAAGATCATTGAGATCACGACCCAAACCATGTACATCAAACCACCCCATGAAAGTCTCACCATCACACACCTAACTCTTAGGGAATTTTCTAGTTTATTAAAGTGATATGTATCAATGCCCTAAAAATATGAGTATGTAAATTATTTTTTATGGAATAATGAATATATATACATCCTACTATTATTACTTTATAAATGATTTTTATTTTGATACAATAAAACACAAATAGTATTTTTGTTAATATTCAAATTCAATTAAGGAATTTATTTTGATGAATTAATGGATTTTAAAAATAAATATTACTTTAATGAAATGTTGTTATTAAATGATTTTTATCAAACATAAATGATCATATAATTTTTATGAAGTCAAATGTAATTTTTATAAGGGTTCAAAAACTGTTATTGTCAAAAAAACCCAGCATTTCTCAATAAATGTAGATTATTATTTTAAAATTAAAAATACACGTACATAGAAAATTATTTATATAAAATGAATATTATTTTTTGGAATCATAATTTCCAAATTATCCAATGGTAAATGTTTCATAATTTTCTGAGGTAGTTGAATTTTTGGGTAAAAATTAAATATGATACAAATATTCGGTGTGTATTATGACATCATAATGATCCAAATGTGATGTAATAAATACTATAAAGGGGTTTCATGACCAAATATATGTTTTAAATTTAAAATAATGTGATTTTTTTATTTTATTAATTTTATAAAGCTTTTGTGAATAATCCAAAACCATTAATATATTTTAAGGTTTTAAAATCATTTCATTAAGAGTATGACTCATTTCCATATAATAAAGGGTATTATTTTATTAATTTATTCTCTTTACATTATAGAATAATTTAAAGAACTTCTATTTGACCAAAACCATGGGAAAACTATGGTAAGTTTTGTGGTTTTGGTTATTTTATTATAGAGTCCAAAACCTATGTTTAAGAAATAATCAAGAAATACCTACTCATTTACTGTATAAACCCACACAAGATCTTATTTATCTTAATTAAAAATGCTTTTAGAACATCCTTACTCTTAAATAACCTCTATATAGTCCTCCCAAGGTTCCCCCAATCTCTCAAGAAGCTCCTCCCAAGCATTTAGATTCACACACTCAAGGGATTCTCACCTTCTCTTCTTCATTCAAGTTTCTTTATTATATTATGCCTTCTATTTCCAATTACTAATGTTGGGATTGTATTTAAATATACCTATTACTTAAAATTTTATTACCAAATTATTATATACCCATTTCTCTCTTATCAACTCGTTTTATGAATTTTAAAGTGAAGTCATTATGCTGCCAAAATTTCACCGCGATTTTCCATGCCAAAACAATTGTGTAGTGAATACAATACCCATTTCATATCAATAGAGTTCTCCTTTATACAATCATACTTATTTAAATTTGGATCTGCATGTATTTATTCCAAACCCATTGATTGTGTAATAAAATATTATGATGATTGAATCCATGTTGTATGATCTATGTGGCACACTTAAGCATGAGAATGAAATGAAAGTGACGGGTATGCCCAGAATTATATAGTGTTCTAACTCATTCTGTATTGTTTAGTATCATGATACATCATTTTGGTATAGGGATTAAACCTGATTCATTAATGGTAGTATTTTTATCATGATTTCTTGGCAGTTATACTTGACCTATTTTTATGATTCAATGTTTTAAGTTGTTGCTATATTTATCATGATGTCTTTATTATTATAATGTTATTATCATGTCTCATTATTCATATTTATTATTCCAACTCTTTTTATTACCCCATTTATATTCCTATTTTCTAAATTTTTTTATTTTATTCATCTTATTCCATGTTTATTCCCTTACTGGGAGTTATAGCTCACCCCTTTCTTATGTATGTCCCTAAGTTATTCCATGTAGTTTTAAGTGCGAGCATGTTAAGGAAGTGTTCAATAAAGATGATGTTTTTATCATTTTAAATTGTTGTGTAATGTACCTAATTCCAAAATACACTATACTTCTTGATCTTTTGGGTTCTATTAAGTGTAACCTTATATAATAAATCATGTATTAATTTTAAAAAAAGAAAATGGATTTTATTGTTAGTATCAAAGGAAAAGTTTAGTTGTTTTTGGGATTAGGATTAGAATACTCTAGTAAAATCCTTAAGGATAAGACTAAGTATAATAAAACATACCTAAAATTTGGTATGTATATAGTAAGTGTATTATCAATAAAATAAATCCATGTTTGGATACTATAAGTGGATGTTGATCTGGAACATATGTACATATGGGTAAAACCTAAACACACTGTGTTAAGCTAGACTAGACTAAGAACTTGTGCATGAAAACATGCCTTTATTAACACCTAATTTGACACTACCATGGGATATAATTTGGTAAATTCATAATCTCATTATAAACCATTATTAAGGGAAAAAATTCCCATAAGATTCTATGTTAGAAAAGAGATCATGGGTAACACAGATTGAAGCCTAGAAATTCATAAGTTAAGGAAATACATGTAATTTATAATTTATCTATTTAATTTCATTGTAATCCCTTCTATGTGTTTAATATTTTTAAAATAATCATTCCTAATTTTCTCTTTATTCTATCTAATGGCCGAAAATAGGAGGAATTGGGTAAAAAATAAATGTTATGGGCAATGTGATGACTACCCCAACGAGATCTCCAACCCAATGGGAGCGGGAATAATGAACTTTGTAACGATAATATTTTAGCTAACTTAGGTTTTGAATAGAAATATGGATCAGGAGTATCTCCCAAATCCCCCTAAGAAAGAACAAGATTCAATTGAGAGATTTATGTAACAAAGGACCTTGACTTTTAATAAATCATCAGATCCCTTAATCACAAAAAAATGGATGAACTCCATTGAGAAAATCTTCTCCATCATTAAATTTTTTTGTACAAGAGAAGGTTCTTCTGGATATTTATCATATGGAGAGAGAAGAAGATCAATGGTTGAAATTAAACAATAATACAAATCCTAAGTAAGAGATCAAATATATGGGGTGGAATGAATTTTGTAAAATGTTTTCCAATAAATATTTTCATCACACTATACATTTTAAAATGGAAATGGATTTCCTTTCCCTTAAGAAAAAAGACAATGAGTCTATCAGGGAATATGAGTAAATCATCAAAAGACTTTCATTATATGTCTCTATATTTATCATTACCCCATAATGCAAGGTTGAATGCTTCTTTAATAGTCTAAAACCTAGTCTACAAAAATTCCGGGTGATTTGTGACTCTGATAGCTATGTGGAAATTGTTTGATGTGCTTTGAAAGTCAAAATGGATATCAGTGAATATCAAGTGTATCATGGGGATAAAAATTTGAAATTGGAGTTTAATTTTTTTGGTCTGATGGAGAAATATAACAGTGCTAAGAAATTTCAATATCCCACTTGTCAAAGGTGTGGAAATAAGCACCCAAGAAATTGCCTAAGGGGGTGAGGAAATGTTTTAGGTGTGGGAAATAAGGGCACCTAGCTAGTGATTGATGACAGGAGAAACCCACTAATTTGTTGGAGGATATGAATAATCAATTAAGCCCTCAATGCATTGTTCATTACTTCAACTGAAAGGAACCAAGGATCTTTGAAACCCAATTCACTAAGATAAGGGTTTTCGAAGACAACCAACAACCTCCAAGGCAGTAAGGGTGAGATTTTACAATCACAACTACTGAGGTGGATCCTGGAAATGAAGTGTTAATAGGAACGCTATTTGTTCATTCAAAAATAGTGAACTTACTTTTTGATTCTCATTCTACACATTCCTTCATATCAATAAATTTTAGTAGAACTATCCAAACACCACCACAAAGCATGTAAGTAAAGTTGTTCGTGAAAACGGAAAATGGCATAATTATTACATCCCAAGTATATAACTCTCCCCTGTCAAAATTTATGGGTTGGACTTCACAGAGAACCTTTTCATACTCCATTTGGTGGAATTTTATGCAATTATAGGTATGTATTGTCTTTCCCTATATATATCCAACATAAATTTCTGCAATAAAGAAATCACTCTTTGTATCATGAATCGACCCCTGATTTTGTACAAGCGCAAGGAGGGGGATGAATCTTATTTAGAACCAACATATCATGCATGGATATTATTTTCCTATGAGAAATAATATCTAGCTCAAATGATTGAGTCTATGTAAATAATCATCCTTAAATACATTCCCATTTTGAGGGAATACACTGATGTGTTCCCAAAGAATTTCCAAGTCTTCCTCCTAACCAAGAGGTTGAGTTTTTAATCGAGCTTATACCTAGGTAGTTACCATTATTCAATACTCCTTATATAATGGATGTTGTGTAACTTTTGTATTTGAAGAAAAAAATGTAGGAGAATCTAGATAAAGGGTTCATACACCTAAATGTATCACCATGGGGTGCACCAATCCTCTTCGTTAAGAAGAAGGATGGGTCAATGCACCTTTGCATTGATTATCATGAGCTCAATAAGATCATGATAAAGAAAAAGTATCATATTCCATGGATTTATAACTTCTTCTATTATATGAATGGAGTAAAATACTTATCCAAGGTAGATCTATAGCCAAGATATTACTAAGTCAGGGTGAAGAAGAACAATATCCCCAAGACCGTTTTCCATACAAGGTACGGGCACTATGAGTTCATAGTAATGCCATTAAGACTCACTAATGCTCTAGAAATATTTATGAAATTGATGAATAGAGTATTTAGATATTACATTGAAAATTTTTTATTTTATTTATAGATGATATTCTAATATTCTCTAAAATCAAGGAGGATCATGAGGAGTATCTGAGTACTATGTTAAACACCTCACAAAAGAAGAAGCTTTATGCCAAGTACAACAAATGTGAGTTATATTTAGTGGATATTTCATTCTTGGGATATATCATTACAATTAATGGGATATATATGGACCCTTCAAAGACATAATCCATTATAGGATGGCCGAGGTCAACATCTGTGACAGATATCCCTAGTTTCCTTGGATTAGTTGGGTATTATCTGAAGGTTCTAGGCGCAGCAGAAGTGTGGTTGGAACGATACCCAACATGAATTTTTTACAATGATCAATGATTATTCTGGGATCAATATGACGATGAAATCCAGTCTCCATGGAATAGAATCAAAGATTTAGATAATGAAGGAAGAGACCCAAAACCTTTAGAGAGGATCTTGCACATCATGTTTATAATTAATTTAATTAATTTCATAAAGAAAAGAATACTTGAATCTTCAGTATTTTCTTTGTTTATGATCTTGATCATCCGGAATGACCCTTCCGGATTATCTCATTGAGCTTGCGAGGATCCAAAATATAATCCCTCTAACGGTGATCCACACATTCTCTGATAGCCTCTTATTGACACCACTCGTTCTCCATGTGCTAGCACGGTGAAGTGAATGTCTTGTGTTGGTTGTTCTTGATCACTTGTTCTTCATCCTTGAATAAAATCTTTCGTTCTTGAGAGGGGAGGAAAAGGGATTTGAGAGAAAATTTGTTTATCTCAATAATTCTCAATTCACCAGGAATAAAGTTCGGTGCATGGCACAATAGGCGTACATGTCTATTTATCGACATGGGGATTAAGTTGAAATATTTAATTGTGTAACAATAATTAAATACATTCATAACCTTATAGAAAACCCGTGCTTTTAATAATAATATCGCGTCATTATTTATAGTTCACAAACTTTCATAAAATAGAATTATAAATAAAATTCCATGTCACAAAATAATAGCAGCATTATTATTATTTTAATTTGTTCCAACTAGTTAAATAATTATTTAATATATTGAAAATAATTATTTTACTACCAGACCAGCCTTTTTCTGCTCAAACTCCACTTCCATTTATTGAAAGCCTGAATAAATAAGTAAATAATTTATTCTCTTAAATAAATATTTTTATTTACAAACTAGTAAATAAATATTTATTAAATGTTAATAAAATAAATAAATATATTTTACCCACAATACAGTGAATAAATATTTATTTAATTTATGAAATAATTTTAAATTGAATAAAATTATTACATTGTCTTGAAAATAATATTTATTAATTGGATTCAAATAGAATTTAACCAAGACCACCATAAACACTTAGTGTGTGATCGTATAGGATTATTTTTTGTTGGCATTAGACAGGCTTGCCTAAAGTCCAAGGGTATTATCTAGAAATGGGTCAAGGTACCCAAGAGAAAGTAATTAAAGTCACAATAATGACATCCACATACGAATGCTCACTATGTAATATAATCTCTTTGTATCAATATCTCATAAAGCTGGTTTCATGATTGTTTCATCATCCTTTATGCTTGATACATCGTTTTTTGACTACCTAAAATAAACTCTTTGTTACACCATGTCCATGGAATTTCATGTGATAGCTCTATTTTAATCAAAATTCCAAGATATCAACTTCCATAAATGGAAGGGACAAATCCTTCCCCAAATTATCCATTAATAACATGCCACTCGTGATGCACCCAACATACCCTAATTCCTGCTAATTGTCCGCATGATGGTTTTCATCAGTAAATCAAAGTGTGAAAATAGTGACATGTATTAATGATAATCTTAAAGTATAAGGATCATTACACATGCTCATATATAGGAATATCCAATGACACCCAAACATGTAGAATTCCTACTGGCAGGTATGTTCTCAAAATCTCTCATCTTGGAGATTACCAAGTACGAACTTCATGAGAGAAAGTCTCATATTCTTACAAGTAATCGCACCTAATGGTCTGTATACTATGTGTCCCATCATAGTATGTCATCCAAACACATAATTATATTTAAGAATATTGTTATAGAATTTCAAGGTTCTCATAATAGTGGGGGACTTCCATGACCTTATCAATGTAACAAATACTCTAGGACATTATTGCATCATATTCATGCAGAATAATGAAAAATATGTAATAAGATGTTTAATATTTAAATACATTAAATATCTATGTAATCAAAGTACAAATAGTTGGTCCTAGGACACTAACTCTAACAAACTCTCACTTGGACTAGATCCAACTGCCTACGACTTTCAGTCCACTAGACCTCACATAATGATCATGTTTCTACTGAGTCAAGGTTTTAGTCAGGGTTCTGCCACGTTGTCTTCTATGGAAATACCACTCACTAAAACTTCACCTTTCTGAAAAAATCCATTAAGAGATTATACTTATGAAGTATGTGCATTGTCTGCTAATGTGAACTTGGCTATTTTTCCAGATCCACCTCTGTAGTATTATCACAATATAGTGTGATGGGATCTTTAGTTATAGGTATTACATCTAGTTCCTAGATGAATCTTCACATCCAAACTACTTATTTAGCTGCCTTAGAATCAACGATATACTTAGAATCTATTGTAGAATCTGCGACCACACTCTACTTTGAGCTCTTCTATCTTACTACACCTCCATTAAAAGTGAAGATGTATCCCGTTTGCAACTTCACTTCATCTGGATCAGTTTGGAAACTGTCATCTATATATCCTCTGATGACTAGTTCCTCATCTCCTCCATAAACCAGGAACATGTCCTTAGTATGCCTTAGATACTTTAGGATAGTCTTGACTACCATCCAATAGTGGTCACCTTGGTCATCTTAATATTTTCCTATCGCAATAAATGTGTAGGAAATATCCAGCATAGTACATAGCATGACATACATGACTGACCCAATCACTAACATATATGGAGTCATTTCCATTATCTTTCTTTCCCCATGTGTTTGAGGACACATTTTCTTGGAAACATGAATGCCATGTTGTGCTGAAAACAATCCCCTATTGTATTGTTTCATACTGAATATCTTTATTATCTTATCAATGTATGTAATTTGACTTGGGCCTATAAATCTCTTGGATCTATCACAATGGATCTTGATCCCAATAATATATGTTGCCCCGCCCAAGTCCTTCATGGAGAATCATTGATTCAAATATGCCTTAACAAACTGTAATACTGGTATCTCATTTCCAATAAGTAACATGTCATCAACATATACTATTAATAAAATGACTCCACTCCCATAAAAATGTTTATAGACACAAGGCTCACATTAATTCTTAATAAAACCAAATTTTGTTATGGATTCATCCAAATGAATGTTCCATGACCTGAATAGTTTCTTTAATCCATAAATGGATTTCTGCAACTTGAATATCTTATTGGCATCCTTTGGAGTCATAAAACCTTCAGGTTGTGTCATGTATATATCTTTATGAAATTTCCTGCGAAGTAAGGTTGTTTTGACATCCATTTTCCAAACCTCATAGTTATGGTAAGCAACAAGGGAAAATATAATTCTGATGGATTTAAACATTACAATTGGTGAAAAGGTTTCATCGTAGTCAATGCCTTGAAGCTGCTTGAGCACTTTTTCAACTAGTCATGCCTTATAGGTACGGACTTGTCCTTCCATGTCCATTTTCTTCTTGAATACCCATTTGCAACCAACAGGATTTACATCAACTAGAGGATCTACCAAAATCCAGACTTGGTTTTGGTACATGGAATCCATTTCAGAATTTATGGCTTCTTTCCACTTGGAAACATCTGTGCCACTTACTGCTTCCTTGTAGGTTATAGGATCATTATTATCAACTAATAATGAGTCACTATCCTTCGTAACTAGAAAATCATATTGTTTCAGTTCTCTAACCTCTCTTGTACTGCTACGCAGTTCTTGTGTCTCTGGAATAGTTCTTTCTTTCATGAGGCTTTGTGGAATCTGTTCCTGTACCAACTATTGTGTACCTTGATCCTTGAATTCATCGATGTCTATCTAGCTACCAATATCTCTTTTGAATATGTGCTCCCTCTCAAGTAATATGGCGTGACTTTTCACTATATCATTTTTGTCTAAGGGGTTGTATAGGTAATATTCCCTTATTTCCTTAAGGTATCCAATAAAGGTACACTTTGTGCCTGGGGTGAAAGTTTTTTACCTAAAGAGGCCTTAAAAAATGCATTACTTCCCCAAACATGTAAATTATATAACATGGCTTTCTTTCCACTTAAGAACTGATATGGAATACCATTTATCAATTTAGTTGGTACTTGGTTTAGTATTTTTTTTGATGTTTGTAACGCATATCCCCAAAAGGATAATGGAAGACTTGCATAACTCATCATTTATCTCACCATGTTCAAAAAGGTGTGGTTCCTCCTTTCGCTCACACTATTCCACTAGGGCGTGTAAGGAGGAGTTAGTTGGGATAGGATTCCAAACTCCCATAAGTAATCAATGAAGTATTGATTAAGATATTCTCTACCTCATTCTGAGCAGAGTTTCTTAATCTTCTTACCAATATGGTTCTCAACTTCATTCTTGAATTATTTGAACTTATCAAAAGAATCTGAATTATAACTCATTAAGTATATATATATCCATATCTACTAAAATCATCAATAAATTTTTTTGAAGTATGAGACCCTTCCCTAGCTTCAACTGGAAATGGTCTACGCACATCGGTATGAACCAATTCAAGAATATTTTTATCCCTTTCACCTTTCCCACTAAATGGGGTTTCAGTCATTTTGCCATGTAAACATGCATGACATACTCCAAGTGGTTTTAGTTCAAAAGAATCTAAATATCCATCTTTATGTAACTTTGTCAATCGTTTCTCATTTACATGACCTAGATGGTGATTCCAAATTTGGGTGTGGTATGAGTCATTTGAAGTATATTTGTTATTTATTTTCATTACTTAGTTTGTGTAATCTAACACGTAAAGACCGTTGTATAAATGTTCCCTACCAAAAAAATAATATCTTTGTAAAAGAAGCAACATTCATTTCCAAACTTGAAAACAAATCCATCTGTATCTAATCTAGATACACAAATAATGTTTTTAGTAACATACAACACATAATAACAACCCTTTAATACCAAGATCATCCTAGTTGGGAATGGGAGGTGGTAGTCCCAAACAGCTATAGTAGTAATTCTAGCTCCATTGGCTGCTCGTAGATCTACCTCCCCTCATTCAATCTTCCCGGATATACTTGGTTCCTATATTTGGATATATATGTGAGCACCAAAATCTGTATCTAATACCCAATTTGTATAAATTGATAGATTAAATTTGATAACAAATGCACTTGAAGCTTCCCCTTGCTTCTTAGGTAGGGTACAGTTCTTCTTCTAGTGGCCCTTCCTTCCACATGCAAAACAAATAGCTTCTTGTTCCCTTTCCCCCCCTTTGATCTTCCTTTTCTTGGAAGGGCGTGAAGAAGGTTTGGGCTTAAAGATCTTCTCTTTCCCTTTACTCTTATTCACCATAAGGATAGAAGGATTTTCGTGCTTTATATCTTTGTCCACTTGGTGAATGAGGATAAGAAGATCGGATAGAGACTTCTCAATGTTGTTCATATTGAAATTAACAACAAATATGGAGAAGCTATGAGGGAGGGATGAAATAATGAGATAAGTACCCAGTTCTTTGGGGATTTTAAACCCTAGAACCTCCAAGCGCTAAATTTAGCCAATGAGATTGACTACTTGAGGACCATCTGGGGAACCCTCTCCAAGCTTACTCTAAAAGAGTGCCTTGGATATCTCAAACCGTTATTGTCTTTCTCTCTCCTATTAAAGGCCACAAAGGTGATCAAGCATGCTATAGGAATTCATTTTTTCACGAGACTTCATGAGATCAATAGACATTGATGATAACATCAAACATTGAATTTCAAATGCATCGTTCATATGTTTCTCATATACCAATAACTCTTCGTTACTCACCTCTTGGGTAGGCGGATCAGGTAATTCTAACTCCAGCATGTAAGACTTCCGTTCATGGAATAGAATAACCCAAAGGTGTCTAAACCATTCCTCGAAGTTACTGCTGGTGAGGATGTTGTCTTTATCTAGAATTGATCACAGGGATAGTGTGGTTAAAGAGTTTTTCATTTTATTCTACAATTAAATGAGCATATCATTATTATTTTCTTGATTTCATTTTATGAGAAATAATAAATTAATTTTATTAAGTCTCCCATTATTTTATCAAGTCTCAATGGTCCTCACCATTAAACTCATAATGTCTGGTTTCCATGGAATTCTAGTGGAAAGGATCCATATTCCCCTTCGCAAAACACCAACAAGGGTTGGTCAAGTTATTTAGGTAGTAAGGACTTTCCCAACTACGGTCTTGCAGCTCCTTGATCTGTTGAGTGGAATCCCCAATCTGGAAATCCTATCTTTGGATTTTCTCAAATCTTGCCTCCAATATTACACCAAGTCTAGAAAAGGATACTCCTCTTGATTTATTATGGTTAAGTCAACCCGAAACCTTTCATAAAGGCTTCCTGTATAAAATAAGTGTCCCAACAAGGTTTGGTCAAACATATAGTTTTATTGATTTTTTCCTTAATAAAGTAACGGAAGGCTTGGTCTGACTTAATATTTTATTTCAGTTATTTTATCTATTATGTTTGAATTGATTATTATCATTATCACACACTTTTTAATATTAAGTGGAACTTACTTAAGTGATTAACCATGTCTTGATAATATTTATGCATAATCCTGGTTTATTTTAGTTCTATCTTGCATGCTTGTTTAGTTCATTAATTATGTGATCGTGACAAAACATCGATAATTATAAACCATGAAACTGATAGAAATAAAATAAATCAAATAGAATGATCATGAGATTTTCTAATGATTTTTTTATCTAGTAGTTGATAAACTAACCCTAATGTAGGGGAGAAACACCTTGAACCTTTTGGGTTTATGTTTACAACTTTCCGCCTGTCCACCTCTATATCTCCTGGGATTGGTTTTATCTCGGCACCAGCTTGAACCGTCTCCACTAGCTTGGGATTTCCATCCATTACATATTCTTTTTTTAACTCACACGTAGGTGAGGGGTAAAAAATGGGGTTTACATAAAAAACTATGGGCATGAAGGCCCAATATATTAATGAGGAGAGATGGTTAACAGGCCAGTATTTAATTTAAGAAATAAATTAAAAGGAAACCAATCACATATAAAGGTCTTGGTATATCTCATAATCACCCACATACATGCAACGAGTTACATATTTAATAAAACCAATATTCAATTCTTTAATTGTTCTTATTAAGATAAATTGTGCTTAAGTCGATTAATTATTATCTTTAATTAATCAATCCTTTTATCATAATCCTTTTTTGAATTTAATTTATATTATCATCATTGTACATAAATTCACCTTTGAGGTAAGCTGGTGAATACCCGTTCGAATCTAACCAACCTGTATTATATTCGTATACTAATTTACTCTTATGAAATATAGAATACATGATGCATCAATTCATAGAGTAACAACATGTAGTATGATTTATACATGATAAGAATTTATGAACATTACACAAACATTAAAGTTTTGACTTTGTGTAATTTGGTAAAGTACACAGCGTGTAGTTCTGACTGCACAGTGTTTACTACCTTTACCTTCTTTCCTGAAGTACATGTCTAGGGACTCGGTTTGTGAGGCGTACTTCAGAATTTTTTAAGTACACGGCATGTACAATGGGCTACACGCCATGTTGTCTCCACGTTACACAGTTACCGGTTGTCTTAGTCGTTAATGGATACACGGTTTGGCCCCTGACCTGAAGAGAGTACACGTCATGTCCAATGGGCCACATGGTGTGTAATCCGATATCCGTGTGACTATTTATCCTGGTCAACACATGGTGTAAAATTAACGACACGGTGTGTAATAAATGAACATATCTTGAGTAATTTCCAAATTACTCCCAATGTGTTGTACACGACAACATGGCATGTAGTCTGGATTAAACGGCGTGTATGAAAGAACATGGAATGTAAGTCCGAACATACGGTGTATACTTTCATTTCCCATGGGCAGAATCGTTGGTGACTCCTGATAAGTTCTCCATTTTAATTTTAATTAAAAAATCATTTGTTTCTGTGAAATATATGAGAAATGAAAAGAGGGATAACAGATCTTGAAATCTAGATTACAAGAACGATTAACCATGAATTGAAAAACTAAATTATTAAACCATAAATCATCAAAAATTTATTTAAATAATTATAAACTATGATTTAACTGCTCTGATACCACTTGAAGTTTCCAAGCGTGGTGGAAGCATGGTTGGAGCAGTACCCAACTTTAATTTTTTAACAGGATCAATGATTATTCCAGGATTAATACGACGATGAATTCCAGACTCCACATAATAGAATCAATGATTTATATAAACAAGGAAGAGTCCCAAAACCTTTAGAGAGGATATTTCACATCATGTTTATAATTAATTTAATTAATTTCATAAATAAAATAATATTTTCATCTTTGGTATTTTCTCCGTTGATGATGTTGATCATCTGGAATGATCCTTACGGATTATCTCATTGTTCTTGAGAGTATCCAAAATAGAATCCCTCCATCAGTGATCCACACATGCTCTGATGGCCTCCGATCGACACCACTCATTCTCTAGGTGCTAGTGCAGAAAATCAAATGTCTTGTGTTGATCGTTCTTGATCGCTTGTTCTTTGGCCTTGAAGAACATATCTCATTCTTGAGAGGGGAGGGAAGAGGATTCGAGAGAGAAATTGTTTAGCTCAACAATTCTCAATTCACCGGGCGTACAGTTCGGTGCATGGCACAATAGACGTATGTGTTTATTTATCAACATGGGTATTCAGTTACAATATTTAATTGCGTAATAGAAATTAAATACATTCATAACCTTATAGAAAACCCAAGATTTTAATAATAATACCACGTCATTATTTATGGTGCGCCAACTTGCACAAAATAGAATTATAAAAAAATTCGCACAACAAAATAATATCAGTGTTATTATTATTTTAATTTACGCCAACTAGTTAAATAATTATTTATTATCTTATAAATAATTATTTTACTATCAGACCAGCCTTGGTCCACTCTAACTCCACTTCCATATATTGAACACCCAAATAAATAAATAAATAATTTATTCTCATAAACAAATATTTTTATTTATAAAATAGTAAATAAATATTTATTAAAAGTTCAATAAAATAAATAAATATATTTTACCCACAATCCGGTGAATAAATATTTATTTAATTTATGAAATAATTTTAACTTGAATAAAATTATTCCACTGTCTTGAGAATAATATTTATTAATTAAATTCAAATAGAATTTAACTAACACCACCAGAAACACTTATTGTGTGACCCTCTAGGATTCTTTCTCGTTGGCATTAGGCAGTCTTGCTTAAAGTCCAAGAGTACTATCTAACAATGGGTCGACAAACCCAATAGAAAGAACTTAAAGTCACAACAATGACATCTAGATATGAATTCTCACTGTGTAACATAATCCCTTTGTCTCAATATCTCATCAAGATGGTTTCGTGATAGTTTCATCAACCTTTATACTTGATACGTTGTTCCTTGACTACCTAAAATAAACTCATTGTTACACCATAGCCATGGAATTTTTTGTGATGGTTATGTTTCAATCAAAGGCATGAGATATCAACTTCCATAAATGGAAGGGGTAAATCCTTCCTCAACTTATCAATTAATAACATGCCACTCATGATGCACCCAACGTACCCTACTTCCCGCCAACTGTCTGTGTGACGGTTTCTGTCAGTAAATAAAAGTGCGTGATTCATGACACTTATTATTGATAATATTAAAGTCTAAGGATCATTACACATGCACGCTAATAGGAATATCTGATGACACAAAAACATGCAGAATTCCTATTGGCAGGTATGTTCTCATAATCTCTCATCTTGGAGATTACCAAGTACAAACTTCATGATAGGAAGTCTCATCTTCTTATGAGTACTCATACCTGACGGTCTGTATACTATGTGTCCCATCATAGTATGTCATCCAACCGTAGAACTATATTTAAGAATATTGTTATATTATTTCAAGTTTCCCATCATAGCGGGTAACTACCATGACTTTATCAATGCAACAAATACCCTAGTAAATTACTACATTATATTCATATGGAACAATGAAAAATATATATTAAGATGTTTAATATTTAACTAAATTAAATATCCATGTAATAAAAGTACAACCAGTTGGTTCTAGGATACCAACTCTAACACTATCAACAATTTTTGATAAATTTCACATGATTATAAAACTCTCTAACCAAGATAACTTGGAAGGGAGTCAAGTTTTCTTGGAATAATGAATGAAAAGCGATATTCAAGGAGTTGAAAAAGAAGCTTATCACTTACCTTGTGCTTACACTACCCAAAAGTGGATAAATTTTTGTAGTATTTAGCGATTCTTTGAAGAAGGGATTGGGTTGTGTGTTAATGTAGAATGAAAGAGTGGTACCCTATGCTTCTAGGTAGTTGAAATTTCATGAGAATAACTACCCAATGCATGATATGGAGTTGGCTAAAGTGATCTTCACTTTGACAATATGGTGGAATTATCTCATTGGGGATAAGTGTGGAATCAATATGGATCAAAAAAGGCTCAAGTATATATTCACATAGAAATAGATGAATATGAACCAACAAAGATAGTTAGAGCTGATCAAGGACTATGACTGGTCAATTCACTACCATCCTAGGAAAGTGAATAAAGTGGAAGATGCTCTAAGTATAAAGGATCCAACAATTTTATCATTGATTAAAATTGATAAGGATCTAATCTTCTTAAAATTAAAGAGGGTGGACATGGGAATCATAAAGGAAGTAAAATCATCAATCATTTCACAAATGTTTGATCAACTATATCTTTTGGAAAAGATAAAGGGTGATAATAGATTTTATGTGGGAATTTAGAATAAAGTGGAATCTATAAGAAAAGGTAAATCCTAGGAGTTCAATGTTAATGAAGAAGGTGTTGTAATATTTCAGTCAATACTATGTGTATCATTAAATCTAGATATATAAAAAGAGTTATTGGATGATGCACATAGCTTAACCTTCTCTATCCATCATGGAAGCACAAATATGAATTGAGATCTTTGAGAACACTATTGTTGGGAAAATATGAAGAAATAAATTGAATAATATACATAAAGATGTCTTGTATGTCATAAAGTGAAAGAAAAAAGGTAAAAATATTAGGGGATGATGCAACCATTACCCGTACCTACATGAAAAGGGGAAAACATCACCATGGAATTTTTCAACGGACTTCCGAATACATCCAGAGGAACCAATGTTATATGGGTTTTTCTGGATCCTCTTATAAAGACTACACACTTTATTATGATTCAAGAGGACTTCTCAATAGATTAACCTGCATGGATATACATCAGATAAGTGGTGAGGATGCATGGACTATAACTATTGATTTTATCCAATCGAGATCAAAGATTCACCTCCAAGTTCTGGAAAAGTATCCAACATTATCTAAACACTGAGATGAACTTTATTATGGCCTATCATCCTTAAACTAATGGCCAATATGAGCAGAATATTTAGACACTGGAAGACATGTTGAGAGAATGTTCTATGAACTTCAAAGGATGATGGGATCAACATCTTCCTCTAGTCGAGTTCTCATACAACAACAATTTCCACTCTAGAATCCAATTAGATCCCTATGAATTGAATTATGAGAAGTGGTGTATAACACCTGCATACTAGGATGAAGTATGGGAGAGAAAAATTCTAGGTCCTGAAATGGTCAATGAAATGGAGGAAAAGTTCAAGACCATTCAGCAGCACATCAAAGGCTACTCAGAGTTAACAAAAGAGTTATGCTGACAATCATCAAAGATACCTAGAGTTTTATGTTGGAGAAATGGTTTTCTTCCACATATCTCCATGGAAGAAATTCATAATATTTGGAAATAAGGGAAATCTTATTCCAAGACACATTATACCCTTTGAGATCCTTGATCACATCGGAGTGGTGCCCTATCGACTAACACTCTCACATAACCTATCTCAAGTACATGATGTATTCCATGTGTCCCTATTGAGGAAGTACATACCATACCCCTCACATATACTCAATCCATAGGTGGTACTATCTAAAGAATGACTTTTTTTATGAAGAGTAGCCAGTAAAGATCTTAGATCATAGAGAAAAATTTCTATGAAATAAGACATTGCACCAGGTCAAAGTGTTGTAGAGAAACCACAAGTCTGAATAAGAGACACGGGAATTAGAGGAAGTAATGAAACAATATTACCCTCATCTGTTTTAATGTGGGAAATGAAAATTTCAAGGGAAAAATTTCTTGTGGGGGGGGATATTTTAATTACTCTAATTGTGATAAATAAAATTTTTCCTTGTGTTTTAATTAAATTTCTTATTATGTAATATGGTTATAGAAAATACATTCACTTTTTTGGTTTTATTATATCACATAGTATTTATAAGACTGTTAAGCATAATTACCATTGATAATATAGTTTTTGAATAGTGATCATATGATTGGTATAAATATTAGGTTTTAACAAATCCAATTGTCACAGACAAAGGAAGTGATGGCATCAACCAATGGGATTGTACCCTATGAATCCAATTTATCAAAGATTTTGAGGGATATAACATCTATATGATTTATTCTTGACCAATCCCAAGTTGAGATCCAACAACATAAGAATTATCAAAACCATTTACGGGATAATTTCAAGCTCATCGAGATCATGGAAAAAAACTATGTAAGCCAAACCACCTAATGAAAGTCTCACCATCACACACCTTACTCTTAGTGCATTTGCAGGTGTCTTAAAGGGATATATATCAAGACCCTAGAAATATGATTATGTACATTATTCATTATAGAATAATGAATATATTTTCATCCTACTATTATTACTTTATAAATGATTTTTATTTTAATACAATAAAACACAAATAGTATTTTCATTTAATATTCAAATTCAATTAAGGAATTTATTTTGATGAATTATTGGATTTTTTAAATAAATATTATAATTAAGTAATTTTTATCAAATATAAATTATCATATAATTTTTATGAATTCAAATGTCACACATTAATATTTTTATGAAATATTTCTCTTTGAATAATTTTAATTCTTCAATATCTTGTAATGCATGTAACTGTGAGTTTAAATGAACCACGAGATGATATTAGTATAAAATAAACATTATAACCTAACCTTTAAATTGATTAAAATAAATTAGAATAAATAACTTATGAAATATAACACTCCAGCTTAATTTGAATTTATTTGTAAGTTCTCAGAAAATAATCACGTGTTTTTTAGTAAAATCACATTATATATCTTCTTTAAAAATGAGTTTTTATTATTTTAGAAAATGGATTTTAAAAAAGAATTTAATTTTTGATTCCTGAGGTCAAAAGTATCTTAAAATAATTTCTTTATGAAAACATTTATTTTTATTAAAGAATAGTGAAAATACTGATTTTTATTGAAAGCAATATCTTTAAAGTCTTTACAAGGTCAAATTATATTTTATATTAGTTTTAAATTTTAAATAGTTCATTTTTATTGAAAATAAACAATTATGTTTTTTGAAAATGATTTTATACAAAAACTTATTATAAAAACATTTTATGTTTTAAAAGGGAATTTTTCCAAAAAATACTCTTTCAGGGCCATTTACTGGCTTTATATTAAATTAAATTCTGTAACATCTGTATTTTGAATTTTGAAAAATGAATGTCAAATTTGGATTCAGAATGTCCAAATTTAGTAATTAGGTCCCTTTTATTTTTTTTCCAATATGAATAGTAACCATGGTTAATTTTGTTACCACGGTAAAGGGTAAATTAGGTCATTTAGCTTAAAAATAAAATTATAATGACTATAAAATGACTCTAACAAATGAAAAAAAATTATTATATGGATTAAATTCAAACCTTAAAACTTAAGGATCTAAATTAAGTCATTTAATGGACACTTTTCCATGAAAATGACTTATATAATATTTAAATCAAAGAAAGACACAAAATGTCATTTTATTTGTCTTTAATATCCTTATGTGTCCACATGGGGAAAAATGAATGTTATGAATGAATATCAATGTCAATTTTTAACTTAATAAATATATTTTTATGATATAAATTTATTTTTGACGTTTTGATCCACTTGGATGAAATTATGATATTTAAAATAGTTTATTTAATAAAAAATTAATGATGTCACATTCATGTTTTAAATAATATATCATTTTTAATATAGGGATACACAATAGATATGTTAAAGTATAAATATTACTCTGAAATATAAAATAAATATCTTTATAAAATTAATTTATTTTTAATTTTAGTTAACAAAAAAGTATATCAAATAATTACACAACAATAATATAGTAATTATTTTATTAATGGAAATATCAATAAAATATTATTAAAAATAATAAAATAAATATAATTTTAGATAATTATGTAGAAAAAAGAATTTTCTAGATTAAATTTCCATTTTAGGGATATAATAAAATATTTGGTTCTAATTTAACTTGTTTTCTTGATATTTTTAAAAAACTAGGAAATAAATAGTGTCAAAATTAACACTATTGATATTTTCTTAAAATATTTTTTTATTAAATTATTTAAAAATCATAAAAACATATATAAAAATATAAAATAATTATAATATGGTCTAAAATGTTCTAAATTGTTAATTTATAGTCTATTTTACATCATATAAGTAAAAATTACAACCTTTTAATATTGAAAAATTTGTTACCATAGTTAAAATTAAAATTGGTTAAGGGTTAATCAAAATGATAAGGTTTAAAACTATACCAAAATTTGTCAAAAATATATTGGTGTATTATATTACAATATTATCTAATATTATAATATAATACATGGACTTTTTAGGTATTTGTATTGATATTGAATTTATTATAAATTAATATTTTCTAAAATTCCAAAAGTTCCCCTCACCTTAATTATAAACGGGCACCTCCTCTTTTACTTCTTCGTGTCACTTTTAGCCTTCAAGATCAAAAAAAACCTGACTATTTACCTTATAAAATTCTCTATTAACAATCTATAGGAACTTTTATTCTCAAAATACCAACTCTAGTGTCCCTAAGAGGAGATCTAGAGGGAGATCGTTGAAGAAGAGGTAATCTTGTTTACCGACTCTTTCAAGATTATTTCTTCTTCTACTTCCTCTTCATGTGTTGTTTATATTATAAAGTAATAGATCTAGTATTACCTATATTCTTATATGTTATTATGATTATTGAACAACTATATTCCACCTTTTACCCATCCTATGAAAAATTAAAGTGTCACACATGCGTACATACGACTTATCGTCTCCATGCTATGGTGTAATCTATTTTCACACCACTTTATTTGGATGGATATAATGATGGAAATAATATATATATATATATAATGATTATAACATTATATTTATTCTATAAAAAATATATATATCATCCACTTCCTTACCTTTTTACTATTAATGGAATAATAACATCGCTCGTCTATACGTACGACCTACTGTCTCCAAGACACGATGAGATTCATCTTCCATATTCACCATACAATAATGATTATATAAATGTATATAATGAATAATTATGATATATATATTACCTTAATATCATTCTAGAAATTATGTAACTATATCATATGAGTGATAATTGGGACTTAAATGAAAACACATGCATAAGAAAATGAAGCAGTTAACACCCAAAAGAAGAGTAATAATGAAATATTATTAACAAACTGGTGATAATATGATCATATATGATATAAAAAATATGAATATGGTTCTAGAATAATTAAATAACATTATTTAATCCATTATAAATTATATTTTGATATTTACAAATTAAATCAAACCTAAGTTAAGGGTTAATTTATTAATCTCATTTTTTTGGGATTGTTTATACGTAAGTATTTACTAGGGAACATTTATCGTACATGTCCATGTTTCTTAAAATTGTTTTCAAAAGTTTTTTTACTATTATTATACAATTTTTTAAATCCATTTTTACCCATTTATTAATTTTTATTAAATGGTATTAAAGGAATATTTTTTTCATATTCCTAACAAGGTACTTTGTGACTTTTTCGGGGAAAAATTAAAAGGGGAATATTTTATTTTAACTTATACATGATGAATGTGTTTTTATGATTTCATGATTCCTTAGTTCCTTGAAGATTCCTTTACAATATTACAAGGTTATTTTCAATTTTTTTTAAATTTCTTGGCATTTTAATAAAATAAAACATTTTCAAAACAAAAAGGATATTTTCCTCAAGAATTATTTTCAAGTGTGCGATCAAAATTATCTTCCATCTATAATAACATTATCTGATGTTAATTATACTTTAATGGGGATATTTTCTAAATTATATTATACCTATTATTCCTATAGTTGGTTTATTTTTATGATGGAATGATATTTATGAAATCCATTTATTTTCCATGGTTTATCTTATGATTGAATGATGTTTAAGAATCCCATTTCATTCCATGGGTTCTAATATGATGAATGATTTATGTTCTTATAGCACACATATGTATGGTTTTCATTATGTGACAAGTGGGACCAATATCTCCCTCCAATGCATTGGGTAAATATTTATATCTCATGAGATAGACAGGACTGTAACGAGAAATGATATTGGTTCAATAATATAGGGCTAAAATGGGAAGAAAACCCAATTCAGTAACATGGGGCTTGAATGGGGAGTTTACTTAGTTCAGTAAAGGACTTTTTACACTATTATGGTCATGGAAATGATCCTTTAATAATATTGAAATTATTTTCTATGCTTATTTTTATTTCATAATTTTATATCCTATGTTATGATCTCATAAAATATGTTCATTATGAACTTCTATGATTTTCCCCATTACAAGACATCATGATCTTTGATATACAGGATATAATTTTTAAAAAAAAATCTTAATTTATTATGTCCCATGATTATGATATGATTGATATCTCCCTTTTTACACTTATTGATGTTTCTTTTCCATGGGATATGAAGAAGGGTATTAAGTAAGTTGTATTAAAAGGGGGTTCTAGTTATGAAGGCATAAGTGGGAGATGATGTAGATGTTTTATGAACCAGTTGTTTGTGTTTCCCAGTTTCCAAAGACACTAAACTTATATGGTTCTAGCATGGTTTTGTAATGTTATGTAATGGATATTATTCTATTTGTAAGTAATATCTATGTATGAAAAGTACGGTCTTTTGTATTTGGTATGAGAGAAAGGTTTAGTTATCCTTTGGAAACTAGGATGAAAAAACCTTAGTAAGGACCCTATGGATAAGTATAAGTATAGGTTACAATCCTAGAGTTTCTGTGACAGACATAAATAACCTAGGATAAAACCTAATGTGTCTTGAATTGAAATTTTATAAGTGATTTCCCTTAATTTTGTTGTCTTCCCATTATGATTAGTGTAGCTTACACTATGATTCTTGGTTTTAGTAAATGTATGGAACCCGAAGAAACCTCATTAATGCTAAATGTGATGGTAAATGCAACAATATTCCTCATGAGCAGCCAAATTTTATGGGAGTGGAAATGAAAAATCTTGTTGTTATGATCAAAAAAAAATTTCAATCCATGAATCATGTAGGAATTCCAAATGATCAAAGGAGATAAAAACATTATGTTGATTCCTTGATGAGGTATAATCCACATTATTTTAGTGGTTCTTCTAATCCAATAGTGTATGAACAATGGATCAATACCACTAAAATGATATTTTTAGTTCTTCAATGTTTAGAATAGGAGAAATTCATATTGGTAGACTATCATTTGGAAGGTGTAGTAGATCAATGGTGGAATCTTATCAAGAATATTAAGAAATGAGATGAAATTGACTCTATGGAATGGGATGAGTTCAAGAACTTATTTTTCAATAAGTTCTTTCCATTTATTATTCATATGAATATGGATAAGGATTTTCTTGAGCTTAAGAAAAAAGATGATGAATCTGTTGGTACCTATGAAGAAAATTTTACATGAATTTCAAGGTACACTTCTAGAATTATCATTAAAACTAAGAGTAAGATTGATATATTTTTTATTGGATTAAAACCAAGTTTTCAAATGGAATTATCCATAATGGATTTCAGTAGCTATTAGAAAATCAGTTGATGTGCTCTCAATGTTGATATGGATATCGGAGTCACCCATCAATCTTATGGGTTTAATAAAAAGAGAAAAATGGAATTCAAGGGAAAATAAAAAAAATATAGTGAAAAGAATATGATCTTTACTTTATTCTCAATGTGTGGAAAGAAACATATAGGAAACTAACTTAAGTGGACTATTTAATGTTTTATGTGTTGGGAATAAGGTAATCGGTAAATTTACTATTGAAGTGATGAAAAAAATATAACTAATGATATGAATAGAGAAAAGGATACACAAAATGAACCTACCACACTTAAATGCTACAAGAACAAATAAAATGGTCATTATACTAACCAATTTCATAATCCAATGTTTATTGACGATGATCAACATTAGTAAACTCTTAAGGCCAAAGACAAATACAAATCGCATGTGATCACTATTTTTGATTGGAGTATGATAATGAAGTAGTGAAAGGTATACTTAACATCCACTCTAAAGTAACAAATGTTTTATTTGATTCTAGATCCACCCACTCTTTTATTTATAAATAATTTTCTAAGATTATCCTCATATTACATCAATAATTAGATGTTGAGTTATCTATGAAAACTTCTAATGGAATAAGGATCGCATCACAAGTTTATAATTCTTCTCCAGTTGAAGTTTTTGGAAATTTGATTCTTGAAAATCTTATGATCCTTCCTTTAGTTTAATTTGATATGATTATTGGCATGTATTTTCTTTCTCTATTTGGAGCTCAAATCAATTTCCAAGGAAGGGAAGTTACATTTAATATTCAGAATAAATATATGATCATCTATCAATGAAAGGATTATTATGAACTTCTAGTGGAAATTACTTCCATATTATGGGTATTAATTCCTATCAAGGAAATTTAACAATCTTAGATGGTTAGGGAGAAACTTTCTATTAAGGATACACCTATTTTGTGGTATTTTTTCTGAAATAATTTCCAGGTCTTCCACCTAATAGTGAAGTGGAGTTTTAAATAGAACTGATACTGGGTTCTATTCCAATTTCAAAGACTCCTTATATAATTACCCTAATTGAGTTGAAGGAATTGAAGAGGAAAATCCAAGATAATCTTGACAAGGGATTCATATACCCTAGTGCATCACCTTGGGGTGTACCTATTCTTCTTGTTAAGAAGAAAGATGGATCAATGAGACTCTGTATTTATTATCGAGAACTTAACAAGGTCACTATCAAGAAAAAATATCATCTTCCCCATATTGATGAATTATTGGACCAACTATGTGGAGATCAATACTTTTCCAAGATTTATCTTCATTATAGATACCATAAATTAAGGTTCAAGAAGGAGGATATACCCAAGACAACATTTTGTGTATGGTATTGATACTATGAATTTATAGTGATTCCTTTTGGTCTTACTAATTCCCCATATATCTTCATTGATTTAACTAATAGAGTCTTTAGAGACTCTCTTGATCCATTTTTGGTAGTCTTTATAGATTATATTCTTGTATATTCAAAGATTAAGGAAGAACATGAAGATCACTTGAGGATTGTACTGAATACCCTGA
This sequence comes from Viscum album, assembly GCA_963277665.1. Taxonomy (NCBI): domain Eukaryota; kingdom Viridiplantae; phylum Streptophyta; class Magnoliopsida; order Santalales; family Viscaceae; genus Viscum; species Viscum album. The sequence continues at coordinate 1,314,055,093 of OY728137.1, forward strand.
GACTGGATAAGCTTTATGAAAAATTTACCAAGTGTGAATTTTGGCTTTAAAAAGTTTCATTTTAATGTCACATAATCTCAAGAGAGGGGATATTTGTGGATCCAACAAAGACATAAGTTATTTAACATTGTCCTAGACTAACAATAGTAACTAAAATACAAATTTTTCTTGGTTTGGATGGATATTATCGACCTTTTGTGAAATATTTCTCAAGATTATATAATCTATTCACAAAGTTGACTCAAGAAGGAGTTAGTTTCATATGCATGGAAGAATGTGAATAAAATTTCAAGGAGTTGAAAATAAGGTTAGTCAGTGCACCCATGCTCACACTACCTTGTAGTGGAGAAAGGTTTTTGATCTATAGTGATGAATATAAGAAGGGGTTGGGATGTTTTATCATGTAAAATGATATGATGATAGCTTATGCATCATGGAAATTGAAGATCCATCAGCAAAATTACTCGACTCATGATTTGGAGTTAGTTGTGGTAATATTTTCATTAAATACATAGAGTAATTATCTTTATAGATAAAGGTGTGATATATATATTGATCATAAAAGTTTAAAGTATATTTTCACTCAAAAAGAGTTGAATATATGCCAAAGGATATGGTTGGACTTGATTGAATATTTCAACTGATTGGTACATTACCACCCTGGGAAAGTGAACAAAGTGGTAGACACTTTGAGATGAAAGGACCATGCTAGCCTATCTACGATTAGGATCATAAAAGATCCAATATTTATGGATTTTCAAAGGATGGATCTAGAAATAATAAAGGGGGTAAATATTATATTTCTAAAATGAATGTTCAACCATCAATAAAAGTGAAGATTAATGAGGCGCAAAAGGAATATGTAGAGCTATAAAAGAAGGTGAGAAATGTTACTAAGTTAAACTTTGATTCTGATAGAAAAATAAGTTTTATGAATCGTGTTTGTATTCCTCCCATACAAAAATTAAAGAAGGATCTGTTGGATGAGGCTCACAATTCATCATTCTCTATTCATTGTGGAAGAACAAATTTATATAGACACCTGGCATGAAGAATTATATTAAAGAATATGTTTCTCGATGCTTGTTTTTTCATAAAGTTAAGGATGATATACAAAAGTCTAAGGGGATGTTACAACCATTACCCATACAAGAATGGAAATGTTAAAATATCATCATGGAATTTTTCATCGTACTTTCCAAAAAATCTAAAGGGCATAATGCTATATGGGTTATAGTTGATCACCTTAAAAATTCATCATACTTCATAATTGTTAGATAACATTTCCCTCCTGTTCAGCCGGGCAGGATATATATATATATATATAAATGAGGTGGTAAGATTACATAGAGTACCATTTTCCATTATATCTGGTCAGGATCTAAGGTTCACCTCAAAGTTCTGGAGAACTCTTCAGTAGGATCTGGATATAGAGTTAAGCTTCATTATTTCTTATCATCCTCAGATAGATAGTCAGTCTGAGAGGAAAATTCAAACTCTAGAAGATATATTGAGATCTTTATCTATGGATTTAAAAGATGGTTGGCATAAACACCTACCTTTGGTAGAATTTTCTTATAACAATATATTTCAATCTAGTATTCAGATGGCTCATTATAAAGCCCTATATGGTAAGAATTGAAGTGCTCCAACATTCTAGAATGAAGTTGGGGAAATAAAGCTTTTGGTTCCTAATCTTGTAAAGGAAATGACAGAGAAGGTCAAGTCTATTCAATAGCACATAAGATCATCTCAGAGTCTAAAAAAATTTATACTGGCAATCGATGAAAAGATCTATAGTTTGAATTGGGTGACAAGGTATTTATATGAATATATACCTATAATATAGTGATGATATTTGGAAATAATGGAAAGCTAAGCCCTAGGTATATTGGTCTTTTTGAAATTTTGATCATGTTGGGAAGGTAACTTATCGATTAGAAATTCCACTGAATATATCTCAAGTTCATAATGTGTTCCATGTATCTCTATAGAGAAAGTACATACCAAATCCTTAACATGTACTAAACTCATAAGTTGTATCATTGGATCAAAATATTTCTTATGAACAACAACCAATATAGATTCTGTATCATAGAGAGAAAGTTATATGAAATAAGACCACTCACTTGGTTAAAGTTTTATGAAAGAACCACCAATTTGAGGAAGCTAAGTGGGAACCTAAGGATGCGGTGAGGAAAAAGTAACTCATATTTTTGTATCCAAGAGATGACTTTTGAGGGAAAAATTAATTTTATGGGGGGTAGAATGTAACAATTATATATTTTTTATGAAATGTTTCTCTTTAATTAATTTTAATTCTTCAATAGCTTGTGTTGCATGAAACCATGAGTTTAAATGAACCTTGAGAATCTATTAGTATAAAATGACTATTATAACCTAGTTGTTAAATTGGAAGGAATAAATAAGAATAACTAACTTATGAAATAAAATGATACAAATCAATATGAATTTATTTGTAAGTACCTATAAAATAATCACAAAATTTTTAATAAAATCACTTTATACGTATTCTTAAAAATGAGTTTTTCTTATTCTAGAAATTAGATTTGAAAAAAATAATTTAATTTTTTAATTCATCATGTCAAAATTATCTTAAAATTATTTATTTATGAAACATTTATTTTTTGAGGAATAGTGAAAATATTGATTTTTATTGAAAATTGTATTTTTAAAGTATTTATAAGGTCTAATTATGTTTTAGATTAGCTTTAAATTTTAATTAGTTAATTTTGAATGAAAATAAACCAATTTTTGTTTTTTAAAAGGTTTTTATACATGAACTTATTATAAAAACATTTTATATATTAAAAGGGCATTTTTCGGAAAAAAACATTTTTTGATGGCAATTTACCGACTTTATATTAAATTAAATTTTGCAACTTATATATTTTGAATTTAGAAAAATGGATGTCAAATTTTTATTCATAAGGTACAAATTTAGTAATTAGTTACCTTTTATTTTTTGGCCAATATGAATAGTAACCATGGTACATTTTTTACCATGGTAAAGGGTAAATTAGGTAATTTAGGTTAAAAATAAAATTATAAAGACTATAAAATGACCCTAACAAATGCCAAAATTTTATTGGATTAATGAAATTCGACCCTTAATACTTAAGTTTCTAAATTAAGTATTTTAATGGAAACATTTCCATGAAAATAACTTATATAATATTTAAATTAAAGAAAGACGCAAAATTCATTTTTTTCTTTAATATCTCTTATGTTTACACATGGGGAAAAATGAATATTATGAACAAATATCAATATCAATTTTTAACTTAATAAATATATTTTCATGATATAAGTTTATTTTTTATATTTTGATCCACATGGATGAAATTATGATATTTATAATATTATTTTTAATAAAACTTTAAAGATGTCACATTCATATTTTAAATAATATATTATTTTTAATATAAATATACACAATAGATATATTCAAATAAAAATATTATTATGGAATATAAAATATATATATTCATCATAGTTATTTATTTTTAATTTTAGTTAACAAAAAAATTATACTAAATAATTAAACAATACTAATGTGGTAATTATTTTATTAAGGGAAATATCAAAGAAATAATATTAAAAAAATTAAAATAAATATAATTTTAAATAATTAATATAGAAAATGAATTTTATAAATTACATTGAAATTTTATGTATATAATAAAAAAATTATAAGTTAACTTGTTATCTTGATGTTTTTAAAATTCATGAAATAAATAGTGACAAAATTGACACTATTAGTATTTCATCAAAAGATTTTCTTATTAAATTATTTAAAAATCATAAAACATATTTAAAAATACCAAATAATTATAATATATTATAAAATGTTCTAAATTGTTCATTTATGGTCTAATTGACATCACATAAGTAAAAACTTACAACCTTTTAATATTGAGAATGTCATTACCTTAGTTAAAATTAAAATTGGTTAAGGGTTAATCAAAATGATAAGGTTTAGAACAATACCAAAACATGTAAAAAATATATTGATTGATGAGATTACAAAATTATATCATATTATATTCAAATACATGGTTTTTTGGAGGTTTTTTTATTGAGAGTGAATTTATTATAAATTAATATTTTCATAAATTCCAAAAGTGTGCCTCACCTCAATTATAAAAGGGAACATCCTCCATCACTTCCTCAAATCACTTTTAGCCTTCAATATCGACCATCACATTCCCATTTCCATTATAAACTTCCATAGTAATATTCTATAGGTTCAGGTATTCTCAAAATACCAACTCTAGTGTCTCTAAGAGGAGATCTAGAGGCAGCTTTCCGAAGAATATGTAATCTCCTTTACCGACTCTTTCAAGATTATTTCTTCTTATACTTCCTCTTCATGTGTTGTTTCCATTATAAAGTAATAAATATAGAAACACCTATATTATGATATGTTATAATGATTATGGAATAACCATATTCCACCTTTTATCCATCCTATGAAAAATTAAAGTACCACACGTGTGTACGTACAACTTACCGTCTCCACGTTGTGGCGTATTCTTTTTGTCATCGCCACTTTATTTGGATGGGTATAATGATGAAAATAATATATATATATATATATAATGATTATAAAATTATATTTATTATAGAACAAAACATATACCATTTAATTTCTTTCTTTTTTACTATTAATGGAATGATATCATCGCTCGTGCGTATGTATGGCCTACCGTTTTCACGACATGATGTGATCCATCTTCCATATTCACCATACAAGAATGATTATACGAATTTATATAATGAATAAATATGATATATATATATATATATTTACTTAATAAAATTCTTTAAATGATGTAACTATATCATATGAATAAGAATTGTGACTTATATGACAAAACATGCATAAGAAAATGAAGCAGTTAACACCCGAAAGAAGAGTAATAATGAAATATTATTAACAAATGGGTGATAATATGATCATATATGATATAATAAATATTAATATGATTATATAATAAGTTAATAACATTATTTAATCCATTATACATTTTTTTCTAATATGTACGAAGGAAATTAAACCTAATATAAGGGTTAACTTCACAATCTCATTATTTTCCAGGATTGTTTATATGTAAGTATTTACTAGGGAACATTTATCATCAATATCCATGTTTCTTAAAAAAAATTTCTAGAATAGTTTAACAATTATTATAAAAAAATTAAATTCATTTTTACCCATATATTAATTTTTACTAAATGGTATGAAAGGAATCTTTTTGTCATATTCATAACAAGGTATTTTATGCCTTTTCTAGAAAGAGTATGAGGAGAATGTTTTATTTTAACTTATACAACATGAACGGATTTTTCTGATTTCATGATGCCTTAATGAATTGAAGCTTACCTTATAAGATTACAAGTTTATTTTCATACAAACTATTTTCTTTTAATATTGCGTAGTATTTTAAGAAAAGAAAACATTTTCAAAGTAGAAAAGATATTTTCCTCAAGAATTATTTTTAAGTGTTCGATAAAAATTATTTCTCATCTATAATAACATTATTTGATGTAAATTATACTTTAATTAGGATATTTTTTAAAGGAAATTATCCCTATTCTTCCTTTTTTTGGTTTATTTTTATGATGGAATGATATTTATGAAACTCATTTCTTTTCCATGGGTTATGTTATGATTGAATGATGTTTATGAAACCCACTTCATTCCATGGGTGATGATATGATGAATGATTTATGCTCTTGTGTAACACATATATATGGTTTTCATTATGTGATGGGTGAGACCAATATCTCCCTTTAATACATCAGGTAAATATTTATATCTCATGAGATAGATAGGAAAGTAATGGGAAATGGTCTCATTTCAGTAATATAGGGTTGGAATGGGAAGAAAACTCGGTTTAGTAACACAGGGTTGGAATGAGGAGTGAACTCAATTCTGTAAAGGACTTTTTCCACTATGATGGTTATGGAAGCGGGCCTTGACTAATATAGAAATGATTTTTTATGCTTATTTGTATACCACAATTTTATTTCTTATGTTATGATCTCATGAAATACATTCTTTATGAACTTCTATTATTTTTTCCATGACATGACATCGTGATCTTTGATATGTAGGATATAATTTTTAAATGTTTTTCTTATGTTCTAATGTCCCATGATTATGATATGATTAATATATCCCTTATTTACCCTTACTGAGCATCTAAGATCACCCTTTATTATGTTTCTTTTCCCTAGGATATGAATAAGGGTATTAAGTAATATGTGTCAAAATGGGGTTCCAGTTATAAAGGAATAATCGATATGTGATGTAGATTTTTTATGAATCCGTTGTTTTTATTTCCTAGTTTCTATAGTCACTAAACTTATACGGTCCTGGGATGGTTTTTTTATGTTATTTAATGAATATTATTCTATTTGGAAGTAATGTGTATGTATTAAAAGTATGGGTTGTTATATCAAATGTAATTTCTATAAGGGTTCAAAAATTGTTATTGTCAAAAAACCCAACATTTCTCAATAAATGTCGATTTTTATTTTAAAAGTAAAAATAAAAATATTTATAAAAATATTTAGATAAAATGAATATTATTTTTTTAATTAGAACATCAAAATTATCCAACATTTAATTTTTCATAATTTTTTGAGACAGTCAAATTTTCAGGTAAAAATTAAATACGGTATAAATATATGGTATGTATTTTGACATCATAATGACCCAAAACTGATGTAATAAATACTATAAATGGAATCCACTACCAAATATATGTTTTCCATTTAAAATATTGTGATTTTTTTATTTTATTAGTTTTATAAATCCTCCAAACCCATTAATATATTTTAAGGTTTTAAAATAATTTATTTAAGAGTATGACTCACTTCCACATAAGTAAGGGTGTTATTTTATTAAGTTAGAAAATTGACCTTATAAAATAATGTAAACCACTCTCATTTTATAGAAACCATGGGAAAAAAATGTGGTTAGGTTTGTGGTTTTATTTTATTTTATTATATAGATTCCAAAACATAAGTTTGAGAAATAATAAATAAATCTCCACTCATTTCCTATATAAACCCACCCATGATCCCATTTATATTCACTAAAAATACTTGGATCATATGTTTAATCTTACCTCCCCTCTCTATAGTCCTCCTAATGTTCCCATAATATCTCAATAAGCTCCTCCCAAGTATTTGGAGTCTCACTCTCAAGTAAGGGATCCTCACCTTCTCTTCTTCATTCAAGTTTCGTTATTATTTTATGCCTTGTATTTCCAATTCCTAATGTTGGGATATGTCTTTACATATCCCTATTACTTCCCATTTTATTTAAAAATTATGAGATACCCCTTTCTATCTTATAAACTCATTTTATAAATTTTAAAGTGATTTCATTATGCTTCTAAAATTTTATAGCAATTTTCCATGCCAAAACAATTGTGTAGTGGATACCATACCAATTTTCTATCAATGGTGTTCACCTTTATAAATGTATAATTATTTGATTTGGGAATTGAATGTATTTATTCCAGACTCCTTGATTTTTTAATAAAATATTATGATGAATAAATCCATTTTGTATGATCTATATGGCACACTTAAGCATGAGAATGAAATTAAAGTGATGGGTGTGGCAGGAATTATACAGAGCTCCAATGCATTAGGTAATGTTTAGTCTCATGAGACGTCATGTGGGGATAAGAAGTAAAATTGATTCTTTTATGGGACTTTTTTCATCAAAATTTCTTGGAAGTTATCCTTGACCTATGTTTTTTATACTATTTTTTAAGTTGTTTCCACATTTCCCATGTTTCCATTATGATTATCATGTTATATCATGTCTTATTGTTCATGTTTATGATTCCTACTCTTTTTATTCCCCTTTGATATTCCTATTGTATAAAATTTATTATTCCCTTCATGTTTTTACATGTTTATTTCCTTACTATCCTTTATAGCTCACCCCTTTCTTATGTGTGTCCCTAGGTTATCCCATACAATTTTAAGTGAAAGCATGTTATGGAAGTTTTCAATATAGATGATTTTTTCCCATTTTAAATTATTATGTAATGTATCAAATTCTAAAAGACACTATAATTCTCAATATTTTAGGTGGTATTATTTAATAAATCATGTATTAATGTGAAATAAAGAATAGTTTTGTGATAATCTCTGTTCTTGTTCTTATGTAGGGCTTTAAGTTCCTCTTTCATCACCGCCATCCATGAGGAAACATATGGACTCTGGGTGGGCTCCAAAAAATAATATGGCTCTTTATCCTTTTTCAATAATAATTATGCAATATTTCTTTCAGTGGAATAGTCTGAGTACTATACTGGTGATGTTTTCTTCCTAGTTGACCATCATGGTCCAGACTCAACCGGTACTAGGTTATCATGCTTTGGTAATGCCTCAAAGTAAACTAGTTCATACTTGGATTTTTCCTCCACCTAGACTATTGTAGTTTCTATATTCTATTTCTCTATATATCCATAAATTGTTATTTTCACATTTTTTGCTACAAAAATTACATCTCTATTGTCAATAAGTTTTCGGGTAGTGGGGTCCCATAAATGATACCTTTTCACACCATCAGCATTCCCCAAGAAGATAAATTTCCTATATCTTGAATACAACTTCAATCTTTCCTAACCATTAAATAATGCATATAAAGGACTTCTAAAAGTATATAATCGAGAATAGTCAGTAGTTTTACCGGTCCACATCTCCATTGGTGTCTTTAGATCAATCAAAAGTGAAGGAGATCTATTGATCACATAACAGGAGGCATTCACTACTTCTTCCCAAAAATCTTTTGTAATTCCTATAGTATTCAACATCACCATTGTTCTATACAATAGGTTTTTTTCATCCACTCTTCCACTCCATTATTTTGAGTATTGTACGGCAATGTTAACTATCACTCGATTCCTTCCGACTGACAAAAAAAAGTATCAAAATTCTCGTTTGTATATTCTCTACCATTTTCAGTCCTCAAACACTTGGTCTTCTTTCCAGATTCAATCTTCTTCCACACTTTGAATTTTTTGAAGACTTCAAAACATCCTCTTTCCTATTAATTGGGTATGACCAACATTGCCTAGAATAATCATCAATGAATGATACAAAATACCTTGCTCCTCCAAAGTATATAACCAATGATTTCCAAATGTCATAATGTATCAACTCTAAGATTTCCTGACTTCTTATTGTTGACTTCCTGAACTTTAACCTTTGTTTTTTGCTCAAAACACAATGCTCACAAAATGATAATATAATGACCCAAATTGTTATAAATGAATTTTCCCTTTGTGATTTAATTAAATGTATTATTATGTAATATGGTTATATAAAACACATTCACTTCCTTGGTTATATATTTGGATTTAAAATACTGTTAATAATATTACCATTATTAATATAGCCATTAAATAGTAATCACATTATTAATATAAATATAGGGCTTTTACAAATCCAATTAACATAACCAAAGGATGTGATGACCTAATCCAATAGGATTGTACCCTATGAATCCCATTTATTGATGATTCCAAGGGAGATAGCATCACTAGTATTTTCCCTTAACCAATCCCAAGATGACATCCAACAACTTAAAAATGAGTGAAACTATTTACGGGAGAAGTTCAAGCTCGTCGAGATCACGACCCAGACCATGTTCACCGAACGGCCCCATAAAAGTCTCACCATAGCGCACCTTACTCTTAGGGTGTACATCGGTGTAATAAAAGTATATTTATCAAGACTTTAATAATATGAATATGTAAATTGTATATAATAATGTATTTATTTTCATTTTTATTATTACTTTATAAATGATTTTGATTAAATTAAACACAAATTATATTTTCGGGCAATATTAAAATTCAATTAAGGGATTTACTTTCATGAATTAATGGATTTTTGAAATAAATAGTATTTTAATAAAATTTTATTATTAAATAATGTTTATTAATTATAAATGATAATATAATTTTTATGATGTGAAATGTACTTTTTATAAGGGTTCAAAAGCTCTTATTGTCAAAAACCCAACATTTTTCAATAAATGTCGAATATGATATTGAAACTGAAAATGAAAATATTTAAAAATTTATTTTGATAAAATAAATATTATTTTTGGAATCATAACTTTGAATTATCCAATGATGATTTTTTCATAACTTTTTGAGATAATCAAATTTTTGGGTAAAAATTAAATACCATATAAAAATACGATGTGTTTTATGACATCATAATGACCCAAAAATGATATAATAAATACAATAATGTGTATCCTTGTCCAAATATATGTTCTCCACTTAAAATAATTTGATTTTAAGTTTACTGGATTAATTTTATTAAGCCTTTATGAATCCTCCAAAACATTTAATATATTTTAGAGTTTTAAATTTATTTATTTAAAAGTGTCACTCACCTTCACATAAGAAAGGGAATTATTTTAATATATTCATACATTTATGTAATAAAATAATGAAAACCTCTCCACTTTGGGAAACCATGGGAAGGTTTTTGGTTTGAAATATTTTATTTTATAGAGTCCAAAACCTAAATATTAAATAAATCCCTCTATTTTATTGTATAAACCCACACAATCTCCCAATAATCTTCACTAAAAAAACTTGGAGAATGACCTTACTCTGACCTCCTCTCTCTATAATCCTCCAAATATTCCTCCAACCTCTCATGAATCTCATTTTAGGCTTTTGGTGTCATACTTCTAAGGTAAGTGATCCTCTCTTTCTTGTTTTTATTTAAGAATCTCCTCTATGTTATGTCCTTTTATTTTTTTATTCCTAATGATTGGGTATGATTTTAAAACTTCCTCGTACTTCCATTATGATTTATAAATGATGATATTCACCTTTCTCTATCATTAAACCCTCCTAATAACACCTTTACCATGCCAAAATTTCACATGCATCCTTTTCTATATCTTTTTATTTAAGCTTATTTATTATCATATGCCTTATTCTTATAATTCTATATGTGTGGACATATAATTACATGTCCCTATTACTATACAATTAATTTTCAAATGATTATATAACCATTTTTCTCTCATCCAACAATTTTATGATGTCGTTATGCTACTGAATTTTCATCACGATTTTCCATGCCAAACCAATAGTGTAGTGAATACCATACCCATTTCCTATAAAGGGTGTTCAATTTTATGCACATATACCTTTTGATTTTATACTTTCATTTATGTATTCCACACTCCTTGATCATGTAATAAATTATGATGATGAAGAAATCCATGTTTTTTATCTATGTGGAACACTTAATCATGAGAATGAAATGAAAGTGACAGGAGCATCCATAATTATATAGCGCTCCAATGAATTGGGTAATATTTAGTATCATGGTACATCAGTTTGGGATAGGGGTGTAATTGATTTCTTTATGGAGATTTTTTCACCATGAATTCTTGGTAGTTTATCCTTGACCTATAATGTGGTTTTTTAATTATTTGTCACATTTCCCATGTTATGATTATCATGATATATCAAGCCTTATTATTCATATTTATTTTTGACTCATTTATATGACTTATATAACATGTATTATTATATTCATGTTATTCCTTGTTTATTCCCTTACTGGACTTTAAGGCTCACCCCTTTCTTATATATTTCCCTAGATTATCCAATGCAGTTTTAATCTCAATCATGTTAAAGAATTTTTCAATAAATATGTTCTAATTCATGTTTAAATTTATAATGAAATGTGCCTAATACCTAAATACACTAGACTTCTCAATAATTCTAGTTTTATTAAGTGTAATTTTATAATGTATTAATTTGTAATAAATATAAGGGTTATTATAGTTGGTATCATAAGAAAAGTTTAGTTCTTTTTTGGATTAGGATTAGGAAACTCTAGAAAAATATTTAGAGATAAGACTAAGTATAAGAATATATCACTAAAATTTTTGTGAGTATAGAGGAATTATTTTTTCAATAAAATACATCCTTTTCTGAATACTAAAAGTTTATGTGGTTCTGGAATAGATGTACCTAGTAGTAACAACTCTGACAAAGTGTTTCGGGCCTGACTTGGGGTAACATGGTATAATACAATGGGTCTTAAAACACACCTGATTTGAAACTCCTATGGTATATTCTTAGGTAATTTATAAGATCATTACGATCCATTATTAAGGGATTAAAAAATTCACATAAGATTATATGTTAGAAAATAGATCATGGATAACAAAGACTGAATCCTAGAAATCCATATGTTAAGGAAATACACGTAAATTATAATTTATCCCTTAAATTTCATTAAATTCCCATTTATGTGTTTAAAACTTAAAGATAAAAATACTTAATTTTCCTTTAATTATATTCAATGTATGAAAGTAAGAGGAATTGGGTAAACGATCAATGTGAAGATAAATGTGATGGCTTCCCTAATGAGATTCCTAGCCTTATGAGAGCAGAAATTACACACTTCATGATGATACTCTCTCAACTGACTCAAGTTTTGAATAGAAACCTAGATTAGGAGGATCATACTAATCACCCCAAAAGATAAAAGGTTGAAATCAATAGCTTCATGTGATAAAGGCATCATACTTTTAATGGATCATCTGATCCCTTAATCACCAAAAAATCGATCAACTCCATTGAGAAGATCTTCTCCATCCTTCAAAGATCTAAACAAGTGAAGGTTATTTTGGTTGTCTATCATATGGAGGGTGAATTTGATCAATGGTGGACATTTATCAAAAAATTAAATCCTGAGGAAGATATCTAAGCAGTGGTGTGGAAGGATTTATGGAAAATATTTTTTGATAAATATTTTCCCTGCACTCTCTATCTTAAAATGGAAATGGGTTTCATTTCACTCAAGAAAAAAGACAATGAATCTATCAGGGCGTATGAGGAAAACTTTACAAGACATTCATTGTACACCTCTGGATTTTCTGTTAACCCAAAATGTAACCTTTGATGCTTCTTTGGTGGTCTAAAACCTAGCCTATGGAAATCCTTGTCGATATGAGACTTTGATAGCTATGAAAAAAATTTCTGATGTGCCCTTAAAGTCAAAATAGAGATTAGTGAATCTTAGGGGTATTAAAGGGATAAGAAGCGGAAAGTGGAGATCAATTCTGGAAGTTCGATAGAGAGATATAATAGTTACAATAAATTTCAACATCCCACTTTCCATAGTTGATAAAATAAAAATCCTGAAAATTTCCTGAAGAGGATGAGGAAATGATTTAGGTGCGGGAAGGAAGGGCACCTACCCAATGATTTCCGACAGGAGAAACCCACTACTATGATATAGGAAAGGAATACTCTAGTAAACTCTCAACATATTTTTCATTGCTATAACTACAAGGAACCAGTTCACTTTGAAAACCAATGCACTAATCCAAGGGTTTTCAGATATAACCAACTGCCTCCAAGGCTGTAAAGAAAAGCTTTTTCCATCACTACTGCCGATGTGAATCCCAGAAACGAAGTACTGACAAGTATGCTAGTAATTCATTCAATAATAGAGAATGTGATTTTTGATTCTGGTTCTATGCATTCCTTCATATCATGAAAGTTTAGAAGAATTATTCAAACACCACCAAAAATCACGGAAGTGGAGATGTCAATGAAAATGGTAAATGGGGAAATTATTGCATCCCTAGTATATAACTCCTCTCCTATAAAAGTTTGTGGGTTGAATTTTCTATCAAACCTTGTAATAATCCCTTTGGTGGAATTTGATTAATTTTTTGTCCTAGATATTCTTCCCCTATATAAATCCAACATAAATTTTCGTGAGAATGAATTCACTCTCTATATTGAGAATCATCCTCAAATTCTATACAAATGCATGGAGAAGGATGAATCTTATTTGGAAACATCATATCAAGCATGGATATTGTTTCCCTATAGGCAATCATATCTAGCTCAAATGATTGAGTCTAAGAAAAGAATCATCCTTGAATACATGTCCATTGTGAGGGAATATGTTGATGTATTTCCCAAGGAATTTCTTGGTCTTCCACCAAGACAAGATGTTGAATTTTCGATCGATCTTATACATGGGGCATTACCATTATCCAATAATCTATATAGAATAGATAATGTGGAACTTTAGGAGTTGAAGAAACAATTACAGGAGAATCTAGATCAATTTTTAATATTCCCAAGTGCTTCACAATTGGGTGTACTAGTCATCTTTGTCAAGAAGAAGGATGGGTCAATGCACCTTTGCATCAATTATTGTGAGCTCAACAAGATCATGATAAAGAAAAATTATCATCTACCTCAGATCTATGACTTGTTCAATCAGCTACATAGAGCACAATACATTTCCAAGGTGGATCTGTGGTCAGGATATTACCAAGTTAGGGTGAAGAAAGAGGTTATCCCCAAGAATTATTTTCATATAAGGTGTGGACACTATGAATTCATGGTAATTCCTTTCAGACTCACTAATGATCCATCAATATTCATGGAATTTATGAATAGAGTCTTTAGATATTACCTCAACAAATTTTTGGTAGTATTTTTATATGATATTCTAATATAATCTAAAAATAAAGAGGAACATGAGGAGCATCTGAATACTATGATAAAGACCTTTAGAAAGGAAAATAGTTATTCCAAGTACAAAAAATGTGATTTATGGTTGAAGGAAGTCTATTTATTGGGTTATATCATCACAAGCAATAGGATATTCTTAGACCCTTCAAAAATAGAAGCAATTAAAGGATGGTCAAGAGAAACATTTGTGAAAAATATATGTAGTTTCCTTGGGTTATCTAGGTATTATCTCTGATTCATTATAAATTTCTTATGATTGTAAAACCCTCTCACCAAACTAACTCGTAAGGGAGTCAATTTTTCTTGGAATGATGAATGTGAAGAAAGATTAAAGGAGTTAAAAAGGATGATCATCACTGTCCCTATCCTCGCACTACCCACAAATGGAGATATTTTTGCGGTATTAATCGATGCATCAAAGAAGGGCATGGTCTATGTGTTGATGAAAAATGAAAAAGTTATTGCCTATGCTTCAAGTCAGTTGAAATTTCATCAATAGAACAACCCAACACATGATTTGGAATTGGATGTAGTGATCTTATCTTGGAAAATTTGGCATCATTATCTCTTTGGGGAGAAGTGTGAAATATATACAGATCACAAAATCCGCAATTATATATTCACATAAAAAGAGATGAACATGTTCCAACGAATATGGTTAGAGATGATCAAAGACTATGACAACTCAATCCATTAGCATCCTGGAAAAGCGAATAAAGTGGCATATTCTCTAAGCAAAAAGGATCCAACAATTTTTTCATTAATAAAAATTGAGAGGGATATGATCTTCTTAGATTTGGAAATGATGGACATGGGAATCTTAAAGTAAGGAACATCATAAATCCTTTCAAAAATGATTTCTCAACCATCTATTCTTGAGAGTTTAAAGGGTTATCAAATAGTTGATGTGGGAATTCAGAATAAAGTGGAAGATAAAAGTAAAGTTAAATCCTAGGAGTTCAATGTTAATGATGAAAGTGTTGTGATATTTGGGTGAAGACTATATTTACTATCAAATCCTAAGTTAAAGAAGGAGTTGTTGTATGATGAACATAGATAAACCTTCTCCATCCACCCAGGAAGCACAAATATTTATCAAGATCTCCTAAACACTATTGGCAGGACAATATGAAGAATGAGATCACAAAATATACATCAATATTTCTTGTATGTGAGAAAGTTAAAGTGGAAAGGAAAAAATCCAAGGGGATGATGCAACCATTAACCATACCTACATGGAAATGGGAAAATTCTCAATGGAACTTGTCACTAATCTTCCAAAGACATCAAGAGGAAATAAAGCTATATGGATTGTGGTGGATCATCTTACAAAGACTATACACTTCATTGTGATATGATAGGAATTATCACTGGATCTACTTGTATGGATATACATTAGGGAAGTGGTTAGTCTACATAGAGTACCATTATCGATTATATCCAATTGAGATCCAAGATTCACCTCTAAGTTCTGGAAGAGTCTCCAGCACACTCTAAATACTTTGTTGAAATTCAGTACTCCCTATCAACCTCAAACCGATGGCCAATCTGATCATACTATCTAGAAACTTGAGGACATGTTGATAGCATGCGCAATGGACTTCAAAGAAGGATGGGATCAACATCTTCCTCTGGTTGAGTTATTTTACAACAACAGTTTCCATGCCAGCATCCAAATGGCTCCCTATGAAGACCTTTATGGGAAGAGGTTCATAAAACCTACAAGTTGGGATGAAGTTGTGGAAAAAAAATTCTAGGTCCTAAAATGGTTGAGGAAATGATGGAAAGGGTTAATACCATTCAGCAGCACATCAAGGCTACTGAGAATCGACAAAAGAGAAATGATGAAAATCATCGATGAAACCTAGAGTTTGATGTTGGAGACATTGTATTCGTCTACATATCTCTATGGAAGAAATTTATGGGATTTTGGAATAAGGGAAATTTTATTCCAAGATACATTGGCCCCTTTGATATCATTGATTGCATTGGAGCGGTGGCCTATCGACTTACACTCCCACAAAACCTATCTCGAGTCCATGATGTATTCCATGTATTCAGATTGAGGAAGTACATACCTAGACCCTCACATGTACTCAATCTATAGGTGGTACCATTGGAGAATGATCATTCCTATGAGGAGTATTCAGTGAAGATCTTAGATCATAGCGACAAAGTTCTACAAAATAAGACAATGAACCTTGTCAAAGTACTGTGGAGAAACCACAAGTTTGAAGAATCAATGTAAAAACCAGAGGAAGTGATGAGATATAATTACCCTAATATATTTTAAGGGGTGAAATGAAAATTTTTAGGGTGAAATTTCTCAAGGGTGGAAGATTGCAATGACCTGAACTGTTATAAATGATGTTTCCCTTTGCGATTTAATTAAATGTATTATTATGTAATATGGTTATAGAAAATGAATGCACTTCCTTGGTTATATATTTGGATTTAAAAGATAATTAAGAATATTATCTTTGCTAATATATCCATAAAATAGTGATCACATGATTAATATAAATATAGGGATTTAACAAATCCAATTGACATAGACAAAGGAAGTGATGGCCTCATCTAATAGGATTGTACCCTATGAAGCCCATTTATTAGAGATTCTAAGAGAGATAGAATCACTAGCATTTTCCCTTGAACAAGACCAAGCTAAGATCCAAAAACTTAATCATGATAAAAACCATTTATGGGAGAAGTTCAAGCTCATCGAGATCATGTCCCAAACCAAGTTTGCTGAATAGCCCCATGAAAGTCTCACAGTCATGCACCTTACTCTTAGGGTGTATGCTGGTGTAATAAAGGGATATGTATCAAGAACTTAATAATATGAATATGTATATTTTATATAATAATGTATTTATTTTCATTTTTATAGTTACTTTAAAAATGATTTTGATTTTGATTCAATTAAACACAAATTGTATTTTTGGGTAATATTCAAATTCAATTAAGGTATTTATTTTGATGAATTAATGGATTTTTGAAATAAATAGTATTTGAATAAAATTTTATTATAAAATAAATTTTATTAATTATAAATTATCATATAATTTTTATGAATTGAGATGTACTTTTTATAATGGTTCAAAAAATGTTATTGTCAAAAACCCAACATTTTACAATAAATATAGAATATTATTTTAAAAGTGAAAATTAACATATTTAAAAAATTATTTAGATAAAATTAATATTATTTTTGGAATCATAATGTCAAAATTATCCAATGGTGAATTTTTCATAATTTTCTGAGACAGTCGAATTTTCGGGTAGAAATTAAATACCGTATAAATATATAGTATGTTTTATTATATAATAATGACCCAAATTTATGTAATAAATACTATAATGGGTATACTAGGAAAAATATGTGTTTTTATCTTAAAATAATTTGATTTTAAGTTTACTTTATTACTTTTATTAAGCCTTTATGAATCCTCCAAAACATTTAATATATTTTAGAGTTTTAAATTAATTAATTTAAAAGTGTGACTCACCTCCACATAAGAAAGGGAATTATTTTAATATATTAGTCCCTTTACCTAATAAAATAATTAAAACCTCTCTACTTTAGAAAAAACAATGGGAAAAAACCATGGGAAGGTTTTGTTTTTGAAGTATTTCATTTTGTAGAGTCCAAAACCGAAATATTAAAAGAAATCCCTCTCTTTTCCTATATAAACCCACCCAATATCCCACTTATCTTCACTAAAAATACTTGTAGAACTAAATTAATCTGAACCCCTCTCTCTATAATCCTCATAGGGTTCCCCCAAGCTCTAAATAATCCCTTTTCAATTTTTGGTGTCATACTCTTAAGGTAAGGGATCCTCTCTTTCTCACTTTTATTCAAGAATCTTTTCTATGTTATGTCCTTTTATTTTTTTATTAATAAATATGGGGTATGTTTTTGAACCTCCCCCATACTTACCTTATGATTTATAAATGATGATATATCCCTTTATCTCTCATTAAAACCCTCCTAAGAACACCCATTACAATGCTGATTTTTGTAAGCATCCTTTCCTTTCTCTTTTTATTCAAGATTATTTATTATCATATGCCTTATTCTTATAATTATATATGTGTGGACATATCCTTAAATGTACCTATTACTTTACACTTAATGTACAAATTATTATATACCCTTGTCTCTCTCATCAACCTATTTTATGACATTATTATGCTCTTGAATTTTCACCGTGATTTTCCATACCAACCAAATAGTGTAGTGAATATCATACCCATTTTCTATCAAGGGTGTTAAATTTTATGAACATATACCTTTTTTATTGGGGACTTAAAAGTATGTATTTCAAAATCCTTGATCATGGAATAAATTATGATGATGAATGAATCCATGTTTTATGATCTATGTGGCACACTTAAGTTAGAGAATAAAATGACAGTGACAGGTGCACCTAGAATTATATAGCACTCAAATGCATTGGGTAATGTTTAGTATCATGATACACCATGTTGGTACAGGGATTTAACTAATTTATTTATGGTACTTTTTCCACCATGAAGTCTTTGAAGTTTATCCTTGACCTATGATGAAGTGTTTTAAGTTGTTTCAACATTTCCCATGTTATGATTATCATGTTATATCATGCCTTATTATTCGTGTTACTTTATGCCTCATTGATATGCCTTGTCTAACATGTATTATTATTTTCATGTTAATAAATATTTATTCCCTTACTATGATTTATGGATCACCCCTTTCTTATGTATTTCCCCGGGTTATCCAATGCAGTTTTAAGCTCAAGCATGTTAAAGATGTTTTCAATAAAGATGTTGTAATTCATGTTTAAAGTTGTAATGAAATGTACCTAATTCCCAAAGACACTATAATTATCAATATTTTAGTTTGTATTAAGTGTAATTTTATCATGTATTAATGTGTAATAAATATAATGGTTGTTATAGAAATGGATACCTTTATAATCCAATGCAATAAAATATGATCCAAAAGAATTTTCATGACTCGTTTTGACATATGGGTTTGCTTTGATTTCCATAACATCGTCAATGATTTTATTGAGGTAGTTTATGTGATAATTATTTATTCCTTCTTATAAGTTTCACCCATGAAAACATATAGTTTTTTTTATATCTTCACTACCTTCATCATCACAAGAACACCCTTGACAATTCTCATCACTTTGTTCTCAATGGGATACTTGCATATGATATCATTGAATTGTCCCAATGACAATATGTTCTTCTTCATGCCCTCCACATAGCATACTCCTTGTATGGTTCATACTATGACATCATGCATCTTCTATTTGATGTAAATGAATCCAATAATCTTCAATGTGTGATCATTATCCATGTATAAAAGTTATTTGAGGATAGTTTCATACTAATAAAACCATTATTATTGAGACTTCATGTTCCATGTTGCTCCCGATTCGATTATCCATACATTGCTGAGATGATGTATGCTTTTAGTAGTTATATCCACTTCACTGACTAGCATATCTCTATATTTATAAGTAATCTCTACATTTTCATCCATATAATTGTTTTGAACCCCACTAGAACCATGCTCTATCGTCACATCTATTGGTATTTCATCAATTTCCAGTCATAAATTATCCTTCAGCAACACTGCCTTCATCTTCATTTTCCACAATGGAAAATTATTACCATTGAATTTATCAATATATAATTTTTCCACCATTTGTAGATGCCACCAGTCCAAAATATCCTATGTTTCACAATATTTTATTTAATAATCTCAATAAATTTTTTCTGATATGAAAGATCAACTGAATCCACAATCACGTAGAATACTCAAATTTATGAAAATTATTAATACCCAAAAAAGTGAACAGAACTAGTCCATAAACCTCCTCTAATACCACTTTTTGTGACTGTAAATGATTGTCCCACTCATGTAGTGATAATTATGAGATAAAATAAATTACAAAATGTGGAAATAAATGACGCCAGATGTATTTTGGAAAACCCCCAAAATGAAAGGGGTAAAAACCACAGGCAAATAGAAGGATAACTATGGGTAAAATTGGGTACACACTCCATCTCTATTATAAATAGAAAACCCTCATAATATCTATTTTGAATAATGATGAAATAAACCTCACAAAATACCATACTCAAATTAGATCTTCTAATGATGAGATTGTCGGTGAAGCTGATGCTAGAACCACTGGGAGAGAGCCCCATTTATAATCTGCATCTCTCCTCTTACTACATTCTGCACTAGTGGGTTTTTGGGGTTGGGAACCCACCACATATCTACCTCATCTTCCACCCACCATCCTCCCTTAGACAAATGGGGGGTGTCCACCATATAGAAAATGAACCGCCGACATAGTAAAAAGTGTAAAAATGAATTTACATGAGTAAAATAATTTTATCAAATATAAAAAAGTGAATATATTGATAAAATGATTTAGTCTTGATATAAATAAATTTTTTACAATAATAATAAATGAAAAACTTGATTATCTCTTAGTACTATAAATAGAGTTTCAAACATTTTATGAATCGCATGCCTAAATTGAAGTGGTACTTGAACATAATGCCTTGTATAGTGGAGATTTGAATCCATGAATAATATTTATTAACCAATTTAAAATATTGGAAAACAAATTTTAAAGTAAGAAATTTTCATGACTCAATAATTAATAAATAACCAATTGAAATTGAATATTTTAAAATCAACAAAGTCAAAGTTACAGAATTGAGATTCTTATAATAGTTCAAATAATTAAATAGTAGTCTGATACATCATGTTAAATAAAGAAGATTCAAATAAAATAATAATATATGATATTTTGAGTATATAATGAAGGATATACAATGCATAAAAATATATTTAAAAATAATTCATATAAAATTTTAATAGTAGGTTCATATTTAATTAAATATAAACAATTTAATTAATTAAAAATTAAATTGGTAATAAATTAAGATATTTTAATTAAATCATAAATTTCATAACAAAATAAAAAATATTAAGAATAGAAAATATCATACTTAAAAATGTAATATATAACATATCATATTCTTCAATTTAAATAAAAACATTTGATTGGGAACTTCATATCCATAAATAGATCCATAACCAAATTCAAGGTGACTGATGCTACAAGTGATTAGGGAGATTTATATTTTTAATTATGAGAAATCAGTCCACGTATGATGGGAGGAACAAAAATTAGATGACACTGATATATTAAAACACCGATAAAATGAAATAGAAACCCTACCTGATGTAGTGACAGAGTGGGGAGGAGTAGCAATAGTGTGAATGGAGAAGTGATGGCGTAGGTAGTGATTAATTTTTTTTAATCTAACACCAAATGATCAGGGATGGTGTGTAAGTAAATTAGGAATTAAAAATCAAATTTGGAGTTCATGGTTTTAAAATTAATGAAACCTTACTCATTGTGAGAAACTAGATGTTGATGTGAGGAGACAGGACAATTGAAACTCTAAAGGTAGATGTTAGGGTGAGTAATGAAGGTTATATGTGGTATATGAAACCCTATTTGAGTGGGAAAAATTTGTCAAAGGAGAGGAGGTGGAGAAAAGAAGGAATAGGGGATTAGGAGGAGTAAAATTGTATGGGGAGAAGGAGGTAGAAGTAGGAAGATGGAGTTGGTGAGACATAGGTAAAGACGATGAGGTGGAGTTAGAGGTGGGGATGGTAAGAGGTGAGTATTTTCAAAGTTGATGAGGATGAGATGGTAAAAGATAATCAAGATTTGGGGGCGAAAAGGGGGGGATGGATTGGAGGGAAAAAATCCAGTGGTAATGACACATGGTTAGGAAAATACAAGGTTTAGTATAATTATAGCAGATTTTATAATGCTGTTAATTTTATTTTATAATTTCAAAGAGAATATCAATATGAAATGATAATTAAATTTCAATTATAAATTAGTTAATCTTAATTAATTAATTATATGTTGGTGTCACTATTGTTTGAATTTTAAATTATTGATTTATTGAATTTTTATCAATTTATTTTTCATCACCAATTTAATATATTTAAAAATAAAATAATTAAATTACAATATACCTATTTTTTGAAAAAATTATAATGATTTAACTTAATTTTTTTATTAAAAATGTAAAAATATTGATAAAATGAGTGATGTTTTAAAATAAATTTATCATTTTTTATGAAACAAAAAAATTAAAAAAATAATGTAATATTTTTATAAATGAATTGGAAAAAAGGATGATTGAAAATGGTTGAAGGATTCTTCATAAAATTGGTTCTATTTAAATAAGATTATTAAGTTTAAAATTTAAATCAAATTTATTTATGAAATAATTCATTTATAATTAACTCACAAAATTATATTAAGTAGGTTTTTTATATTATATAGTTACATTGTCCATGATGAGGAAATTTAAATTTTATTAGAAATCTTGAATCAAATAAGAGTCTTAAGGGTAATTATGGAATGTTTTATTTAAACCTCATTCATTTATAGTTTTAATTCATGGGATATTTAAGTGTTAACACTTAATGAATAGGTCATGTGAGTCTTATGTTTAAAGTAAAAAAGGGAAATTTAAGAGAAAACATTTTTGGAATTATTGTAAAGAAAGGGGGTTTAAGGGGAAATGACATGGTTTTACATTTTTTTTTATTTAAATTATTTTAAGGGTATTTTGGAATCCCTTTAATTATAATATATCACAACTTTTCCACAAATTATCTCTCACATTTAAATTAACAAAAAAAATCACGGAATAAACACTAAAAAGTGAGTATTGAATATGGGTTGGCCATTTTTTTACAATTTGTTCAAATAAACCTATGTTTCAAATTAAAATATGAAACCATTTTATTTTAATTATCATATTTACTTGTGTTCATTGAAATTAAAGAGAATAAGTCAGACACTCAATATTTACAAGGATTTCCCCTAGGGTGGGTGACTATGTTGTAGTTGTTATTAGTGTAATCTAGTCCCTAAGTAACTTAATTTATATCACAAAGTGGGTTACAAAATCTGAGAAATAATTTTTAATAACTTAGTACATGAACTTGTTTCCCAATTGGTTACATGAACAACTACATTTTAAGTATATAACCATAGTTATAAATTGTATCTATAAGGACCAAAACCATCACTATAAATTATAGTGATGGTTTAGGAAATCATTGAAATAGACATCGTATGGACATCCCTATAGTTATGATTGAGAAAAAATTACCATACACTACTTATTGTTATGGTTAAAAAACCCTAAATATAAGTGAAATTTAGTTATAATTTATAATAAACTGTAACTATATATTCCCTATATTCATAGTTTCAATAACCATGAAATAGGTTAATTTTAAAAAAGATAGGATAGTCAAATAACCCCTTAACCATCCAAAATAAAAAAAACTCAACCAATGTCAATTTAACCTATTAATATAAACCAGTACCAATTAATATATAACAAGAAAATTATATATAATATAATATAAAAAGTTTTATAAAGTTAAGAAACCTAAAAAATTCATTTCACAACTAATAGTAATAACAAAATGGTTGTTCAAAAACTCAATATGTTGAAATCATAACTTCCAACTAAAAAACATCAATACACTACCCAATATTCCTATTTAGGTATATTTCATATGGTTTAGTGTTAATTTGGAAGTTTTTAATTAATTTTAAGCTCAAACAAACCAATCTCCATGAATGTAATGAAATTAATTCCAAATAAACACTTTCAAGTAATACTCCTCAATCTAAATTCATGTAACCTACAATGCTTCATCATAAACAATGGAAACCAATTTTTTTCCAATCATATTTCTATGTATTAAAATGGACAACATACCATTCTCTATAAAATAAAATTATTTATAAATGAAAATAAAAGTTTATAATAATGAGATTTCAAAGCCACCAAACCATGAAAACATCTTTTTGGAAATAAACACTCACCCAAACAAGGATTTGCACATCATAAACACTACACTTATATTATAAAATAATTTATCAACTATCATACCAATGATTTATGGGTTTCTATTGAGGGTCAGATATCCATTTGTAGTTATCTTTAGTTTAAATGTAGTTAAAATATCACATAAAAATAATTAGAACATCATGTAGCTTATACTAATAATAAAATGCCTATTTAAGAACTCAATATGTCAAAATCACAATTCATAGTCAAAAACCATAAAACCACTACCCAGTATGTCTATTTAGGCATATTATATATGGTTGAAGTTTGGATTACAATTTTTCAATGAATAAGAATCCCAAGCCAACCTATCCCCATAAATGTTATGAAAACAATTCAAAATAAACACATTTAAGTGTAACTTCTCAGTCCAAACACATCCCAGCTCTGATGTTTCATCCAAAACAATGGAAACTAATATCATAATTCAATAACCTTTTTAAGTTTTATATATATATATATATATTATAATAATTAATTTAGCACACCCAAATGTGATTTATTTTCATGAAAATTAAAAAAATTATATGTACACATTAAAAAGATGATTTTTTCATTATGAACCCACATGTAAATGTATAATATAGATAATTTACTAACCTACTAACTTTTACTAAGGGAAGATAATGTTTTAAAAAGTTAATTACCTATGATTTTATTCACCTAAATACATTAACATAAAATGAAATTAGTGTAATGATCAGTGTTGTTATAGGTAGTGAAATTTAGAGGGAGTTTGGAATTTTTATCCCAGAGCGGGGGATATTTTGATAATTAAAACTTGGATCAGAATTCTAAAGGATATAACATCTCAAGGATATATTTTTGAATTTTTTTAGTGGTTCTAGATATATTTTATTTTCTTGTTTGAATGTTGAAGTAAGGATATGGTGTCCCTATTGATGGATTTTTGTTATAGGTGGCTCACCACACTGTGATGGGTAAAGGTCATGTTATGGAGAGGGGTTGGTGGAGAACCATTCCATGGATAAGGGATTTATAGCTTGGTGGTATTTTTGGGGATCTTTTAGAAATGAAAAACTCTTATGTATGGGTATCATTTCATGATGGAGGATTCCATGTTATGGAAGTGACTTATATATATTAGGTTTAAGGACCCTTATATAGTGGATTTATGGGAATTATTACAAGTAATGTAGCTATGTTACAACCCATAGGCCACACCATAGAGGCCTTCCAAGGTGTGGTTCCATAGTGTGGAGCATGTGGGTTGTTCCCCAAGATTGGAGGACAATCTGTGAGGGGGGAGTCCACATTGTGATGGGAGGGACTTTGGGTTTTTGGTTCTACTTAAAGGCAGGGCGTTATGCTATGGCTAGAGGGGTCACTCTATAGAGGGGTGACTGTAAGGTAAGTATCTCACCGTAGAGGGAGGTCATGGGGTGGTATCAGGACATGACCCTTGGTTTCATGTTATGGATAGACCCTAAGCTAGGGTATCATGCCATGATGCTTAGGGTCATGCTATGACATTCCATTTTTCATGTTTTTAAAAAATATGGGAATAACTATAATTTCTATGTTGACCACTTTTGGATTTAGGGATATAAAGGTGTTTAGAGAAGTTCATTTAAGTATGATCATACCCACCTACCTATCTTTGATACCCCTTGGAGTATGGTTTTCTCATTAGTGATTTTATATATTTTTAGAGGTATGTTTCCCACTTTCTTATCTGTTCTTTTTCCCCTTGTTTTCCCTCTAATTTGTAATGATTTTTGGAGCTACAGTTTGATGATGATTTCACTATATTATGGTGACATAGTCATAAATTATGGGGATTTTTCTCAACATGGATATAAGAGATATATGGAGAAGTAATGCAATAGTTTTTATATGATTTTGGTGGTGTGGTGTTGTCTGGTGAGTTTTTGTAAATTTTAACTCTTTGGTTTAAATTGAATAATTAATTATAAATTTTTATAATTAATATTTTTCAATTTTGTATTTATATAGGAGCTCGAGAGCTTGGTAGATCTTGGTTAGAGGTTAAATGGTTCATGGATGGGGTTGTTCATAGATGAGAAGAGTATGGAGCGGGGTAAAACTGGTATCATGGTAGGTGGTCTCTATAATACAAATTCATATACCTATTGATGCATTATTTTTCATGCCTTCATTTTTACATGTGTTTGGGTAAAGGTATAGGGACTGAGTAAGAGTCCTTGGGTGATGTGATAGGGTGTAATTGAGCCTTTTAGGTTTAGATAAGGTTATATGATGGTTGTTGAGGAAATGGAATCTTTGGTGGCAATGTCACCTATGGATAAAGATGATGATTGGGTTTATGAGATGCCTAGGAAAATCCTCAGGGCTAGAATGGGTTTTCAATATTCTAGGTTGGATCTCCTGGGGCTAGTTGGATAGGAATGATATTATTGGGCATAAGGATGATGAGTGAGGTGGTCGTACATCTCATGCATGGATGGCAACACCCTTTGGAGGGTGTATTTTTAGTCTTGGTGCATATGATGAGTAGGATAAGTACTTTGGGGATAGATGTGGTGTGATATGAAGGGTTACCTTCAGGTGGTAGGATTAAGATATATCATGTAGGAAATGTTAGGTGAGTCCCAAGTGTGGGTCATTGGAACTATATGATGATTTGGCATCAGGTTTCCAAGGGAAATGTTAGGTGAGTCCCAAGTGTTGGTCATGAATTCATTATTAAATTTATTTATAAAACCTTGGGGTGTTACATTCTTCCCTCCTTACAAAAATTTCTTCCTCAAAATTCAAATTATGTTACCTCATAAAAATATTTGGTTAGGTCTTCATCTTAAGCTCCTCAGGCGCCCATGTTACATCTTCAATTTTATGATTTTTCCAAAGTATCTTTACTAGTCGATTCATCTAATTCATCAACACCTATTATTTAGTATTCAAAATCTAGATAGGCTCTTCCCAGTAAGATAAGTCAGGTTCTAATTCTATACCTTCAGAGGTGAGGAAATGTGTTGGGTCAAGAATCTACTTTCTCAACAATGAGACATGGAACACATTGTGTTCTTTAGAATGGATAGGCAACATTATCAAATGATAATCCACAACTCCAATTCTCTCCAGAATTTCAAAAAAGTACTATGTACCTAGGGCTTAGTTTCCCTTTCTTCCCAAATCTTATAACACCCTTACATGGAGATACTTTTAAGAAAACATGATCTCCCACTTGAAATTAAAAAACCTTCCTTAGATTATCATCATATCTCTTTTGTCTTATTTGAGATACTTTGATATGGGTTTGAATAGTCTTTACCTTCACTATTTTTTCATCCACAAGCTCTGGACCCAGAATCTTCCTTTCATCGACTTCATCCCAAAATATTTGTGTACAATATCTCTTTCCATATAATGCTTCATATGGTGTCATTTGAATGTTTGAATGGAAAATCTTATTGTAGGAAAACTCCACCAAAGGTAAATAATAATCCCACACACCTTGAAAATCATGTGAGAATGATCTCAACATGTCTTCTAAAGTTTGGATCGTCCTTTCTGATTGCACGTTAGTTTGAGGGTGATAAGAAATACTCAATCAAAGATTAGTATCCAGGTCTTTCTGAATACTTTTCCAGAATTTTGATATAAATC
Source organism: Viscum album (assembly GCA_963277665.1). Classification (NCBI taxonomy): domain Eukaryota; kingdom Viridiplantae; phylum Streptophyta; class Magnoliopsida; order Santalales; family Viscaceae; genus Viscum; species Viscum album. The sequence continues at coordinate 1,314,083,283 of OY728137.1, forward strand.
GTGGATCATGGTCAGACATAATTGAGATTGGTGCTCCATGAAGTTTTAAAACTTCATTGATATAGAGTCGTGCAAGGTGCTCGAGTGGAAAATCCTCCCTTATTATAAGGACCCACCTTAAAACATTACATAATCATGAATTAAATGAATAATTCACATATAGGATATTTTCAGGTTTAGAGTTTTAGAGAATTAGGACATAACTATTACATCTCAAAAGATTAAAAAGTAGACACTTCTACTAAATTTCCATTTTTTTCATAAAATAAAAACTCTTTAAAAAAAGAGTCATGTCTAGTTCCATGTTTTAGATGCCATGACTTTTCCTTGATCCCATACTTGATCCTATTCCACTTTATGACCAGTGAAAAACATTTCAAAAACTTGGGATGAGTATAAAAAGCTCAGTAAGGGATACACAAAGAAGGAAACTGTTATTTTTTCAAAACAACAAGTAAACCATGAATACTTTAACATAAGTAATACTTTTCACCTTTATAAGGTATTAAATACTCTTCACTGAATAAAAGATCACTACTTACCCTTTTGTAACCAAAATATTATCGTAAAACCCATATAAAGAACACATAACATATAAAGGTAACTCGGGACATAAACATACATAAATGGAATAACCATACGGTCGACTTCCACACATATCACTGAATGGAATAGCCATACAGCCGACTTACATACCCAATGCATTGGAGGTTATAACATAACCACCCATCCTGGTATTCACGGCACCACCCGTCATTTGGTTTATCACGTAACCACTCGTCAAATGTCCAAGTACCATTATAAAATCATAACACATACAAAAAATATAAAGGAAAGAAAACATTTCCACATTTCAATCAAGATATATTGACATATAAAATCCATTATCAAAACCATTTTCAATACCAAAATACATAAAATAATATATGTTATTTATTTTCCTTTTAAAAATATTAAGGCTTGTTAAGGAATCCAAATATCAAATAATACTCGTGGTGGCGGAAAGGTCATTGTCACCGCGTACGTTAAAAAGAAATATACTTTTTGTAGTTTAGTAAAATGCTTCGTAGAGAAAAGATTCCTTTTGAATAAAAGTCAAAGTAAAAGGGGTTTATACACCGTATAAAATAAAGTTGTGTATAAAACAAAATATGCCTCAATGAAAGGAGATTGAGACGAAGTCCCTTACAAAGTCGGTATCCTTAGATTAAGGATAAATCAATTACATAATTATGTGTGAAAAATATAAATACACACAATATAAGAGGATATTAAGTGTAAAAAAATCAAAGGTCATCAACACATATTCATAGTATGACATAATCAAGAAGTAGAGGTTTAACCCAAATAAATAAAATTGGGTTAAGAAGTTCCCTTACAGAAATTTGACAGCCTAACAGTGTCATTTTAAAATTCAGAAAATGAGACAATGAGAGATAAAAAGGGTATATCATCACTTAGACATATCATTTACAGAAATAAGTATATATAATAACCAATCCCAACATAAGAAGATGTAAATTAAAAGACCTAACAAAAAGAAGACTTTTAAAAAGAGGAGGGTGAAAGGTTCCCTTACCGATTTGGGTAACTTTTGAAACGTACACCCCATGAAAGAAGGGTCATACAATGAAGATTTAAATACCCATAAAATAAATTATATTACACAAATATTAGAATAATGGGCAGTACATACACCACTCAAAGGAGATAGTGACAAATGTAGCATGAATCTCACGGGAATAAAAAGTGAGATAAAAACCTCTTACCTCATTGTAATCAATCAAGTCGTATGACCAAAAGATAATAACCACCAAATGAATCTATGAATACCATGAATATAAATAGAATAATGATAATATATGGAAGTACACAATACACCACATGCAATGAATAAGTGGCGAACAATGTAAATCTCATGGAATTAAAAGTGAGATAAGAAATCCCCTTACAAAAATTCGGCAGCCTAACGAAGCCACTTAAAAAATATTAAAATGAATTGATAAGAGTAAAAGGGGGTCTCTCATAAAATGAAAATACAAATTAAAGTATGGTTAATATAAAATATCATCCTCCAAAATAAGAACATGGAGCATAAATTAAATGACATAAAAGAGAGTACTTGAAAAGAAAGAGAGGTCAGATCCCTTACCTCGTGTCCGACATGACTCGATCATTCTTTAATATCCTGAATAATAAACTAGAGTTAATTTCTACTTGATTAAGAACCTTTTAAAGTTCATTATTCCTTTTATATCACTTATTATCATGTTCTGAACATTATGTAATCATTTAAGTTAATAACGGTCATTTTGTCGATCCTTGGTACTTGAGTCAAAAATAAACATCTTATAATTACAAGTTGTTCATGTGGTAAAATATCCATTATCTATAGAATTATATTCATGATTAATATATCATATATATCATATATATCCATTATATACATGCATTTACAATATTACATAACATTTAGAGGTAAGAAATGAAATGCACCGTTCATGGAGACGGTAAGTCGTACGTACGCATGAACACTACTTTCATTTCTATTTCGTATTTAATAGAATCAAAACATAATGATACATATTTATATCAAACTTTTAGTATATTATCATATATAATATCATTAACTCCATCCTTTATACATACCACATATGTTATTAACAAGTCATATCACTTTCAGGGGCAGTAGTCCGCACTTCCTCTAATGAGATTATCGTGTTTACCCATAATGGAAAACACAAAGGTATGATATAAAAGAAAAATACAGAAAAATAAAGTAAACATAAACATAATATATATCATATATAAAAATAGTGTCATCTTAATGGCCACCATGATAGGTGTTAAAAGAAGATTGAACAATCATCATTTTGTGAGGCAGTAATTCACCATCCACAGAAACAGTATGTTCTTTAACCATTAGACGAAGGTGTGTGTAACTGTAGCTCTAATCCTTATTATAAAAAAATCCTAGTATATTTAAGATACTGGTTTTGTTAAATAATAAAGGAATAAAAATATTTTAGGGGGTTGGAGAATCAAAATAAAACAAAAGAACATAAGTGAAGACATTACCTTTAAATCGGGTAACTCCTCTTGGTTTGAACCAAAAGGGTTTCTTGAAGAGATTTATGCCTAATGTAAGGATTCTAGGATGAAGATATGGATATTGGGAGATTATTTGAGTAGATTTTGGATGAGACAAAAGGCTTGAGAAGTGTGAGAGTTGGTTAGGAAGTGGGGTCTTTTTATATGGGAGAGGAGGGGCTCTTTTGGAAATCTTGAAACTATTATTTTATTATAAAATGACATTCGGTTTCTAAAGCTCCAAAAATCATTAAAGTTGAATATAAGGTGTCCCATGTTCGAAATAAAATCATCCAATAATATTTGGACAAGTTTTGGATATTATTTTAAACTTTATCTTCTTATTTATTTAATTTATTCATTAATGACATAAACACTGCATCACCATTGTGTCATAAATAATTTTATTTATTTGATGTCTAAAAATTATAAAAAAAAATTCCATGATGTAGGAAATATTTTTATCTTTCTAATTAATATTTATAGTCAAAAAGATAACTTATATAACCCCATGTAAAAAATGTTTTATTAAAACAATACATGTTTGTGACATTTTTATTTTTACTTTAAAAAAAGGTATTAATGTCATTATCTTACCCAAGTGGCTCCATGGGGTCCCCAAAATAGACCCATGGATTGTAATGGTCATCCATGACTCATCAAATAAGTGTAGGACAAGTGTAAAGGTAGTTTCATATTATTATAACATTATATTTACCTTAAATTACACTAATTACCTTTAATCGCGATTAATAAAACTTAAAAGTTACTATTCACCAAAAATTATTTTCATCTCATTGAACCACATTTTACTTACTAATGACAACCATGTATGTCGTATTTTTGAAATTCAATTCACAGAAGTAGTAAAGTTTCATTTAAACAAAAAATCAGTTTTTTTGAACTACCACTTAGTGGTTTCACTATTCATCAAAAATTGAAGTTTTTCAGAATAATACCAAAAACTCACCCTAAGATATATTTGAGATTACAAATTCAAAAATGATGTCTATTTTACAAAATTCAAAACATATAAGTTGCATTAATTAATTTAATAATTAATTCCTGTTGTCAAAACAAAAAGCGTGTTTTTAATAAACAATATATATCAAAAGATTGACACTTATTTATATCCAATTTCAAAGTGAAATTAATTCCAATGTCCCCCATTGGATTAAATGGTAAAAATATATTTTAACTACACTTTAAAACCAATTAAAAAGATAATATAACCATATAAATATATTAGATTAAAATGAGGTTTTGAATTAAAATACATCATTTTTCGCTATTCATTAAAAAATGAACTTTATCGGAAAAAATAACAAAATTTTACACAAAGTAAATTTTGATGTCTTGATTATAAATAAGGATTTTAGTTTGTCAAATATAACATATAAAATTTTCAAAAGGTGGATTTAAAAAGGGTTCTCCATCAAATGGCGGTTAATCGACCTTTTAAATAACATTAGAATATTTATGCTTAAAATCGAATTATTTTCTTATTTTAAGCCCCTAACTTTTATTGGATAAATGTAAAAAAAATATTTAAAAAGCATATATAATCATTTTGTAGTTATTTCTCCCGCCATTACAACAGTTATGCATTAACTACCATTTAAAATAATATTATCATATTATTAGTGTGAAACGTAATATTTCAAAGAAACTCGTTGTTGTGTATTGGGTACGCCATCGATCATAGCATTCCCTTTAAAGTAATATTAACATTTTATTCACAAATATTGATAAATATGAGAATGTAATATTCTTTATTTACCCTAGATGTTACATCATTCCCCCCTTTTGGGAATTGCATCCTCGCAATTTTAAAATTGGTCTCAAAAACTTCATTGAAATCCCCATATCGGAAAAGGAGTAAATTAAACTATCACTTTAAAAGAAAGAAAGAAAAGTAAAAAGGTCACCTGATACAACAGATACTAGGATTCCATGAAATCATGGATATGGAGGAGAAAAAAACCATCAAGTTCTGATGGAGAGTGATGGGAAAACATGTCTAGGAGAATTTTAACCACCAGAGAATCACAAACTTGTGATGGGTTAAACGGTATTTGATTCCCCAGTAGGAAAAGTTAACAAACAACGTTTTTATTTTAAGTTACATTTCATTGAGGAATTTATTTATGATCTTAACTAAAACATAAGGAAACATACTTACTTTTCATGTAGGATTTCTTCTCTTGCTATATTTCTAACACAAACTCATATTTTCTCCAAAAGATGAGTATTTAGGATGACTTGTTCACATTAAGACTGCTATAATCAACTTATAGAGAATCACCTAATCCAAAAAATATATATATTTCCCATGTCTTTAGACCTTAACCAAAAACCAAAATGGTTAGTTCAAGATCAGATAATCCCCAAAAAGGATAATCTTTTACAAAAAGAAAAACTACTCTTAATCTAAAAAAATTCCAACAAAACCCAAAGTTCATCAAAGACCATTCAATAAATAGTTGTCCATAAAATTCTTCAAAGTAAACAAATCTAAGATTGAAACCAAAATATATAAAGGATTTAATCACATAATCTTCCAAGATAAATCTTAACATTCATCTCCAAATAACATTAGTTACTATTAAATCCTCATATTGAAAAGGAATTAACCTAATCATGTGTCCTCTATGATAGGTCAATAATTTCCATAGATAACTCAAAATCAACTTATTCTTGATTCATAAAATCATCTAACTAAAAGAATTTTTCATACTAACCAGGGACTTCACGTAGTCCAGTGGTAGGCGATAAATACCAGTTGCACTTTGGTTGTGGGTTCGATTCCCACAGCTTCGTCCGACACGACGGGTTTTCACACGGTCTGTGTGTTGTCCTTTTTCAAAAACTATATAATTTTATAACATTCCCAAAAAGAGATAAATTCATAAAAAATAACCATAACATAATTTAACCATGAAGGATATCTAATAACTTTCATTTTACATCCCAAAATGTATTAACCGGTAATTGCCTCAAATTCAAGGATCATATAAACCCAAAATCGTTCTTTATAACTATATCCACTAAAGAAAAGATAATTACTCCTTGAATAAAATTTTCATATATCAAACATCAGTGTTACACATACTATAAAAATTCTTCTAATGTGATCTCATCATCAAAAGAGCCTTAATACTTTTAAGAATTTTACCATCCTAAAATCTACCATAACTCTTGAATCCCTTATATGTTGACTTCTTACTCATTCAACATTCTTCATGATCCATTAACCATTCCTTGCCAACTTATTCTGAAATAATTCTTTCCTAAAAAAAACCATTAATCATATCCTAAGATTAAATAATAGGAAAACATATGATAAGAAATAATCCATACCTTTCATTGGTCATTGTCAGTTTCTTCATCCTCAATCGGAATGGCATTAGGTATTGGTAAACGAATATTTGTACGATCCCGGTGATCCCATTCCTGAAACTTCTTCATAGGAAATGTGTTTTCATAATGACCATGTACACCACATTTAAAACATTCAATTGATCCTTCAGAAATAACTTCTTTCCCTTTCCTAGAGTCAACTAGATGCTTCCTTTTTTCCATGGCAGGTTCTTGCTTTATGACCTTCATTTCCACATCTATAGCATCTTTCTGTCCCTTTGAAACATTTTCCTATGTGTTTCTTTCAACATCTTTGACACCTAGGTTTTTGAACATACTTACCTTTATGATTATTACCTGAACTTCCATAGGGATTTGTTTCTCACATATATGATGTCTTATAAAAATCATTAAGGTTCAGGTGGTCAATCATTACTCTAGATAGTTGGTTGAGAATAACCACAAGAGTTCTCATTGCATCTCCCATATTATTCAGTTGCTTGTTCAGAAAACCATCACAGTTTTCTTCACATCCATCGTTATTTTGGTTCCTGCTAGATCCGGCCATTTACTAAAACCAAAAAGGTCAGTGTGAGTATATCAGTAAAATCATCATATAATACTAAGATATAATTATTCATGTTATCTTAAACTCATTCACTTTATCTATAAAAAAACTATGACTCTTTCTAAAATCCTAACCATTATGGTAATGACATTTATGCTTAAAGAATACTCTAACCTATAAAGTTATCTAAACTGACCATTAATACCAACTATAAGGACCCGGCCTTAAAACATTACATAATCATGAATTAAATGAATAATTCACATAGAGGATCTTTTCAAGTTTAGAGTTTTAGAGAATTAGGACATAACTATTACATCTCAAAAGATTACAAAGTAGACACTTCTACTCAGTTTCCATTTTTTTCATAAAATAAAAACTCTTTAAAAAAAGATTCATGTCTAGTTCCATGTTTTAGACGGCATGACTTTTCCTTGATCCCATCCTTGATCCTATTCCACTTTATGTCCTGTGAAAAACATTTCAAAAACTTGGGATGAGCATAAAAATCTCAGTAAGGTATACACAAAGAAGGAAACTGTTAGTTTTTCAAAATAATAAGTAAACCATGAATACTTTAATAAAAGTAATACTTTTCACCTTTATGAGGTAGTAAATACTCTTCACTAAATAAAAGATCACTACTTACCCTTTTGTAACCAAAAGATTACCGTAAAACCCATATAAAGAACACATAACATATAAAGGTACCTTGGGACATAAACATACATAAATGGAATAACCATACAGTCGACTTCCACACATATCACTAAATGGAATAGCCATACGGCCGACTTCCATACCCAATGCATTGGAGGTTATAATGTAACCACCCGTCTTGGTATTCACTGCACCACCCTTCATTTGGTTTATCACGTAACCACCCGTCAAATGTCCAAGTACCATTATAAAATCATAACACATACAAAAAATATAAAGGAAAGAAAACATTTCCACATTTCAATCAAAATATATTGACATATAAAATCCATTATCAAAATCATTTTCAATACCAAAATACATAAAAGAGTATATGGTATTTATTTTTCTTTTAAAAACATTACATCTTGTTAAGGAAGCCAAAGATCAAATAATACTCACGGCGGTGGAAAGGTCGTTGTCACCGCGTACGTTAAAAAGAAACATACTTTTTGTCGTTTAGTAAAACGCTTTGTAGAGAAAATATTCCATTTGAATAAAAGTAAAAGTAAAATGTGTTTATACACTGTATAAAATAAATTTGTGTATAAAACAAAATATGCCTCAATGAAAGGAGATTGAGACGAAATCCCTTACAAAGTCGGTATCCTTAGATTAAGGATAAATCAATTACATAATTATGTGTGACAAATATAAATTCACCCAAAATAAGAGGATATTAAGTGTAAAAAAATCAGAGTTCATCCACACATATTCATAGTATGACATAATCAAGAATTAGAGGTTTAACCCAAATAATTGAAATTGGGTTAAGAAGTTCCCTTACAGAAATTCGACTACCTAACGGCGTCATTTTAAAATTCAGAAAATGATACAATGAGAGATAAAAAGCGTATATCATCACTTGGAAATATCATTTATAGCAATAAGGATATATAAGAACATGTCCCAATATAAGAAGATCTAAATTAAAATACCTAACAAAAATAAGTCTTTTAAAAAGAGGAGGGTGAAAGGTTCCCTTACCGATTTGGGTAACTTTCAAAACGTACACCCCATGAAAGAAGGGTCATACAATGAAGATGTAAATACCCAAAAACGAAAGTATATTACACAAAGAGTAGAATAATGGGCAGTACATACACCACTCAAAGGATATATTGACAAATATAGCATGAATCTCACGGGAATAAAAAGTGAGATAAAAACCCCTTACCTCGTTGTAATTAATTGAGTCGTATGACCAAAAGATAATAACCACTAAATGAATCTCTGAATAACATGAATATAAATAGAATCATGATAATATATTGAAGTAAAAAATACACCACATGAAATAAATAAGTGGTGAACAATTGAAATATCATGAAATTAAAAGTGAGATAAGAAATCCCCTTACAAAAATTCAACAGCATAACGGCGCTACTTAAAAATTCTTAAAATGAATTGATGAGAGTAAGAGGGGGTATATCATCATTTGAAAATAAAAATTAAAGTATGGTGAATATAAAAGATCATCCTCTAACATAATTACATGGAGCATAAATGAAATTATATAAAAGAGGGTACTTGAAAAGAAAGAGAGAGGTCAGATCTCTTACCTCGTGTCCGACTTGACTCGATCATTCTTTAATCTCCTGAATAATAAACTAGAGTTAATTTATACTTTCTTAAGAACCTTTTCAAATTCATTATTCCTTTTATATTTCTTATTACCATGTTATGAACATTATGTAATCATTTAAGTTAATAATGGTTGTTTTGTCAATCCTTGGTACTTGAGTCAAAAATAAACTTCTTATAATTACAAGTTGTTCATGTGGTAAAATATCCATTATCTCCAGAATTATATTCATGATTCAGATATCATATATATCATATATATCCATTATATACATGCATTTACAATATTATATAACATTTAGAGATAAGAAATGAAATGCACCGTTCATGGAGACGGTAAATCGTATGTACGCATGAACACTACTTTCATTTCTATTTCATATTTAATAGAATTAAAACATAATGATACATAGTTATATCATAATTACAGTATAGTATCATATATAATATCATTAACTCTATCCTTTATACGTACCACATATGGTATTAACGAATCATATCACTTTGAGGGGGCGGTAGTCCGCACTTCCTCTAATGAGATTATCGTGTTTACCCATAATGGAAACCACAAAGGTATGATATAAAAGAAAACTACAGAAGAATAAAGTAAACATAAACATAATATATATCATATATAAAAATATTTTCATCTTAATGGCCACCATGATAGGTGTTAAACGAAGATTGAACAATCATCATTTTGTGAGGCAGTAATTCGCCATCCACAGAAACAGTATGTTCTTTAACCATTAGACGAAGGTGTGTGTAAGTGTAGCTCGAATACTTTTTATAACAACATCCTAGTATATTTAAGATAATTTTTTTGTTACAAAATAAAGTAATGAAAAGAGTTTAGGGGGTTGGAGAATCAAAATAAAACAAAATAACATAAGTGAAGACATTACCTTTAAATCAGGTAACTCCTCTTGGTTTGAACCAAAAGGGTTTCTTGAATAGATTTATGCCTATTGTAAGGCTTCTAGGATGAATAGAGAGATATTGGGAGCTTATTTGAGTAGAGTTTGTACGAGCCAAAGGGCTTGAGAAGTGTGAGAGTTGGGTAGGAAGTGGGGTCTTTTTATAAGGGAGAGGAGGGGCTCTTTTGGAAATCTTGAAACTATTATTTAATTATAAAATGACATTCGGTTTCTAAAGATCCAAAAATCATTAAATTATAAGATAATGTGTCCCATGTTCAAAATAAAATCATCCAATAAGATTTTGACAAGTTTTGGATATTATTTTAAACATTATCTTCTTATTTATTTAATTTATTCATTAATGACATAAACACGACATCACCATTGTGTCATAAATAATTTTATTTATTTGATGTCTAAAAATTATATAAAAAATTACCATGATGTAGGAAATATTTTTATCTTTCTAATGAATATTTATAGTCAAAAAGATAACTTATATCACCCCATGTAAAAAAAATTTTAGTAAAACAATAGATGTTTGTAACATTTTTATTTTTACTTTAAAAAAAAGGTATTAATGTCATTATCTTACCCAAGTGGCTCCATAGGGTCCCCAAAATCGACCCATGGATTGTAATGGTTGGACATGACTCATCCAATAAGTGTAGGACAAGTTTAAAGGTAGTTTCATATTATTATAACATTATATTTACCTTAAATTACACTAATTACCTTTAATTGTGATTAGTAAAACTTAAAAGTTACTATTCACCAAAAATTATTTTCATCCCATTGAACCAAATTTTACTTACTAATGACAACCATGTATGTAGGATTTTTGAAATTAAATTCACAGAAGTGTTATAGTTTCATTTAAACGAAAAATCAGTTTTTTTAACTACCACTTAGTGGTTTCACTATTCATCAAAAATTGAAGTTTTTCATAAAAATACCAAAAACTCAACCTAAGCTATATTTGATATTCTGAATTCAAAAATGATGTCTATTTTACAAAATTCAAAACATATAAGTCGCATTAATTAATTTAATAATTAATTCTCGTTTCCAAAACAAATAGCGTGTTTTTAAGAAACAATATATATCAAAATATTGACACTTGTTTATGTCCAATTTCAAAGTGAAATGAATTCCAATGTCCACCATTTGATTAAATGGAAAAAATATATTTTAACTAAACTTTAAAACCAATTAAAAATATAATCTAACCATATAAATAAATTATATTAAAAGAAGGTTTTGAATTAAAATATAGCATTTTCGCTATTCATTAAAAAATGAACTTTATCGGAAAAAATAACAAAAATTTACACAAAGTAAATTTTGATGTCTTTATTATAAAGAAGGATTTTATTTTGTCAAATATAACATATAAATTTTTCAAAAGGTAGATTTAAAAATGGTTCTCCATCAAAAGGCGGTTAATCGACCTTTTAAATAACATTAGAATATTTATGCTTAAAATCTAATTATTTTCTTATTTTATGCCTCTAACTTTTATTGGATAAATGTAAAAAAAATATTTAACAAGCATATATAATCATTTTGTAGTTAGTTTTATTCATTCCATCTGTTACAACGGTTAGGCATTAACTACCATTTAAAATAATATTATCATATTATTAGTGTGCAACATAAGATTTCAAAGAAACTCATTGTTGAGTATTGGGTATGCCATCGAGCATAGCATTCCCTTCAAAGTAATATTAAAATTTTATTCACAAATATTGATAAATATGAGAATGTCATATTCTTTATTTACCCCGGATGTTACACTTATAGTGAGGAAATTTGAATATTTCGTAACTCGGTCCACAATTACCCATATTGAATCATTCTTTCTTGGAGTTTTGAGTAATCCAGTGACAAAATCTATGGTTATGTCATCCCATTTACAAGTATAAATAGGTAGAGGTTGCATTACTCTTCTATGATGTTGTCTCTCAGCCTTCACATGTTGACAGACTAAACATATTAATACATAATCAAAATTTTCTCACTTTATGTTGTCCCACCAGAAATGTTCCTTCAAATCTATATACATTTTAGTACTACCATGGTGTATATAGAAATTCGATCTATGGGAATCATCCAATAACTCATTTTTCATCTTGGGAATAGAGAGAACACATAGACTCTTCCCAAATTTTAAAATTACGCCTTCACATATAAAGTCATCAAACTTCCCATCCTTCGCAACATTAATTTTCTTTTAAGGTTCTCATCATCAGGCTAAGAGATTTTAATCCTTTTTAATAAAGATGGTTGGGAAACCAATTGAAAAAGTAATGATGTTTCACCTTATTTGATAATTCCCATGTCCATCCTTATTATATCCATAAATATAGGATCCCTTTCAATCCTCAATTTGTTTAAAACTCCATGATCCTTCCTCCTCAATAAATCAGCTACCTTATTTTCCTTTCCTGGGTGGTAGTGTATTGAAAAATAATAATCCTTGAGTGGTTTGATCCATTTCCTTTGCCTCATGTTGAGTTATTTCTAAGAGAAGATATACTTCATACTCTTGTGATCCGTAAATATCTCACATCTTTCACCATAGAGATAGTGTCTCCATAGTTTTAGAGCAAAGATCATAGAATCTAATTAAATATCATGAGTTGGATAATTTTTTTAATGAATTTTTAACTGCCTTTATTCATAGGAAATATCTATATCATTCTGCATAAGGACATAACCAGGTCCTTTCTTTGATACATCACTATAGATCACAAACTCATCATTCCCCGGTGGTAGATTCAGGATCATAGCATTCACTAATCTCCCCTTAAATCCTTAAAAAATTACTCACGTTATTTTTTCCAAACGAAATTAACCCTGTTATGTGTAAGATTGGTCATTGGGTTGGATAAACGGGTGAAGTTATGAATGAAATTCTGATAATAACCTACTGAACTAATAAAACTATGCACCTCAATTATGTTCATTAGAGTAGGTCATTCTTGCACAGCCTTTGTCTTCGTAGGATCAACAAATATTCCATCCTTAGAGACAATGTGGATAAGAAAGGAAATTTATTGAAGCCAAAATTCACACTTTCTAAACTTCCCATATAATTCATTTCTTCTAAGAGTCTTTAAAATACTGCACAAGTGATTTTCATGATCTTCGTAAATTTTGGACTATACCAGTATATCATAAATAAATACCACCACAAAGTCAACAAGATATTCCTTGAAAACTTTATTCATTAGATCCATGAAAATAGAGGGTGCATTAGTTAGTCCAAAAGGCATTACTGTAAACTCATAATGCCCATACCTGGTTCGAAATGTTGTATTTTGAATATCTTCCTTCCTCACTCACAAATAATGATATCCAAATTTAAGTTCAATCTTCTAAATATATTGTGATCTATGAAGTTGATAAAATAAATCATAAATGTGAGGTAGGGAATACTTGTTCAATATTTTTATATCATTGATCTCCCTATAGTCAATGCACAACATCATAGATCCTTCTTTCTTATTAACGAAAAGAACCGGGGATCCCCATGGAGAAACACTAGGGAAAATAAATACTTTATCACTCAATTACTCATATTGTTTCTTCTATTCTACTAATTCCATAGTGGACATTATAAAAAGAGTCTTTGATATAGGTCTTGAACCAAGAATTAAATCAATAGAGAATTCAACTTCCCTCTCTAAAGGATGTATAGGTAAATCCTCCAGAAAAAATCAATATATTCTTGCACAATAGTTACATGATGAATTATAATATTTCTTTCATCACCGATAGATATTGTATTCCCATCCTCTCCAAGAATTTCATTCACCCCTCCTTACAAAAAATTTTTCATTAAAATTCAGAGTATGTTATCTCATAAAAAGATTTGGGTAGGACTTCATCATAAGCTCCTTAGGCTCCCATGTTGCCTCTTTGATTTTATGATTTTTCCAAAGTATCTTTACCAGTCGAGTCATCTAATTCCTCAAAAACTATTCTTTAGTGTCCAGAATCTGGATAGGATCTTCCCAGTAAGATACATTTGGTTCTAATTCTATACCTTTAGAGGTAAGGACATGCATTGGGTCTAGAATCTACTTTCTCAATAGTGAGACATGGAACACATTGTGTACTTTATAAAGTCTAGGTGTCATTTCCAAATGATAATCCATAACTCCAATTCTCTCTAGAATTTAAAAAGGTCTTATATCCCTAGGGATCAGTTTCCCTTTCTTCCCAAATCTTATAACACCCTTCCATGGAGATACTTTTAAGAAAACATGATCTCCCACTTAAAATTCCAAATTATTCCTTCGATTATCAGCATAGATATTTTGTCTCCTTTGAGATACTTTGATATGGGTTTGAATAGTTTTTACATTTACTGATGTTTCCTCCACAAGATCATGACCCATAATATTCCTTTCACTGACTTCATCCCAACATGTTGGTGTACGACATATCTTTCCATACAAAGCTTAATATGGTTCCATTTGAATGCTTGAATTGAAACTGTTATTTTAGGAAAACTCCACCAAAGGAAAATAATGATCCCACATACCTTGAAAATCAAGTGATCATAATCTCAAAATTTCTTCTAAATTTTGGATCGTCCTTTCTGATTGCCCGTCAGTTTGAGGGTAATAAGAAGTACTCAATCAAAGATCAGTATCTAGGTATTTTTGTAGACTTTTCCATAATTTTGATGTAAATAATGGATCACGGTCAGACACAATTCAGAATTTTTCTCCATGAAGTCTTAAAACTTCATTGATGTAGATTAGTGCAAGGCGCTCCAGTGTAAAATACTCCCTTATAGCGAGGAAATGTGCAGATTTCGTAAGTCGATCCACAATTACCCATATTGCATCATTCTTTCTTGTAGTTTTGGGTAATCCAGTGAAAAAATATAAGGTGAAATCATCCCTTTTCCATGTAGAAATAGGTAGAGGTTGTATGACTCCTCTAGGATGTTGTCTTTCAGCCTTCACCTGTTGACAGACTAAACATCTTGATAAATAATCCACAATTTCCCACCTCATGTTGTCCCACTAGAAATTTTCCTTCAAATCTCTATACATTTTAGTACTACCAAGGTGTATAAAGAAATTAGAGCCATGGTAATCATCCAATAACTCCCTTTTCAGCTTGGGTATAGGGGTAACACATAGCCTCTTCCAAAATTTCAAAATTCCATCTTCACATACGAAGACTTCCAACTTCCCATATTTTACAGCATTAATTTTCTTTTGAAGGATCTCATCACCAGGATGAGAGCTTTTAATCCTTTATAATAAAGTTAGTTGTGAAACCAATTGATAAAGTAATTATGTTTCACTTTCTTTGATAATTCCCAGGTTTATCCTTATTAGATCTATGAATACAGGATCCCTTTCAATCCTCATTTTATTTAAAAATCCATCATCCTTCCTACTCAATGCATCAGTTACCTTATTTTCATTTCCTGGGTGGTAGTGTATGGATCAATAATAACCCTTGACTAGTTCGAGCCATCTTCTTTGCCTCATGTTGAGTTATTTCTATGAGAATATATACTTTTGAATCTTTTGATCTGTATATATCCCGCATATTTCACCATAGAGATAGTGTCTCCATATTTTTAGAGCAAAGATCACAGCATCTAACTCAAGATCCTGAGTATGATGGTTTTGTTCATGAATTTTTGACTGTCTTGATGAATAGGTATTATCTCTATCATTCTGCATAATAACACAACCAAGTCCTTTATTTGATACATCACTATAGATCACAAACCCATCATTACCTGATGGTAGTGTCAGGATCAGAACATTCACTAATATCCTCTTCAATTCTTCAACAAATTCCTCGCATTCTTTTTTCCATACAAACTTAACCCCTTTAAGTGTAAGCTTATTCATTGGGTTGGCTAAACAGACAAAGTTCTGAACAAAACGCTGATAATAACATGATAAACCAATAAAACTAAGTGCCTGAGTTATGTTCATTGGAGTAGGACATTTTTGCACAGTCTTTGTCTTCACAGGATCAACAGATATTCCATCCTTAGAGATAATGTGGCCAAGAAAGAAAAGTGATTGAATCCAAAATTCTCACTTTCTAAACTTCCCATATAATTCATTTCTTCTAAGAGTCTTTAGAATAGTGCTCAAGTGATTCTCATGATCTTCGTAACTTTTGGAGTATACTAAGATATCATCAATAAATACCACCACAAAGTAATCAAGATATTCCTTGAAAACTCTATTCATTATATCCATGAAAACATAGGGTGTATTTTTCTATCCAAAAGTCATTACTATAAACTTGTAATGCCCATACCTAGTTCGAAATGCTATCTTTTGAATATCTTCCTTCCTCACTCGCAACTGATGATATCCATATCAAAGGTAAATCTTAGAAAAATATTGGGCTCCATGAATTTGATCAAATAAATAATCAATACGAGGTAGGGGATACTTTTTCTTTATTGTTATAGCATTGATCTTCTTATAGTCAATGCACAACATGATAGATCAACCTTTCTCCTTAACGAAAAGAACAGGGGATCCCCATAAAGAAACACTAGGGCGAATATATCCTTTATCACTTAATTCCTCAAGTTGTTTCTGGAGTTCTACTAATTCCACAGTGGATATTCTATAATGAGTCTTTGATATGGGTATTGAACCCGAAATTAAATCAATAGAGAATTCAGGATCCAGGACCAGATAGTTTTCACGCCCTATTTTTTAAACAATACTGGCACATCATCGGTCCTGACATCTTCAAAATGATAAAAAAAATATATGGGCGGGGAATACAAGCATTTCCACCATCAACGAAATGGTCCTCGTACTCATTCCCAAAATCAAGAACCCCCAGGCAATCCCTAATTTTAGACCTATCAACCTCTGCAATGTCTCCTGTAAGATCTTCTCAAAAATCCTTGTCAATCAGCTGCGCCCTTGGCTTCCTGATATTATCTCTGAAAACCAGAGCACCTTCGTGGCCAAGAGACTGATTACTGATAATGATATTGTGGCCCATGAAGTGATCCACTCTATGAAAACGTGCTCCACCGAGAAAAGAGGAACCATGGCATGGTAACTGGATATGACCAAAGCCTACGATAAAATGGAATGTCAGTTCCTTAGAGCGGTGATGCTAAAAATGGGCTTTTGCACTAAATGGACAGATATTGTCATGAAATTCATCTCGACCATCTCCTTCAGAATCAAGGTCAATGGGGAGCTCACCAAAGGATTCGTCCCAACCCGAGGCCTGCGCCAGGGAGATCCCCTCTCCCCTTTTCTCTTCATCTTGGTGGTTGATGTCTTTTCTAACCTTATTTCCAAGGATGCATCATCTAGGTCCATTAATAGGGCAAAGGTCTATCATGGAAGCCCACCAGTGTCACACCTCTTCTTTACTGATGACTGCCTCCTCTCCTCCAGAGCAACTTTAAATGAATGTCGGTTGATCATCCATGCAATCCAGCAATATGAGCGAGCATCTGGATAGGCTATTAATCACAAAAAATCAGAAATCTCCTTCAGCGTAGGGGTGCCTCTTGACAAGAGAGCTGAACTTTGTGCATTTGTAGGAATCCATATGGTCGATAAACACCAGAAGTACCTCAGTCTCCCCACGGTGATCGGCCGGTCCAAAAAAGAAATTTTTGCATCTCTGGTGGATAGGATTGAGAAGAAAATTCAAGGATGGACCCCAAAATGCATCTCCAAAGCTTTCAAAGAAACCCTCATTAAAGCTGTCATTCAGTATATCCCCAGCTACTTCATGTCACTGTTTATGTTCCCGGCGGCCATCGTCAATCTGATCCATTCTCATACTTCCAACTTCTGGTGGGGGAAAATGATGGAAGGAATAGACCCCACTGGTTGTCTTGGGAGAAACTTTGTAAACCCAAGTAGGAGGGAGGGATGGGATTATGGAATCTCCTTCTTTTCAATGACGCGTTGTTGGCCAAGCAAGGATGGATCCTTTTTATCCACCCATAATCTCTTTGTGCACGGGTACTCCGGGCCAAGTACTTTCCCCACACGGACTTCCATAATTTCTCTATGGGCCCCCGACCTAGCTTCCTCTGGAGAAGCATTTGGGGGGGCCGAAATCTCCTGGTAAAAGGCTGGGTCGGAGGATTGGGAATGGATCATCTATCAACATCTAGACCGATCCCTGGCTTGTCGACAAGGATGGTTTGCGGGCCACATCCCCCACCCAACCGGGGCTCGAAGACGCCACAGTTAACTGCCTCTTCTCTGACCAGGGCCCGAGGTGGTGTGTGGAAAGGATCCAGGAATGGTTTAATGAAAGAGACCAAAGAATTATGCTGAGCATCCCCTGGGTCCCAGATGTAGGCCCCGACCATCTTTTCTAGACCAATGATATTTCAGGCGATTACACGGTGAGATCTGGTCATAGACTGGCTCTTGGAACCCACTCTATCGACCGTGATGAGGGACCACGGAAAGCTCTTTGGAAGCTCAATGTCCCCCCAAAAATTTGCCAATTTTGGTGGCAAGTGTGCATGGGAACCCTCCCTATTATGAGGATTCTCGCTTACCGACATATGGCCAATGCTGAGACCTTCCCTTTCTGCCTGAATATTCTTGACACCCCTTGGCACGCCATTATCCACTACCCTGGAGCTAAGGAAATTTGAAATAAATGGGCCCCGGCTTCAAATGTTTCATTGGACATTGCCTCTGACCTCCCTGATCTTCTTATGCATTGGTGTTCCCCTCTTTCATCTTCTAATGCAGGTTCTCTTTGCACCCTAGCCTAGATCATCTGGGTTCAGCGTAACGATGCGGTTTTTCACCACGCTCATAAACCTTCCGATTTATGGATTGAACGAGCCATTTCATGGATTGAGGGATGGAAGGACCACAAAGGATACGTTATGCCAGGTGTAACCCCCTCCTGTCCCCCACATTGGAACCCCCCAATGGAAGGGAGTCTCAAGATTAACGTGGACGCATCCCTCCCCAAGGATGGGCTTGTTGGTCTCGATCTCCTGGCCCGTAATCATCTGGGGAAAATCATTGCAGCAAAATATGATTCACACCATGCCTTCTGGAAACCTGCAGTTGCTGAGGCTTCTGCCATCCTTGAAGGTATTACGCTCACTATGGAACGTGGATGGGTTGAATTTGGATGGGTCAATATCATCATTGAGTCTGACTTCCTCACTGTGAACGATGCTATTAATCACAACGACGCTGGACTACAGTCTTTTGGATTCATCATAAGGAGAATTCGCTTGCTTCGCCAAGACTTCTCTCACTTCACCTTCTCCTTTACCAAAAGGGAAGGAAACAATGTGGCCCATCAACTTGCAGCCTCAGGCCCCTTCGATGACAATCAGCTCTGGCTGGACAATTTCCCCTCATGGCTCTGCTTATGTACGGCTGCTGATTTTCAACATTAATGTTATCTTTCCTACTATTCAAAAAAAAGGTACATCCTCAATTTTAATATTTCTATCCTCACTGATAGATATTGTATTCTCATCCTCTCCAATAATTTTATTAAGTAGATCTAGTGGGGGTGGATCTAGATAAGATCCAGATGATGATGTTTCTTCTCTAAAGATAAGGGATTTTACATCATTCTCAAAAATTGTAACCACCTTCTTCTTGAAATAGATTTTCGCATCATGATTCTAAATCTAATATATACTGAGGATTATATCAAATTCAATCATGGGTATGATAATAAAATCAGAAGATAAAGCATGTTTTTATTCCATAATGGGGACTTCCTGACACATCTTTGTTGTAATGATACTTCCCTTAGAAGTTTTTACCGGCAACTCCCTTATTAAATCAAATTGTAAATATCTAATTTTCTTGGAAAACTAGGAAGATGTGAAAGAATGCGATGATCTAGAATGAAATAAATCATTTGTTAAGTTTGAGTAAACAATTAAAGTACCTGCCACCACATCATTAGGGACTTCACTATTAGTATTTTTGATTGCATAAGCTTGGTCTTTCTCCCTTGGCCTTTTTTTGGGAAATTTTCCTTGATTCCTATGAAAATCATTTTTATAATTTCCCCTCTCCCTACAATTTTATCATTGAACATTGGTAGCTTCTTTCTTCCCCTTACAATTCTGAGATAGGTGGATTTTTTCTTCACACTTTTAACAAACGCCCATACCCTTCAGGCAAGTACCAGAGTGTCTCTTCCCAAAATTATTAGAGGGTGGAAGGTTAACTCTTCCCTTCTTTTCCATTTCCATATTTCCATTTCCAGAGTTTTCAACAACCCTCTTCTTCTCTTTCTTTCCCTTAAAATCATAAGACTTAGATAATTAATTTTCCATCTTGATAGCACTTGAGAATATATCTTTATATGCTGAAAAACTTTGGGAGTCTAGAGCCCTTTGGAGGAATGGTTTTAAACCATCAAAGAATCGGTCAATATTTCTCCTTGGATTACATATGTAGTCTGCGGAATGTATTTCTAACCTTGTGAAGTTAGCTTCATACTTTGCAACATTCCCATCCCCTTTTTTCCTTATATTCAGATACTACCTTTCCATATCTACTTGTTGTTCATGAGGGAATTATTTTTCTAAGAATATTTCCTTAAAATTCTTCCATTACATTTCTTCTATTTCTTCCTCATCCTTTGTGTTTTGGATTAAATACCACCACTAATCCACATCTCCCGATAGTCGATAAACTGTCATGAAAACCTTCTCTAGTTCGTTACATCCCAAAGAGAGAAATATCTTCTATAATGAACTTATATACTCCTCTACTATGAATGGATTTGTAGTATCATTAATTTATGGAGGTTTTTTTTTCATAAAGCGGTCTAACATAGATCCCTCATGTTGTGGATCTGGATGCTCCATACGAGTAAGGTTATTATTCATAACTTGAGTCAGTTGTCCCAGTATAGATATAAGTTACTCAGAACCTGATAAAACACATTTTTATTAAATATTTTATTGATAATAAATGATAAAATTTCCTCACATTATGTTAAATATGTTTATTTATAAAATATTTGGGATTAGATCATTCATTTTAAAATTTTATGGAAATTCCAGTTTTAACCTTTATAGTGAACTGTATTATTTCGATGATAAATATTTTAATATTTATTATTTGAACATTAAATTTTAGAAATTTGTTCCTGAATTAATGGCCTACAACTTTTTTTCAGGACATTGGAGCTAAAACTTGCATTTGGTTGGACTAAATGGACCATGAAGTCAAATGTGGGTTGGGCTCACCAGATTGGACATTGGTTCTGTATTTGGGCCATAAATACTTCATCCAAGCTTATATTAGGCCCAAATTTTGAGAGGATCTCTCCAAACTGATTGTTTACAAATCATTATTCTGGAATAACAGCTGGTTCAAGCGTTTTGGAGGTCAAATGGGTTGTTCAAGTTGGATTAAAATATTTTTCCAAGATTCCTCATTCACACTTGAAACCTCTTTAAACCTAGCCTCCACTACACTCTATAAATTAGTGTTTTTCTCATTTGGATGGGTTGGGACGTGCATTGGGAATTTTATGAAAGAGTAGAAGTGGATCCAATCCAATTATCCAACCATTTAAATAAGGGTATCTCTTGAAGAAAGGATCCCTTTGACAAATCCTTCTTATTCTTCTTCATGTTGTAATACTTTTGTTTGTGTAATAAACTTCTTTGTTCTTCTTTTATTTCTTCTATTTTCTTATATTTTGTTCAATTCTATTCTTATTTACTCATCCTATTTGGGTTTTAATCAAGAGTGATATGAGATTGGGTTTTACCCTTTCAATCCTTTTCTCATGCAAAACGTCTCCATGATGACCACACCGCCCATGGAAGAGTAGTTTTCTTAGTGATAAATCTATTGTCTACCCTCTTAATTTAATTATTTTGAATCATTGAGATAATGTAATTTACTTAATATGATCTATTAATTGAGTTTTTAAATTAAAATAAACTAATAAATCAATTGAACAATTAACACAAAAACATGTGAGGTCAAATATTGTGTGAATTGTGAGAGCGCGATCTTAATCAGTAATACAAGACCACAGGGGATAAATTTGTAGAGTTAAAATATAATCTCTAAAAAAAATCATCCTAATTTTCTAGAATGGATATGTATCCTAATTTACCACTTACCATAATTATCCTTAGAACATCAATAAAAGCAGGGTGCTATGATTGCATGTTTCGAAGATAGCCTAGGGTTTAATTCACTTCATCTTTGTGGTAAAGTTAATTCTCGTAGGGTTCGAAGGTTAACAATTTAGGTGATAATAATTAAGTGGATGTTAATTTAAATGATAATGATAAATAATTTAGTGAATAGGTATAGTGAGATTGATTACTCTTTTTAAATATTTTCCAAAAAAAACATCTTCTTGGTGTGTTATTTTAATCGAACTTCATTTCAAAAATAAAAACAAAAAAAAAATACAATCATCTTCCAGAAAACTTATTCTAGATTTATAAATGATAAAAAAAACCCCATACTTTTAATTATTATTCTTAATTAATTTTATTTTATTTTCAAAATACCTTTAATATGTTGTTAAATTTACTTCCTCCTTTGAGAGATGACCTTGGTCAGCCACTCTGCTGCACCTAAGTACCCAACAATCAAATATCATTTGAAAGCGCCCATGATAGAGCCTTTCAAATTAGCTTCATTTACAGGGAGGCAAGTAATTATTTAAACCATTTAGAGGTATTTATTTTATTTTACATTTTATTCTCTTCTTATCTTCTTTCTTCCTTCTTTACCTAATCTGAATTTTTCTTCTTCTTTTGTTTTCTTCTTCTTCTTCTCTTTAGACCATCAACTCAAACTTCTCATCTTTTATTTTATTATGGTCCACTTTTCTTCTTTTAATTTTTATTTGATTTATGAAATGAACTAATCCTGAGATTGAATGTAGCCTTCAGGCTTGAATCATACATTCTTAGTCTACAGGAAGTTTCAACATTCAACCATTTGGAGAATTCCTCCAGTCTCAAAACATTGAAATTGGAAGAAATTAAAATTCAACAATAAAACAAGAACCAATGGCTGAAAATAATGGAAATGAACTTAATATAACCATTCGAGAATTGGTTTCACCTGATATTAACTATCAACCAAATTGTATTGCATACTCAAATCTCGAATCGGACTTTGAACTGAAATCTGGATTAATTCATCTTCTTCCAAAATTTCAAGGATTATATGGTGATGATCCAAATAAATATTTAAAAGAATTTAATGTGGTCTTCTCAACCTTAAAACCAAGAAATGTTTCTGAAGATCAAATCAAAATAAGATCATTCACATTCTCACTTTATGGAGCTGCAAAGGATTGGATGTATTATTTACAACCTGAATATGTAACTTATTAGAATGATTTGAAACGTCTTTTCTTGAAAAGATTTTTTCCAGAATCAAAGACCACTTCCATTCATAAGGATATCTCTGGGATAAATCAAGCACAAGGGGAGTCAATTTATGAGTATTGGGAGCGATTCAAGAAGTAGTGCACAAGCTTCCTACATCACTAAATCGGTGAGAAACTCCTCATACAATACTTCTAT
Source organism: Viscum album (assembly GCA_963277665.1). Taxonomy (NCBI): domain Eukaryota; kingdom Viridiplantae; phylum Streptophyta; class Magnoliopsida; order Santalales; family Viscaceae; genus Viscum; species Viscum album. Next base: position 1,314,107,068 of record OY728137.1, read on the forward strand.
AAAGGACTCACATCTATGGAGAGGAGAATGGTGGATTCTTCAGTTGGAGGAGCATTGGTGGACAAGACACTAATAGCTACACGTGCATTGATTGACAAAATGGCCCAAAACTCCCAACAATTTAGTGATTGAGGTACACCGCATGTCATATGAGTACATCACGTAAGTCCTTCTTCTCTTGAAAGTAATTTTATTGATACTAAGTTATAATAATTTACCACTATGGTTAGGAATATTTCATTGGATCAAAAGACATCCCAACCCCATCCTTCAAGGCCATGTGGTATTTGCACTGAAACAGACCACCCAACTGAATGTTGCCCCCAACTGTAAGAAACAGAAGATTGTGCAGCAGTATTTCCTAGGAGACTATATTAGCAACAAAAACAACAACCATATCCCCAAAAGAAGTTTGATTCAACATAAAACCAAGGGAGGAAGGATCAATCAAACATGAGGTATGGCTCTAGACAACAACAATTTCCCCTTTTAAACAAAACTTCCAGTAGCCTCCAACTTACCAACAGGGTTTTCAACAACCACAAAGGTGATTTGAAGCTCAAGAATCAACAAGTCAACAACAATGGAATTCTCAACCAAAGGTAGATTCTAACACTGATGATATTTTGAAGAAAATTTTTCTTAATCAACAGAATGAGCTGAAGAGTCAAGGTTCGAAGCTAAGGGTGTTGAAGAATTAAATGAGCCAGATTTCCACTGCCCTCCATGAACTAGTAAGTAAGAACTCTAGAAATCTACCTTCCCTACCTACTCCAAATCCCAAGGGGAATGTCAGTTCTATCACATTGAGAAGTGGGAAGAAAACAACTGATACATCTGCACTTATCATTCTACTGGGATTTACCTCAACTTCGGATAATCCCCATTCCATACCAACTGATGACCAATCCAAGGAGAAAGATAAAGGTAAGAAAAAGACTGATGATGTTCCTCCTAAACCCCTTCCATTTCCATACAAAGTTTTACAAACTAAGAATATGGCTGAATAGGCAATGCAAAAAGAATTTTTGGACACATTCAAGTGTGTGGAGATCAACATCCCTCTACTTGAAGTCATCAATAAAATCCTAAGGTATGCGAAATTCTTAAAATAAATTTGTACCAATCGAAGAGAGATCAAGTGAAATGAGAGTATCAATCTTGGAAGAATGTGTCAGCACTCATTACACCAACTCTATAAATTCCAACAAAGTGAAAGGATCTAGGTATATTCACCATCCCATGCACCATAGGGGAGTTGCAATTTTCTGATGCTCTTTGTGATTTAAGAGATTCCATAAATGTAATTCCTCATTCTATATTCTCTTATTTATAGGTTGGTGAGTTGAAACTTATGAGAGTAGTGGGGAAGTTGGCGAATAGAGCTACATCATATCCAGTAGGAGTCCTTGAGGATGTACTTGTTTGGGTAAGAGACATGATCTTCCCAGCAGATTTCTATGTGCTTAACATGGAGGAAGATCAGGTAAGTTTTCATGATCCCATTATCTTAGGTTGACCCTTCCTCAAAAATGAAAAAACTATCATAAATGTCAATGAGGGTACACTTTCCATGGAATTTGGAGATTAATTTGTGATATTTAATGCCATGGAATCCATGAAGTACCCCTCATAAGACCATTATTCTTTTGTTATCTCCCATTTTGAACCACCAAGTAAAAACCCCATGAATTTTGATTGTATTATGCTTAGGGATATTATTATAATTGGTTCTAGTTTGATGTATAATAGTACTTACACACCTATTTAGAATGCACAAGACTCTATTAGATTTTATTTTGAAATGGATTCATATTATGATTTTGATCATGTGAACTCTGATTATGGCATGGCTGTTGAGTATGCTAAAGGATTTGATGCTTTATTCTCTTGTTTTGATGATGTATATTCTGATACTGATGTTCATTGTGTACATATTTCATTTCCTTCAATTTCTCCATCCATACATCACCCCCTTCATTGGAACTCAATTCATTTCCACCTAATCTCAAATAATCATACTTGTTAAGTGGTGAGAGATTACCTATTATAATTTCTAATAATCTTCCTTTTGAACATGAAGAAAAGATTTTGAATTTTTTGAGGGAGAAAATCAATGCAATCAGGTAGAACTTGGCTAGCATATCAGGTATTATCCCCTCCATTTTCATGCATAGGATTCTTTTTGAGGATGGGAATAAACCAGTTAGGCAGCCACAAAGGAGACTCAATCCAACTCTTCTGGAATTTGTTAAAAAAGAGGTTGAAAAATTGCTCGAGGTAGGTATAATCTATCCCATTTCAGATTCCTGGTGGGTGATTCCTATTTAGGTTGTGCCTAAGAAAAGTGGTGTTACTTTTATTAAAAATTATAAAGATGAGTTAATTCCAATGAGGGTACAAAATAGCTGGCATGTTTGTATTGATTATAAGAAACTAAATCAATCTACTCGCAAGAACCATTTCCCCCTTCCATTTATTGATCAGATGCTTGAGAGACTAGTTGTAAATACACATTATTATTTCTTGGATGGATTTTATAGATATTTTTAGGTTCCTATTGCTCCTGAGGATTAATAGAATGCAACATTCACTTGTTCATTTGGTATGTTTTCCTACCGGAGTATGCCATTTTGACTTTGCAATTCCCCAGGTACCTTCCAGAGATGTATGGTGATTATTTTTTATGATTTTATTGACACCTACATGAAGGTATTTATGGATGATTTTATAGTGTATGGGTCTTCATTTGATGATTGTATATCTAGTTTATGAAAGGTTTTGAATCGATGTATTGAGAAGAATCTGGTCTTGAACTTTGAAAAGTGTCATTTTATGGTAGAGCATGGAATTTTCTAAGGGAATAGTGTCAAAACATGGGATAGAGGTTGATAGATATAAGGTAGACATTATTTCATCCCTACCCTATACTTCATGTGTGCGTGATGTTATATCTTTCCTAGGGCATGCAGGATTTTATCGGTGCTTCATCAAATATTTTAGTAAGATTTCTCTTCCTATGTCACGATTACTTCAAAAGGATTCTGATTTTGTGTTTGATGATTCTTGTAGGACTTCCTTTGATGAGATAAATAAGTTTCTGACCACTCCCCCAATCATACAACCCCCACTGTGGGATATTCCTTTTGATCTTATGTGTGACGCCTCCAACTTCATAGTTGGAGTTGTCTTATCTAAGAGGGTGGAGAGACATTCAAATGTGATTTCCTATGCATTGAGGACACTGGATTCAGCCCAATAAAACTACACAACCATGTAAAATGAGTTTCTTTTTTTTATATTCACTTTAGATAAATTTCATTCATATTTATTAGGCTCTAAAGTAGTTGTTTTTTCTGATCATAAAGCTCTGAGGTACCTCTTAAAGATTCCAGATGCAAAGACCATACTTATCTGATGGATTCTCCTTCTTCAGGAATTTGATATTGAGATAAAGGAAGATAAGGGGTTGGAAAACCTAGTGGAAGACCACATGAGTAGGCTTACTCACGCACTAGAGGATAAAACCATGGACTAGGTACCACTTCGGGACACTTTCCCCGATGAGCATCTTTATTCCATATCAAGTACGCATCCTTGGTATGCTGATCTAGTTAACTACCTTGTTGCCTCTGAAATCCCTACAAATTTAATGAAACATCAAGTCCAAAAGTTAAAGGGTGAGTCAGAATTTTATGTTTGGGATGATCTATACCTATGGTTCACGTATAGTGACCAAATTATTAGGATGTGTGTTCCTGATCATAAGTTGGAGTCTGTTTTACATTTTTCATACACTTTCTTGTGGTGGATACTTTGGACCCCGACTGACAGCTAGGAAAGTTTTTAAATCTGGATTATATTGGCCTAGCTTATTCCATGATGCCCATGTGTTTTGTAAGTCATGCTCTTGTTGCCAACACATTGGGAACATTTCTAAGAGACATGAGATTCCCCAACAACCCATACAAATTTGTGAGATTTTTGATGTATGGGGAATCGATTTTACGGGTCCTTTTCATAGTTCCTTTGGTTTTTTGTATATTTTGGTTGTTGATGGTTATGTGAGTAAATGGGTAGAGGCTAAGGCCATAAGGACTGATGATTCTCATGTTGTAGTGGACTTTGTCAAGAGACAGATTTTTTGTAGGTTTGGAGTACCAAAGGCCATCATCAGTGACCAAGGGACACACTTCTGAAATCAGAATTTGGATTCCCTCCTTCAGAAGTATGAGGTGAAAAAAAACATCAACACCAAACCACCCTCAAAAAAATGGCCAGACTGAGGTTTTAAATAGGGAGTTGAAGCAAATTTTGGAGAAAATTGTGCAGACGAATAGGAAGGATTGGAGAAAGTGCTTAGATGATGTGTTTTGGGATTATAGGACAGCATACAATACACCCATTAGTATGTCCCCATTTTGGATTGTTTTTGGGAAATCATGTCATCTCCCTGTGGAATTTGAACATCGGGTTTATTGGTCTATAAAGAAATGAAACATGGATTTGGACCAAGCTAGAATCCAAAGGAAGTTGAAAATTCAAGATCTTAAGGAGATTAGATTGTCTTCATATGAGAACTAAAGGCTCTATAAGGAAAGATCAAAATCATCTCATGATATAATGATCCAACAAAAGGAGTTTCATGTTGGAGAGAAAGTCCTTCTCTACAGTTCACGATTGAAGCTGATGCCTGGTAAGTTTCATTCCAGATGGGTAGGTCCTTATGTTGTAACTAATGTTTTTCCTTATCGTGTAGTGGAGATCACACAAAAGGACACTAGAAGGAGCTTTACATTCAATGGGAAACATTTTAAGAAATATATTGAGGGACTTCCTACTGATGTAGTGGATTTCGTCACAATGCATGACCCCATCATTACTTGAGCATATCAGGCTATTCCTAACCCTTTTAATTTTTTATTATTTGTCCTATTTAAAATTATATATATCATGTGTATATATCATCTCATGGTTTCACATTGAGGACAATAAAATATTTTAAGTGTGGGGTAGGGAACCTTTTAGTTTAGTAATTTCAATTGTCTTCTTGTTTCTCAATGATTTTCAAAAAAAATATGTGTTTTTTAAATTTTGTGTGTTTATTTTTAAATTTTTTTATGTGTTTTTGAAAATTTTGAGCTAAAATGATTCTCATCACCATTTTTAAATCCATATCAATAAGTGAAACAATTTATCCCATGAAACTAATCTTAAATGAATGATGAAAATAAATTTGTTTCAAGTTTAAACCTTTAGTAATTTCATGAAAATTACTCTGAATTTTGAATATCATGCCACATCTCACTGTCTTTATATTTGAAATAACTTTCTTGTGAGGCTTCTGAACCATTATTTTCATATTCTTTAAATTTACCTCACTTCTTGAGAGAACAAAACCATGCTTGATTTAACCAGAATTTGATTTATTCCTATCAAAACTTGAGGTTTTGAGGTACTTGTGTTTTAAATGATTGAGGAATTTGTTTGGTATTAAAGACCCTATTTCATAATAATCCTTCTCATAATGTCCTACCTTGAACATTTCATCCTTGTATCCCTTAGAAACCATGAATAGTCTGTTAGGTTAGCCACATTACAAGCCAATTTTCTCTATCCAACCAACTCTTGAAGTGAAATTACATAATCTAGTTGAACTTAAGTGTGGGGGATGTTGTCTTGTGTTGTGATACCACATTCTATGATACTTTGGGTGGAAAATTAAATTCCAAAGAGATGTGTTTGCTACTGAAGAAAATCATTATATTGAAATTTGTGCCTTTTCTAGAGCTTTCATGATAAGTGAAGTTGTGCCTTTATGGAGCTTCTAATAGAGGAACAAATTTTTTCTTATCCAGATCTTTCAAGAGAATAATGTTTGAGAGGATTGACATTTTTGCTGCCAAAATGTTGAATGGTGTGCACATTCCTTTATTATTCATGATGATGAACATGAATTTATGATAATGGTATTGAGGAGGAGACCATATTTAATTGATAAAATAGAATAATGCAATTTTGCTTCAAAAAGATTCAAGCCCTCCTCATTCAGCCTCAGAATTTTTCACATCTAAATCCTACCAATCGAAAGCCACATAACAACCCTGAAAAGTACCCATGATTAACATATTTTATTGACTCACATCGGGTGGAGATGTATGAATTTATCAAGACTATTTTGACCCTTTTATGAGTTTGGATGAGAAAGACATTACTAAAAAATTGACATTTGTGTGATAAGATAAATTCAAGTGAGGTAAGTGTTTTGTGTGAATGGGAGGATAAATAAAGTGGAAATATATTGAATGATATAAATGGAGAACTTGAAATAATGGTTTTTTATGAGGCATGATATCTCCTGTTTCTTGGTGTGTAATTGTTGGATCTCAAGGATATGAGTTTTAAATTTTGTTTTGATTTGATATTGATGTTTACTTGTCACAATTTTTTGGAATACATGATATGAGGTTTTTCCTAGGAGTGCAAAAGGGTAAGTGTGGGGGATTTGATAAAAACATTTTTATTGAATATTTTATTGATAATAATTGATAAAATTTTCTCACATTGTGTTAAATAAGTTTATTTATAAAATATTTAGGATTAGATCATTCATTTTAAAATTTGATGGAAATTCCAGTTTTACCCTTTATAGTGCACTTTAGTATTTCGAAGATAAATATTTCAATATTTATTATTTGAACTTGAAATATTTTAATTTTCTTCCTAAATTAATGGGATACAACTTTTGTTCAGGACATTGAAGCTAAAACGTGAATTTGGTTAGACTAAATGGACCATGAAGTCAAATGTGGGCCGGGCCCGCCAAATTGGACATTGGTTCTGTATTTTGGCCATAACTTATTCATACAAGATTATATTGGGACCAAATTTTGAGAGTATCTCTCCAACATAATTTTACACAATTCATTATTCTGTAATAATAGTTGGTTCACGCGTTTTGAAGGTCAAATGGGCGGTGAAAGTTGGATTAAAATATTTGGCTGATATTCCCCATTCACACTTGAAACCTCTTTAAACCTAGCATCACCTCCACTCTATAAATTAGTATTTTTATAATTTGGAGGGGTAGGGACATCCATTTTGAAGTTTAGGGAATAGGATAAGTGTATCCACTCCAATTCTCCAACCATTTCAATAAGGGTAGCTCTTGAAGCAAGGATCCCTTCGACGAAGCCTTCTTCTTCTTCTTCGTGCTGTAATACTTTTGTTTGTGTAATAAAATTATTTTTTCTTCTTTTATTTCTTATATTTTATTCTGTTTTGTTCAATTATATTCTTCTTTACTCATCATATTTGGGTTTTAATAAAGAGTGGAGACGAGATTGGGTTCTACCCTTTCAATCCTTTTCTCATGCAAGAGTAGTTTTCTTAGTGATCAATCTATCTTCTACCCTCTTCATTTAATTATTTTGAATCAATGATATACTGTAATTCACTTAATATGATCCATGAATTTAGTTTTTAAATTAAAATAAACTAATCAATCAAATGAACAATTAACACAAAAACACATGAGGTCAAGTATTGTGTGAATTGTGAGAGCGCGATTTTAATCAGTAATACAAGACCACACGGGATAAATTTTTAGAGTTAAAATATAATCCATAAACACAATTCATCATAATTTTATATAATGGATATGTTCCCTAATTTACCACTGACCATAATCTATCCTTATAACATCAATCAAAGTAGGGTGTTGTTATTGTATGTTTCGAAGATAGCCTAGGGTTTAATTCACTTCATCTTTGTGGTAAAGTTAATTCTCGTAGGGTTTGGGGGTTAACAAGTTAGGTGATAATAATTAAGTGGATGTTAATTTAAATGATAATGATAAATAATTGAGTGAATAGGTAGAGTGATATTGATTACTCCTATTAAATATTTTCTAAAAAAACATCTTCTTGTTGTGTCATTTTAATCAAACTTCATTTCAAAAATAAAAACAAAAAAAATACAATCTTCTTCCAACAAACTTCTTCTAGATTTATAAATGATAAAAAAACCCATACTTTTAATTATTATTCTTAATTTATTTTATTTTATTTTATTTTTAAAATACCTTTAATATGTTGTTAAATTTACTTCCTCCTTTGAGAGATGACCTTGGTCAGCCACTCTGATGCACCTAAGTACCCAACAATCACATATCATTTGAAAGCGCCAACGACAGTGCCTTTCAGTAATAGTAACAGCACCAGAGCCAACATCATTATCTTGCATCATAGGGAAATCCCAACATGGGAAACACGTATTCATGTAGTTTCCATTCCTTCCACTAGTCTCCATTTATAAATAATGACATACACTAGATTAGGTTATGAATAATAATGTATAATCTCAATGTAGAAAAATACTTAGCTTAAATTGAAATTCTATACATAGCTCAACTCATAATCATAAGCATGGTTTTTTTAAGGAAAAATTTACATTTAAATCCTTTATAATGGATTATAAATAAAATTTGAATTATCCTAATCATATCCCCTAGGATTGTAAAACCAGGTGCGCAGTAAGGCTCATTGTCATGTATCAGGATACCTCGGGTCAAGCCCGAAACTCCTTGTCCGAGTTTTCACTCTTAGGTACATCTGCTCCAGAACTATGTCTACTTGTAGTATCCAGATAGGGATGTATTTTTTAGAAAGATCCACATAATCTATTCCTTACAAAAATTATAGGATATTCTTGTATACTTATCCTCAAAGACTATCTTAGAGTTTTGTTCTCTAATCTACATTTCGTAAATCTCATTTCCAAGTTTTCTACTAAACTTTCTCTGATACCAATTGTAAATATCCAATCCCAGTTGCCCGGAGTCAGTGCCTTATTTGATTACATTGGAATGATTAAAAGAAATTTGTATCCCAAAGTAATTAATAGTTTAGTAGTTTTTGGAAAACCAGGTACATATGTAAGTTCAACATTACAACTTGAAAGAAAAAAATAATTTAGAAACTCCTTTGACAACATCTATAAATCCTAGGTTATTTTTTCATGTCATTCATAATATACCTATTAATGTCCAAGGAAAATGAAACATAAGAAAGGTGTGATCTCAAATGCTCGGTAAGGGTAAGAAATACAGTGAAATATATCATAAATATAAACATTAGGCATGGTGAATAACTAAAAACACATGCCTTTAAAAATGAACTTGAACACATTATGGAATGAATAAGAGCTAAATAAATAATGCCACAATAAAGAATAATCATGGGTATTCTAATAGTAAAATAACCTCATAAAATTTCAATTACTAGTTTTATATTAGAGGAATGAATAATTTAGAACATCATAAACATACCTTCAAGGCCTCGTGCCAAGACCATAAATAACCATTTTGACAAGGCCTTATGCCAAGAACATAGTTTGTCTCATTAGACCTACTGATGCATCGAGGGGATATATCTGGCCCCAATCATCACATAATAATTCCAATTCATTCCTAACATGAAATGTGATAAATATAAACAAAATATAAATTCATATTGAAACTAACATATGAAATGTAAATAACTTTCCTCGAATATTAAGCATAAACACTATCCATTCAGAGTAAATTGGTGAATGGTTTTGAGATAAAACATCCACAATCAAACTAATAATAAACCATTAAATTAAACATGTTATATTATATCATAAAATATTATTCCCAACAATACATAATAATTAACAAGAGTGTTGAAATGGATGAAGATACTCTTATAAAATCCTTGAGTAATTCTTGAGATAAATACTATTTTACGTTGAAAAGAAGAGTTCTTTTGGAAAATTATTTGTATAAAACCAAAAGTTAAGTAAGATAGTATTTTAATAAAAAAAATGAGTGATTTTTTGAAAGATATTTGCTGCTAAAAATAGATTATATATTTCCCTTTAAAATAGGTAAAAATTTGAGAAGTTCCCTTGAATCGGGCTTGTATTTCGAAAAGAATTTTTTAAATATCCTTTTAAAAAATATAAATCACCATAAATTAAGGTATAAATATTGTTGGAACACATATATATAAAATTAACATAGAATTTATGAGTAGTACGTATGAATAAATAAGAATTTAATTAGAGAATAAGAGTAACCCAAATGAAAATGGAGGTTCGGGTGGAAAACTCTTACCTTAAGTCTGAAGGTGTTCCTCACTTGATCTTAATGATCTGAATAATCAAATTTAGGTTTATAAATTAATGATTCAAAAACCTCATCTAAAATTTAATTGATTTAGTATAACATTATTATGTTCATTCATGGCATTTTGATGGGTTAAGTGATTCAGTTTCATTGTTTGGGAGCATTTTCTTCCTTGGTTTTCATGATTGGTTTACTTATATTCATGTATGGATAAACATATAGAATGAGAATGGTTTTCCAGAATTTAAGTTATATGTCATTATTGAACGTACATAATATAACATATTTATAAAATTAATTTGCTTATTTTGAGTGAAGATGAATCATTATATAAAACTTTAATGATAATTTTTCAGGTTATTTGGTGATTTTTTATCACAACGAACTCATTTTGATCTATAAATTAATACCATTTGTACAAAAATATTACATACATTAAATAGGATATATTTCCTATATAATAATATGGTTCAACCATAAAAATGGTTTCATTACCATAATTGAATATTTTTATAGAAATTGAAAACTCGTCATCCTTGAATGTGATAAATTAACACATCTCGGATGGTGTTTTCATTTCTAGTATAAAAGAAGGGTAGAGGGGAGATGATGATGAATTATTACATTATCATAACAAAATTACAATATATTTAAGGTAATGGATTTATCATAATATTTGGATGAAAGTATGTGAGGAAAGAAAAAGGAAATAAAGGAACTTGAAATAAAAGAAATGAAAAGAGGAATTTACCGCTTGAAGTAATCTTCCTTGAGAGTCTCTTAAGGGGAGAGGATTTGGTCTTTAGAAGAGAACAAGGGCTGATGGACATGGGGGAGGAGCTTTGGGATAGATTTTATTAGAATTTAAGCAAGGCACATGGCTTGATTAGAGTGAAGAGAAGAGGGGAGTGAGGGGGGTTTTATAGTGCAGGAGAGGGGTGATTTTTGAATATTTTATTCATTATTTTATTTTTTTCCCTCACAAAAAATAGTGTTGATTAATGTGACCCATAATAGTAATAAGTGTATGTGAGTTTTAACCAAGTGTGCTTACATCAGTCATAATGCTAGAAATAGTGAATTTAACTGATAATGTATATATATGGTAAATTGTTGTATTTTACTATTCATCAAAAATTCGAGTATTTCGGGAAAAATACCAAAAAAACAACCTAACAATTTTTCGATATATAGAATTAAAAAATGAAATACATTTTTTAAAAATAATTTTATAAATATTATTAAATTAATTTTTAAATAAAATCATAATTTATTCAAAAAATAATAGTTTTAAAACTATAATTCGTTTTATATCACCTTGAAAAAAATAATCAATATCTTAGTATCTTATAAACTTAAGACAATAAAATAATAATATGATTTACTATTCATAAGGGCCATATTACTATTTATATTACTATTCATAAGGGTATGTTACTATTCTCCAAAAAATTAAGTTTGTCTTACCAGACTCTAAATATCTTACGGAACGCAAATGTGCATGTCAGTTTTTTTAAATTCAAATAATAGCGGTGGAAAAAGTATGTTTACTAGCTAGGTTATAACAAAGTGGTGTTTTATATAGAATCAGTGTTTCATGCATTCATTATTAAATTTATTTATAAAACCTTGGGGTTTTACAATACCTCTCTTAATTTATTTTCATCATTTACTTTCTCCTCACCTAATTTATCCATAAAGGCATGATAACTCCAAAATATTGTATATAATGGAGTTTTATGTTTTTAATGGAACATCTTATATTCATACCCTTTACCTTATCTTATTCAATGAAATAAAACTATTTTCCAAGTAATGTTGTTTAATCGTCTCTGTAAATAATTATTTTATTCTTTTTCTATTACCGCCTTCATGGCTGGCCATAAAACTATTATTATGGTTAAATAAGGTTATAATAAGTATATTATAATGTATTTCATGATCTATAACTAATATATATACATAATATTAATTAAAAAAATAGTTCATGATGATCGAAAAACCACCAAAATAAACTAAACATGTATCGTTAATGTTTTATCAAATGAATCATCCTCATGTAAGAATATAAAATGTTATATGTCACCATTAAAACTTTTATAAGTGAATTAATACCCATTCTTTTAAATTTTGGAGTTTTATTCCCATTTGAAAAGAACTCCCATAATTAAACTCAAGGGAATCAATCATAAAATAATGAAATGAACACTCTCAGAATGATGAAATTGAATCTTATAAGTCATCAAAAAGACCATAAATGAGCTTAGTAAAATTATAATAAATAAAATACATGTAGAAGAGTCCATAAATTAATTAATTAATGCATCTAATTTGATTATACAGGACATTAATTGCAAATGTAAACCAGTTTCGGACATAAGGTATGGGATTCTCCCTCAACCTTCATTTTTCCTTCAGGTTACGCATTATCTCTATTTACCCCAATGCAATTATTAATTCTTCTTATTTACTCTTTCTAAATTCCTTGATCATGATCCAAAAATATTTACCTAACTCAATTCTTCTTTATTTGATGGATAAATACGTGTTTTATATGGTTTCCTTCTCAATTCTTCCTGATAAGCAATCCCAATTAAAGGAAATTCCATATTTCTTACCCATTTTCAAGTACACTCCATAGTTAGTTTTAAGCAAAAAATATTTTTCTAAAAACACTATTTTTATCATGAAAACTATCAAAGTTCATTTCTGGTTTTATGCAAGAAATTTTTCCTTTTCCCTCTTTAAATACTCTTTAACATTTTCCCTTAAACCACAATAAGGAGGCTATTTTCTAAAGTTTCTTAAAAATTATTTTTACATGTTTTCACATCAGTTTAACATAATTTATCATGATATATGTATATTTTAACTTATTAATTTCCATGTATGATTTAAATCCATTATTTTAGGGACACTTTTATGATAATACCATTTTTATGCTCCATGACATGATTATAATACCCATTTCTTTACATGGGTAGCCCTTATGTTTATTCTTTATGTATGATTCTTCATGTGGAAAACATATCCATGAACATGTTGTGATGGTTGCGCGAAGATAGCACTCCATTTAATTGTTTAATGTTTAGTCTCATGAGACATCATGTTGGGACTGGCAGTAAACAGGATTCCTTTATGGGACTTGGTCCTCCATATGAAATGGCCTTGGTAGTTATCCTTAACTAATGCTTCTCCATGTGCAATGGTTTTGGAAATTAGCCTTGACTTGTTCTTATGTCATGTTTCATGTTATTTCCACATACCTATGATGTCATGATTATATTATCCCATGTTCTACATGTTGTGATTCCTTATGTTTATTCATGTTTCATGCCTATTTATGTCATCATGTTATGTCTTCTAACCCATGTGCTATGATTTATTCTTATGTTTATTCCCTTAATGTTCTTTTCATCTCATCCCTTTTTTCTATGTTTTCTCCAAGTTATCATATGTAGATGTAATGGAAAAAAGGAATTTAGGATCTCATTATTGATGATTAATATAAAGATGTTTTATTCTATTTCTATGTTTTCAGTTTTATGTACCTAATCATCCAAAGACACTAGACTTTATGATAATTGGATAGCAATTGATGGTTAATTATATTTAAGATCAAGTAATAATATGTGTAAAAGGTTAGGGTTACTATAGTTGGTATCAGAGTAGGGTTTATAAATCTTTGAAGATTTTAAAGATTTATTTTTTGGTATTCTTAAGAGTTATGGATATCATCATGGGTTTATAATTTTCATGTTGATCATAAGTTTAGTTTCTTAAAAACCCCTTTTGTGGTTTTTAAGTTATAAAATTTTAAGGTGACTAATATTATTTTTGGAGACATTCATTTTTAAGGTAATGAAAACTGAAAAGTATGAGATAACCTTTGTGGTTAAAACATATTAAGGTTGTTTTTTGGAATTTTTCTCACATTTATGGAATTTTATAAGGATTATAATAATATAGTTTAAGGAAAAGGACAACCCGCGGGATGGGTAACAACCCGTCGCATCTGGAAAGGTCGTGGGGATCAAACCCACAACCAAAGGGCAACAAGGGTGCATCACCAACCACTACCTACGTGATGTCTTGGTTAGTATGAAATTATTTTTCTTTATTAAACTATCTAAAGAAAAAAAGGTTAAGTTCATTTTGGGAACATATGTTTATCGTATTGATAACCATGGGATTAGAAAATGATTCAGTAATTAAGTGATTAATGTCATTTAGAAAGATGTTCACAACTTTGGGAACCCTATATGATTAAGGTAAATAGAGTACTATGGGATTTTATTTGAGGAATAAAGAATGGTTTATATTTTAAAAGAATATATGATTTTATTGTGACTTTATAGTGAGTTAGGTAATCATGGAGATTATGTGATTTAGGAAATTACATTTTTGGTATAATACATTAAGAGTGATTGATGTAATTTGGGGATAAATATTAAAATTTATCTTGGAAGACTATGTGATCAAATCCTTCTAATTTTTGGGTTTCAATCATAGTCTATAATAGATTTGAGGAATTTTAAGGATAGTTATTTATCAAATGATCTATGTTTAACTTTGGGTATTACTACTTAATTTTGGATATTAAAGTATTTTTTTCATAATATAATGTCGTATTCCTTTTGGATGATTATATCTTGTGCTAACCATTTTGGTCTTAGTTAATGTCTAAAGATAGGAGGAATAGATTGTTATCTTTTGTAGATTTACTAGTTAGTAGAAGTTGATTCTAGTGCTTCAGGCATAAAAAATCCATAATCATCATTTGGAAAAAAAAGATGAGTTTGTGGTGGAACTCTATTAAAGGATGAAACTCTACTTGTCAAGTAAGTATATTTAATCATGTTCTTATATAGAGAACTAATGTAATTCTTCAACTCTATGAAAAGGATCTTGAAACAGAAATGTTATTTCTTTAATTTTCTTACTAAGAAGTCAATGGCCACTTTAACCCTTCATTGACTTATGGTTTTGTGATGGTAGAATTTCTAATGACCATGTTCTCTATCACTCTCCATCAGAACTTGATAGTTTGTTTTCTCTTCCATATCTCATTTTTCAATTCACACTAATGTTCTCTTAATCAGAATCCCAGTTATGTGGCGATCCTCACCTTTTGATTTACCTCTTTTTAAGAGGAAGTTTTATTGATCCATTTTCCAATGTGGGCTTCCCACCAAGGGAATTTTGAAACATCCATCGTTGATTTTCAAAGTGAAATTGAAAATTTTGAGGATGCAATTTCTTGCAATTCTTAATCGCATCGGGATGCACTATGGGAAAAATCGTTATTTTTTATGGGCTACTTGTGATGGAGAAGGTCCTCATCGCAAATAGTCTGTCAGGAGGCACTATTTGTGATGGGAATAGGTCACTCGTCGCAAAAGGTTTGGTGCACAGTGTGCACAAAACCGTGGGAAGGGTAATTGCGACGGGTGGCTACACCCGTCGCAAATACTATGTCGGTAGGTAGGCATTTGCGACGGGACCCGTCGCAAATGTCTTTTTAACCGCCGCCCCTAATTAATATGGGGGGTTAGCATTTGTGATAGGTACTGTCGTAAATAGAATTATTTATGACAAAGTTTATGCCCCGTCGTAAATACTATGTCAGCAGGTAGGTATTTGCAACGGGACTCATCGCAAATACTTTTTTAACTACCGCCCTTAATTAATAGGGGGTTAGCATTTGCGATGGGCCCCGTCGCAAAAAACCTAACCTATATATACCCCCATCTGATTTTCTCCCATTTCACAACTCTCTCAACTCCTCTCTCCCGCTCTACTCTCATATTTTTCTCTTAAATTTTTTCAAAGTTTAAAATTTTACATCGGAGTGATTTTCAAGCCTTGCATCGTACGAAAGATTTTGTTTTAATGTATTATTTCTTGCTTTTATTTTATATTAGTTATAATTATTATTAATTAACGATAATTAAATTAAATTAGAATTATATAGTTTTATTTTTCATTATTTATTTTTACAAAAATGTTGTTTCCTTAAGATTTAATTTTTTTAATTTAAAAGTAAATAGTATTAATTTGTAATAATTTGGTTCAACTATCATTAATTTATAATAATTATGTATAATTAGTATTAATTATTATTAATTAGTAGTAATTATTATTAATTATTATTTATTAGTAGTAATTAGTATTAACTAGAAATAATTAGTAATAAATAGTAATAAATTGTAATAATTAACGGTAATTTGTAATAATTAGAGATAATTAGAAATAATTAGCGGTAATTAGTAATAATTAGTGGTAATTGGTAAAACTTAGTAATAATTAGCGGAAATTAGTAATAATTAGTAATAATTAGCAGAAATTAGTAATAATTAACGGAATATAGTAATAAATAGCAATAAATACTAATAAATATTACTCAATATTAATGAATAGTAATAAATAGTATTAATTAGTAATAATTAGTAATAAATGGTAATAAATAGTGGTAATTAGTGATAATTAGTAATAAATAGTAATAAATAGTAATAATTAGTAATAATTAGCAATAATTAGTAATAAATATTAATAAATAGTACTAATTAGTAATAATTAGTAATAATTAGTAACAATTAGTAATAATTACTAATAAATAGTAATAAATAGTAATAAATAGTAATAATTAATAATAAATAGTAATAAATTGTAATAATTAGTAATAAATAGTAATAAATAGTGTTGATTAGTAATAAATAGCGGTAATTAGTAATAAATATCGGTAATTAGTAATAATTAGCGGTAATTAGTAATAAATAGCGATAATTGGTAATAATTAGCGGTAATTAGTAATAATTAGCGGTAATAAGTAATAAATACTAATAAATAGTAATAAATACTAATAAATAGTAATAAATAGTAATAAATAGTAATAATTTTTAATAATTAGTAATATATAGTAATAAATAGCAGTAATTAGTAATAATTAAAAGTGATTAGTTATAATTAGCATTAATTAGTAATAATTAGTAATAAATAGTTATAATTAGAAATAATTAGTAATAATTAACAATAATTAGTAATAATTAGTAATAAATAGTAATAATTAGTAATAAGTAGTAATAATTAGCAGTAATTAGTGATAAATAGTGGTAATTAGTGGTAATTAGTAACAAATATTAATAAAAAGTAATAAATATTAATAAATAGTAATAATTAGTAATAATTAGTAATAATTAGTAATAAATAATAATAAATACTAATAAATACTAATAAGTAGTAATAAGTAGCAGTAATTAGTGATAAATAGGAATAATTAGTAATAAATAGTAAAAATTGGTAATAAATGGTAATAATTATTAATAATTAGCAGTAATTAGCGATAATTAGCGGTAATTAGTGGTAATTATCGGTAATTAGTGGTAATTAGCGGTAATTAGTAGTAATTAGCGGTAATTAGTGGTAACTAGGAATAATTAGTGGTAATTAGGAATAGTTAGTGGTAATTAGAAATAATTAGCAATAATTACTAATAATTAGCAATATTTAGGAATGATTACTATTAATTAGAAATACTTAGGAATAATTAGCAAATTTTTTTCTTTTTTTGGGTCATTTTTTTCTTATATCAAATTATTCATAAAAAACTAATTATTTTATATTTTTTAGAGAAATATGGAATAAGGAAGTCAACAAAACTCATTATTAGATGACCGTGCTTGGATAAATCAGCATAGGAATCTAAATGGTTCTAGTATAAATCCTGTATATATTGTGGATTTTGAAACTTTATTATCATTTGCATCATCAAAACCATAATTTGTTTTAGAATAAAAAATTAAGTTTCTATATAAAAAATGTGGTCTGAGGATGTTTGACAAATTTGACAACTTTGGGGGTCATTTATTGCATTTTTGTTTTCAAACAGATTATGTTTTTTAGTATCAATTTGGTAAATGAAATTCCAAAGAAGATACTAATAATTTTATTCCAGATCCATCATGGTTTCAAAATTTAGTACATGATGTGGCAAGTCTGTTTTTTCAACATATGGAAACTCAGGATGATGTTGATTTAACTCCTAAGTTGGAACCATCTCAATTTTAGGAGTTGTTGAGGTCTGCCGAGAATGACTTATATCCTAGTTGCAAGATAAGAATATTTAAAGTGGTTGCAAATTTTATGGCTATTAAATCAGATAATGGAATGTCAAATAGTTATTTTGATCAGATATTCTCTTTGGCTAAAACACTATTACCTGAAGGAAATGTGTTGCCTACAAATTTCTATGAGAGAAAGAGGCTAGTTCGTAATCTGGGCCTTGGTTATCAGAAGACTCAAACATGTTCAAATGATTGAATATTATATTATGGTGAAAATGATTCGTTTGATAGTTGTCATGCATGTGGAAAATTGAGGTATAAAGAGGCTCAACTAGAGAAGTTAATATTGATTCCTATAAAACAGTTGAGGTATTTACTGCTTATACCCAGATTGCAGTGTTTATTTATGTCTCAGAACACGGTGTCATTGATTTCATGGCAAAAAACCGATATTTCAACTGATAAAAGATTAAATCATCCCTCGGATGGTGATTCATGGAAATATTTTGACCAAGTACATCTTTATTTTACTTTAGAAGCCCAAAACGTGTGATTAGGTCTTTTTACTAATAGTTTCTGTCCATTTGGTTCTTACGGTAGTCAATATTCTTATTAGCATGTCTTTATAACTCCGTACAATTTACCTCCTTGGATTTTTATGAAGGAGCCATATATATTTTTGACCTTATTAATACCAGGATGTCCAAAAAAAATATTGATGTTTATTTGAATCCATTGATTGATGAGTTAAATTTATTGTGGAGTAATGGTGTTAATACATATGATGTTGCTGTGAAAAAACTTTCCTACTAAAATTGGTATTGATGTGGAAAATTAGTGAATTCCAAAAATATGAAATGTTATCTGAATGGAGTACACATGGTCCAAAATCTTGTATGTGTTGTATGAGTGACTGCAAAGCATTTATGCTTATCAATGGAAGAAAACCTTGTTTTTTCAACTTTCATCAAATATTCCTTACAACCGATCACCCTTTCTGGAGGAATAGATAACATTTCAGAAAAGGCACAATTGAAAGAGATGGACCTCCAATAATTATTTCTGGTACGGAGTTAAAATAATTTGTCTCTGCATTACCTCCCATTACGTTTGGACTAACCATAAACCAACATAAAATTGATGGCTTTGAGAAATAACGTCATTGGATAAAACGAATCATTTTTTAAGATCTGCCATATTGTTATGGTTTGTTAGTCCATATCATGTTGGATTTCATTCATATTGAGAAGAATTGATTTGATAATATATTTCATACTATTTTGGATACACCAAGTAATACCAAAGATAATGTAAAGGAACGATTAGATCTTTCCCAAATTTACAGGCAGCCGGAACTTGAACTATTTAAAAATGTCAGGTCATAGAAGTTAATGAAGCCAAAAGCAGCTAATAAACTTTCCAAAGAAAATAGATTATTATTTTTTATTGGATTTTAGATTTGAGACTTCCAGATAGTTATGTTTCCAATTTGGGGAGATGTGTCAAAAATGGTCATATTACCTGATTAAAAAGTCATGACTGTCATGTTATAATGGAAATACTTATACCAATTGGATTAAGAGGTTTGTTGAATTATATGATTTGGGATGTTCTAACAGACATATCATATTTTTTCCAAGATATTTGTGCGGTGACAAAATACTACAATTCACTAAGTAGACTGCAAGAAGATGTTGTTTTAATTTTATATAAACTGGAAAAAATCTTCCCATGGGCTATATTTAACTCAATAGAACATTTGATATTACATTTTCCACATAAAGAGAAATGTGGAGGTCTGATACAGTTCAGATGGATGTACCCATTCGAGAGATGAATGCATAAATTGAATAAAAAAGTACATAATAAAGCATCGGTTGAAGGATCAATTGAAGAAGCTTATTTACAAGAGAAAAATTCTTTTTCTAATCTCATTATTTTCAATCTGAATATCCCTGAAAACAAAAACACATGGGATGTAATGAGGTAAATATTAACAATGAAATGAAAATCAATTATCAGTGTTTAATCAGTCCAAACTTGGCTTTGGTGGAGTTCATGAATGATGGATTTCAGATGATGAACATCACAGAGCTCATACATATGTTCAGATCAACTGTGAAGAAATGACAGAATTTTTACTATGAGTTCTCCTATCACTTATTCTATAATATTTTTTATAGTAAATTAATATTATTTTATTTTTAGTTTGTAAGATAATTATATCAATAAATAGATTCCACAAATTATAGCAGCTACTCCTGAAGAACGTTGGTAAAATAATTTTTCCTACTTGTTTCAAAAACTGGTAACATAAATTATCTAAAGTTCAATATATAAAATAAATTTATGACTTGTTATATTGATAATTATTTTACAAAATTTTCAGGTTTCTCAACATGCTGATAAAATTGATAATCGATTGTGTGTGTTGAGTAACCCACCATCCAAAATGGTTAAATCTTATAATTCATGTGTGGTTAATGGTTTTTGATTTTATACATGTGCATATGGGGAATCAAAAAAAATTAATAGTGGTGTTTTCTTGAGAGGATATTATCATAGAGAAAATGAAGTTGAATTTTATGGCATGCTGGAAGAAATTATTGAACTATGTTATCTGGGGAAAAATTACATAATGATGTTTAAATGTAAGTGGTTGGATACTGAGAGAGGATTTCATTTTCATCCGATCCATGGAATCATTGATATTAAATATAAAATACTTATTGAAGTAAATGAACCATTTTTATTGGCTCATCAGGCATATCAAATTTATTATGAAAATTAATGTGCTACTTCAAGAGAGTTGGGTGATTGGTAGAGCATAATAAAAATGAAATCTTGGGAAAATAAGTTTATTCAAAGTGAATGTGGTTCCACTGAAGTACATGGAATTGAAATTTTTTAAATGACTACTCCAAATCCATATTTTCCATGAAGAGACATAAATATCGATGATGACACCCCATAGTTAAGGGTTGATGGTGACAATGATGTTATTTATGTAACAAATGAATTTGAAATGAAAATAGATGATGAAACTAAAACTCCTATGGAAATTGATGATACTGAGGAGGAATATGAATATATTGACATCGTCATATAAAAAGATGAGGCTGGATATAAAGATTGAAATAGTCAAATTCTTCGTATAATAATATATAACATATAATTATATATAATAGTTGTTTTCAACTATTTTCTAACAATAGTCATTTCGTGTTTCAGATGGACTCAGGTTTATTTTGGGAGTTGAAGGGTGCTGATCTACCTAGTGATGACCAAGATGTCGGATCATCTAACCCTCAAACTGTTGACAATGCAGCGAGGACTCGGAGGGGTCATGGTCTTATGAGATTGATGATTCCTAACCCTATCCTCGAGCGATGTCCACATCTTAGCTTTGATCCACACATGTAGAGATATGTTTACTTGTGTCTTTTAGTTAGTTTTCATTAATTATCATTAATTTATTTATATACTAATTGTTTGATTATTTGTTCTTTTTTTCACAGATTTTCGCATGTAGATATTGGATAGGAGAGTTCTATATTGTCAAATTATTTGTCTAGAGCATGGGTTACTTGGGATCAGATTCCCATAGATGTTCAGCACCGCATGTTCGATTATTGGCTGATACATAAATAAATAATATTTAGTTTAAAATTTATTAAATTAATAACTTGATATTATTAATTTTTTGTAGGGTTTATGGTATCCCATCGATGAGAACATGTGTGACTCTATCTGGCAGGCATGGGAGGGATGTATGCATGATATTTGCCGAAATTTTTTGCACAGTTTGAGGAGGAAAACAATGAAGAAAGTAGGAGTCACAAAGTATGATTAGTCTTATTGCGTCCACTAACCAGATTAAATTTCATCTCAGGTTCGGCATGAATTATGCTCACACTGGATGGATGGTCATTTTTAGAAGAAACCATTAGTAGGTCGACAAAATTGTGGGAGACAGGATGTGACACATCGAGCTGGTAGTCATACATTCAGTACACATATTAAACACATGGTAAGTAAATTTTTTAATTAATTTATATAACTTTAAATATAAAATGTTTATTTTATACTCATATAGACATTTGAATAGCCCGATATTACTAAGTTTGATGTTTATAGGAGGATATACAGTGATTCTATCACTAAAGTGATTAGAGGTGATCGCCAGTGTCAGATTTTGGTCAGTATAATTTCTTTTTGAGTTTTAAAATTAACTGTAAATAATATTTTAACTATTTTAATTTTAAATTGTAATTAAAGGAGTCACATGAGGCCATGACATCTCAAACATAGACTGAGAGTCAGGTAGAGACCGAGGACCAGACTAGTGCATCAAGATTTGATGAGGTCACATTGATGCAGGAGACCCAGTATACCTTTAAGAAAGATCGAGTTGTTGGTATTAGCTCTCAATTGATGCTTGGGAGTTATTATGGTATCGTAGTGATGTTGACGTGCATCCTGAGAGGATCTTGTGGAGATTCATCATAATCTGCTGCATGGTATCAGGAGTAGCTACGAGCTTAGGCTGAGCTTATATAGAGTATGTAAAGGGGGTAGGAAGAGCTATGTTGACAGTAGTAGCAACAATAGGAGGAAATGCATTAATGGTAGCAGCAGCAGCACGAGAAGATGATTGAGTACATGTGACGTCTGACTCATGGTTTAGGAATGGAGTTCCCTCCACCATCTCCTCCAACTCCTCCATAAGATCCTCCCCTCAGTGGTGTATTTACTTTTTATGTTAAAACATTTGAATATAATTTTTTTGTAATATTATATATTTACATTTCTATATAGTGCGTTTTTTATATGGTTGTAAATATTGTGTTTTTTATTATTTTTTTATTATTTTATTTTTATATTATTTTATTACTTTATTATTTATTTAATTTTTTTTATTATTTTTAATATTTTATTATCAATATTATTATTTATTATTATTTTTTAATTTTTCAAATATTTAGGTTTTTATTATTTTATAATTTTTTATTATTTTATTATTATTATTATTATTAATTTTATAAATATTATTTTATTATTATTATTATTATTTTATTATTTTTATTATTTTATTATTATTATTATATTATTATTATTTATATTATTATTATTTTAAATAATATTTTATTAATAATATTTTATTAATATAATTTTATTATTATTAATATTATTTTATTAATTTTTATTAATATTAATGTTTTTTATTTTATTTTTAAAAATTTACGATGGGCTCATTGCAATAGTGTTTTTTAAAAACTCAGAGATACTATTTACGTTTAGAGAATTTCTCGTCACAAAAAAACTATTTGTGATGTCATTTTATACAACGGGGCATTTGTGACGGGACCCCATCACAAATAACTCAATTTCTAGTAGTGATGGTAGCTTACTGATTGAAGGTTCCACTAAATCTCTCTCAAGTTCATTATATGCTCCATGTATCTCTCATGAGTAAGTACATACTTGGTCTTTCACATGTACTAAACTCAGAAGGTCATACCGCTGGAGTAATATCTTTCTTATAATGAACAACTATTAGGCCCACTAGGTCAAATACCCTAAGAGAGTGGGGTGAATCGGGTTATAGCAGATTAAAACTACCGCCCCTTCAGATCTTATTTCTTCATAAAACAAAACACTCTTATCTCTTTATCTTGTAAATATGTATGAACAGAAATTAAATCATGCATGGGACATAGTAATTTTACTTGGTTCACCCTCACTGGACAACGTCCAAGTAGTATACAATGTCGATGTGTCAATGTACCAAATCCACTAAGGATCGCTACCAAAATATATTTTATAGGCTAGATCACTTCTATGCCAAGGATCACTACCTTTACAAGGTTTAGGGTTAGATCGTTTCTTTCCCAAGGGTCACTCTCTGAGTCTCTTTCTTTGGCTCACTATCGGTGGAAAGGATCGCCTTCTTCCTCTTCTTTATCTCACTGCTCTTGGAAAGGATTCACCCATAGTACATGGACATGCAGGTCACTTCATTATCACTAATGAATACATCCTTAGTTATAGATGGGTGATCTGTTGAAGTTAAACTTTCATCCAACTAATGAATACCACTTTACCATAATTCACTGGGTAATCCCTTTTAAAACACTTTCTCGGTGCTCACTACCTTTGTGAAGCACACCTCTTTCACAAAGCTGAAATTGCCTTCGTGAAGCTCCTTCCTTTTCATGAAGCTTACTTAGCCTTCATGAAGAACACCTCTTTCACGAAGCTTTCTTAGCCTTTGCGAATCTCCACAATTTTGTTCAGCTTTTTATAGCCTTTGAAAATTCCTTTACTTTTGTGGTGCTCAAAATATTTGGTTGGATTTCATAGCCTTCGTGAACTTTTTCCCCAGAACCACATATGTGAATCACCTTCACAAATCTGAAGCCTTATGATCTTCATTAAGTATCAATGCTTTTCTGAAGGGGTTATAGGCCTATTTATAGGTTTTTACTCTAATTTCATAACCTTCTAGCCACATCATCACCATTTCTCGATGCTCCCTCATTTCCTTCATGATGCTCCCTCTCTCGCGACGCTCTAGGAAAATTCATCGTTCATGATGCTCCTTCGTGAATCCCATTCTTTTCTAAACTCATGTATTTTCCATATTTTTATAAGGCCTTCATGGAAATCCATTTTTCACGATGCCTCCAAATTTTGGACCCCAAAAATTTGGAAAACACTGGGAAACGATATCACCTTGTGCACACAATTTTATGTATCATTTCCACGGTATCTATTCCTTTGTCTTGGATATTTTTCGACATACCATGTCAACAATCTCTCTATATTTCACAGCTTACCATGGAAACCCTCTTTATCAATAAACACAATCAGCCCAAAAATACTAAAAATGTTACCTTGAGGGATTTTTTCCCAATAGTCTCCCCATTTGGGTTTTTTGAAAACTCTTCACATTTTGATACATCATTAAAGCTTCTTAAATCTTGTACCAAAATTTGATTCATGAAATTATGATAATAATCAAATATATACTCAATTCACACTCTAAGCCTACATGAGTCATGATCATCATGAGAAACAAGAGTAGAATGAAAATTTCATCAATGAATCACTTCATTCCAAAACCACTCAACTACTTTCATCATGAACCTCATCTGTCGTGATATATAATATTTTATCGATCACCTTTAGCATCATAAGATTTAAAACTCTCCCTACATCACAGATCCCCCTATCATCTTCTCCCCCTATCATGATTAAGACATTTTATCCCCTTTAATAGCAACAATTTCTACCCCTTTTTCAATAAACTTGAAGGTAACTTCATTGTGGTCTGCAGCAGGATAAAGAACACTGATTGACACATTAATAAAAACACATCATACCTCAGGGAGAGGGGGTCCCACATCCACACTTTTTAAAGTTTATGGAGTTGACTAAACTCCAAGAGATATTAAATATTGTTCAAACGCTTCTTTTCTTAAGGCCTTTATCATAATTTCTACAACCTGTTATTCTATAGGCACATACTCTAACTTCACAATCCCTTGTTCCACATTCACTTTGATAAAATGATACTTGGTTTCAATGTGATTTTTCCTTGAGTAATGGACTGGATTTTTGCTAATATTTATAGCACCTGAATTATCACATTGGATTATGATAGGATACTTCACTTCAACTCCCATATCATCAAGATTATACTTTACCCACAATAATTATGTGCATGTTTGAGTAGCCACAATATATTCAGCTTCTTTGGTGACCAATGAAATGAAATCATATTTCTTTCTTATCTAATAAATACACAATCCATCAAGATAGAAAGCACCTCCTGACGTTGATTTCCTGTCATCTGTTGATCTGGACCAATATGCATTTGTATATCCTAATAAATATTACCGAGATTTTTCATTGTACATTAAACCAAAGTCCATTGTACCCTTGATATATCTAATTATTCTTTTCACTAAAATTAAGTGGATTTCCTTGGGATTTCTTTGATACCATGCTTCTTGAAATGTGGAAAAAATAATATCTGGTCGTGTCATTATTAAGTACAACAGGCTTCTAATGATCTGCCTATATTCGGTGACATTAATCGCTTTTCCTTCATCGTATTATGATATTTTCATTTGGGTATCCACTGGATTCATCATATCCTTGTAATTATCCATTCCAAATCTTCTCAAAACCTACTTGGCATATTTAGATTGAGAAATTAATGTTCCATTATTTCCTTATGTTACCTTTAAACCAAGGAAAACACCAGTTCACCAATCATTGACATTTTGAACTCATTTTTCATGAATTTGGAAGACTGTATGCACTTTGCTTCATCAGATCCACCAAATATTATGTCATTGACATACACCAACACCATCATCCTTTGATTACTTTCATTATTGACATAGATATTGTAATCAACTCCACCACGCTGAAAATTGTGCTTCTTCAAAAACTAATCTAGTCTTGAATACCATGATCTTGGTGTATACTTCAAACCATAAAGTTCCTTTCTTAGATGACAAACTCTTTTATCATCATCATGAAAGAGAAAATCATATTTCTATTCAATATCAACTTCCTCTTCCAGAACCCCATTCAAAAAATTTGACTTAACATCCATCTAGAAAACTTTGAACTTTCTTTTCACTTCTATGGGAAAGAATAATCTAATTATATCTATCCTTGAAATAGATGCAAATATTTCATCAACATTGATACCCTCTATCTAAGAGTACACTTTTCACATGAGTCATGCCTTGTTTAGAATCACTATACCATCTTCATTCATCTTATTTTGAAAGACTCATTTAGTCCTCATGACATTATTATTTGTTGTCCTTGAAAAAATCTCACATGTCTGATTCTTCTATATTTTTTCAAGCTCTTAATTCATAGCATGAACCCAATTCTCATATCCAGCTACTTAATCAAAGAATTTAGGCTCTACCTATGATAAGTATAATTCCTTTTGTAGAGTATTTATCCTTCTTTTCTGCACTAGTGTTGTCTAATAACAAATTATGTTTTGTCTATTAATTTCATCTCTTCTCTTCGGTCTTTGTATAGATACTGAATTCTATTCATCCTTTTCATTGTAGGAATCTTATTCTGAATTAGCCTCTAGAACTGGAACATCCCTTGATCTGCTTATCTCTTCATCACTATCCTCCTGAGTCTGATCATGTATTTAATGAAGATTCTTCTCATTCTCTACTATAGTCACATCATTTTTTTACTACCATTCTCAGTCGCTTATTGAATCATTTGTATTCTATTATTTTCTTTCAGTAGCCAAGAAAAATCCCATCATCTCCATAGGATTCAAACTTCCTATGTTTCTCTTTATTGAGAATGAAACACTTACTTATAAAGACTCAAAAGTTCTTTAATGATGGATTCTTTCTATACTATAGCTTATATGGATTCTTCTCTTCTTTCAAATATAGTAATGCTCTATTTTATGTGTAGACTGATTTCATCACTTCTTCTTTCCAAAATTTATCTAGAAGGTCTTTCTCAATGAGAATTATTCTAGCCATATTCTTGATAATTTGATTTTTCCTCTCAACTAATCCATTCTACTATGGAGTTATTACTACTGAAACTTGGTTCCTTATCCCATGTTTCTCGAGATAATCCAACACTTGGAAATTTATGAACTCTATTTCATTATCTGTTCGGATCTTCCAGATTATTTGACCCAACATCTTCTCAACTTCCCTTTGATAAATTTTTAAGAAACTTAACACCTCATATTTGTGGGTGATGATTGAAACACATTTCATTCTTCTAAAATCATCAATTAAGAGAAAATAATATCTCCTCCCATTAATAGATATTGGTTAAATAGGTCTACACACATAAATATGTACCAATTCAATTATTATTTTTTTGACCTTTTATCTTTTTACTTATATGTATTTTGAATGATCTTCTCCTGTTGATAAGCATCGCACGTATGAGTATTATCACGTGATAATCTATGGAGGTCTTGAGCAGCATCATATTTCACCATATCTTCCAAGGACGTTTGTCTCAAGTGTCCAAGATGTTTATTCCATAACTTATTTTCTTCTTCCTTGGACATAAAGCACATGTCTTCCTCTCCACTGATAAGGTAGATATTCTCTTTCATACACTTTCCCTAAAAAACAATAGCATTTTATTTTTCCTTTATGAAACATAATTTCTTAGAAAAGATTATGGCATTTCCTGAGTCACAAAATTGACGATCAATTAGTAAGTTGTGACTGAGAGCATCAACAACCAAAACATCTGCACATATTAGGTATTTTCCAGAAAACTTTTCTTTTCCAGTGAAAATAATTTTCAAACCTTCATCATTACCAAATATTACGATACCTTCTTTATCATACTTGATTTTGATCATCATATCCTTATTTCCTATTGTAAGGACCCGACCTTAAAACATTTCACAATCGTGAATTAAATGAATAATTCATATTGAGGATCTTTTCAGGTTTAGAGTTTTAGAGAATTAGGCCATAACTATTACATAACAACTTGAATATTACAAGTATACACTACTACTCAGTATCCATTTTTCTTAAAATAAAACTATTAAAAAGAAATATGTCTAGATCCATGTTTTAGAAAACATGACTTTTCCTTGATCCCATCCTTGACCCTATTCATCTTTAAGTCATGTGGAAAATATTTCAAAAACTTGGGATGAGCGTAAAAATCTCAGTAAGGGATACACAAAGAAGGAAAACTGTTAGTTTTTTAAAACAACAAGTAAACCATGAATACTTTATCATAAATAATACTTTTCACCTTTATGAAGTAGTAAATACTCTTCACTGAAACTAAGATCATTGCTTACCCTTTTGTAACCAAATGATTACCATAAAACACATAGAAAGAACACATAACATATAAAGGTAAATTGGGACATAAAAATACTTAAACGGAATAACCATATGGTCGACTTCCACACATATCACTAAATGGAATATCCATATGGCCGACTTCCATACCCAATGCATTGTAGGTTATAACGTAACCACCCATCCTGGTTTATCACGGCACCACCCGTCATTTGGTTTATCACGTAACCACCCGTCAAATGTCCAAGTACCATCATTACACATAAAATGTTGCAAATATAAAAATTTCACTAATAGTATTTCATTTTCAATCATAAGTAATAATTTCAAGATATTGAAATAATCAATCCATTTTCAAAAAACATTTAAAAATGGATTTTTGAATCAAAGTGTCCCATACCACTTTGAAGCTTTTAATGGAATTATAATTTTAAAACATTAATTTACATATAAATAAATACTCAAAACCATTTTTAAAACATGGACATTAAATATAAATATTTAAAATAACAAATCATTAAAACATTTAAAATTATATTTTAGTTAAAGGGTTTTTAACAAAATGAGAGACTCTTGAATACAAATAATTGAGATAATAAAAACTTTATAATATCATGAGAATAAAGTATTTCATGATATACTATGTAAAAGGACATTATATACACCATATAATAGTGAATTGGTTCATAACAACAATGAAGTCTCAATGGAAATGTAAATTGAGATGAAATCCCTTAGAAAGACGGTATCCTTAAATTAAGGATTAATCAATTAAATAATTATGTGTGAAAAATATAAATACACCCAATATAAGTGGATATTATTTGTAAAAAAATCAGAGTTCATTCACACATATTCATAGGACAACATAATCAAGAATTACAAGTTTAACCCAAAGAATTGAAATTGGGTTAAGAAATTCCCTTGCAAAAAATTCAACAGCCTGATGGCGTCACTTTAAAATTCAGAAAATGAGTTGATGAGATAAAAAAAAGGGTATCTCATCACTTGGAAATAAAACTTACATCAATAAGGATATATAAGAACATATTCCAACAGAATAAGATGTAAATTAAATGACATAACAAAAAAGAAGTCTTTTAAAAAGAGGATGGTGAAAGGTTCCCTTACCGATTTGGTAACTTACAAAACATATTCCACGTGAAAGAAGGATCATATAATGAATATGTAAATACCCATAAATGAAATTATATTACACAAAGATTACAATCATGGTCACTAAATACACCACACAAAAGGAAATAGTGCCAAATATAGCATGAATCTCACGGGAATAAAAAGTGAGATGAAACCATTTACCACGTTGTGATCAACTGATTCGTATGACCAAAAGTTAATAACCACCAAATTAATCACAGAATACCATGAATAAAATGAGAATCATAATAATATATATCAAATGGTAGTACACAATACACCACATGCAATGAATAAGTGGTGAACAATGGAAATCTCACGGAATTAAAAGTGAGATAAGAAATCTCTTACCTCGTGTCCGACTTGACTTGTTTGTTCCTTGTTCTTCATGAATAATAAACTTAAGTTAATTTATACTTGATTAAGAACACTTTTTAAAGTTTATTATTCCTTTTATATCACTTATTACTATGTTATAAAAATTATGTAATCATTTAAGTTAATAGTGGTTGTTTTGTCGATATTCGGTACTTGAGTCAAAAATGAACACCTTATAATTACAAGTTGTCCATGTGGAAAAGATTCTATTATCTCTAAATTATATTCATGATTTATATATCATATATATAATATATATCTAGTATATATTTGTATTTATAACAGTATATAACATTTGGATATAAGAAATGAAATGCACCGTTCATGGAGAAGGTAAGTCGTACGTACACATGAACGCTACTTTCATTTCTATTTCGTATTTTAATTGAATGAAAACTTAATTGTACATAGTTATATTATAATTACAGTATAATATCATATATAATTTCAATAAATTTGTCCTTTATATGTCCCATATATGGCATAAACGAGTCATATCACTTTGAGTGGGCGGTAGTCTGCACTTCCTCAAATGAAATTATCGTGTTTACTCATAATGGAAACCATAAAGGTATGATAAAAAAGGATAATAAATAAGCATAAATAAAACATAAACATAATATATATCATATATAAATACAGTTCCATTATAATGGCCACCATGAGAGGCGGTAGGAGGTAATTGAACAATCATTATTTCGTGAGGCGTTAGTTTTCCATCCACAGAAACATTAGGTTCTTCACCCATTAGATGGAGGTGTGTGTAAGTGTAGTTCGGATAATTCTCATAAAAACATCCTAGTATATTTAGGATACTGGTTTTTTTATAAAAGAAAGGAATAAAAAGAGTTTAGGGGGTTGGATAAGTAAAATAAAAGAAATGAATTTAAGAGAAACTGTTACCTTTAATTTGGGTATCTCCCTTTGGTTTGAACCAAAAGGACTTCTTGAAGTGCCTTCTCCCTAAGGTAAGGCTTCTAGGTGGAAGATAGGGATGTAGGGAGCTTAATTGGGCAGATTTTGGATGATCCAAAAGGCTTGAGAGGTGTGAGGAATTGGTTATAAGTGAGATCTTTTTATAAGGGGGAGGAGGGGCTCTTTAGGAAAGTTTAAAACAATTATTTTATTATAAACTTATCTTTGGTTTCAAAAGGTCCAAAAATCATTAAAGGTGAAGATAAGATGACTCGTGGTCGAAATAAATTAATCCAATAAGAATTATAAAGGTTTTGGATATTATTTTAATATTTATAATCTTATTTATTTAAATCATTAATTAATGAGGTAAATACTAAATCATTATTGTGTCATAAATAATTTAATTTATTTGATGTCTAAAAATTATAAAAAAATATCATGATGTAGTAAATATTTTTAGATTTCCAAATAATATTTATAGTCGATAATATAACTTATATAACCCTATGTAAAAATTTATTTACTAAAAGATATTTGTTTGTGTCATTTTTGCATTTACATTAAATTAATTAATCTAAAGTGTCATTATCACTCTCAAGTGGCTCCATGGGGTCCCAAAATCGACCCAAGGATGCCCATGGTCAGCCATGACTCATCAAGTAAGGTTAGGACAAGTTTTAATATAATTTTGAATAATTATAATATTATTTTTACCTTGAATTACCCTATTTACCTTTAACCGCAGTAAATAAAAGTCAAAAGTTACTATTCACCAAAAATTATTTTCATCTTATTGAACCAAATTTTACTTACTAATAACAACCATGTATTTCAAATTTTCTAAATTCAATTCACAGAAGTAGTAAAATTTCATTTAAATGAAAAAGTCAGTTTTTTAACTACTACTTAGTGGTTTCACTATTCATCAAAAAATGAAGTTTTTCATAAAAATACCAAAAATTCAGCCTAAGATATATTTGATATTCCGAATTCAAAAATAATTTATATTTTAAAAAATTCAAAACATAGAAGTTTCATTAATTAATTTAAAATTAATTCTCGTTGTCAAAACAAATAGCGTGTTTTAAGAAACAATATCTATCAAAAGATTGACACTTGTTAATGTCCAATTTCAAAGTGAAATTACTTCCAATGACCAAAATTGTATTAAATGGTAAAAACATAATATAATTACACTTTAAAACCAATTAAAAAGATAATATAACCATATAAATAAATAATATTAAAAAAAAGTTTAGAATTAAAATACAGTATTCTTCACTGTTCATTAAAAAATGAAATTTATCATAAAAATACCAAAAATTTACCCAAAGTAAATTTTGATGTCCCAATTCTAAAGAAGAATTTTATTTGGTCAAATAGAACATATAAGAGTGACCAAAACTATATTTAAAGAAGGTTCTCCATCAAAAGGTGATAAATCGACCTTTTAGTGAATATTAGAGTATTTATGCTTAAAATTAGATTCATTTACATTTTAAGCCTCTAACTTTTATTGGATAAATGTAAAAACATTTAGAAAACATGTATAATCATATTTTAGTTTGTTCTATCCATTCTCACCTATACAACGGCTAGGCATTAACTACCATTTAAAATAATAATATTATATTGTTAGTGTGCAACGTAAGATTTCAAAGAAACACGTTGTTGCGTATCGGATACGCTATCGAAAATAGCAACCCCTTTAAAGTAAAATTAATATTTAATTCACAAATATTAATAAATATGAAAAGTTTCATATTCTTTATTTACCTGGGATGTTACATCATTCCCCCCTTTTGGAAATTGCGTCCTCACAATTTTAAAATTGGGCTCATAAACATCATTTAAAGTCCCACATTGGAAAAAGAGTCAATAAAACCATCACTTTAAAATAAAGGAAGAGAAGTAAAAAGGTCACCCAAGACAACAGATACTAGGATTCCATGAAAACATGGATATGGAGGATAAAAAAACCATCAAGTTCTAATGGAGAGTGATAGAAAACATGATTAGGAGAAAGTTAACCACTAGAAAATCACAAACTTGTGATGGGTTAAACGGTCTTTGATTCCCCAGTAGTAAAAGTTAACGAACAAAGTTTTTGTTTTTAAGTTACTTTACATAATTTTGAGGAATTTATTTAAGGTCTTGAATAAGAACATAAGGAAACATACTTACTTTTCATGTAGACTTTCATACTTTACTAGATCTATACCACAAGCTCATATTTTCTCCAAACAAGGAGTATTCAAGATGACTTGTTCACATTAAAAGCGCTAAAATCATCTTCTATAGTATCATATAATCCAAAAAAAGATAAACTATATATTTCCCATGTCTTTAGACATTAACCAAAACCAAAACATTTAGTACAAGATCAAATAGTCCCCAAAATGGATAAACATTTACAAAAGGAAAAACTACTCTTAATCTCCAAAATTTGTCTAACAATACCCAATGTTTAACAAAGATCATTCAATAAAAAAATGTCTATAAATTCTTCAAAGTAACCCAAACTATGATTGAAACCCAAAATTTCAAAAGGATTTGATCACATAGTCTTCCACAAAAATATTAACATTTATCTCCAAAAACATCATCTACTCTTAAAGTCTCATACTGATTTGTAATTAACCAAATCACATATTCTCTATGATAAGTTAATCATTTCCATAGATAACCCAAAATAAACTTATTCTTGATTCATAAAATCATATAACTAAAAAAGAATTAGTCGTACTAACTAGGGACTTCACGTAGTCCAATGGTAGGCGATAAATCTTAGTCGCACTTTGGTTGTGGGATCAATTCCCACAGCTTTGTCCGATGCGATTGGTTCTCACGTGGTCTCTGTGTTGTCCTTTTTCAAAAACTATATAATTTTATAACATTCCCAAAAAGAGATAAATTCATCAAAAATAACCACAGCATATTTTAACCACTAAGGTTATCTAATAACTTCCATTTTTCATCCCAAAATGTATTAACCTGTAATTTTCTAAAATTCAAGGATCATATAAACCCAAATGGTTCTTTATAACTATATCCACAAAAGAAAAGATAATTATTACTTGAATAAAATTTTCATATATCAATCTTCAGGGTTACACATACTATAAAAACTCTTCTAATGTAATCTCATCATCAAAAGATCCTTAATACTTTTAAGCATTTCACCATCCTATATCAACCATAACTCTTGAATCCCTTATATGTTGACTTCTTACTCATTCAATGTTCTTCATGATCCATTAACCATTACTTTCCAACTTATTCTGAAATACTTCTTTCCTAAAAACAAAATCATGAATCATATCCTAAGATTCAATAATATCAAAACATATGTTAAGAAATAATCCATACCTTTCATTGGTTATTGTTAGTTTCTTCATCCTCAATCAGAATGGAATTAGGTATTGGTAAACTTAAATTTGTATGATCCTGGTGATCCCATTCCCGAAACTTCTTCATAGGGAATATGTTTGTATAATGACCATGCACACCACATTTAAAACATGCAATTGATCCCTCAGAAAGAACTTCTTTCCCTTTCCTAGAGTCAACTGGATGCTTCCTTTTTACAAGGTAGGTTCTTTCTTTATGACCTTCATTTCCACATCTATAACATCTCCCCGTCCCTTTGAAACATTTTCCTATGTGTTTCTTTCCACATCCATGACACATAGGGTTTTGAATATAATTACCTTTATGATTATTACATGAACTTTCGGGGGGATTTGTTTCTCGCATATATGATGCCTTAAAAAAATTACCATGGTTCAGGTGGTCAATCATGATTCCAGATAGTTGGTTGAGAATAACCATAAGAGTTATCATTGCAGCTCCCATTTCATTCAATTGCTCATTTAGAAAACCATCACTTTTTTCTTCACATCCACTGTTACTTTGGTGCCTACTAAATCCAGCCATTTACTAAAACCAAAAAGGTCAGTGTGATTATATCAGTAAAATCATCATATAATATCTTATGAGGAGGGTAAATATTAAGATATACTTATTCATGTTATCTTAAACTCAATCACTTTATCTAAAATAACGATGACTCTTTCTAAAATCCTAACCATTATGGTAATGTCACTTATGCTTAAAGAACACCCTAACCTCTAAAGTTATCTAAACCGACCTCTGATACCAACTGTAAGGACCTGACCTTAAAACATTTCATAATCTTGAATTAAATGAATAATTCACATTGAGGATCTTTTCAGGTTTAGAGTCTTGGAGAATTAGGCCATAATTATTACATAAAAACTTGAATATTACAATTAGACACTACTACTCAGTATCCATTTTTCTTAAAATAAAACTCTTAAAAATAAACATGTCTAGATCCATGTTTTAGATAGCATGAATTTTCCTTGATCCCATCCTTGACTCTATTTATCTTTAAGTCTTGTGGAAAACATTTCAAAAACTTGGGATAAGCGTAAAAAGCTCGGTAAGGGATACACAAAGAAGGAAAACTATTAGTTTTTTAAAACATCAAGTAAACCATGAATACTTTATCACAAGTAATACTTTTCACCTTTATAAAGTAGTAAATACTCTTCAATGAAACGAAGATCATTGATTACCCTTTTGTAACCAAAAAATTACCATAAAACCCATAGAAAGAACACATAACATATAAAGGTAACTTGGGACATAAACATACTTAAATGGAATAACCATATGGTTGACTTCCACACATATCACTAAATGGAATATCCATACGGCCGACTTCCATACCCAATGCATTGGAGGTTATAACGTAACCACCCATCCTGGTTTATCACGGCACCACCCGTCATTTGGTTTATCATGTAACCACTTGTAAAATGTCCAAGTACCATCATTACACATAAAATGTTACAAATATAAAAATTTCACTAATAACATTTCTTTTTCAATCATAAGAAATAATTTCAAGATATTGAAATAATCAATCCATTTTCAAAAAACATTTAAAAAGAGATTTTTGAATCAAAGTGTCTCATACCAATTTGAAGCTTTTAATGGAATTATAATTTTAAAACATTAATTTCCATATATATAAATACTCAAAACCATTTTTAAAACATGGACATTAAAGATAAATATTTATAATAACAAATCTTTAAAACATTTAAAATGATATTTTAGTTAAAGAGTTTTTAACAAAATGAGAGACTCTTGAATACAAATAATTGAGATAATAAAAACTTGATAATATCATGATAATAAAGGATTTCATGATATAATATGTAAAAGGACATTATATACACCATATAAGAGTGAATTGGTTCATAACAACAATGAAGTCTCAATGGAAATGTAAATTGAGATGAAATCCCTTAGAAAGACGGTATCCATAAATTAAGGATAAATCAATTACATAATTATGTGTGAAAAATATAAATACACCCAATATAAGTGGATATTATGTGTAAAACAGTCATATTTCATTCACATATATTCATAGGATGACATATTCAAGAAGTACAAGTTTAACCCAAAGAATCAAAATTGGGTTAAGAAGTTCCCTTGCAAAAATTCGACAGCCTAATGGCGTCACTTTAAAATTCAGAAAATGAGTTGATGAGATAAAAAAGGGAATATCATCACTTGGACATAAAATTTACATCAATAAGGATATATAAGAACATATCCCAATATAATAATATGTAAATTAAAATACATAACAAAAAAGAAGTCTTTTAAAAAGAGGAGGGTGAAAGGTTCCCTTACCGATTTGGTAACTTACAAAACATATGCCACATGAAAGAAGGATTATACAATAAAGATGTAAATACTAATAAATGAAATTATATTACACAAAGAGCACAATCATGGTCAGCACATACACCACAAAAAAGGAAATAGTGGAAAATATAGCATGAATCTCACGGGAATAAAAAGTGAGATGAAACCCTTTACCACGTTGTAATCAACTGAGTCATATGACCAAAAGTTAATAAACACCAAATTAATCACAGAATACCATGAATTAAATGAGAATAATGATAATATATATCAAATTTAAGTACACAATACACCACATGCAAGGACTAAGTGGTGAACATTGGAAATCTCACGGAATTAAAAGTGAGATAAGAAATCTCTT
This sequence comes from Viscum album, assembly GCA_963277665.1. Classification (NCBI taxonomy): domain Eukaryota; kingdom Viridiplantae; phylum Streptophyta; class Magnoliopsida; order Santalales; family Viscaceae; genus Viscum; species Viscum album. Next base: position 1,314,144,703 of record OY728137.1, read on the forward strand.
ACCTCGTGTCCGACTTGACTTTTTTCTTCCTTGTTCTTCCTGAATAATAAACTTAAGTTAATTTATACTTGATTAAGAACCCTTTATCAAGTTTATTATTCCTTTTATATCACTTATTACTATGTTATAAACATTATATAATCATTTAAGTTAATAATGGTCATTTTGTCGATATTTGGTACTTGAGTAAAAAATGAACACATTATAATTACAAGTTATCCATGTGGACAAGAGTCTATTATCTCCAGAATGATATTCATGATTTATATATCATATATATAATATATATCTAGTATATATGTTTATTTATAATAGTACATAACATTTGGATATAAGAAATGAAATGCATCGTTCATGGAGAAGGTAAGTCGTACGTACGCATGAACGCTACTTTCATTTCTATTTTGTATTTTAATTGAATTAAAACTTAATTGTACATAGTTATATTATAATTCCAGTATAATATAATATATAATTTCAATAAATCCATCCTTTATATGTCACACGTATGGTATGAATGAGTCATATTACTTTGAGGGGGCGGTAGTCCGCACTTCCTCAAATGAAATTATCATGTTTACTCATAATGGAAACCATCAAGGTATGCTAAAAAAAGATAATACAGAAGCATAAAAAACATAAAAATAATATATATCATATATAAATATTGTTCCATCATAATGGCCACCATGAGAGGCGGTAGGAGGTAATTGAACAATCGTCGTTTCGTGAGGCGTTAGTTTGCCATCCACAGAAACATTATGTTCTTCACCCATTAGATGGAGGTGTGTGTAAGTGTAGTTCAAATCATTCTCATAAAAACATCCTAGTATATTGAGTATACTAGTGTTGTTATAAAATAAAGGAATAACAAGAGTTTAGGGGGTTGGAGAAGTAAAATAAAAGAAATGAATTTAAGATAAACGGTTACCTTTAATTTGGGTATCTCCCTTTGGTTTGAACCAAAAGGACTTCTTGAAGTGCCTTCTGCCTAAGGTAAGGCTTCTAGGTGGAAGATAGGGATGTAGGGAGATTAATTGGGTAGATTTTGGATGATTCAAAAGTCTTTATAGGTGTGAGGAATTGGTTATAAGTGAGAGTTTTTTATAAGGGAGAGGAGGGGCTCTTTAGGAAAGTTTGAAACAATTATTTTATTATAAACTTATCTTCGGTTTCAAAAGGTCCAAAAATCATTAAAGGCAAAGATAAGATGACTCATGGTCGAAATAAATTCATCTAATAAGAATTGGATAGCTTTTGGATAATATTTTAATATTTATAATCTTATTTATTTAAATCATTAATTAATGAGGTAAATACTGAATCATTATTGTGTCATAAATAATTTAATTTATTTTATGTCTAAAAATTATAAAAAAAAATCCATGATGTAGTAAATATTTTTAGCTTTCCAAATAATATTTATATTCTATAATATAACTTATATTACCCTATGTAAAAATTTATTTACTAAAAGATATTTGTTTGTGTCATTTTTTCCTTTACATTAAATTAATTAATCTAAAGTGTCATTATCACTCTCAAGTGGCTCCATGGGGTCCCAAAATCGACCCAAGGATGACCATGGTTGGTCATGACTCATCCAATAAGGTTAGGACAAGTGTTAAGGTAATTTTGAATAATTATAATATTCTTTTTACCTTAAATTGCCATATTTACATTTAATAGTGGTAAATAAAAGTCAAAAGTTACTATTCACTAAAAATTATTTTCATCTTATTGAATCACATTTTACTTACTGATAACAACCATGTATGTTTTATTTTCGAAATTCAATTCACAGAAGTGGTAAAATTTCATTTAAATGAAAAGGTCTGTTTTTTTAACTACTACTTAGTGGTTTCACTATTCATCAAAAAATTGAAGTTTTTCAAAAAAATACCAAAAATATGCCTATGATATATTTGATATTCCAAATTCAAAAATGATGACTATTTTACAAAATTCAAAAATGATGACTATTTTACAAAATTCAAAACATATAAATTTCATTAATTAATTTAAAATTAATTCTCATTGTCAAAACAAATAGCGTGTTTTTAAGAAACAATATCTATCAAAAGATTGATACTTGTTAATATCCAATTTCAAAGTGAAATTAATTATAATTACCAACATTGGATTAAATGGTAAAAATATAATCTAATTACACTTTAAAACCAATTAAAAAGATAATCTAACCATATAAATAAATTATATTAAAAATAATTTTTGAATTAAAATGCAGTATTTTTCACTATTCATTAAAAAATGAAATTTATCAGAAAAATACCAAAAAATTACCCAAAGTAAATTTTGGTGTCCCGATTCTAAAGAAGAATTTTATTTGGTCAAATAAAATATATAATAGTGACCAAAACTAGATTTAAAGAGGGTTCTCCATCAAAAGGCGATAAATCGACCTTTTAGTGAATATTAGAGTATTTATGCTTAAAATTAGATTCATTTACATTTTAAGCCTCTAACTTTTATTGGATAAATGTAAAAACTTTTAGAAAACATGTATAATCATATTTTAGTTAGTTCTGTTCATTCCCACCTATACAACGGCTAGGCTTTAACTACCATTTAAAATAATAATATTATATTGTTAGTGTGCAATGTAAGATTTCAAAGAAACTCGTTGTTACGTATTGGGTACGCTATCGAAAATAGCAACCCCTTTAAAATAAAATTAATATTTAATTCACAAATATTAATAAATATGAAAATTTTCATATTCTTTATTTACCTAGGATGTTACACCAATCATATGTGAGGTGCATCCACTGTCAATGATCCATATTCATGTGCGATCTGATGCTTTAAAATAAATATCTACAACCAATTCTTGTTCATATATCTTCTTTTTTATCTGTGATTTTTACTTCATACTTGATACGGATTGATAATCTTTATCTTTCTCATAATATGATGGACTAACTTTATCTTATAGAGATTCAAAGAGATTTTTCATTTTCAGCTCATTTGATGATACATTTAGTTGCTCCTGATGACCATATTTAGCATGCCTTAACACATTCTTTACATTATTGATGTGAAATATCTTTCCATCTGTCTGATTCCTCCACACTTGAAATAGTGACCATTAAATGATGTTCTGAAATAATGAGTTATGTATGGATGCCTCTTTTGGTCTTGTTCTCTTTGATACATCTTGGCTATGGAACAGACATTTTTTGAGTGTCCCATATTTCCACAACAATAGTATCTAATACAGGGTGAATTCATATGTATCACTACTACACCACTAAAAATCCCTTGGGTTCTCTAAATCTTATGGTTCTACTTCATACCCAAATAAATCTTCAATCTCAGAGTGGGTTCTTATGGTCTAACTTCAACCGTTATGACATTCTACTTTCGATCAAGCCCCATACCAGCCCTATCATTTGGATTTGACTATTGCCTTTGTTATATTGGACTATTATGCTCCATTTTCATTTTTTCTATTGCCTATATGATCTTCTTTCCTGATTTCATACTGAGAGTCAACAGTTTTTCTTGATCCTTAACACTGTGCCACAAACTAACGACTTTCTCTTCAAGTTTTTCAATACATTTGATTTTATCTTTTCCTATTTTATTCAAACTATTGATTTCTCTTTTCTATTCTTTAATTTTTATCTTTTACTCAACAACATTATCTGATCTATTTGGAATTGAAGACTTCAGTTTTTCAATTTCTTCATTCTAATCATAATTCTATTCTTCTTGTTGCTACATATAAAGTTTGGCATCACAAACCACTTTATTTTCTTTCTTCATTTTGGAACTATAAACATCTATTTCCTCAAGAGTAGATTATAATTTGACCTAAAGTTCAACTCTTTATTCAACTTCTCCATCATCATTGTCGATTTCTTCTCTTGTTAAGGAATTTATGACAACTACCACCATAGCATCTGCTTCATGATCCTTACAGTCCTCCAATTATTCTGCCTCAGATCCTTCTAAACTTTCATCTTCTCTTGAAATAAGATTATTCTTTTTAAAGAAATTTCTATTAAAATTTTTATTCCCTTTCACATAGGTTGAAGACTTATTCATGGGAATTTCAACATCATCCTCATCATCTTCTTGAAACTTATTTGGGCACCTTGATATAAGTTGTTCAATCTTTCCAAATCTAAAACATGAAAGTGGAAGTTTACCTTTGAACTTTCCTTTTCCTCTTTGTAGATTTGAGGAAAGGAATGACATCACCACATCTGTCTCTTCATATTCATGTCCATCTTCAATACTGAGCTTCTTTATGGCCTAGAATTCCACCTATTTGGACTTCCCCTTTTCCACATCATCATTTTCATAATTTCTAATTTCATATGTGATAAGGTTACTATGAAAATTATCTAATGTTAGCTCCTTTAGATATTTATCTTCCAATAATAAAACTTTTGGATTGATCTGAGGTGGAATTTTTATCAAGATATGCTTCAAAATATTTATATATTCAATAATTTATCTAAGACCATGCATGTATTCCACAAAAAAATTTACCCAGTCAAAGAATGTATCAACAGACTCATTAGGGTATATTCTGAGATCCCCATACTTGTTCCATAGAACCTGAAACTTTGATTCTCTGACTTTTGAGTCACCCTCATAAATATTCAGTAACTTTTCCCACATAGCATGTGATGACTTACATGCCATCACATTCATATAAATTTCATTTTATAGGGCTCCCCCTAAATCATTGATCCCTTTAGCATCAGCATCAAATTCCCTTCTATTAGCTTCTGATAAATCACCATTGTAGATAATGGTTGATATTACATGCATAGCTTTTGTAAAGACCTCCATTCCTAATGATCGGAAGTATTTTTGAATCTGATTCTTCCATAATTGAACATTGTTACCATCAAAGATCGAAATCCCTTTGTTATTGGAAACCTCTATTTCTTCTACAGAGAGAGAACTATTGACTTTCAACCTTTACCTCAGATACCAATTGTTAGGACCACTAGGTCAAATACCCTGAGAGGGGGTTGGATCAGTGTATGACAGATTAAAACTACTACCCCTTCGGATCTTGTTTCATCATTAAAAAAAACTATTCTCTTATTCTCCCATAACAATGTATGAACAAAAATGAAATCATGAAAGGGAAACAGTGATTTTACTTGGTTCAACCTTACTAGGCTATTTCCAAATAGCATACAACGGTGATGTGTCGATATACTAAATACATTAAGGCTCACTGAAAAAATACAATGTTCAATCTAGATCAATTCTATGCTCAGGATCACTACCTTTACGAGGTTTAGGGTCAGCTCATTGTTTTCCCAAGGGTCACTCCCTGAGTATCTTTCTCTGGCTTACTGTCGGTGGAAAGGATCAATTTCTTCATCTTCCTTTTCTCACTGCTCTTAGAAGGGATTCACCCACAGTCTATGGACTTGTAGTTCCCTTCATTATCACTAATGAATACATCCTTAGTTATAGATGGATGCTCTGTTGAAATTTCACTTTCATCTAATTGATGAATACCACTTTACCACATTTCAATGGGCAATCCCTTTTAAAACACTTTCACAGTGCTTACTACCTTCGCGAATCAAACCTCTTTCACGAAGCTCAAATAGACTTCTTGAATCTCCTTCATTTTTGTGAAGCTTACTTAGCCTTCGCAAAGCACACCTCTTTTGTGAAGCTTACTTAGCCTTTGAAAATATCTACACATTCGGTCGGATTTTTATATCCTTTTATAATTCCTTTACATTCATGATGCTAAAAATATTCAGTTTGATTTTATAGCCTTTGTGAACTTTTTCACCAGAACCATCTTCACAAATCACCCTTTGCGAATCTGGAGCCTTAAGATCTTTGTTAAGTCTCACTACTTTTTTGAAGGGGGTAGAGCCCTATTTATAGGAGTTTCCACCAATTCTCGAACCTTCCATCCATGTCATCATCATTTTATAATGCTCCCTAATTTCCTTCGCTATGCTCCCTCTCTCATGATTCTCTAGGAAAATTCTCCATTCATGATGCTCGTTGTCGCCGTAGATATCATCATCAACTTTATTTGATCCTTAATGAAATCACCTTCATGAATCCCATTCTACATGAAACTCGTGTCTTTTCCATATTTTCATAAGGCCTTCATGGAAATCCAATTTTCATGATGCTAGCTAACCTACAAATTTTGAACCCCAAAAATTTGGCAAACACTAGGAAACAGTGTCAGCTTATGTATGAAGTTTTCTATACCACTTCCAAGGAATCCATTCCTTTGTCTTGGATCTTTTTCAATATACCATGTTAACAATCTCTCAGTACTTTATAGATTGCGATGGAAACCCTCTTTATCAACAAATACAATCAATACAAAAATACTGCAATGTTTTCTTGAGGTATTTTTTCTCAACAAAAACTAGTAGAGATTCTTGATCATAAAGATAAAGTTCTATGAAACAAGAACACACACATGGTTAAAGTCTTTTGGTAAAACCACCAATTTGAGGAGCTAAGTAGCAACCTAAGGATGTGATGAGGCAGAAGTATTCTCATATTTTAATCCAAGTAACAAATTTTGAGGATGAAATTCACTTTAAGGGGGGTAGAATTTAACACCCCATGATTTTACGATATTCCTTTTTTTTTTAAATTAATCTCTTAGATATCTTACATTGCACAAAACACTAAGCTTAAACGAACTCCAAAAATATTATTATTTTAACGCAATCCTTATCACCTAGCTGTTGGAATGGCGGGAATGAATGAGATTAACTAAATTTTAAAAATATAGTATACACATGGTTATAAAATAAATTAATTGGTTACCAATTAATTAGAAATAAAAATAAATTCCAATTGAACATAAAGGATGTGTTTTTATAAAAAACTATTTTTATGCCTATAATGAAATTTTATATTAATGAATTAAATTAATCACTATAAATGAAATATATTAATGAAATTTATATTTTATATATTCAATCAAATGTTTTTAAAGTTCATTCAATGAGTTTGATATGCTTAAGATGAGAATAAGTCCAATTTTTAACAAAAATAAATAAATATTTTTTTAAAGGGTAGTTTTGCCACCTTTTGATGGTGCACCTATTTTAAAAATAAATTTTCACACTTTTATAAGTTATATATAAAAAAATAAACTTCATTTTTGAAATATTTATATCAAAATTAACTTAGGGTGAATTTTTGATATTTTTCTGATAAGTTTCATTTTTTGATGAATAGTGAAAAATACAACATTTTAATTAGAAACTGATTTTTCATCTAATTTATTTATATAGTTAAATTATGTTTTAAATTGGTCTTAAAATATAATTAGATAAATTATCCATAAATAAATCCAATTTATGTCATTATAATCAATTTCACATTGAAATTGGATATAAAAACAGTACAAACATTTGAACTTTTCACTTTAAAAACTCGATTTTCTGTTGTGTCTACGAGATTAATTTTAAATCCAATTTTTCCAATTCTATGAATTTAATTTGGTAAAATGTATTATATATTTTGAATAATAAGGTATAATTTAGTTTTTAAGGTCAATTTCATTTTTAGGTATAAAAAAAATTACCATGGTAAAAAAAATTGTTTACCGTGGTATAGGTAAAAAATGAATCATGTTAATGTTAAAAAGGTAAAGTGTTAAAATAACTAAAAAATAAAACATTTAATGTTTGGTTTAGGTATTTATGTTTTATTCTATGTATGAGTTTTCAATTTTATGTACCTAATCATCCAAATACACTAGAATTTATGATCCTTGGCTTGTAGTTGATGGTTAATTATATTTAAAATTATGTGATAATATGTGTAAAAGGTTAAGGTCCTATAGGTGCTAAGGGTTCTGGTTAGATAACACAAAACTAAATGTTGTGCATCTATTTGGTACACATCACATACTTGTGTTATTACATCAGGATGATCCATGATAAATATGGTTCTTTATGTAATAAGTACACAGATAATGCATTAAATGCACACACTTTATGGTGATCGAGCTAGGATGGTACACATTTTGTTAGATTACACACCATGTAACTCCCATACACATCATGTAGTCTATGTATTATTATTGATAAAAACATGGGATCCAAGATGTTTCATACATTTATTACATGACATAGGGACTGACAAACCATGCAACATCAAGGTTACACGGCATGTAGATGGTGTATACATCATGTACCTTGTATACATTCATGGTCGAGAAACACATCTGGTCCTTAGGAGTGTGTTTTGGACATGGTTAGAAGACGTTACATGGTGTTTATCCCAAGTACACATTATGTAACCCTGTAATGAAATATCCCAAGACATCCATCCATCGGATGTCCAAAACACACACCTAAGGGGATTTCCTAATCCCCCCACCCCAGGCTAATAACAAACATCATAGGAATCATAAAAGAACATTGGGGGTGATTGCGCCCCTAAAACAAATTGAATTAGAGTACAAGTAATAATATAATCCTACTAAAAATTTGACATAACCCATCCATAATTCAGTAATCCATGAAAAATATCAAATGGGAAAAAATGAATAAATAAGAAAACCACATATATAAACAGAAACAAACCCATCCCTCTCCTCACCTTAAAACACTCTCACCTAACTAGTATACCTCCGCTCACCCCCCAAACTCCCTCAATATGTTGCATCTCCAAAAATATATTAATATCAACATAAATAATTCAATCCACCAATAACCATAACTAAAAGTGGTAAAGGATTCATTTAAAGGTCCACACGTTGAAAATTATAACAAAATAAAATAAAGTCCTAAAAAATCAAGTGATGGGAACTACATGATGAATGTGATAAATAAAAAGAGAATTTACCCCAATCCTTTAATAGTCACAAACTAGATCTGATGTCGAATGCACCCCAAGCATGAGAAAAAACTAAATAAGATCCTAAAATTGGAAATTGATATAGGTGTGAGCATAAAAACACTCAGTAGTCCACCACCTACCTTGCAAAATGTACTTTTAATTTAAATACCCATTTTACGCTAGATTTAGATACATTAAATAAATATTATTTTTTCATACTTTATATTTAAAACCAATAACACCTCAAATTGGTTTTATAAACATTCCTATTTATTTTTTTATTAAATGAAAACAACCCATTTAGAAAATTTATTTAGAAATCACAAAATCCATATAAAATAAAACCCTTTGATCCATTTATAAATTACATTAAAACCATTTCTTAAAATACTTTAAAAAAAGCATGATGCAGGAAATGAAATATTTACAAAGAAGGAACTATGTCATAGATAAAGAAATGAAATAAAGGTATCTAATTATAGGCGTCATACACATTAAGAAAATATGGGAATATAATAAATCAAGAGGATCCCCTTATACCAATCTACCAATAAAATAAAGAGTGTCATGTGATATACCATATGGTTATAAATCCTAGGTAACATTGAACATACTTCTCTACATTATAGTAGAAAATTTAGTAAAATGTCACTCATTAGTGGGGGTAAACATACTTCACTATAATAGCTAGTATAAAGGGATCCCATCGCATATAAGTTAGCCTACCTTAGTACATGGGTTCCTATGATCAAAGAAGAACAAGAGTGAGAAAACAATGAATGAGCATGATAATAAATAATCATAAAAAAATATCTCACCCTTTCCTTTAATCCCCTCTCAATAAGTAACCTTGATACTATAAGCATCACACTGTAAAAAAAATAAAGCATCCCCTATGAGCTATAATCCATGTCAATCAAATCCAAATGGGGTTCAAGAGGGGCTCACACACACACACTTTTTAAAATCCCTTAAAAGTTTCAACTGGGCCTTCACTAAAATAGGCTCAAAATGCTGACCTTTTCTAGTCATTTGAAATTCCATCTCAAAATACTCTTTAAAATTAACATGTTAAAATTTGATTTTCAAAACATTATTCTAAAAATATTTATCAAACCCATTAAAATAAATAAATTCAATTTTTATAAAACCCCTTTTAAAATCTTAAACATAATTCTTGTATTTATCCCCTGACCCAAATGGGGTGAAAACACTTTTATATTTCTCATTTTATTAAAAATAACCATTTAAATAATTTATCGATACTTGGAATTTCAAGTACCACATCAAATTCCATGAAAAATATTTGGAAAAATAATTTTGAAGTGGATATAATTTTAAAAACTTTAAGATAAATTTCAAAGGGATAATCAAGCATTGTAATAAAACTTGGGGTTCACAGTTTAATAAAAACAAAATTAAATCATTCTTTAAAATTAGTAAATCCTCACCTTAAATGGAAATTGGGCTAAAAAACCAATTTATTCTTAGAAAAATCAATAAAAATAATTATTATAATTATTAAAAAATTAAAATATCAATTAAAAATCAATAAATTCATGGTTCTAAAAATTAAAATCTAAACATGGGGAAAACCAACCTGGAATCAATGGTAGAAGGTCCAAATCATGTTTCCTTCAATGGTGGACATCCAAATATGAAATATGAACCCTAAAATCACAAAAAAAACAAAAATAAATCAATTTGGGTGCCCCTAGGGTTTGGAAGATGAAGCACGGTGAAGGGAAATTAAGAGAGAAAGGGGAAAAGGAGGAGAGAAGGAAAAGGAAGCCTCACCTTGGAGATCTGAATCCAATTTATGAAGAAACCACATCAATCCATCAAGGGAAGAGGGAGCGTCAAAATAGAGAGAGGTGTACGATGGGGGCTTCAGCTGAGAGGAGTTAAATGACCTGGGTGGAAAGAAAGAAAGAGAAAAAAAAGAAAAAAAAGGTGAAAATAATAAAAGGAAAAAACAAAATATTAAATTATGGTCATTGCACAAAGTTATGTCATGGCGTTTAATAAACTATGTGCCAACCATGTAGAGGCTACTGGAACCTCTAAAAATGCACAACATTCTTTTCCTAAGAGACTACATTGTTTTATAACTGTGAAATAACCATTAAAATAGCATTGTCCCCTTATAGATTGATTTTCACAGTTGATGCACAGTTTTCCTAATTGTGATGGCTAACTGCACGACCCTTAAAACATTTAAAATTTTAAAATTTCAATTCTAAAAATTGCCAAAACATAAAATAACTCAAGTAAAAATAAAATAAAATAAATTAAAAGGATATATCCACACGTGGGTGTAAAAAACCCATTGTACCTCATGTAATTAATTTAATATGGAAAGAAAATTAATTATATAATTAAACCTATTCATCATCTGTATGTGTTTCATTTATTGACATTACACTCCATGTGATAGTATTATTAATTATATATTAAATAAATTTCCATATTAAATTCTAAATCGCAAGGTGTGTATAGTATTTACTTGTATGTGTACTGTGCATGCATTAATATTAATACATGATGCTTAATTTTTCTTATGTATGTGTGTCGTTTATTAAAATTATAAACCTTTTTATTATGTTTCACACCATTTATGATGGATTCCATGTGGGTGCATAATATAATAACCATATCAAGTAGTTTGGATGGGTACATGTTGTTGGCTCCAAGTATATGTGTGTACTTTATTAATTTTAAATAAAATTAATTTAATTAACTTGTTTAAAATTATGGATGGTGGAAGTTTCTAGGATGGTTTGGATGGAATTAAGATAAATTGAATTAAATTATTTATCAGATAATTGATTGGATTAATTCTGGTATTTTTAAATTAATTAAAGAATGAATCAAAGTGAATTATTACTGGATTGTAAATGTATATTCATTTCATTTTAGTGGGAAATCATAAGATAATATTGAGCTTGTATATATGAATTATTTCTTCAATTTTTTATTATTAAATTAAATGATGGTATGTGTGTCATATTATCCTCTTGTTATTTAAGGGTATGTGTGATCATGGTTGCTTTTATGTAAACTTTTTAACCAATCCTTTGGTTTTTCTCACCTAAATGTGTGCAATGCTTAAGTAATGGATAGACCTCTTGGGTGAGTGGAGATGGTTCGAGTTTGGAGTTGAGACAAAACCAATTTAGGAGATACATAGGAGTACTCGTGGAATTCTAAAACATGAACCAAGTTGTGGTTCAAGGTGTTTTCTCGCTAGGGTTAAGGGTTAGTTTATCATTCACTAGATAAACTAACCATTATAAAAGATCATGATAATACCATTTTTATTATTTTATTTATATCAAGGTTTCATGGATAATTTATTTATGGATGTTTTTCATTGTCATATAAATTAATGAATTAACAAGCATGCAAGATGGAATTAAAATAAATTGGACTATGCATAAATTTTATCTAATACATTGTTAATCACTTAAGTGAAATATAATTAATATTAATAATGATGTAAGGATATAAAATGGGAAATTTACGTGTAAAGATTAAAAGACCCTAAAATTAAAAAAAAATCAAGTCGGTATATCCTTCCATTAATTAATTTAGAATGGAACTAATAAATTTTAGTGGTTGATTCATCCCTTACTGGGACACTATCATATAACAAGGAGTTATAAATAAGGTTTTCAGTTGACTTAACCAAATTCACAATAAGAGAATTAGACCTCACTATACTTGGTGTAAATTTGGAGGCGATGGTTGAGGAAATCTGGACATAAGATTTTAGGATTAGAGAGTCCAATAAATGAATCAAGGATCTAACACCCTGAACCAAATCACCAGGTTTGATCCGAAGTTCCACATAACCTCATGCACTCCACCTTGTATGCAAGAGGCTATGGACTAGTGGTGAGGTTCTAAAGGTGATGTGGGGAAACTATACCCTTGGTAATCATAGGTATACACTATAATGTAAAAAAATATACATAAACCAACTCAACATCACAATGGAAGAAAATAAAAACATGATTCTATAACAGATTTCATGTATAGTCATATAAATAATAAATCAAATGGAACCTGATGGCTATGTCATCTAAGATCCCCCTATAAAAGGTTGTACAAGTCCATTAGGGATACCTATAAACCTGAACACTGAAACAGTGGTTCCAATGGCTATGTAAAAATCCTAAAGAAAGGCAAGAAATATAAAGTAATAATATATCACAATAATTATTCCATAGTCTATGAAATAATACACAATCAAGGTACAACACAACAAGGAATAAACATGGCATATCAAATATTCTATGGCTGTGAATTAACCACATATAAGAAGAAATATAGAAAGTAACACACAATCCATACTAAAAAAAGGTCTCATAGGCTACCCACGCACACCAATATACCTTATCATAAAAGGTTATCTACACTAGGCACATATGCGCAATCCAAGAATGCCAACAACTCCATACAAAGGGCCCAGGATGGTAAGGACTTCCTACCTTTAACGTGTTGATGCCAATTTCCAAGATCAATCAAGGGATGACACCCGAATCATGACAACACACCAAAATTCACTAGAAAAAAAACCCAATACATCATCACATAGTCTCTATAATTAATATTTAAGTAAGAGATCATGATAAAATATGAAATCCACATCAACTTACAAAAAGAGACTCATCGCCAATGGAAGATCATAGATTGATTAAAGATAGGTCACCAATTCTAATGTTCCAACACTGATCTATCAATAAATTATGAATACTATATTAGATCTAGGTGGATATTCATATATTTATCCAATATGTCTTGTATCTATGATTAATTATAGAGAAAGTAGGATAATTAGGCCTAAAATAGATAAATCATACCTTAAAGGATGCCCACAGATCAATCAAGACTTCAAGAACCCAATAGGATAGGAAGTGGAATCCTAGAGTACCAAGAGAGAGATATCCATGAGGTTATAGTTGCATTAGGGTCATATTAGGGTGAGAGTTATTATAATAACTATATTAGGGTAAAATGAGGAAAACACTATTAGTGATGGAACTTTTTGGGAACCATCGGCTGCCCGGTGAGCCTCACCAACTAATCATTGGAACCACAAGTTGTTTAGTGTTTAGACCTTATCTAGCCAATATGATTTGAAGAAATAAAGGACACACTTCCAGCATCATCGGTTGGTTATTTCACCCCATAGACTAGTTAGTGGCCTCATTTCAGCAAACGTGCATTCCACTAAGCCACCATCTTCTAAAACACTAACTTCAAAACCATTTTACCCATAATACACACCTCCAAGGGAGAAAAAATTATAAGATGCATTATAATTTAATAAATAACATACCTTTAAAATAAATAACATTACATTTATCCCCCTCTAATGATTCTCGTCCCTATAAAATGCCTCTAGCGGTCTTGATCAAACAACTTAGGCCACCATGCCTGAAATTCATACTCACACTCCCAAGTGTCCTCTTGAAAATGATCATTCTTCCATAAAACTCTAAAAAGTGGAACCATCTTCCCTCATAACACTTTCTCTCTCTAATCAATGATCTGCACTGGGTGATCCACAAATGATGTGTTAAGATCTAGATCAATGTCCCCACAATCGATCACATGCACAAGATTGGGATTGTACCTCTGAGGCTAAGACATGAGGAACTCATCATGCATACCCCAATATCATGGAGAAAGATCTAAATAGTAGGCCCCTATCTTGATATGATTATAAATCTAAAACGGTCCCACAAATCTCAACACAATATTTCCCTAATTTTTTAATTGTCGATTCCCTAATTAAGGAGTCACCCACAAGAAAACTTGTCCACCAACCGCAAACTCAAAAGGTCTCATCCTCCTATTATCATATGATATTTGTCTACTGTAAGTGATGACTAATTACTTTAAATAAAAATAAGTCTCTTAGAGGTCCCTTGTACCAAGCTCATCCCCACAACTACTGCCTTGTCAACCTTATGCCAACATAGCGATGAGAGATACGGTCGTCCATAAAGATCCTTAAAAGATTTCATCTAAATCGAAGCCTAAAATTAATTTTTGTACGTAAAATAAACCAAGTATATGTGATCGTCCTAAGATCCACTGAAGTACAGAACACATACTCACAATATATCCTCTAATATCTGGATTGTCTTCTCTAAATTTCCATCAGTATGTGGATGGTATGTTGTCCTCAATTTCACCTAGGTACCCAAATCCTTATGTAGTCACTAAAAAAACCACAAAGTGAAACATATATCTTTTTATTATAAAACTGTCAAAGGTTATCCATGAAGGTGTACAATATATTGTACATATAGCTTTCCCAACTTATCTACTAAGGGTATATTGAATTGGTAAGAAATGATCCACTTCATCAGTTGGTCAATTATCACCCAAACAGCATCATGACTCCTTAGGGTACTATGTAGCCCCATCATAAATTCCATCGTCACATCATCCCACTTCCACATAAGCACCATAAGTGTCTAAAAAAAATAACCAGAATTTTGATGCTCGACCTTTACCCTATGGAAGGTATATCATTGAAAAACAAAACCGGTGATGTCCCTCTTCATACCTGGTCACCAAAACTGACATTGGATATTTTGGTACATCTTCAGTGATCACATATACACAAATCATTTCGAAATAAGGGAAACTCTCATCAGCTCCCCCCTCAAGTAAGTTGGAACTACTACCCTACCATGAACTTAAATAATGTCTTCATCATCTAAGGACCACCCTGGGACTGAATCATCCCCCACCAAGCACTCCCACATCACTATACACTCGAGATATGATTCATAACTGACCTTTACTTGGTCCACTATAGAAGACATGATAACTAAAGGAACAAATTTCATGACTCTTTGATCCTCATATGCATCCACTAGACACTAAGTTGTTAAACTCGTTAGATGTATTCATCCAACAAAGGCCGCTCTCCTAGATCCTACATCTATGATGTTTTTCTAATAAGATCATCTACATCGATATTACCTTTTTCCTGGAGTATAGATCATATTGAAGTTGAATTTCTACAGATACTCCACCCAAAACCTCTACCTTAGATTCAAATATTGTTTTGAGAAGATGTATCGCAAGATATTGTGGTCTTTATAGATGATACACCTCTCACCAAAGAGATAATACCACTAACACTTTAGATCATGGACCACAGCTTCCAACTCCAAGTAATGTGTTAGGTATTTATGCTTGTGGGGTCATAGCTAACATGACCCATATGTGACAACATGATCCCTCTACATCATCATAGCTCCCAACCCAACACTCTAGGTATTACAATACACCGTGTATCCAATCCTAGGTTCTTGAAGAATCAAAACTAGAGTTATCATCAATCTCCTATTAAACTCAAGTAAGTCATCTTAACACTAATTAGACCACTCAAACTTCACCCCATTTTTTGTTAGCTCTGTCATCTGAACTATAAAATGATATAAGTCCTAGATGAAGCAATAATAGTACCCCATAAGCACAAGGAGGCTTCAAATCTCAACCTCATAAATTACATGATCGAGCCAAAAGTGACACTCTAACAATTTGGCCTAAAGCTGATGTGCTTGAAGTGTACTCAATACAACCTCAAGGTGCCTATCATGCATATCTGAAGTCCTATAATATAGGATATTGTTCATGAATACAACGATGAAGGATTAAAGGTATGGATGTAAAATCCTATTCATGTGATCCATGAACACCATTGGAGAATTTTTTAACCCAAAAGGAATAAAATGGTACTCATACAGTCCATATATACTCCTAAATGTTGTCTTGTGAATATCCTCCTCCCTGCCCCATGGATGGTGGTAGCCTAGATAAATATAAATATTCGAAAACCATTGATATCTCTATAACTAATCAAATAGATCATCAATACTAGGTAAATTGTACATGTTATTCATTATTACCTAATTTATTTTCTTGTATTCCAAAAAAATCCATAGACTACAATCTGTATTCTTGGAAAACAACACTAGAGCACCCTAAGGATATGTTTTCGGTCTGATAAGTCCCTCCACCTCCAAATCCTCTAAATATACCTTTAATTATCTCAACTCAACTATCATTATATGATAAGGAAGAATCAATATTGGTTGTCCCCCATGTATAAGCTCAATCTCAAACACAATTCCTCTATCTATAAGAATACATGAGAATTCATCTACCAAAACATACTGATAATAATCCACCACTAGAGGGAAGCACTACCACAAAACAGGGCAAGGGAAGCGCTGCTCTTTATCAGCGCTAAACAGAAAGTGCTGATAAAGGGGTATGCCTTTATCAGCGCTTTTTTTAGCGCTGATAAATGAATGTTTTATCAGCGCTTTTATTTTAGCGCTGATAAAACGTACCTTTATCAGCGCTTTTAATGAGCGCTGATAAAGGTTCTGTCGGTTTTTATTTAATAACCCTAACAGGTCATCCTCGCTTGCACGCAGTCAAGCTCTCGCGGAAGCTGAACCAGGCCCCTCACCGTCGTGACCTCGTCCTCCTCATCCTCATCCTCCTCCTCCTCATCCTCCTCGTCCTCATCCTTTCTCCTCCTTCCTCCTCCTCGTCCTCCTCCTTCTCCGCTGCCTCTGCCCCCGCTCCCAAGACCGCGACCGCCGCTGCCTCTGCCGCCTCCACCCTCGCTGCCGCGACCGCCACCGCCTCTGCCGCCTCCGCCTCTGCCACTGCCGCCGCCTTGTCGCCATCGCCGCCTCCGCCTCTGGCGCTGCCTCCGCCGCCGCCGCTACCATTATTGATATTCATTTTCAGGTAAATTTTTTTCTACCGCTTGAATTGAACGTGTGAAATCCTGATTTAAGGTGTTATTGCAAGAGTCAATGGATTATTGATATTATTGAGTTATTTATTTAATCCTTGTACCTCAATAAACACCTATTGAATCTTGTTTCATGGGTTATATGTTCTTGAACTCTTTTATGGACACCCCTTGAGTGTTCCAAGTAAAATTATCCCTTTAATGTCAAATTATTAACTGCCCTGAACACCTATTTAGCTTATGTCAAAGCTTTTAAATGAGGTTTCCCTTGATAAAAGGGTATATAAATGGAATTTAAGACACATTATAGGTGTTTGTCCTAGATTCTTAATGGAATTTACCATGTAGGAAATTTCTATGTTGATTATGGCCCATTTTAAAGACCCTTTGAGCCTTATTAGTGAATTTTCCATTCTTGGTAAAATTGAATGTGTAATAATAATGAGGAGTGAATTTTACATGATGGATTTATTTTAATTTAATGAATTAATTAAATGAATTGAAATAATCTATAATGGGTTGAAGGGGAACACCATCTACTGCATGTTATATAGAATGATAATTGTGTATTTCATTTCGTTGAATGAAATTGTACATGGATAATGGGACATAGGAGATTTTTTTCTTCATGTTTTGTAATATAAATATGAATGTGAATAATTCCTTACTTATACAAACGGTCTAATTAAATTGATGGATGGGAGGTAATTCCCCATTCTAGTTAAAATTAAAATACACCTTTATAGAGGATAACATAAGATGGTAAGGTAATTATTGAGAATATAGGAAAATCACACTCCCTTACATCGGGTGTTGAGTATAACATATCACACCACAAATACTAATAGGATGTTGGGCTTTTTTCACCACACCAATTTCTTAGAGTTATTACATGATGGATTACTCTCCATCCTGAGTTCCATCTAGTTCACATTGTTCTATGCTTGATCACTATTATGGTTGGATTTCTTTTCTCGAGGTATGTGATCCTTCTGATTCCTATTTGGATTTGTTTGCACCTATGGTTTGAATAAAAATTAGTTATCAGATAGTGATTTCTATCAATAAATTTAAATTTATTTGCATGCATTGTCTTTTGGGGTTTGTGGGATGTGGTAAATGGTGTACTTGGTTTTAGATTATTTTATTCTCATGGGTTTCCCCTATTTAATGTTTTCTTTTCAGTTTGAAATCTCTTCTGTTGTGCGCCTCTCCTCTACCACGTACGCACCTCTGTCGTGTGCTTAACGACACCTTCACGGTGAGTTTTCTCCTGTTACTCATTGGTTTCCTCTTGTTCGCATGTTATTACTGTTTGATATTGATGGTTATAATGTGAAATGTACGGGCTAAATACCCTGCTGAAAATCGTGGCCGTTGGTGGTCCTTGTTTGCGCACTAAATGAATTGAATGTTGGTTGGCTCTTGTTGAACATTGGAATATATAAATTGGTAATATACGTATACTTGACTTATGAATGAACACCCCAGGATGATAAAACTTTTGTGATAACACCTGAATTAACAAACAAAATTGAATAAGGGATGCTTTGTAAAATCTAAAATTTTGATTGTTTGGTGTATGGTGTTGCGATTGAGGTGTCATGCTTATAAAAGATTCGTCCACCTAATGTGGTTTTCTAGGGGCATGCAACAATAGAGCCTTTATAGGGGAACATGAATGGAACTAGAGATTGGGAAGGACTCAAACACCCCTCTGATAATAGGTAGCTAGAGTTCCATTGGAAGTTTTGGTCAAGGGAGGGGATGTTGTACCACCATGCAGGAATGACAGTATAAAGAAGAGTATATATCATATAGGGAGTCTGGATCCAGCCTAGGGTTTACGGGCTGGTCATATGCATGTTATGTAGTCTACTATGGCTATTGTGGATTCTTGATCATCTACTGCCAATGGTATAATTCCTATATCATATACCCTTTATTTTATTTTTTATAAAAGAGAATCACATTCCTTTTTTTCACTCTTTTTGTAAATGTTTTAGGCTTGGAGGTGTAAAGCTTGGATAGTGTTATCACCATCGACACACTATTGGTATTATAGTCCAAGAATATAACATGTTGCAAGGAATGATCTCTAGATATTGGTGGTTATCATTTATTTTGTGAACCACCCATGCTTTATATGATAATATTTTATTTTAGTTTTTTTTATAACAATCCAAACTCATTTGTTCCCATATGAGAGTTAACTTTTATCTCCAAAATAGACAGAGTTATTTTCACTTGGATGAGAGGAATCTTCTATCTGGTCATGTAGAACTAGTTCAATCTATATTGTATTTTCTCATGGCTCAAATAGTCAGGCATATTGTAGATGTTGCTAGAATGTTGTAAGATTCTTTTTCCCCAATGGTAGTACATTTTTAGGATGTTTTCACTGATGAGGTATAAAATTTACTTCTTAATAAAGAGGTAAACTTTATAATCTAGGTAGTTTTGGGAGAAAATTCAGTTTCTATCACAATTTCTAAAATAACACCAAAAGAGCATCAATTGTTTGAATTACAATTTGATGATATAGAATATAATGGTTTCATATGGCATAGTACTTTACCATGGGGTTTTATAGTTCTCTAAAATAGACGGTTGATTGGTATTTATTCTTTTGTGATGCATAGATGGTGAGGTGACTCAATATGTATCTAAAGTACACGCCTTTGGCTCAAGTTGTTCTAAATGTCATGTATTTTCTAAGGCATCATTCAGTCTTTGTAAGAATAACTTGGAATAAATTTGATATATGTCAGATTAAATCAGGTATCTTATACATACACGATGTTCACCCTACTGAACACACCATTTATATGGATTTCACATGTGTTTAGAGGGATTTGTACCATGATTTGTTTTTATAAAACCCAAATAATGCTACCTGATTAATTAAAACATAATATTAGGAAAGTTCTCGAGATCGAACCCATAAAGACGATGGATATGAATAAAGAATGGATGAATTCCAATCGGTTGACAAAAGAGTATGAAGATGGCGTGAAAGAGTTTATCAAGTTTACAGAAGATCATGCATGTGACCCTTCTCAAATCCTTTGTCTGTGTTTATGATGTTGTTATTCAAGACAAATTAGTCCAGAGGAGTTGGAAGAACACCTTATCTGTCACGGAATAGATCGAAGTTATACATGTTGGAATAAACATAGGGAAAAAACCAATGTAGGTAGTGACTCAGAGAACACGACATTTTATAGATCATCTGATATGATTAGAAGTGTGAACAGTGAAGACGATCGTATGGAGGGTGTGATTACAGATGTGAACGATGATGAAGATCGTATTGAGGAAATGACAAGGACAGTTGAAGATGAACTTCGTGATTTCCCAAAATTGTTTGAGAAGTTAAAGAGTTGTGAAAAAACGTCATTGTATGCTGGTTACACTAAATATACAGCATTGTCAGCCGTATTGAAGCTGTATAATTTGAAAGCAGGCAACGGGTGGAGTGACGCCAGTTTTACGGAACTACTTGCTCTCCTGAATGACATGCTCCCAGAAGATAATGAACTCCCAAGCCGAACATATGATTCCAAAAGAATGCTACGATCAATGGGTATGATCTCTGAAAGAATACATGCTTGCCCGAATGACTGTATATTGTTTCGCAAGGACCACAAATCACTTAAAGAATGCCCAAAGTGTGGTGCTTCCCGATACAAGAAAGATGATTCTTGTCCTACGAAAGTTGTATGGTACTTTCCAATCATTCCTAGGTTTAGACGCCTATATGGAAGTGAGGAGACTGCAGGACAATTAACATGGCATGCAGATACAAGAATTAAATATGGGAAACTACGTCACCCAGTAGACTCTCCTCAGTGGAAGAGAATTGATCACGAGTATCCTGAATTTGGGAACGAGCTGAGAAACCTTCGTCTGGCGTTATCTACAGATGGGGTGAATCCTTTTGATTTTCAAAGCAGCAGTCACAGTACATGGCCGGTTATGTTGGTAAATTATAATTTACCACCATGGTTATGCATGAAACAAAAATACATCATGTTATCTATGCTTATATCAGGACCAAAACAATCGGGTAATGATATTGATGTTTATTTGGCCCCATTGATCGAGGATTTGAAAATATTGTGGGATTCAGGTGTTATGATGTATGATACTTACAAAAATGAATAGTTCACTTTGAAAGTCATGTTGTACGGGACGATAAATGACTTTCCTTCTTATGAAAATTTGTCAGGATATAGCATTAAAGGAACTCAAGGGTGTCCCGTTTGCAAACAAGGTACACAGTCAATTAGGTTGAAACATTCATTGAAAACCGTGTTTCTAGGACATCGTAGATTTCTACCCCGACAACATAAGTACCGATCTTGGACGACATCATTCGACGAAAGTTCAGAGGAACGTACAGCACCGTCTCCACTAATAGGTGATCAATTGTTTGAGAAAGTAAAAGATTTGGACGCTAATTTTGGTAAACCGTTTTCAAAAAACCTTACGAAAACTGGTTGGAAAAAGAGATCAGTTTTTTTTTTGAATTACCATACTGGAATTGTCTGTATGTCAGACATTTTCTTGATGTTATGCATGTTGAAAAAAATGGATGTGATAGTGTCATCAGCACGTTGCTAAATTCACCCGGCAAAACAAATGATAGAATTAAGGCTATATTGGACATGGTTGAGATGGGAATACGAGAAGAGTTGGCACCAGTGAAGGGTGAAAAACAAACATTTCTTCCTCCTGCTGCTTACACTCTTTCCAGGCATGAGAGATATCAGTTTTGCAACTTCTTGAATGACATAAAGGTTCCATAGGGGTATTCATCAAATATCAAGAACATCGTGTCAATGAGAGATTTAAAATTAAAGGGTCTGAAATCACATGACTGCCATGTTTTGATGCAAAATCTAATTCCTATAGCTTTACGTTGCATTTTGCCTAAGAATGTCTGCCATACATTAACGAAGCTCTGTTTCTTCTTCAAATCTATATGCAGCAAAGTTATAGACCCGGAAAAATTGCCAACTATGGAAAGAGAAATTTCGGTCATATTATGTGAATTGGAAATGTTCTTCCCACCGACATTTTTCAATATGATGGTTCATTTGATGGTTCATTTGGTGAGAGAGATTCCACTATGTGGTCTTGTACATTATAGATGGATGTAACCCATTGAACGGTATATAAAGATTTTGAAAGGGTATGTCAAAAACCGAAGTGGGCCAGAGGGTTGTATTGCGGAGCAATATATTGTTGAGGAAGCTGTTGAATTTTGTACCGAATACCTGTCTGGTGTGGAAATCATTGGCCTACCGAAATCTCGTCACACTGAGCGGCTTGAGGGTGAAGGAATTTCTGGAAGAGAGGTTGTCACAATCAATATTACAGATTGGGAGCAGTCCCACCTTTACATTTTTCATAACAGTTTTGACGTTGACCCATATGTTCAAACCGACAAATAAATTCTTAGGCGTTTGAATCCTTTTAGGGCTGAAAAATGGATATCAGATACACATAATCGACAGTTTATAGGATGGTTTCGAGACCATATTTTTAAGAAGTTAGATGAAAATCTAGACTCAATTTCAGAACAACTTCGATGGCTGGACGGAGGAGCAAGTGTGTACGTATTGTCTTATAATGCTTATGAAGTTAACGGTTATACATTCTATACTAATGAACATGATGAAGACAGTACCATGCAGAATAGTGGGGTTACACTTGTGGCTGAGGCGATGCATGTTTCTGGTGCTAAGGACAAAAATCCAATTTATGCGAATATTTCATACTTTGGCGTCATCAAACGAATATGGGAGTTGGATTATATGAAATTCAAAGTGCCGATTTTTCAATGCAAGTGGGTTGATAACAGGAGTGCTGTTAAAATAGATAAATTAGGATTCATGAAAGTTGATTTCAGTAAGGAAGGGGAGAAAGACGAACCATTTATAATGTCATCACAGACAGTACAAGTATTTTATGTTCCAGACCCCGCAAACCGAAATTGGTCAATTGTTCTGTTATCGACCAAAACAACTGAAGGGTCAGATGAAAGTTCAACAGAGGTTGGCCCTTTTATAGGGACTTCACAATCATTTCACAGTGGTCCCAATGTAGACGGCATTTTGTATGTCAGAGGAGACCACAATGAAGGAATTTACATAGTCGACAGAGGATTCAAATCTCTTCAGCCTTTAAAGGAAAAAAAAGAGAGTACAATAATCATGTTATTTTTTTTATTGTAACATACATTGTGTTACGTTATGTTATTATATGTTCGCTACTGTTTTTATGTAATATAAATTAAATATTAAACCACATCTACAGATAATGACTTCTACACCTGCTGATGTGCCCAATCCCGAGGCACAAAAGGTCTCTCAACCAGCAGCTGGTGGTCCCACTGCAGAGCAACAACAGGTTTCTCAACCAGATGCTGGTGGCCCCAGTGTAGAGCAACAACAAGTTTCTCAACCTGTTGTTACTGGTCCCAGTGCTGAGGTACAACAGGTTTCTCAACCTATTGCTGCTGGTCCCATTGTTGATGCTAGTGCTCCAGGGGAAGATATTGATGCTATTTCTGAGGAAATGGTAGGAAATGAAACCCTGAAAGCACAAAAAAAACAAGAGCGTCGTAGTTTGACAGTGTTAGCCAAAATCCTTAAGGAAAAAGCAAAAGGCATCAAATTTGAGGTGGGATGGAATAAGCGAGGCCAACATGTTAACCCCAACAGAGCCATCTTTAGTAGCTACATTGGAATCGTCACTCGGAAACGCGTGCTGATTGATGTACAGTCGTGGCACCATGTTGTCACCGGGCTGAAGACACTAATGTGGGAAGAGATTACGGTAACATTATGATATCATTTTTTTAATTTATTAAAATAAAATAAAATACCAAAACATTGACTTACTCTTCATCATCCATTGCAGAGTGCATTTATAGTAGATGTCTCGCACAAGGAATATGTATTAAGAGTTGCAGGAAGGATTCATAGAGGTTTCCGCACAATTTTAACGAAATATCATCTTAAAGATGCAGAAGGGAAAATCAAGCCGCACCCACCTCCTCTTTACGCACACTTGATATCCCAAGGAGCGTGGGATGCGTTTAGAAACCATCGTGGGGAGCATAATTTTCAGGTACATTGTGTGGGGTAATACGTTGTTTGACGTTTTCTTGTATTCATCACTCTGATTGACAGTTTTTTATTTATGAAACAGCTACTGAGTGCTGAAAATAAAAAACGCGCAACAGAACCAGCGTACCCTTACCGTAAAGCAAGGATGGGGTACGCTGAACTTGAGAAAAAATTGGTACGTCTTTTAAATCTACCCTACTACTAGTATGTGACATAAAACAACACCATAACCATGTTTCTCTATTTATATGCAAATTGATGAATCGAAATCAAAAGCCATATCCATCCCGCGCCATGTGCTATAGAAGGAGGCTCGTGTAAATAAAGAGGGGATATTGATAGATGAAAACACACAAAAAGTGTGGTAAACATGTGTAAGTATGACATAATATAAATTTGAGTTGCTTTAAATCGTTATTACATTACAATAACTACTTATTTTTCTATATTTTCTATCTGAAATAGTCACAAGAATCAACAACAACCACACCAGATGCAGACATACTTTCAGCAGCCTTGAAGCAGCTAGAAAAGTATGGTCGCGTCAGAGGTGCGGGTTTTGGGGTGACACCCCGAACATATTTTCAAAAACAAAAACAAGCAGGGGATCAAAATGAAAAAAAGGAAAAGCTGCAAGAACAATTATATATTTTTCAAGAAGAATTACAATACCAGATAGAGATGATAGAAAAATTGATGGGGGAGAGGCAAAGAGAAGAAACAACTCAAAAACAACTTGTGCGTGACGATCTCGCCCCACCCCCCACTAGCTTTGAGGCGAGCCATTCCCCTAAAAAACCTGACTTAGATGAGGTAATCAATGTTTTAATAATTGTTTCTGTGAAATGTGATTTACATAGACATTGATACCTTTCCTATACTAATATTTCATAGGGTGAAAATGACTGTGATTTATATTTATCAACTTCCACCTATCGCCTTGTAGCGAGGGCTACGGTGTTCAATACGCAAAACAACATGCTACACAACAGACAGCTTCCAAAAGATCATCTTAGAGTGTCAATTAACGTAGCTAATGAGCCGAGTGCCGAGCTACCTGTTCCAAATGACGATGATGACATTTATACAGTTGAACAAGCTGTTGGAACATTCATCGCATGGCCGACAGTTCTTGTAAAAAAACATGTCGACAAAAAGGTATTCATTTCCAATTTATTTTTCAAGCTGGACCTTTAACATTTAATGAAAAAAGGTCTGAACCGATGACTGTTATTACAGAATGACAAAGACTGTGGGGTGAAACGAAATATCAGCTCAAAACTATCTCAAGGATCAACCAACCTATTGAAACGGTCTACTGAGAGCACCTTCACCCCGCCCGTTCTATATCCACAGTTAATATCATTGCAGGCTCATGTGGATACAAAGTTGAAAGACGGCAGTACTCACATAGTTGATTTCAAAAAAGATATGTATGGAGAGGAAATATCAGATTTCATTAGTGATGAAAATGTAAATGAACTCCTCAAGTATGAATGGCTAGGCGCCTCAGTTGTAAATGTATACATGAGGTAAGTTTTCATGATTTGATTTTACAAAAGCTGATATACTCTGATAATTTTGACTAAATACATTTTATATTTGTCGCAGACGTATATATGAAAAACAATTGAAGGGATTTCCCCATGAACAAAAATTTGGACTCGTTAGTCCTCACACCACATCTTCAAAAGATGAAATAGATTCTGATAAAGAGGCTGCAATAATGTCATCCCTGCTCAAATCGTTTGAAAACAAAATTACGGATGATAGACTCTTTAATACCAACGATGCAGGCGTAAAACTCTACAATTTAATCATATCAACTATATTTTCATTTCTTTCTTTACTTACTCCTTTTTGTATTTTTAGGGATCATTGGATGTTGATTGCAGTCAATTTGGATACTCCAAAGATTTATTTTATGGATTCAACGCATGGATATCCAACAAACCGACCACGCATGATGGCGTTTGTTAATTTGTAATACACTAGATCCAACATTTTAAAACTAAACATCTAGTTATATAATTTATGTTATCTTTTAATGAGGATTCTGTTATGATAGGGCGGTGTATCAATATCATCTAATGCATGGAATGAATCCAAGGCATAAGGATGAGCACACCTATAAGATCTAAAACTAGAAAAGTATCCAGGTATATATAATAACATTGCACTATCCAAACACATATCAAAACAAATTACTTATTGTTGTCGATGTTTTTGTAGTGTCCAAAACAAACAAACGGAAAGGACTGTGGTTATTATGTTTGTAAATTTATGAAAGAGATTGTATTTCATCAACAAACTAGCATCCCTGATGAGGTATTTTCGAAAATAATTACGACTTCATTTAAAATATTTATTAATCCTTTGTGTATTTATATTTTTTCAGTACTACCATGACTGTCGCAAAAACTCATATTCAGAAGATGATATACATGTGTTTAGAAACGAATGGGCAATATACCTGATGGAAGATTGTACACAAATAGGATGAAGGTGAATTCCTACCACTTATGTTATCTATATATGATCATTGATTATCCTCCAGCCTTCTTTGGTGAATTGAGAATGCTCCAATGTATTGAAATCTTAAATTATTACTCAATGTTTTCTATCCTCGGATTCATATTATTGATCTTTGAACAAATCAATATTGAAGTAAGGCATGATGGTGTGCAGTGCATATGGGGTGAACGACGAAACCACCGAGGATCAAAAAAATCCATTTTCTGTATCTCGTTTGTTTGAACTTGTATTTGAGCACATGTGTTGTTGTTTGACTTGCACAATTATTTCTAGGTAGATGCATGAGATAATCGGTATCGTTGAGGGATTTTTTGGAACCAAAATATGTGTCCCTGGATAATTAAAGTAAGGGAAAGGCTGGTTGAGATGAAATCCAAGCTCAAACGACCAGTACATCATCAAAAGAATCAACCCTGTGATGCACCATTATGTAGAATCTGGTCCCCGTGATGTTTTGAGGTGTTTATGGAAGGTATGGGGAGTCTGATGAGCCCCATGGCCACCATAAATAATGTTTACAGACAACTCCACATGTTTTTGTGCCTTGTGCCTCTTTACAAGGATCACGCCATTCACATGGTCCATCTTAGCACGTATGTACCATTCATCCCATTGCTACTCTTGGAAGAACCTGAGAATTTGACAATGCATAAGCCCCACAAAACCCATACTCATCCAACCAAGAGTATTCCTAGTGTGAAGGGAAGCTAACCATGGGTAATACCCACAACATACCTCTTTTAAATATATGGGTTTTGATCCTTGTATTCTAAATAGGGTACGTAGGAAGCCTCCATGAGGTTAAATCCCAACCAATGGTAAACCATGGTGACCCCCTCACTGGGGTACACCTTCGCTTATTTTCCCTCTTGTATTTCCCTTAGTGGCGTCTGAATAAGTCTTCAAAATGAGAAAACTTACCTTTATGGGATGCACCACATTTGGGTCAGACCTCATTGGGCGTTTTGATCCATCTATCAGGTAAACATTCCAGGTGCTCCCTCCTAGAGATGTACCTACCTGATCCACCTTTATAAGTGTTTTGATCCACCCAGGTCTTACATCTCTGTAAGACATTAAATCATGACCCTCTATCCTTGTGGGGTGTTAAACTCATGGAATACCACAAGTTAAACATGGGTTTCCATTAATATATTCAATATTAATGTTTAATCAGTCCTTATTAAGGTATTGTGGAGGTGTGGTTTTATGTTTTCCAGCAGATTTCAGAAGATTCCAAGCTTTATGTAGGTGATTCCATGCTTTTACATTATATGATGATTTTATTATGCTGTATTTGCTTGCTAAGTGTACTATATGAAATGTTTGTGTGGTTAAAATGTGTTATCAAAGGAATTTGGGGTGTGTATAGACTTGAAAGTTATTTTTAAAATGAACGTAGTTGTATTTCTTGTGGATTTTCATGCTTAAGTCCTTTAAATGTGTTTGAAGAAATGAGAAAGTTGTGTGATGGGTGTTTTCAAATGGATTTAATGTGTTTGTGAATTTTAAAGAGGGTTTTCTTATGAGATGTAGAGAGTCTATATATGTGTATTTACATTGAATGAAAGTACATGAGAATGTGTTGATATATATGATGTGTATAATGTAAATTGAGCACAATTTCCATACAAGGTATTTTCTTTATGATGTGCAGGGGACAGGGTGAGAGGGCAGGGGTGGTTTTCTGGGAGAGGGGGAAGGGGGCAAAGTGGTAGGGGGAAGGGGTAGGGGGTGTGTTGGGTTCTTTTGAAATATGTAGGGGGTGGGAAGGGGGTGTGAAATGGGCGGGGGGGAAGTGCAGTGGGCAGGGGTGTGCTGGGGAAGGGGGCAGGGGGTGTTCAGGGGGCAGGGAGTGTGCAGGGGTAGGGGGTGTGCTCGGGGGTGGGCAGTGTGTAGGGGGTGTGCTGGGGAAGGGGGCAGGGGTGCTTCTTTTTTATGGAATGGGGGGACATATAGTCATGGTATTAAACCGTGGTTATAGGTATATAGCCAATGTTTAATGTCGTTGCAAAAGGCCCATCATTGGTATCCAATAAAGGAGGATAATAGGGTTGAAGATATTCCACCACTCTTTTAATGTAATTGATAATATTTGATTTATCTCAAAAGTAAGGGAGATATCCCATGGGGGAAGGGAGAAGGAGGAGAGTACGTGTAAAGGATTTTGTTGAGTGGAATGAGGGATATATGAGGGTAACCCGCTTTAATGGTTGATAGTGAAAATTTGTTAATTCCACTCATTAATTAGGTGAATTATTAAGCCTAAGGGTAAAATAAATCATTTTCCAACAATGTGGGAATCAATATACACACACTTCTAATCTGTATAGTTTCATTGAGTGGCTTACAATCCATTATTCAACCATATAGAGATACTTCCCCAAAAACTCATACCTTACACAAGTTCATCACATTATTTGACAAACCATTAACCATCAATGTGAGACCATCATAACCTTAGAACCAAACTGTAGGTTTATCTATTCCCCCTCGAATCATTAAATAGTCCATGTTCTACTAAACATTGGGCCATTTGATTATTATAGATGATTAGCCCTAACCATACACCAATTTCGTTAATTAGTTATTTTATGTTTTGTGCCTCGCTAGTATAATTCCATTTAGCAACCCCATTCTTTATTTCATTATTGTATTACTAACATAATATTTGTTTTATTATGTAGGTGAAATCTTTTTCCTCAGTTCGAATGCTTTGTTCGGAAACCGCCGCCATGGACGACAATTTTTTAGAGTGAATGGATGCAAAAAGGATGGAACATCATTGTTTTTTAACTGTTTGTTGGATAAATGTAATTATAATCAAATTAAACATTGTTTGAAATGTATATAGAAGTGTGTTGTTTTGTATTCATGATTTCAAGTAAATGTATGTATCATTTTTGTTCTTCTGTGCTTTGTGTGTGGGTGTTGTGTGTGTTGTGTGCAGGTGTTGTTTGGACTTTGTGCAGGTGCTGTAATATGTGCAGGTGTTGGGCATGTTCTGTGCAGGTTCTGGTTTTGGACAGGATCTTTGGCCTTTATCAGCGCTAGTTAAGCACTGATAAATGGATAATATATCAGTTCTATTTTGAGCGTTGATAAAGGTAGTTTTTATCAGCGCTGAAAATAGCGCTGATAAATACTACCTTTATCAGCGCTTGCTTAGCGCTGATAAAGGGGACCCCCCTTTATCTTCGCCGAGATTAACAGCGATTTTTTAGCGCTGTTAAAGGCCATTTTTAGCGCTATTATAAGCCATATTTGTAGTATTGAAGAGAGGGGGTTGTTATTGATTTTTCTATAAGATATAAGTCTAATACTTGTTCCATGATAACTCCAATATGGATCAAGTCCAGTATCATCCTACCTTCTCTGAAATCCCACTCATCAGCCAACATGAACCTCTCCCCTCTAGTCATAGTGAAAGATACACATCTCGTGTAGCAGTCGATATGAGTTTGACAACTGGTCAACCAGTCCATTCTGAATATCCCATCAAAACTAGTCATCTCTAAGATCATGAAGTCCCACATATGTATATATCCATAAAAAACTATGGTACACTCAATACATTACTAGAGATGATCTACTTTATTTACCAAAGGTGTGTCAAGAGAGAGAAACATAGAAGGTAACTTAACTGGTAAATCTAGGTCAGTAATGACTTGAGTAGATATAAAAGAATGGGAAGATCCTTTATCAAATAAAGAATTATATAGCATGGAGGTAATAAAAATTTTACCTCTAACTATAGAAGGTATCTCTCCATTAATAGTTGAAACCTCTTGAATTGCGCACACCTTCCTGACTTCAGAGCATGACCTTGCCTCTACAATGCATAAATCATCTAATTAACCGAGGTTTGTGGTGGTTGGGTCTGCTACTGAGGACCCCTAGGATTCACACACGATGTACTAAAGTGTCCCTTCCGTCTACAATTTTATCCCCATGTAGAACCTCCTCCCATAGAGGGAGATAAAGAATCCATACTCTACTCCACATATCTTTCGCCTTGTTGTACCTCCTCATCCTTCCTCATCCTACTACTAGAAAAGGAACTCACTGTATCACTAGAAATTACGATCATCAAGGCATTGTAAGATGGAATAAAACCAAAAATATTATCCTCTTATAGTCCCTTATCAAAATTCATGGCCTTATAAAGAAAATCATCATATATTATCATGTGAAGAATAGTTCCTTGAAATCCTTCAAAGTAAGACCCCCATGCTAGCTTCTTTATCCTATAATGCCCCACCAACTCCTAGTGGATCCCTAAAGCATAAAGGAATCCAAATTCACACTTTTATCCTTAGGATTCTCTACCATATCAAATATTCCCTCGATAATGTCAACCCAGTTATTATCATGTTGTGGAACACCAATACCTAGGAAGGCTAGCGGATGATGGAGTTATAAATCTCAGACATAGTCATCTATCATCCTTTTTACCCATTTTTCCCTGATCAGGAATAGTTTGTAAGAATCCATGTTGGGTCATTTTTACCACATGAACCAATGGAGTAGGTGCGGAATAATTATCAGGTGCAACCTTTTGCACGATGTGTGGTGGAACTAGTGTATCATCCCTAACGGGAGCATTCTAGCGTCACTGAGGTGTAATTTTATGAAATGTCAAAAGAATGCTTAGAATTCCTATAACAACTTACTTATGAGAACAACTTAAGTGGTTATAAGCCACGTGTATGAGATTTATATAGGAATTCTTATCCTAGGAGATTCCCACACATTATGTATAACCCTCCTAGTTCTACCCAAGGCTCAAGTCTAGACCTTCATTCCTACAAATTATACATCATAACAGCATGCACACGTTCAACTAACTAATTCCAAAATAGATATATAACAAAGGAAAAGAATGCATATATATCACCAATAGTTATCACAAGTCAAGGTATATAATCAAAGAAATACTATACAACAAACAATAGGTATATGCATGACATGTGATCTTATATGCCTATTCATGATGCTTGAACACACCCAAATCCCATAAATTGTAACAACAGTCTCATCATTGGAAACTCTAAGGTCAATTATGCATGATTTGGTTAGGAACATGTAAAGTCCCCTACTCAAGTTCCACACAACCTATCTCCTTTCCGCAATTTGACTAAAATAAGAGAAAGGAAACCTCGAGCCTTTGATATTAATTTGTAACACCTCAACCTAAATCACTGGGTTTGATCCGAAGCTCTATATGACCTCATGTGTGCCTCCCTGTATAAAAGAGGGGGAAACATGGCCATACACCAGAATGTAACAAAATATACATAAACCAACTCAATATCACAGTGAAAGAAAACATAACCATGATGTTATAACATATTTCATGTCAGGTCATACAAATAATAAACCAAACATACCCCTAATGTGGCTGGTTAACAAGTATAAGCAATACAACTTGAAATAAATGATAAAAGAATCCAAGGAAATTGTTCAGAGTCCATCCTGGTAATGCATCCATCTCCTAAATCCAAGTTCCTCAACAAGATTTCATAGGGCCCTTTCCCTTTACTGAATCCATGATCATGAAGTCTGCACATTCACCAAGATGTTTGTGTAAGTTGTGAGTATAAAACCATTATGAAACCACCAATGCGTCTTTAACACAAGTGAACATGCATATAGAGGTGTACATCGTGATGGAAATTTAAATGCACGTACAATAATACAACTAATCATATACTAATAAATCATGTGCTAACCAAGATTCCACAAATCTCGACCATACCTACTTCGATTCCATTCTAGAATAATGTCATAAGTAATAATAACATGTCTTAGATCATGCTATATTTGATTGTTCCACCTTCGAGTAAAATACATGTTCTTCATTTAAGTAACAACTATATTCCCACCTTTAAGGTAAAGTTTCACCCATGACTCATGAACATCCTTTGATGGTATTCACACTTGGAACGCTTAAAATATTGGAACTCTACACATACACAAGGATGCTCCCCATCGTCGCATCATACCAGCCTACAGACCCTCTTCCAGTGGCGTATAGCATTCTCCTCCCATGGGACAATCACATTCCAAGATTTGACGTTATCCATCCTATATCCATATCCACATCCAATGAGTCATGTCATCCAAGATCCCCCTCTAAGGGGTCAGCTAAATCTATCAGGGCCACCTGTCAAACTGAACAATGAAACATAGGTTCCACTAGCTATGAAAAAATCCACAAGGCACGATATAACAAGGAACAATATATCACAATAAGTACTCCACAATATATGAAATAATACAAAAGAAAGGCATAAAATAGAAAAGAATAAATATGGCATATCAAATACTCCAAAACTATGAATTAACTACATATAAGGTGAAACATAGCAAGGAACACACCAGTCATGTCAGACAAAGGTCTCGCGGGCTACCCACACATGCCATCATACCTTATCATGAAAGGGTTTCTACACTACGCACATATATGTAATCCAATCATGCTAATAACTCCATATAAATGGCCCAAGATAGTGAAGACTTCCTACCTTTAACATGTTGATACCAATTTCTAAAATTCATCAAGGGATGACACCTGAATCACACTCATGAACCAACATTCACTAGAACAAAACCCAATCCATCATCATAGAGTCTATATAATTAGTATTTAAGGAATAGATCATGCTAAGAGGTATAATCCACATCAAATTACCAAAAGGGACCCATCTCTAATAGAATATCTAGGGTTGATCAAAGAAGAGGTCACTAATTCTCATGATCCAACACTGATCTATCAATCAAGAATAGATCATCTATTAGATATGGGTGGAGATTCATAGATCTAGCTAATATGGCTTAGATCTATGATCAATTTCAGAGAAAGAAGTAAGATAAGGATTAGAATAGATGGATCATACATTGAAGGACACACCTATATCAATATAGAATTCAAGCACCCAAGAGGAGAGGAAGAGGAATCATAGAGTACCATGATAGATCTTTCAGGGGATTCTAGTCACATTAGGGAAACATTAGGGTAAGAGTTAGTATAATAACCAGATTAATGTAAAATGATAAAAATGCTATAAATGATGGAACATTCTGGGCACCACTGGTGATCCAGTGGGCCTCACTGGCTGGTCAGTGTCTGGTTCCTGACTAGTTGGTGTGCCTAGGAAGAATGAAGACATTCTACATTGGTCATCGATTGGTTAGTGGGATCCTCAAAAAAACAGGTCACACTGCCAGCACCATCAGCTAGTTAGTGCACCCCACTGGTGAGCTGAAAGCCTTGTTCCAGCCACCGTGTAGCTCACTAGGCCTCTATCTTCTAAAACACTATTTCTAAGACCCTTTCACCCATAAAACACACCACCAAGGGAGAAAAAAAGATAATATACCTCATAATTTAAAACCTAACATGCCTTGAAAGTTGAGGATGTTACAAAGGAGTCAGAAGCTAATGTAGTAGTTAAATACCTACATACTTAAATACCTTTGAGTAATTGACCAGGCCCTCACTTGGGCTACAAGAAGGGAAATATGGGTTCTTTCTATTATAATATCCATGAGATGGGATATTCTGAAACTGGTGGTGAGGGATATTGTGTTTTGGTAAAATAGTGAGAGATTAATAAATTAAATTTATTATATAATATTTTTTTAATCATCGTAAAAAATAAAGTTTTATTTTAATTAATGTAGAGTGTAGAAAGTGAAATCATCATAACACTATTATTTTTTCATGACATAAATCATGTCTTCACTGGAACATATTTCAAAGGGTGTTATAGTTTTTTAATACACTAAACTGTCATCAGAAAATTTATACAATGTTCTAGATATCCCTATATCTATTCAACCACCTCACTGAGAAAGTGAAGGTGAAAGGGATGCCTGAATGAGTTACATGAGTATTCTTAAATAGTCTGTTTTATTGGGATATTATTTATGTCTAGAGAACTGATAATGCAACATGAGGATGTGAATTCCTATACCATGATATCTCATATTTTATCCCTTAAGAAGGAGAAAGAGATTATTTTAGATAAATGAGATTGTCACTATATTATACTTGTGTAAAATAAAAGAATGTACTTAGATATGGATCTTGTCTTTAATAAAGTGAAATAT
This sequence comes from Viscum album, assembly GCA_963277665.1. Taxonomy (NCBI): domain Eukaryota; kingdom Viridiplantae; phylum Streptophyta; class Magnoliopsida; order Santalales; family Viscaceae; genus Viscum; species Viscum album. The sequence continues at coordinate 1,314,180,130 of OY728137.1, forward strand.
ATTGATCACTTAGTTATTTCATGCTTCCATATTGATAAAAAATTATCCATTAATTTCATACTATCATCTTTGTTACGGAAACACTGTGAGTAAAATGTGACAAATGATTTTCAAAAGAAGATTAAAAGGGAGAAAAAGGAACAAAAGAAAAAGAAAAAAATGAACATGATGGTTTATGTGGTCCGATAATAATCCATATATCCACGAAGAGGTGGAATCACTTCTCTAATTTAGGAGAAAAATTATAGGGATATTTTTTAGAGTATATAAATCCATATCTCAAATGATATCTTAAATAAGATGATGTAATTGTGACACCAACCACATACTAAGTCCACTATGCTATAATACCTAATTGTGGGAAGTACACAAAGCTATAGTGATCTGTCAGTGTCTCTATCAATATGCGAATACAGTTCCATATCGAATTCCACACTATTACTATGTCTTGTCGCATGCTACTATAGTAAGTCTGCACTGCTAAAGTTTCATATTGGTGTTGTTGGTCAGCTCTTCTATAGTTTGATCAGAGTTTTTATAGTTTCAAAAAATTGGGTTAGAGGTCATTGACCCCTAAACCCCTAAGAAGGGGTACACTGCCACCTACAACTTCATTTTGAGAGTTGTGGTTTGGTGTGCAGTCTCGGCCGCTAACAGTCAGCCCAACTCCATCTAAAAGATTGAGTTACACCATTCCAACGACCCTAATCTTCCAAGTTCTCCTTATTCATCTAGAATTATGAGATGAATAGTATAGATTAACAACTCAGGGATATTTTGATAAAGATTCACCAAGTAAATAAGAGTTGTGGGGAACTCGGTTCCACAACCCTTATGATGAACAACATGAATGGCATGGTTGAAAATCCTATGACCAGATCTAGATCAATGGTTCCTTTACAACATCTTTTAATGAGATAAAATATTCAAAGGAAGTGCGGTGAATAGGATCCTATTTGCTTCCATGTGGATAAAAAGTTCATTTTAAAAAGTAAACTACAATGAATTGAAGAAGGTAAAAACTTATTCACTTGCTTCAAGTGTATATTCAATGTAGTGTGTAATGCATCTATCTCACTTATTAGGTATATAATGCACTTTTATTTTAATAAAAGAACCCAATAAGTAAGATTTTTTATCCTAATGATTGGGAAAAGGGTGATTCCTATTTCATTAGTGAGAAGCACATAGAAAAATCACAATAAGAAATGTGTGTTCTCCCAGATGATGATAAATGGTGATTCCCATGTCATCAGTGAGAAGCACATGGAAACATTACAAGAATAAAGTTGTATTCTCCCATTGACCAAGAAAGGGTGATTCTTATGTCATTAGTGAGAAGAATATAGAAACATTGCAATAAGAAAGTTGTGTTCTCCCATTGAATGAGAAAGGGTGATTCATATGTCATCAGTGAGAAGCACACAAAAACATTACAAGAAGAAAGGTGAGTTCTCCTAGTGGATGAGAAAGGGTGATTCCTATATAAGTAGTGAGAAACTTATAACTTCAGAAGTAAGGTGCTTTCTCCTAGTGGCTGGGAAAGGGTGATTCCTATGTTAACAATGAGAAACGCAGAACTTCTAATTTCCCTTTGGATTTATTCTAGTCGAACTATCATTTTTGTTAAGTGTTGCTAAAAATTTGTCACAATGTTCTATTAGAGCGCAACGAAACATTATATCTTTTAAAAAGAATGTTGGTATGGTATATTACACTTAATAGTTCAATGAAACTTGAATCATAGATACATTTCATCACCAATAAATGATGAATATAATTATAAAAACATGCCTAGTTGTGGAATGATAATTCTCAGTCAAGTAAATCTATAAGTTGTGATGTATATACCCAGTATGATGTTTAGACTCTTTAGAGATAAAACTCTTAAGTATATGATATAATTATGTTTTAGACTAATAAGCCTTTAGAAATAAAGGTGTGTCATAAAGTTTCCATAGATGGATCAACTACATAACATGAACTACTTCAAAGTGAAACTAGAGGTAAATTAATATACTCCACTAAATTCCTTTAATAAATTTTTGTAATTATAAATCAAAGTAATGAATTCACTTGATAAAATAGTTTTATATAATGTATTATAGTCTTTTATGATTCCTTTCTGGATATTTTTTTCAAATAGAAATGTAACAACTAGCCATATGACTAAAATAGATTATGGATATCATATAAGTTGTGATATGAATAAAGTCCATTATGTAATATCCCTAGGTGTTTTTTATGAGATCCATTTATAAATATGTGAAAGATTCAAATGTACATCATAAAACACAAGGTGAATGTCAATTAATTATCCTATAACTACTAAGGATATTAACATCCCCAATATATAAAGGTATTAATCATAACAACTGTATTTATATGTAGGAAGAACATCTCTTTTGATATAGTGGGAAAAAAAGATTCATTTGAATCTTGGATCCTAATGCACAATTGGGAATAATAACATTAAACTTCACAAGTGTTAGGGGGAGGAATTATTCCAGAAACACATATTTCATAGGGAGGTTAAAACCATAGTAGTGGTTTTATATTCACCATGAGGGGTGGTATATTATTGGATAAAAATAACAAGTCCTATAAGGAGTAGTAAATTGAAATTATCTATGATTGACAAGGTATTATGAACTCAAATATGGGTTCTACATACCAAAATTCATTCTATATTTTGGTGGTTCATGTAAAGTAGTTAGTGGGTGTTCAAAAGAAACTATACATGGATGGTATAAAAAAGGTACCAATAAATCTTGAATAATTATACCAATACATCATTATTAAATCAATTTTAATTTTACTTTTCACATATACTATGATAATTATATTAGGAATCAAATTTCAAGGCCACCTCCCTTGGAGGTAACTTAATGGAACATGTTTAAATGACATAACCAGAAAGGTTGGTGACATCAAAGAAATCCAGTATGAAATTAATGTTTCTAGGATAAATTGTTGTGTTGAAACACATATTATGATCATAGTATATTATTTTTAAACAAAATATTTTTGGGTGTCTACAAGAGGTTACTTGTAGAACTATAGTTTTCCAATGCATCTTTTTTGATAACATATGGAAAACAAGTTATTAGTCTTATGGTTAATTAATAAAAAAGTGAATTTCCCCAAAGATGACTTAAGTAGCATCCCAAGTTATAGAGAACAATATTTACTAGTATAGATCAAGGTTTTTCTTAATCCATGTCATTATACATAGCTGACACGGTATTGAAAAATACAGGATGGAATAGTACACCTGAATTGTTTCGAGTGTCACATGGTATTCTTGTGATGTATAAACTATATATGACTAAGAGTACCTTGGAAGTCTATCTCACATGTCATGATATATTAAAAGGTTTTATATTTATTATGCATAAATCATAGAATGAAAATATCAAACAAGACCAGAAGAACTGCACAAGCTGGCAGTTAGAAATATCTGACGATGCTTGGGAAAGAAAAACTGGATGAGTTCCTAGTAATTGGAGAAATAGTAATAATAGTTTTAGGGGATATAAAACTAGTCTTATTTAGATCAATTTGATCTAGTATAATAGTTAGGATAAATTAATGTGCAAGGGTATAAAATATTATATCCAGGAGTTTCCATATCTACATTATAATGAGTATGTTGTGAATTCTGATGCATCTTAAGAAGCAAGTTTAACAATGATTTGTTCCAGATTTTGGAATGATACCTATATAGTAAAATTAAATCATATTATGATGAATTTTAACTATGGTGATATCAAATGTGTCAGGAATGATAGAGGAAAAAAGGTATATACTCGTTAATATCATCACTTAAGGAATTTTCTCAGTGAGATGAAGTCTCGATAAGTAGATCAACCACAGATAGCATGGTGGGATCAGTAGATATAATCATACCTTAGAAAAATCAAGTTAAACATGTGAAACTAACCAATAGAGTGTTAGCAGCTAGCTCTAGTGTAGGTGAGATTCTGTTGAATTTGGTTCCCTAGAACCAACTACTTTGAACATTAGATTACCATAATATTCATAGTCTTAAATATTAATTAATTACTTATCACATGATGGTTGTTCTTGGGCATTAAATATTTGTGATAATTTCATTGGGGCACTTTTTGAACTGAAAGATCATAGTAGTTCTCTACTATGATGAAAACCTAGAAGTGTCATGATAGTATTCTTAAATATATTTTCTATAGCCAGATGATATCATTTGATGGGATGAAAATGATATAGGCTATCAAGGTGGAGACCCAAAGAACTTTGAGACACTTTTTCATGGTGTATACCCTTGGTAATTTTCAGAGTGATAGATTATGAGAACATTACCCCCTGATAGGAAATCCACATTTATGTGTTATTGGATATTCCTATTTTTGGACATGTGTAATGATGTTCAGGATTTAATATTATTATTAATTCATATTGTGAGTCATGTACTTTGATGTAATGACAAAAACTATGACATCATATGTATTAATGAATTGTGTAAAAAAAGATTTCCCCCTTCAATTCTTTAATAGAATTTGATGCCATAGGCCCTTTTATGGGAATGGAACTTCCTTATTAAGTTCATGGCAATGGTGTTCTATTGGCAATTTCATTTATAAAAATTCAAAGGAAGAAATAGCGAACATATAGGTTGATGGAACCAGTATGAAACCTTCTTTATTAGAGATATCGAGATAGATGAATTGTATTACACAGTGTACATTTATATGTAGTTATTTTCATTGTGACATTTAAATTATTTCTCTATAGGTTCTTTGACATGTTTCTAGAAACTAACCTTGGAGTTTAGGTAGTGTTTCCTGATTCCACTGAGAAAGGGGTCTAGAGGGTCACACACTAAGTGAATTCAGAACCTCAATTAATTTCTATATAAATTTAACATGTTGAATAAATATTATTCTTGTGCATGGTATAATAATTACTCATGTATGGTTTATTTCTTATATTCAGTCACCAGTTATCTGAGATAATATTATGTGAGTTGAATATTAAATAAATATATATTCGTTAGGTAATTATTAATTACATGAATATATAATATTTATTTATTCTAATTCATTCTCAAAAATAAAAAAAAAATTATTTATTTAGTTATGTGATTATTTAATAAATAATTATTCGCTAGTTTAGTGGATGTAATTTTTATTTATTTATTTATCAGAAAATAATACAGTGACATTTATTTATTTAAATAAATATAAATTATTCAAAGCTTGATAAATATTGAGAAGATTGATGGGAAGGGTTTAATGATCCGATGAGAAACATATATAAAATATTATTTGAATAAATATTAATTTATTTACTTTGGAAATGGTATTTATTTATCCACGAGTCTATCACATGTTAAGTAAATATTATTATTATTATTTATACATTGGGTTTTTTACGGATTAAGAAAATAATAAGGGTTCATGTGCAATTATTATTTCCCACCCTAGATCAATTTAAACCTGATTATGACATTCTCAATGTTAATCGTCTTTGTACACAATGGAAGTACATAGAGAATTCTCCAAAGCCCTATAGAGATTTTCCTCTAGAATTATCTCAATAACGAAGAACAATCATCCTCCACCGCCCTCTTAAGTATATAGAGAACAACAATAATTCTTCTAGCTCAAATATATTCTTATGACGGTCAACAATGAATGATAAAAGTGCTAAAATCTACCATGATATTGCCTAAGGATTTCTATGGTGATGATCAGAGGTTCATGGCACACATGTGGATCACAACTAGAGGGATTATACCCTTGAATCATATCACCGTAATAATAGTACAACAATAAGTGGTCGATCGAATATTCAATGAAAAAAGTTTTCTAGGGATAAGGTGATTATTTATTTTCATAAATTAATTATAAATTATATGTGATGATTCTTACTTCTTGGTTCTGATATAAACTAATATTCAATTTGACTTTGTTGGTCATGACATTCTTCTATAAGTGCATATTGAGTTGGTTATGTCCAAAAAATGATTCTGCTACTCTCAAAACCTTCAGAATCATGCTAGGGTATTTTGGCTATTTAAATGAAATATTTATGAAGATCTTATTCTTGATTAAGATCATGTAGAGACTCGGAGATTTGTATCATGATGTCCACATGCATGCAAGAAGATTTCAATTAGCCATGTAGTTGATGAAACTTTTAAATTTATAGATGAATGAAGACCAAAATATTTGAGGGAGATTTTGAAGATTGCGAATAATTAAAAGGGAGAATTTATTAGATCTGAATTCACAGATTTCCATACTAAAATATGGAAAAACTTCTTGTGTTCTAATTGGGGAAATATAAGTGAGAGAAAAATAATAAGGATAATTGAATATAAGGGGTCATTATTAATAAATCAAGAGAGAAAAGGGGAGAATTTTGTGTAGTGATTCATTAATGATTTTGAATCAAAGAATAATTAGGATAAAAATGATAACACCCTTGTTGACCATAGTGTTTTTCCTATTTTTTGAAAAGAATCATTGTAAGAGACCTACGCATCAGTATTATTTCTATAGTTCTTTTCTTAAGTAGTGTGTAAAGAGTCAAGAAAAGGAAGTGTTCCTAGGATCAACAATGTGTCCTTCCTAAATCATTGTAACACATATAGTGAATTGTATTACTCTATGGTACATTGACACACCATTGATGAATGCTGCTTGGATTAGTGTTTAACAGTGAACCAAGTAAAACCTTTTATTATTGCATCCATTTTTTATCAATTGGATATTGTGATTATTCTCAAGGGTTGAAAATTTTGTGTTTCTCTTGCTAAAATATGAAAAATATCAAGAGAGAGAAGAAGGATTGCACACCCTAATTCATCCCCACTTGGTGTGTTAAGTTTGTGGTTGTAGCAAGTGGTATCAAATCCATAGGTTTTAGGTGTTGAATTGGTCATTGAAGGTTGACTTCTATAGAGAATATAGTGAATGCAAAAGCATTACCCTTGTTCGATGGTTATATTAATCATATCTAAAAGAATATAATGAAATTACACTTATAATCTCTTGATCTTGATGTATTATTTGTATTCATAAATGGGATACATGAAAATGATGTTTCAAAACTATCTATAATGAAATAAAACAAGAATCTACTTGATGTAGATACCAAATCCAAAAATTCCTTATTTGGAGCACTTTGAAATCAAATCTACATGCACTACCACAAAAACAATTTTTTCCGATGCCACACTTTTATCAGCGCTAACGAAAAAACGCTGATAAAGAGACCTCCTTTATCAGCGCTTTTTTAGTAGCGCTGATAAAGGGGGAGTCTTTATCAGCGCTTTTTTTAAGCGCTGATAAAGGGTCGACTTCAAAAAAAATTAATTAAAAATAATATATTAATATATAAATATAGTTATATTGATATAAATATAATATATCATTTTCAAATATATTTTAGATAAGTATAAATATACATTTACACTTAATATATAAGATATTTAGTGAAAATGGCTTATAAAAAAATTAAAAAAATATTTTTAATTAATAATTTGCTAATTATTATAGAGTAATAGTCATTTAATAACAATTTGAAGACTAAAAAAATTAAAAAAAATTAAAAAAAGATCCAAAATATGTTGAAAACGCAACTCAAACTTCAAACGGCCATAACTTTTGATCCGGGTGTCCGTTTGAGCTCTACCACATATCAAATCGAAGTCTGCGACGAGCTCTACGTCGCTATGATTAAGGGGAGCCTCGATCAAGGTTTTTTTGAGGTCAAAAAAGTCTCATAAGGCCTCCAAAACTGAGTTTTTAGTCGGAGTACCCCGATTTTTTAACATTTTGTGGATTTTCAGCCTCGTTTAAGGGGGTATTATTGGATTTTTTTAGTAGGGACTGAATATATTCCAAGGTATTACATTCATATTGATATTATGTCTTTGAAATTTTATCATTTTTTATAATGCACTGCTATTTATAATCAAATATATAACAATATATACATATTTTTTATATATTCACATAAAAATTTAATTATAAATATAAATAATAAAATATATTTACATATAAAATATATTAGCTTTATCTAAATAATAACTAATATCCATTTTATTTAAAATACAAATATATGAATATTCATATACCTATATATTAATCTAACTATATATATATATATTAATCTAACTATATATATATTAATCTAACTACATATATATATTAATATTACTATAAATATATATATTAATATCACTATAAATATATATATTAATATCACTATAAATATATATATTAATATAACTATATATATATTAATATAACTATATATATATATATTAATATAAATATATATTACTATACGAATAAATATAACTAAATATATATATATATAAATAGATATATATATTAATATAACTATATATATATTAATATAAATATATATTACTATACGAATAAATATAACTAAATATATATATATATAGATATCATGAAATGGAAAACAAATCAAAATAGGAGTGGTAAGGGCTTAGGCGCGCAGGGGGGAGGTCTCGAGATCAAATCCTGGTGGGGGCAGGGGCACGCGCGCATGGGGGAATTGGGCGCTAGCGCTGATAAAGGGTGGAGAGGGTGTGTGGGGGCGTTGTAGGGGGCGGAAAAGCGATGTAAAAGGGGGGCTCAAGCGTTATAAAAGCCCTCCCGATTGGCAGGATTTTTTTAATTTTTTTTAATTTTTTTTTTATTTTTTTATTTTTTATTTTATTTTTTTTAACTTTTATCAACGCTTTTAAAAAAGCGTTGATAAAGGAAGCGCTGATAAAGGACCCTTTTATCATCGCTTTGTTTTAGCGCTGATAAAAGACCCTTTTTATGAGCGCTTTTTTTAGCGCTGATAAAAGAACCCTTTTATGAGCGCTTTTTTTTAGCGCTGATAAAAGGGTACCCCCTTTATCTTCGCCGGCTTTAACATCGCTTTTCTAGCGCTGATAAAATGGGTTTTTTAGCGCTGATAAAAGTGGTATTTGTACTAGTGATGAATGTAATGAATTTCATGAGTGCTATAAATATGTGGGATAATTGTACAATATATATGATTGTGAAATAAAGGTGGAAGAGGAAAATCTTCCAATTCTACATAATAAATTTGATGATTTGAAAATGTATCCTGATGAAAGTGTTGTTGGATTTTTCAATCATACCATTGAGGTAGTTGGATCTATTTAGGGTCTTAATCAATAAATAAAAGATTTTTATATTTTTAATAATATATTTTAAAGTTTTTCACCTCTTTGAAATTCAAAGGTATAAACCCAGGGGAAAATTTGGAAAAACTTTCATTGGATGATTTGCATAGCAGTTTGGTTGCCTATGAAATGTGTGTTAAACCATAAAGAACATCAAATCACTAAAATATGGAGATAAAATTTAAATCCATAGAGAAGTATTACATCACTAAATATGGAGTGAAGAATAATAAGTTAATGATGAATTCTTGTCTCCTGCGGCAAGAAAATTCAAGATAGGAAAGGGAAGGTACGAAGGCAAGATATATTTGGCATGTTTTCAATGTGGTAAATTTGGACACATTGTATTGAGGTGTCCTCAGATGTTTGATGGTGGTGGTGATGAGGTAAAAATTTTACAAAAAATCATGAAGAATAATTTCTATTAAAAGAGGCTTTAAATGAAGTTCAACTGGAAAGAAGTTTTAAATAGCTTGGTGACCAAGAGGAGGAAGTTGATGAAGACTATATGTAGGAAGAGGAAACTAAATTCAAGTTAGATATAGAAGATTCCATAATAGCCATTGTTTAAAAGGAAAAAACCTAAAGAGAATAATGAAAAACAACCTGAAGGTGTTATTGGTCTCAACTTAGAACTTGGAGGGACTTCTAAAGAGCTCGATATTTAAAAGAATAAAAATAAAAATATTGGTTATTTTTTTAAAAAAACTTCTGAATATGTGGATCAACTTGAAGATGAGATTGGCTGACTAAAAAATGAGTTAGAATATCAATTATCTAGTCATGAAAATCTAGTATAAGTGGTAGCTTTTAAACATGATATTGAAGAGTAAGCTAAAATGATTGATGATCTTAATGCTTGTTTGGATGAGAGATCTAGAAGGATTGAATCCCTTGAGAAGGAAGTGGTTAATTTGAGAAATAAACATAAAATTGAACAAAAATAAAGTGATCCAGAGAAAAATATGTATTTTGGGATGTTCTAATATATATAACTATTGTAAAGGGAAAAATAAGTATCAAAAGTTTTTGAGAAAGTCTTGAACGAACAAAGATCCAGGAACATGGATAAAAGTGGTGTTGGCCACGATGTCAAAAAATCAAAAAAACATGATAATTCAAACCAAAGGGAAATAGAAATATTCTCTTGGTGCTAAGACATAAAAAATAAGTACAACAACATCCCAGAATAAAGGGAAGTAGAGGGTTGGAGATAGTTCACAGTCTTCAAGGATTAATCATCAATCGAGTGGTTTTTAAAGAGCAGGTGACATATGGAGAGGCGGAGGTGGAAAGATATTTCTATAGCCATATTTGATGCATCCTTTTTTGTTATGAAATTCATTAAGTTGATTTATTATCTAATTATTTTTCCCTTAATTTATATTTTTTACATTTTTTATGATAGATATGGATTAAAATAAATTTTGGGAGAAAAAGAAAAAATGTAAAATATTAATGAACCAAAAATAGTCCACAAGTGTTAAAAAATATATCAACTCCATCCTAGTACCACTGGAGGTGTCAGCCACTAGAGGCAGTGACTGAGCTTGATATTGGTACCTAGCCAAAGAGGAATGGAGGAGCAAAGGAGCACATAGCATGAGGCAATGATAAGAAGAGGAATCACGGGCAGCAGAAGGTGGCGCTACGATTTATGACAATTGGTCATAATGAATGGAAACACCATGAGAAATTTCTAAGATATTTTTATCATATCCTGTTTGATAAAGAGGTCAAATGATGAAGATAAATTGATGTGGGACAAGTGATTATAGGAACTATTAAAGTTAAACATAGCATGAACAGATATAGATGAAACAATGTCATATGGGTCTTCATTTTCATGTGAGGTAGGGTTTTGTGTCATGCCATCATATTTCACACTGCGGTATTCTATTTAGAAATGAGGGATTAGCACATTACAGTCCTTTCTTAAGGGAGAACACATCATTCCATATTGTTGTTACATTATAGTTTACTTGAGAAGTTAATGTGTGGGATGTGTTTGCATCACTACTTTCTTGCTCACATAGTGTCAGTGTCTATTACTACATAAAAGGGGAATGTGGTGTCGAATTCATGGACTAATAGTGTCTTGTATATGAATCTCACATCATGAGGAGGATGGGAATGATACAGTGATTTTCTTAAGAATCGTGTCGTAAGAGGAGTTTGTGTCGTGTCGTGTTTGGGTTTTGAATATGAATAAATAATATGAGTCATGGTCGTGCATGTACAGTGATGCATTGTGGCCGCACATATAGATAAATACATTGAGGATATTATAATTTTTGAAAGATTTGATGATGATTCCATGGGTGTGTTTCATGGTTTTATACAGAGGTTCGTGAAAAAATAGTGTGTGCATGAGAACCTTTATGGTTGTGATAGTTTGCATCGCTCTGCAACCTGTGCATCTAGAAGAAGATATGGACTTCGAGAATCTCTATTCCTAATTGTTTTTTAAATATACTTTGGGGGATATTTAATGATATTTACACATGGATTTTATTGTGTATCTAAAGAGTTGGAGTTCAAGGAAAAGTGGGAAAGATATGATGAATATATGACCAAGATATAATGGAGATATGGAAGATATAGGAGGAAGTTTACCTATGAATAGAGGTCACCTCTACACACTAAAGGGCATCAAATTTTGGGAGGGTCTTGTTGTACCTCTCACTCTATTAGATGTTTTAATGATCATAAACATCATTTATTGTTCTAACCATTTAATTTGACTATATTTTAGTGATTGTGATTGGATATCAATTTAGGAAGTCTCTTTATAAATAAACAGGTACAAGAGGGGTTTGGAGGGCCATTTTGAAGGCCCTCGCTAGGAAGAACCACCGGCTAGCCAGATTTAACTACTTGCCAACTAGAGCTAACCATCAGCCAATTGGTAAGAAAAATAAGAGCACTTGCAGCCTTCATTACCCCATCGGCTACTAGATGAAGCCACACCGGTCAGCTGGTGTGCGAGACAAAACCAACTATAGTCTGTCTCACCTGCTAGTGAGTGATCCATGATTGTCCAGCCATTAGAAGCAGAACTCCCCACCAGTGGAATTTTTCAAGAAAGTCAAACTATTTGTTATGGCTTGTCCCTTCCGGCCTGTTTCACCCTCCAACGGCTCTTTTGGCCTCCCAACACCTCAAAAATCATCAAGGGACCTCCAAAGGCTATAAATACAGCCCCAAGAAGGCTTGGACATAAGCAGTTATTATTGTTCATTCCCTTTCATTCAATATATATGATTAAAATAAATAGAGGATTTTATATAAGAATAATAATAAGATAATAAAATATATGATATGTATATATATAATATAAATATTTTATTATGAATATATTAATAGAAAAGAATTAATATTGGATTTATTATAGATAAAGGATAATCTATGTATAATATAAACAAAATAATATTTATAAATAAAATTAAAAAAAATTGTGATAATAATATAAAATGGTTAATAAATAATAAAATGATAGCATAAAATAAATAATATTTAATAAGACTCCCCCTCTTTTCATCTTATTCAGATCAACACATCTTTTGCTACTATCCATAAAAGGATGTCTATTATTGGTCCTTGGTTTGTTTGGGTTTTGTTTTCTCTCTCATGGATAGCATGAGAGAGTATCTTTTTCTTTTGGGTTTTGTAATGAATGGGGATTGAAGTATTTTAAAGTTTATTATTTTTAATAGTATTTGTGTCAAAATTTCCATTCAATATTTTTTCATACCACTCTCCCATTCATTTGAGCATGACCAATGTCTTTTATGAGTGATAGAGTTCCCATTAGTGCATTAACTAGTGTGTGATTCTCTCCATGACCATGGGGTGAATTGCATTTTATGTTTAAACATGGTTTTGGCTTACCCAATATCTAAGTGATTTTAATTACTTGGCTATGAGAAAGTGAAATCTTAGTGATTGGAGAGTGATTACATAAACCAAGGGATTCTCTTAGACTTGATTCCGATGACTTCATGTTTATCCATTATTCCTTTTATGTTTCACTAATTCATGAACCTAAATTTTCAATTTCCTAGTACACTCTTATTCATTAGTAGCTCTCCTTGGATAAAGTATTTGTCTTTCCATTTAGATTGTGGTCTTAACTATTAAGTTAATATTGTTTCCTGCACCTTATCTATGTGGGTTCGACCTCAGACTTGACCATGAACTATGTTATTGTGGTTGTGACTAGGGAATAACATTTATAAATTTCTAAAATTGATTAGGTCATAGGAAGTAACAACGTCGTATGACTGGTAAAAAAAATTAACATCGTTTTCAGGGACTTGATTTAGTAGGAATCTTTGATTCAATAGTTTAGAAAAGTATTTTCCCACCCTTTTTTATTTTTTTATTTTAGTTAGATTTTTATTTTATTTCATTTTATGCTCTTCAGAGTTTTTAGAAGTGGTTAAAAATTAAATACGTCAGGAGTGTCCACATTCTCTTGGTGGTGAAAATGGATAATTTGTCATAATAAATCATTATACTATAGAAGATTCAAAGCCAATGATGGGTCCATAATCACACTTAAGTTTGATGAGAAATTCTTCCACAACATGGAAGAAGCGTTCAAAGAGGTGTTAGATCTTTTAGAGAGCATGGAAAAGGAGCCTCAGGAATCAAAGGAGCTATCCAAATAGGAAGCCAAGTTTGGGGCAGCACTTGAAGAGATATCCAATGGTGATGATGATTTCAATGTTGAATCTGAGGTAACTTCCAATATGGAGTTAATGTAAACCCAAGGAAGATACCCTCAGAAGTGTTAAACCAGAGTAGGGGCGAGAAGAAGCCTCAGTAGAAGAGGAAAATAAATAGGAGGGGGGGAGGTGATAACTAATGGAACAAAAAAGAACATTGAATATTTTGAAAAGCAGTAAGAAGAAGAAGTTAAAGGGGTATTAGGTTTGGAAAACCCATGAGATACTTATTCAGTCTATAAGACTGCCCAAATTTTGGTTTTATCCTCAACAAAGTATCGAGATGGTTTCACTTAGGGGGAGGGGTATTACATCGAATAGGCAGCAAAATCAATCATGGATAAATCCAAACCGATTAACTTCTTATCATACTCCTATTACATGATAAGAGAAGTAAGGTCTGGCTAAATCTTAAATAAACCACTTTGTGGGTGGAAATCCAAGTTTGTTTTATTATTTTCTAGCAATTTAGTTTTTAGTTTATGAATTTTTTTGAGAACATGGTTTCAATTCCCTATATACTTTTAGAGATTAATTGAGCAAGAAACTTGTACTTTCACTTGGTTGTTTTGGTTTTGTAGGTCAATCAAGAAGGAACAAGACATGAGGAGATGATTTTGATAGAGGAAAGTGTGGGTGACCAGCTTCATTAGATATAAAATTATTGCTTTTAATGATTTACTACTTATACTTTCCATACATTTTGGTCACATGGTTTTTTCAGTTTAAGGGAATTTGTATATCACACTTAGACTTTTTGCTTTATTTTTTTATTTATGATGGAATATTTTATTATGAATCTTTTCATGTCATGTTTTAAACATCATTGTTAATAAAATTGAATGATTAATATGGGGGGATGAATGAATAGAGATAAACATGAGTATAAATTTGATTAATCGTGATTTGGGAGGATTAATTGATTTATATAGATGAAATTACTCTAACAGGTTTCATGCTTTGATTTTTTGAAGTTTTTGTTGATTAATTTGTTATTATTACTCATTGATAAGGAAGACATGTCATGTGATGAATTTTGTTTCTTGACCTTCTCCTAGTATTTTTGTATGATTTACAATGGAATAAGTATGGGGGAAGTGGTTTTCCGTAGTGTGAAGGGAATGTTACGAGAAGAGAGATGTGAGGTATTATCATTGGGTGTTGTAGAAGGTTCATGAGTTATATTTCATTGTGTTTCATTATATACCCTCTAAAAATGAACAATCATTACTGAAATGAAAAGGGAAAATCATTATTGAGAAAATCATTGAAAAAATGATTTTAAAAAGGAATTATTGTTAAAAAAAGAGGAGATATAATTTATTATGAGGGGTTGAAGATATATTCCTTGTGTGAAACTTGAAGTCTTGTTCCTTATAGATAATTATTTTCTCTAATCGATGATGATATTTGAACTTTAGTGGGATGGGTCTTTCATTGTTATATGTGGAGTTTTTATGATTGAGGGCATATAAGAGTTTATGTGCGGAGGGATTGGATAGTCATATTTAATGAAACCGTTTTGGTATGAAATTCATTGAGGTTAATTATTATTTATTTATTTATTTTTCCATTAATTCATATTTTTTCATATCATTTATGACATAGAAGGCTTAAATGGAATTTTTAGAGGAAGAGAAAAAGTGTAAAATTTTGGAAAAGAAAAAAAAATAGTTTGGAAATGTTAAAAATTATGCCAACTCCATCCTAGCACCACCGAAGCATCCATCCACCAGAGGTGGTGGCCAAGCTCAAAAGTGTTTCCTAGCTAAAGTGGCATAGAGGAGCATAAGATCACCTAGCACGGGGTAGCACTAGGCATAGAGGAAGCATAGTTAGCATAGGTTAGCACTGCGGTTGAGGACCAGCGGTCATAGTGTGGGGCGGCACCATGGGAAATTTATGAGTCATGGTTGTCGCATCCAAGTTGATATGCCTCATATATAAGCTTGATTGAAAACACAACCTCTCGGCTAGGAGGAATATCGGGCAATTCTTCGAGAAACACATCAGTGTATTCCCTCACAATGGGCATGTATTCAAGAATGACTTTTTCCTTATACTCGATCATTTGAGCTAGATACACTTGCTCATAGGGCGATAATATTCATGCTTGAGATGTTGATGCTAAAGACGATTCATCCTCCTCCTTGCACTTGTACAGAATCGGGGGGTCGATTCGCGATATAGAGAGTGACTTCCTGCTCACGGCAATTTGTGTTGATTCTATAAAGGGAAAGTCAATCCATACCCATAATTGCATCAAATTCCACCAAAGGGATTATGACAAGGTTCGCTAGGAAATTCAGCCTACAAATTTTGACAGGGGGCAGTTATATACTCAAGATGCAATAATTGTCCCATTTTCTATTTTCACCGACAGCTCTGCTTCCATGCTTTGTGGTGGTGTTTAAATAGTTCTACTAAACTTTTGTGATATGAAAGAATGCGTAGAACCAAAATCAAAACGTATGTTTGCTATTCTTGAATGAATAACTAGTGTATATGTCACCACTTCGTTGTCGGGATTCACCTCAACGGTTGTAATAGAAAAAGATCTCCCTTGTTTCTTTGGAGGTTGTTGGTTGTCTCTGAAAACTCTTGGCTTAGGGCATTGATTTGGAAAGTGCTCAGGTTCCTTACAGTTAAAGCAATGAACAATGCGTTGAGGGTTGACTGCGGCATTTTTTCATTCATTGCATTGGTGGGTTTCTCTTGTCGACAATCGTTAGCTAGGTGTCCTTTCTTCTCACACCTAAAGCATTTCTTCGTCTCCCTTGAGCAATTTACGGGGTGCTTCTTTCTGCACCTTTGACAAGTGGGGTGTTGAAATTTCTTGGCACCGTTAGATTTCTCCATCAGACCGCCTGAATTAAACTTCACTTTTCACTTCTTATCCTTGTAATGCCTTTGAGATTCATCGATCTTCATTCCAACTTTGAGGGAACATCGGACAATTTTCTCATAGCTATCAAAGTCTCGGATCACCGGAGCTTTTTGTAGACTAGGTTTTAGCTCACCAAAGAAGTGATCAACCTTGCATTCGGGGGTAACGACAAAGCCAGAGGCATGTCGTACAAGTCTTGTGAAGTTTGTCTCGTACGCCCCAATAGATTCGTCGTCTTTTACTTGAGGGAAAGGAAATCCATTTTCATTTTAAGTTGAAGAGTACGAGGAAAATATTTATCAAAAACCATTTTCCGGAATTCATTTCACCTCCTCACTTCAATCTCTTCATCAGACTTCGTATTCTTGATCAATGTCCACCACTGATCAGTTTCTCCCTCCACATGATAAATAGTCAATAGAACCTTCTCTTGTTCAGAACATTAAAGGATGGAGAAGATCTTCTCAATAGAGTTGAGTCATTATTCCGCGATTAAGGAATCAGATGATCCATTGAAAGTCAGGGACATTTGTCGCATAAAGCTCTCAATTTCAGCTTGTTCTTTCTTAAGAGGATTTGGGTGCTCCTCGTGATCTAGGTTTATATTCAGAACCTGATTCAGCTAAAAGAGTATCGTCACAAAGTTCGTGATTCTCACTACCATCGGGTTAGGTATCTCGTTGGGGCAGTCATCACATTGTTCGCCGCATTGATTTTTTACATGATTCCACCTATTTTCGGTAATTGGCTAAAATAAATAGAGATAAGTATTTTTAAACTATTAAAGGCATAAAAGGGAGTCCAATGACATTAAAAATATAACTTATAAATTACATGTATTTCCTTAACATATGAATTTTTAGGCTTCAATCTATTTTATCCATGATATATTTCCTAACATATATTCTTATGGATATTTTTTATTCCCTTAATAATGGTTCTTAACGGGCTTATAAATTTACCAAAGCATATCCCACAGGAGTGTCAAACTAAGTATGCAGCAAGTCTCGTTGTCGTGCATCAGTTCCTGATCGAGTCTAACTCAACACGGTGTTTTTCACGACCCGTCCCTTAGGGCCCGTGTCGTGACTACCACAAGCTCGTCTTCCATAGGTCAAGGGCTGACGACTAGCACCGAAAAGGTGTATCCCTAAAATGGGAAGGCATTGTCTTTTAACCTATACAGACACACAGTCCAAGAACACAACAAAAAGCAGCTACGAAGTAAACTGCGGTAGTAAAAGTGTGCTGAAAGTAAAAGGGACTGGAATACAAGCCCAACTGAAAAGGGTAAAAGTACAAATGAGAAGTACAAAACAGCTCCTGGATCGACCACCGAGGATCCTACCTAAAGGGTAGGTACAGATCGTCTCTACATCACTCCATGTCAGCCCAAATAGTCCACCTCCGAGCACCGTCCGGTCCTGGCTCCCTCAGCCTCGATCAACGTTGTAAGTCGTCTGCACAAGACACAACAAGGTGCGGGCGTAGCCCGTGCAGGGGTGAGTATAACGATACTCAGTAGGGACCCTGAGACCCTCGTAGGTCTCCTAGAGTTCCACGAAGGAAAAACCACAAAGCAAGACTTCAACTCTACTTAGGTATATGCTCATACATATACCTAAGTTATCAAGATATACTCATCTCATACATGAGGAAAGAATACCACAAAGATAACACCACGAAGGTAGAAATACCACACATGTAACACCACGGAGATAGAAGTGTCACACAGGTAACACCACGAAGACAACACCACAAAGGTAGAAGGACCACACAGGTAACACCACTAAGACAACACCACAAAGGTAGAAGTACCACACAGGCAACACCACGAAGATAGAAGTACCACACAAGTAGAAGTATCACATAGGTAACACCACTAAGACAACACCATGAAGGTGGAAGTGCCACACAGGTAACACCACGAAGATAGAAATACCACACAGGTAACACCGCGAAGATAGAAGAGACTTAACTCATAATCATGTATAACTTAAGTACAGAAGTACAGATGATTAGTCGTAAGCTAGATCATCTTATTCTGTTAAGAAGCATTGTTGCTGACCCACACATGATCGATAGGTACTAACACCCGCTGACCCACACATGATCTGACCCACACAGGATCTGACCCACACAGGATCGGTATGCGCTGACCCACACAGGATCTGATAGAAGCTGACCCACACATGATTGATGGATGATGACCCACACAAGATCGATGTTCTTTCTTCACGTTTCAGTCTGCCACAGGATTCCTCGCACCCGGTGCGCTCGAGTTCCATAGAATCTGCCTCTCGAGATATCGGTCGTACCTCGACCGCCACTAAACTCCACAAAGGAGTAACCCAAAGGACCGCCATGTCGTAAGGGTTCCAACGCGACAGACGGTGCGTCAATTGGATGTCCGGTCTATGAGTTATAAGCGTTTTAGTTCCGAGGGCCCGGTTGGATTCGGGTTCGATCCAACCCGACCATACTCCAACTGTCTCCAAAACTCAAGTGGAGTATACCAAAAGGACTGCCTCGCTCCAAGGGTCCCAGCGCCACAGACGGTTCGTCAAACAGATGCTCGGATTTCAAGTTATGGACCTTTAAGGGTTTCTGGGTCCAGTTAGGCCCGAGTCCGATCTGACCGACCCGGCCCGACCTGGTCTGGGCTGGGCCACGACTGGCTCGGCCCGTTGGGCTGAGGTCCGACCCGGACCGCAAGGGGGCGGCCCGGGCCGCAAGGGGAGACCCGCAAGGGCGGCCCGGCCGCGTGAGGCGCGACCCGCAAGGGGGCAGCCCAGCCGCTTGAGGCGCAGCCCGCAAGGGGGTGTGGCCCGCGGTCCGCCCGAGCTGGCAAGGTGGGCATTTCCACCCGGTATCCCGAACGGCCCGGAGGCCGTTCGGCGTCGTGAAACGGCTGCGCCACGTGGGCGTCACCCAGTCGTCGCGGAACCCGCCAGAGGCGCGGGTTCTGCCTCCGTCACGGCTTCGACCGCGGCCCTCTGCTCGTCGGCGGCGCGCTAGTCGCACCGCCTCCCCGCTCGTCGGCGGCGCGCTGGTCGCACCGCCTCCCCTTCTGCGGTCGATCGATGTGTCGGTCGCCTCCTCCGACCACCGCGGATGAGGAGTCGCGGCCCCTTGCTCACCGACGGGGCGTGACGGTGCGCCGCACCTCCTCTGCGGTCAACCGGTGTCGGCCACTCCGATGATCGTCGCGGCTTAGTGTCGCGGCCTCCTCTTGTGGCGCACGTCGGCGCGCCACCTCCTTCGTAGCCAGTCGGTACCGCCGTGTCGGCGGTCTTCCACGAAGGGCGCAAGTGTAGCAAAGTAGCGGAGGGTTCGGGTCGGATTCGTTAGGCTCACGTCCTCCGCGTTAGCTTGCAATCCTAAGGGAAGATTTAAGGGTTCAAGAAATTCACTTGAAATAAACAAGAATCAAACCCCTACCTGAGGTTGTTGGAGAGCCTCCGTGTTTGAAGAAGGGGTCGGTGTTCGCTGTCCTCCGCAACTAGCTTCCAACGACGCCGCTCGTATGTCGTCATACGGTTCGTGGTTTGGTGCCTCTCGTCACCTCCTGTTGGAACCGACTCCGTCCTCTAAGGGTTTGGCGTCTCTGCACTTTGTCAGCACTTCATTGCTTGGCGAAGCAGTGTCGACACCTCTCCTCAAGCTCCATATAAATAGGAGAGAGGGATGGTATGCAACATTCGTGGAATTAATGGAAGCCCATTAATTAGGAACCATCCTAATTCCCCAACAGTGCAGTTACTTAGATTTGAAAGGTCAAGTCATTTATTGACTTGACACGTCGTTGGTCTCACGTTGCCACTTGTCTGTTGGAGGAGAAGAAAGAAAAATAAAAATTAACTAAGTTATTTTTATCATTCTTTTAAAAGTTCCAAAACTTAACTTTTTCTCCAAACCTACTACGGTCAAAGTGAAACCTTCCTTAAGCGAATCACGGCGCAGCGGATTCAACGGTGCCCTCAGATTTTTAATCCGAGCACCGGTTCAAAAGTTAGAAAACATCGCTCACGCGTTTACTGGACGTACCTTAAAAAAAGTTCAGAAATTCATTTCGGGCACACCGGGCCTCAAAATCACGCACCATCAATTTTCACAGACTCGTAATAATTCCATATAATTAAAAAAATTACATGGAAAATCCGAGTCTTTACATTCTCTCCACCTTATGGCTTTTCGTCCCCGAAAGCCACAACATAGACTAAGAAAACGAATGGGGGTAATGAGCATGAATCTGAGCAGCTCGCTCTCATGTGCTCTTCTGGAGGTTCTCGTACTGTCAGCGAACGTGTACCAGAGGTATCGACCGCCCACGAAGAACCCGCTCTTGTCAATCCTCAATCTCTACTGGAACCTCCGTAAATGTTGCTTCATCATCAAAGTCCAGCTCACCGTGGTCGATGATGTGAGATGGGTCATGCACGTATCACCTCAACTGGGATACGTGGAAGACGTTGTGCGCCCTCTCCAACTGCGATGGAAGTGTCAAGCGGTATGCCACCTCACCTATCCTTCGAAGTATCAGAAATGGTCCGATAAACCTCAGTGATAACTTGTCGTCTCGGCCAAATCACCGTAAACCTCATCGAGGTGAGACCCATAGGAAGAGATGGTCTCCCTCCTCGAACTCCAAGGGTCTCCGCTTCCTATCAGCATAAGACTTTTGTCTGCTCTGTGCAGTCTTCATCCGCTCCTAGATGATTTGCACCTTCTCGGTGATAGCTCGTACCAACTCTGGACTCATAAATGCTGACTCCCTTGGGTCCGTCCAGCATAGAGGTGATCTGAAAGGTCGACCGTATAGGGCCTCGAATGGTGTCATATCGATGGTGGAATGATAAATGTTGTTGTACGCAAACTCCATCAAGGGCAAGTGATCCTCCCAACTGCGGCCAAAATCTAGGACGCAATCACGAAGCATGTCCTCCAGCGTCTGAATGGTCTGCTCCGTCTGACCATCCGTTTGAGGATGAAAGGCGATGCTCAAACGTAGCTGAGTCCCGAACGGCTCCTGTAATCTCTTCCACAACCGGGAAGTAAAATGTGTGTCACGGTCAGAAACGATCGTCGATGGCACCCTGTGAAGTCGCACAATCTCTTATACGTAGAGGCGTCTCAAGCCCTCTACCGATCCCTGCTCTCGGATAGGTAGGAAGTGGGCCGACATGGTGAGTCAGTCAACGATCACCCAGATGGAATCATGTCCCCTGAATGTACGTGGAAGCCCTGTCACAAAGTCCATGGAGATTCTATCACACTTCCACCCCGTCACCTCTAGTGGTTGTGCTAAGCCTGTTGGAACTTGATGTTCGGCCTTCACTTGCTGACAAGTGAGGCATCGAGAAACAAACTTTGTCACTGCTTTCTTCATCTCTGGCCACCAGTGCTGACGCCGGAGGTCCTAATACATCTTCGCCACACCAGGATGTACCGCCAAAGGGGACGTATGGAACTCCCTCAACACCTCCTCCCGTAGCGCCACTGGTACCATGGTACGTCCTCTGAAGAGGATGATGTGCTCTCCACCTTCAGAAAATTCATCAGGTGTCTGTCCTGAGGATATCTGAGCACGTCGAGTCTCGCAGTCAATGTCCCCAAGTTGCGCCTCCCTGACTCGCTGAAGGGGTGGGGGAGTGACTGTCATAGACTGGAAGTATGTTTCTCTATCTCTATCCATGAAGGATATCTGCAACGCAGCTAGCTGCAATGTCGTCTCACTCAGCAACTGCAGACCAGACCTCCTGCTGAGTGCATCTGCTACAACGTTCCCCTTCCCAGGAGTATAGACTATCTCAAAGTCATAGTCCTGAAAGAACTCTAGTCATCCTCGTTGTCTCAGGTTCAGGTCCTTCTAAGAGAAGATATACCTGAGACTCTTGTGATCAGAGTGGACTGTAAAATGTTCGTCCATCAAGTAATGTTGTCACATCTTCAAGGCGAAGACCACTGCTGTTAACTCTAGGTCATGGATAGCGTAGTTCTGCTCATGTTATCTCGGTTGTTGCGAACCATAAGCGATCACTGCTCACTCCTGCATCAGGACACACCCAAGTCTGGTCCCTAATGCGTCACAGTAGACTACATACTCAACGCCCTCTTCTGGTAGCCTCAAGATGGGGGGCATTCGTCAGTCTCTGTCTCAGCTCCTGAAAACTCTGTTAGCATCTCTCCGTCCATACGAAGGGTTGTCCCTTCTACGTCAATGTTGACAAGGGTGTCGCAACTCTGAAAAAGTCAGGCATGAATCTCCGGTAGTATACAACCAACCCCAGGAAACTCTGCACCTCGGTCACACTCCTGGGTGGATCCCAAGCAAGTACAGCTTCTACCTTAGCTGGATCCACTGCAACTCCAGCCTCCGAGATAACGTGTCCCAGAAAGTGGACCTCTCGTATCCAGAACTGGCACTTCGAGAGCTTATCATAAAGCTGGTGCTCTCGAAGTGTATCCAGAACTATATGCAGATGATAGGCATGCTCCTCCATTATTGAGTATATCAAGATGTCGTCGATGAAGACCACCACAAAGCGATCGAGGTATGGCTAGAAGATCTTGTTCATGAGTCCCATGAACACTGTTGGGGCATTGGTCACACCGAACGACATAACCAAGAACTCATAGTGGTCATACCGACATCTGAAGGTTGTCTTTTGCACATCCTCATCTCGTACCCTGAGCTGATAATAGCTTGATCTGAGGTCTATCTTCGAAAACCAATGAGCTCCCTTCAGCTGATCGAAAAGATCATCAATCCTCGGAAGTGGATACTTGCTTTTCACGGTCACCTGGTTCAGGCGCCGATAGTCCACACAGAGTCTCAAACTCTCATCGGTCTTCTTGGCGAACAAAATCGGGGCTGCCCGTGGAGAAACACTGGGCCTTATGAACCTCTTTCTCTCCAAGTCCTCCAACTGTACTTGTAACTCACGAAGCTCCGCGGGAGCCATCCGATATGCTGATGTAGATATCGGTGTTGTCCCGGGGTACAGGTCGATGTAAAAGTCTACCTCTCTGCGTGGAGGTAGTCCCGGAACATCATTAGGAAAAATATCAGCATATTGGTCCACCACTATAGGATAGCTCGGACTCTCAACATCAATTGTCCCGAGGGTAAGGCTGGCCAACTGATGTGTGATCGGCTGCACCCTCCTCCGGGAAAGTCCATCATGTGATGCAAAGGTTTCTTTCTCTCTGGTGAAGGAAAACCTGATCTCATCCTCGCGGATACACCGCACATTGCGCCTAATACAGTCAATCTGAGCATGGACTGTGGATAATCAGTCCATACCCAAGATGACGTCGTAAGGCCTCGACACCGTTACTAGAAGATCCCAGTTGAAACTCTCACCTTCTAGAGTAAGCTCACACTGCCGGCACCAGTGTGTAATCGTTGAATCCCCTCCCATAGGAGTCTCTACCTGTAAGGATTGAGCCAACGGCTCCACCGGAATTTTCAAGCTCCGAACGAGGGTCGTGGCAATAAAAGAGTGACTGACACTTGTGTCTATAAGTACTGCAGCTAAGGTGGAGTAGACACAGATCGTACCTCTAATCATATCTGAAGCGTCGTGGTCGTAGGCCTCAGCTGCCTGGAGCTGAGCTCATCCATGTCCACATGCTCCCTGTGGTCAGGGTGGACCACCTGGAAATGGTGGCGGTATAACCTCAAATTGTCATTCACCGCCTGTTGCACGGCCAGCTCCTCTGCCACGTCCGCCTGCTGCATTCGGACCTCCCCGATCGAATTTATGCCTCTGCCTCGGCGGTCCCTCGACCATCTGATGGTCGTCCGTACAGCGGGTCGGGCAGTCGCGAGCTATATGACCCTGCCCGCCGCACGAGTAGCACTGTCTACTCCTCAACTGTCTTACTCCGTCCCGTGAGCCCCTCACCACCGACCCTGTATCCCGATGTCGTCCACCTGAAGGTTTGGCCCGCTTGGGCCCCTGTGTCATCCGCCTACTGTCTGCTGCAGATGACTCTGCTGCCTGACGTCTGGTGGTGGCTCTCGTCGCCGGTATCTGCTCAGCTATGAAGCTCTCCACCAAAAGTGATCGCTCTAGCACCCCAGTCTGCGTCGGAATGCTGAGTGATATCATCGATACTCTGATCTCCCGTCGGAGACCCTGCTCAAAGTTTCGAACCCTGAAGAAAGGGTCTCGTACCATGTCGGTGGAGTAGCGAGAGAGATCAGTGGACCTCGCCGAGTACTGGGCCACAGTCATGTTGTCCTGCTGTAAGTGCAGCAGCTCCTGTATACGCACAGACCGTAAGGTCGCTGGGACGAACTCTACCCTGAAAAGGCTCTCGAAGTCCGCCCGGGTGAAGGTCACCTCGTCGTGTATCTGGAGCATCAAACTCCATCATCTCCTTGTTGCTGCCTAAAAAAGACTGGCTGTTAGGATCGCCATAAAGTCAGCTGGTGTCCCAACCAAGCGGAAAACTCTGACTACAGCCTCCAGTCAATCCTCAACCGTCTGCGGGTTCGTCTCGCCTCGGAACCTCGAAGGCCTTTGTCGCTGAAACTCGTGCAACGCGCTCAATCGGCGTGCACCCTCTGCTGGTGGGGTCGGTGGCAACGGTTGCCCAACGGGTAGTGGTGTTGCTGATACACCACCTGAAGGTGTTAATGTCGTAAGAGGGCCCTGCACCGAGGCATCATCACTCGGTGGGCCGTCATCACGTACTCTCTCGTGAATCCTGGCTGGCTGTCTACGTGGCGGTATCCTGGAAGAAAACAGGTGTGTCATGGTCAATAAGTTATACCTGGTGAGTCGGCTCAAGGAGATTACAAGAAAAACTTTTCAAAAAAACACACGCAATCAGTGTTTCCGTGCACTGAGTCGGAAATCAGAATTCAGGGTCATGGTGTATGGATACGTCGGCCACCGCACCAACACCGGATTCCCCAAACTGAAAACCACACCCATAACACTTAACACTATCGCCACATAGAAAAGATCAGAGTTCTAGTTCTTTGGTAGAACTGACTCCTCTGATACCACTTTGTCACAACCCGTCCCTCGGGGCCCGTGTCGTGACTACCCCAAGTCTGCCTTCCATAGGTCAGGGGCTGGCGACTAGCACCGGAAAGGCGTATCCCTAAAACAGAAAGACATTGTCTTTTAACCTATACAGACACACAGTCCAAAAACACAACAAGAAGCAACTGCGAAGTAAACTGATGTAGTAAAAGTGTGTTGAAAGTAAAAGAGTTCTGAAAGTAAAAGGGGTCGGAATACAAGCCCAACTGAAAAAGGTGCAAGTACAACTGAGAGGTACAAAACAGCTCCTGGATCGACCACCGAGGATCATACCTGAAGGGTAGGTACATATCGTCTTCACAGCATTCCACATCAGCCCAAATAGTCCACCTCCGAGCACCGTCCGGTCCTGGCTTCCTCAGCCTCGATCAACGTTGTACGTCATCTACACAAGACACAACAAGGTGTGGGAGTAGCCCGTGCAGGGGTGAGTATAACGATACTCAGTAAAGACCTCGAGACCCCAGTAGGTCTCCTAGAGTTCCACGAAGGAAAAACCACAAAGCAAGACTTCAACTCTACTTAGGTATATGCCCATAAATATACCTAAGTTATCAAGATATACTCATCTCATACATGAGGAAAGAATACCACAAAGGTAACACCACGAAGGTAGAAATACCACACAGG
Organism: Viscum album; assembly: GCA_963277665.1. NCBI lineage: Eukaryota > Viridiplantae > Streptophyta > Magnoliopsida > Santalales > Viscaceae > Viscum > Viscum album. Next base: position 1,314,206,659 of record OY728137.1, read on the forward strand.
TAACACCACGGAGATATAAGTATCACACAAGTAACACCACGAAGACAACACCACAAATGTAGGACCACATAGGTAACACCACTAAGACAACACCACAAAGGTATAAGTATCACACAGGTAACACCACGAAGATAGAAATACCACACAGGTAGAAGTACCACATAGGTAACACCACTAAGACAACACCACGAAGGTGGAAGTACCACACAGGTAACACCACGAAGGTGGAAGTACCACACAGGTAACACCACGACACAGGTAGAAGTACCACATAGGTAACACCACTAAGACAGCACCACGAAGGTGGAAGTACCACACAGGTAACACCGCGAAGATAGAAGTACCACACAGGTAACACCACGAAGATAGAAGAGACTCAGCTCACAATCAGGTATAACTTAAGTACAGAAGTACAGATGATTAGTCGTAAGCTAGATCATCTTATTCTGTTAAGAAGCACTGTTGCTGACCCACACAGGATTGATAGGTACTAACCCCCACTGACCCACACAGGAACTGACCCACACAGAATCGGTATGTGCTGACCCACACAGGATCGTTGAGCGCTGACCCACACAGGATCTCATAGAAGCTGACCCACACAGGATCGACGGATGCTGACCCACACAGGATCGATGTTCTTTCTTCACGTTTCAGTCTGCCACAGGATTCCTCGCACCCAGTGTGCTCGAGTTCCGTAGAATCTGTCTCTCGAGATATCGGGCGTACCTCGACTGTCACTAAGCTCCATAAATGAGTAGCCCAAAGGACCGTCATGTCGTAAGAGTTTCAACGTGATAGACGGTGCGTCAATCGGACGTTCGGTCTGTGAGTTATAAGAGTTTTAGCTCTGAGGGCCCGATTGGATTCCGGTTCGATCCAACCCGGTCATACTCCAATTGTCTCCAAAACTCAAGTGATGTATACCAAAAGGGTCGTCTCGCTCTAAGGATCCCAGCGCCGCAGACGGTTCCTCAAACGAACGCCCGGATTTCAAGTTATGGCCCTTCAAGTGTTTCTGGGTCCGGTGAGGCCTGGGTCTGGTCTGACCCGGTCGAACCGACCTGGCCTGACCCGGTCTGGGCTGGGCCGCGGCGGGCTCGACCCGCTGGGCTGAGGTCTGGCCCGGTCGCGTGAGGCACAGCCCGCAAGGGGGCGTGGCCTGCGGTCCGCCCGAGCTGGCAAGGGGGGTGTTTCCCCCCGGTATCCCGAACGGTCTGGAGGTCGTTCAGCTTCATGAAACGATGGCGCCACGTGGGCGCCGCCCGGTCGCCACGGAACCCGCCGAAGGCGCGGGTTCTGCCTCCGTCGCGGCTTCGGTCGCGGCCCTCTGCTCGTTGGTGGCGCGCTGGTCGTGCCGCCTCCACTTCTGCAGTCGGTCGCCTCCTCCGACCGTCGCGGCTGATGAGTCGCGGCCCCTTGCTCACCGGCGGCGCGCGATGGCGCGCCCCACCTCCTCTGCGGTCGGTCGGTGCCGGTCGCTCCGATGATCGTTGCGGCTTAGTGTTGCGGCCTCCTCTTGTGGCACGCGTCGGCACGTCGCCTCCTTCGTAGCCGGTCGGTGTCGTCGCGCAAGCGGTCTTCCACGGAGGGCGCAAGGGTAGCAAAGTAGCAGAGGGTTTGGGTCGGGTTCGTTAGGCTCGCGCCCTCCGCGTTAGCTTGCAATAGTGAGGGAGGATTTAAGGGTTCAAAAAATTCACTTGAAATAAACAAGAATCAAACCTCTACCTGAGGTTGTTGGAGAGCCTCCGCGTTTGAGGAAGGGGGTCGGTGTTTGATGTCCTCCGCAACTAGCTTCCAACGACGTCGCTCGTATGTCGTCCTACGGTTCGTGGTTCGATGTCTCCCATCACCTCCTACTAGAACCGGCTCCGTCCTCCAAGGGTTTGGCGTCTCTGCACTTTGTCAGCACTTCGTTGCTTGGCGAAGTAGTGATGACGCCTCTCCCCAAGCTTCATATAAATAGGAGAGGGGGAGGGTGTGGAACGTACGTGGAATTAATGGAGACTCATTAATTATAAATCATCCTAATTCCCCAACGGTGCAGTTACTTAGATTTGAAAGGTCAAGCCATTTATTGGCTTGACACGTCATTGGTCCCACGTTGTCGTTTGTCCGTTGGAGGAGAAGAAAGAAAAATAAAAATTAACTAAGTTATTTTTATCATTCTTTTAAAAGTCTCAAAACTTAACTTTTTCTCCATACCTACTGCGGTCAAAGTAAAACCTCCCTTAAGCGTATCACGACGCTGCAGATTCAACGGTTCCCTCAGATTTTTAATCTGAGCACCGGTTCAAAAGTTAGAAAACGTCGTTCGCTCATTTACTGAACGTATCTTAAAAAAAGTTCAGAAATTCATTCCGGGCACACCGGGCCTCGGAATCACACGCCGTCAATTTTCTCATAGACATAATAATTCCATATAATTAAAAAAAATTACATGAAAAATCCGGGTCTTTACAGTGTTTTGGGGTTTTACCCCTATGTACATTTGTGTCAGAGCCACATCCACTTATAGTATCCAGACAAGGATGTTTTTGCTTGATAAACCACTTACTCTATACTTACCAAAATTTAGTGGTGTTTTCTTATACTTAGTCTTATCCCTGAGGATTTCATTAGAGTTTTCTAATCCTAATCCCAAAAAGAACTAAATATTTTCTTTGATACCAACTATAACAATCATTCTCTTTATTACATATTAACACATGATTTATTACATAAGATTACACTTAATACAATCTGAAAGATCGAGAAGTCTAATGTCTTTGGAAATTAGGTACATTACATAACAACTTAAAATAAGAAATACATCATCTTTATTGAAAACCTATTTAACATGTTTATAATATTCTTTCATACTTAAAACTGTATAGGATAACCTGGGGGATATAAAGCTCACTAAGAGAATAAACATGGCATAACATGAAGAAAGTAATACATGTTGGACAATAGGCATATTAATGGGACATAAAATGGGTGAGGATCATAAAAATGAACAATGAGGCGTGATATAACATGATAACATAAAGGAAACATTGGAAATGTGACAACAACTTAAAATAATGCATCATAAACATCGATTGAGGCTAACTACCAAGACATCATGATGGACAAAGTCCCATAAAGGAATCAGGTTTACTCTCTGTCCCAACATGACGTCTCATGAGACTAAACATTACACAATGCATTGAAGCGCTATATAATCTCGGGCACACCCGTCACTTTCATTTTATTCTCATGCTTAAGTGTGTCACATAGATCATACAACATGGTTTCATTCATTGTCATATTTTATTCCACGATCAAAGAGTGTAGAATACATACATACAAGTCTCAAGTCAAAGAAGTATAAGTGTATAAAGGTGAACACCCTTGATAGGAAATGGGTATGGTATTCACTATGCAATTGTTTCAGCATTGAAGATCATGATGAAATTTCAACAACATAACAACATCGCCTAAAAATTCATAAAATGGGTTGATGAGAGTGAAAGTGGTCTCTTATCATTTGGACATCAAATGGGCAGTAATAGGGACATGAAAAGACATACCAACATTGGGAATTGGAAATAGAATGCATAATATAATAAAAAAACTTCAATAAAGAAGAGAAGGTGATGATCCATTACCTTAAGAGTGTGAATTCAAATGCTTGGGAAGAGCTTCTTGAGATCTTAAGGGCAACTTGAGAGGACTCTAGAGAGGAGAGGGCAGAGAAAGGACGTGCTCCAAGGATTTTAAATGAAGAGAAATTGAAGCTCTGGTGGGTTTATATAGAAAATGGGTGGGGGATTCTTTATCATTTCTTAAACTTAAATTTTGAACTCTATATAATAAAATAACCAAAACCACAAACCTTCACATGGTTTTTGCTCATGGTTTATATCAAATGGGAGTGGTTTTCATTATTTTATAAGATCAAGGGTCAAACTTAGTAAAATAATATTCTTGGTTATGTGAAAGTGAATCATACTCTTAAAAAATGATTTTAAAACCTTAAAATATATTATAAGTTTTGGAAGATTCATAATGGATTTATAAAATAAATCAAATAAACATAAAATCACATTATTTTAAAGTAAAAAAAACATAGATTTGGTCATAAATACCCTTAATAATATTTATTACATCACTTTTGGATCATTATGATGTCATAATACACACCGTATATTTATACAGTATTTATTTTTTACCAAAAAAATTCAACTGTTTCAAAAAATTGTGAAAAATTCACCATTGGATAATTTCAACGTTCTGGTTGTAAGAATAATATTCATTTTATCAAAATAATTTTCTAAATATATGAATTTTCTCTTTTAAAATAAAAATAGATATTTATTGAGAAATATTGGATTTTTTGACAATAACAGTTTTTAAACCCTTATAAAAATTACATTTGACTTCGTACAAATTATATGATCATTTATATTTAATAAACATTATTTAATAATAATATCTTATTAAACTATTATTTATTTCAAAAATCCATTCATTCGTCAAAATAAATATCTTAATTGAAATTGAATACTAACTAAAAAATACAATTTGTGTTTTATTTTATAAAAATCAAAATCATTTATAAAGTAACGATAAGAATAAAATATGAACATTATTCTATTAAAAATACAATATACATATTCACATTATTATGACCTTGATATATATCTCTTTAATACATCAACAAACAACTTAAGTGTATGGCGCGCGATAATAAGACTTACATGAAGTGGTTCGGCATACATGGTTTGGACTATGATCTCAACGAGCTTGAACTTCTCTCGTAAATGTTGGAGTTGGTGGCCTAGAACCAACTACTTTGTACTTTATTCATTAATAAATATCTGATCACATCTTGATTGTTCTTCTGCGTGACAATGAATGTGATAATGTCCTAAGGACAGTTGTTGCATTAAAGGGTCATAGTGGATCCCTGCTATGATGAGAACCTGGAAGTGTCATAACACTGTTCTTGAATATATATGTTTTATGGCCGGATGATGTTATTTGAGGAACACAAATAATACAGGCCATTAGGGGTGAGGACTCAGAAAACTTTGAGGTACTTTCTCATGGTGTGCGCCCTTGGTAATATCCAGGAGGATATTATGAGAACGAGACCCGCCAGTAGGAAATCCACATTTCATAGTCATTGGATGTTCCTATCTGCGGACGTGTGTATTGGTCCTTAGACTTTAAGATTATTATTAATGGGTATTACAACTCGCACACTTAGATGTATTGACGAAAACTGTGACGACACACTGTTCGCAGTGAGGTAAGATACGTTGGGTGCGTCACGAGTAATACTGCATTAATAGATAATACGATAAAGGATTTGTCCCTTCTGTTCCATAACGGAAGTAGATATCTGAGACCCTTTTGATGGAATTGATATAACCTAAATAAATCCATGGCCATAGTGAGTAATGGGCAAGTTCAATTCTGGAAAGTCAAAGAAAGAATAATTGAGCACATGGGTTGATGGCATCAGCATGCAACCCGCTTGATTCGAGATATCGAGACAAAGGAACTGTATTACACGGTAAACGTTCGGATGAGGTGACGCGTCAATGCGGCATCAACTTCTTTCTCTTGGGTGCCTTGACCCGTTGTTAGACAGTAGTCTTGGACTTTAGGCAAGTCCGCCTAATGTCAACGAGAAAGAGGCTTAGAGGGCCACACACTAAGTGTATCCAAGTATCTCAAGTAGAATAAAGATTATTCTCGTGTGTGGTTTAATAATAATTCAAAGAAGCCTAAATCGTTTTTTTGTTGGAGGAAGAATAAAATGAAAACAAGATATAGACACCGTGTACATTGAATGTACACGCCGTGTAGTTTTCATTTTGGAAAGGAAATGAAAAACAAGTACACGCCGTGTATTAATGATTACACGCCGTGTAGTTTTTTCAGTCGGGATTTTGAGGAAATAATATTGTTTTATTAAATGATATTTATTATAATCAGTGTGGGTGCATGTCAAGGAATTAATGATTTGACATGGGGGTTTTCAATAAGAGTTAATGAAATAAATAAAACGCATAACGCGTTTATTTATTGTCATAACTCTATAACCACAAACCCAATTATAAATATCCTCACAACCCCAACACTTTTCCCTAATCGTTGTGCACAACAATTCTGAAGAATTCTCTCAAAGCCGAAAGAACTCCTTCCTCCAAGAACGCTCTCAAGACCAAGAGAGATCCACCACCACCGGATCAAAGCGATTGAAGGCGGACATCGCAAGCGAAGGTTCTTCCACGCTAGCACCCGGATATCCCTTCGGCGACGTCTAGAGATACGTGGAGTACGTGTGGATCACCGCTAGAGGAATCCTACACTTGGATTCTACGACGCAACGACGGATCACATCGGATCGTGACCGAAGACATCAACGAAGAAAGAATTCCATCAAGGTGATTCTTGTCAATTAATTAAATTAATTATAACCAACATATGATGATCCTCTCAATGGTTCTGGGACCCTTCTCTTTCTTTTCATTCTTCGTTCTATTCTGAATATCCGGCGTTTTATTATCGTGACGAATCTCGGATTGAACGTTGTTTAAACGCTAAAATTAAAGTTGGGCAAACCCACCAACGCGCTTCCGCTGCGCCCGAAACCTTCAAGTGGTATCAGAGCGGTCATATCGTTGATTATAATTATTCAATTTTTCGTTGGTGATTTGCGCATTTAATAATTTAGTTGTTTCAATTCAAGTTAATCGCGCATTTAATAATTTAGTTGTTTCAATTCAAGTTAATCGTTCTTTAAAATCTGAATCTCGAGATCTATTCCTCCCCTCTCGTTTCTCGTTCACCTTACAGAAACGAATTTTTCTTTTAATTTTTATTAAAATAAAATAGAGGAACTCATCCGGAGGTGTCAAACGTTCCTGGTCGTACAACACCAGAATACACAGCGTGTATTCGGAAGTACACGTCATGTAGTCTAGGTTCAATGCATCGGACTGGTCCGCCAAATCAGGTCGTGTATTGGAGTATACCTAAGTCATAAATGACATCGTGTGTTGACCAGGAACAGGTGGCACACAGTTTCCGGATTACACGCCGTGTGGTCCACTGAACACAGCGTGTAGTCCCTTCGGGTTAGGGTTGGACTGTGTACCCCGTACACGGCTTGCCCGGCTGGAAACCGTGTAACGCGGATACTATACGGTGTGTGTCTCATTGAACACGCCGTGTACTCCGAAAATTTCCGAAGTACATCTACACGCCATGTCCCCAGGCGTGTACTTCGGATGGACGATGAACAAAAGTACACGCCGTGTAGTCGGAACTACACGTCATGTACTCATCCAAATTACGCAGATTTATTAAAATTTATTAAAATTTATTATTATATTATACAAACCCTTGAGACGTGTACCATAATGCATACGTAAAGTTGAGGCACAACACGTGATAGGTGTTTTATATATGTGTGTTTAATTTAACAATCTGCGTAATGTTCATTTCTACTCATTGGGTAGTTATGAACGGGAATTCACCGGGTTGCCTCCAAGGTACAAGTTACGTACAAAGATAATTTTAAATGAATTTATTTGTTTAAAATTATGATGGATGAGAATCTCAAGGAAATTCAAAAAAGGGGTTTAAGATAAAAGAATTCATTAATTAAAGATAATTAATTGATTCGAACGTGATTTATATTAAACAAGAACGATTAAAGAATTGAATGCTAGTTTTATTTATGCATAAATATCGTTGCATGTATGGATGATCATGAGCTAAATCAAGACCTTTGTATGTGAATGGTTTCTTTTAATTTATTTATTTAAATTAAATGTGTTGGTTTGTGAGACTTCTCCTCATTAATATATAGGGTCTACGCGCTCATAGATTCTTTTGTGTAAAAACTCCTTTTTACCCATCACCTGCGTGTGAAATAAATGCATATGTAATGGATGTAGCTCCCAAACTAGTGGAGGCGGCTCAAGTCAGGAGCCAAGGCGAAACCAATCCAATGAGATACAAAAGTGGACAGGTGGAAAGCTGTAAACACGAACCCAAAAGGTTCAAGGTGTTTCTCTCCTAGGTCTTGGGTTAGTTTATCAATCGCTAGATAAACTAACCAATAGAAAATCTCATGATCATACCATTTATTTTATTTCTGTCAGTTGCATGGTTTATATTTATTGTGGGTGTGTTGTCACGATCACACAATTAATGAATTAAACAAGCATGCAAGATGGAACTAAAATAAGACCGGCTTATGCGTAAATATTATCTTAGACATGGTTAATCACTTAAGTATATCTCACTTAATATTAACAAGCATGTAATAAAAGATAATAAATTGGCAATTTACGTATAAGGATAAAATCTCTCAATGAAATATTAAGTCGATATAGTCTTCCATAATCTTGGTTAGAATCGAACCATAGTTCAAAGTGTTTGACCAACCTTGGTTGGAGTGCTTTCAATTATCGGGGAATTCTAATTCAAGATTTTGGGTTGACTTCACTTGGTTCGCATCAAGGGTTGACTGTCACATCAGGACTTGGTGTGACCAAGAGGCAAAAATTGAGGAAATCCAAAATAAAAGGGTTTCAGGATTGGGGAGTCCACTCAGCAGATTAAGGAGCTGCGAGTTAATGCAGTTGGCATTTGGAATGCCTACCTAAAACACTTCAAGTTGTTTGACCAACCCTAATTGGGGTAATGCGAAGGGCAATATGGATCATTGCCACTAGAATATTCAAGCAACATAATATTCTGAAGTCAATGGTGAGGGTTATTAGATTTCGATAAAATAGTGGGAGACTAATAAGTATTAATTTATTTATTTGTCTCAGTTTTTATAATAAAGTACTAAACATTTGTTCATCTTAATTTGTAGAAATGGCAATAAAAATGACTTTAAACATATCATTGTGAATCATACTCGAGAAGGAAAATCTTCTCACCGGCACCAATTTTCAAGAGTGGCAGAGGCGTTTACGCGTCATGCTTCGCCACGAGAGGAAATTGTATGTGCTGGAAGAATCTGTTTCAGTTGCGCCTGGAAACGAGGCCAGTGATGAGGAACTATCTCTCTATGCGAAACCTATAGATGATGCCACAGATGTCCAATGTTTCATGCTATCAGTCATGTCTAATGAGTTCTTGAAGCAACATGAAAACATGGACGCGTATAGCATGATGTCTCACCTTAAGGATCTCTACCAAGAGAAGGCGAGACAAGAGAGATATGAGATCTCCAATGCTTTGTTTACAACTAAGCTTGGAGAGTCTGCGCTAGTTGGGCCTCATGTAGTCAAGCTTATTGGCTACATTGAACGCTTGGACATCTTAGGGATTAAATTCCTGGATGAGTTGCGTACAGATCTCATCCTATCATCACTGTCCAAGACCTTCTCTATCTTCATTGTCAATTATAACATGAGCAACAATGAGAAGAGTCTATCGGAACTTCTGACCTTAATTCGCCAAGTAGATAAAGACATAGGGCGTGACAAACCAGCAATCCTTATGGTGAATAAGAAAAGGAAGGACACGAAAAAGGGACCAAAGATTTATAAACGGTCTGAAGCCCCCAAGCGTCATCCTTCCAAGAAGGGGAAGATCCAGAGGCAGGGCAAGGAACGAGAGCCAGTATGTTTTGCATGTGGCAAGCAAGGCCACTGGAAGAGGAACTGCACCCAGAAGCGTGGGGACGCTAAAGGTGTGTTCGTTATCGAGTGTAATCTTTCCATTTCTACACATTGGGTATTAGATACAGCTTGTGGGGCTCACATCTGTATTCAAATGCAGGAACCAAGTAGATTTATAAAGATTGTCAGAGGAGAGGTGGATCTTCGAGCTGTCAATGGCGCAAGGCTGGCTGCGTTGGCTATTGGCGATTACCACCTCTCATTGCCAACTGGGATGATTTTAGTTTTACATAACTGTTATTATGTGTCTAGTGTTACCAAGAACATAATTTTTGTATCTGGTTTGGATATGGATGGATTTATTTTCAGGTTTGGAAATAAGGGTTGTCTCTTTTATAAGAACAACGTATGTTATGGTATAGCACATTTAAATAATGGTTTGTATGTATTAAATTACGAAAACCAAGTGTTGGCAATCGATAACGAAACAAACTCACATGACTCATACATCACCCAGTTGTGGCATCACTGTCTCGGTCATGTAAACGAGAAGCGTTTGACAAAGCCCTACCAAGATGGTTATTTAGACTCTATTGAGCTAAAACCACTTGATAGATGTCACGCTTGTTTACAAGGTAAAATGGCCAAGCCGTCTTTCGGTGGACAGGGTGAAAGGGCCATAAAGCTTCTAGAATTGGTACACACGGATGTGTGTGGACCATTTCCAGTAAAAGTTAGAGGTGGATATTCTTACTTCATTACTTTTACTGATGAATTGAGTAGGTATGGCTATGTCTACTTAATGAGGTATAAGTCAGAAGCCTTAGAGAAATTTAAAGAATTCAAGAATGAAGTAGAGAATCAGCTTGGTAAGAAGATAAAGAAGCTTCGATCGGATCGAGGCGGAGAATATCTGAACCAAGAGTTCATCGATCTTCTACGGGAGACTGAGATTCTATCTCAGCTCACTCCTCCTTATACACCACAGTGGAATGGTGTTAATGAAAGGAAGAATCGTACCTTGTTGGACATGGTGAGGTCGATGATGAGTCATGCAGATCTTCCATTATCCTTTTGGGGATATGCATTACAAACTGCAGCATACACATTAAACTGAGTACCAATTAAGGCGGCAAATGAATTCCCTCCGAGTTATAGAATGGAAAGAAACTCATTTTGTCGCACACACGTGTATGGGGATGTGAGGCGTTTGTTAAGACCTTCTCAAGCAACAAACTAGCACCCAGGGACACGAGGTGTATCTTTATAGGATGTCACAAGGAAACGAAATGATATTACCTATATAACCCTTCAGACAAGAAAGTGATTGTCGCCAGACAAGCCGTCTTTCTTGAGAGGGAGCATGTCCTCAAAAAAGATAGTGGGAGCAAGATTGACTTCGACGAAGTTGATGCTCAAGATACACAGGAGTTGGTACAGGAACAAGTTCCACAAGTCCCCGTGGAAGAGGTTCCAGAAACACAAGTACTGCATAGGAGCTCAAGAGAGGTAAGAAAACCAGAGAGATTTGGTTTCATAATCACCGAAGATGGTGAATCATTGTTATTGGACAATGATGAACCTCTCTCCTACAAGAAAGCAGTAGAAAGCTCAGAAGGTGCAAGATGGCTAGAAGCTATGAATTCTGAGATGGAATCCATGTATCAGAACCAAGTATGGGTTCTGGTCGATGAGTCAGTTGATGTAAAGCATGTTGGATGCAAATGGGTATTCAAGAGAAAACTGGACATGAAAGGTCAAGTTAGCACCTATAAAGCAAGGCTAGTGTGTAACGACCTGAAATTTTGAATAAATCTTATTTCCTAATTTTATGTGTTATTTTATTTTATTTTTATACTCAACAAAAATGTTTCATTTGATAACATGAGTGTAATTAAAATGAGACCGTTGGGTTTTAACTGTTATATGACTATTGGTCAATATGACCGATGTAAACTAAACGTTTCGATTATTGTCTCTAAGTACAAGTAATCTTGGTTAATTATTATAGAAATAAGATTTGATGGTCTCACCCAGTAGTCTTGGACCGATCGAAGCCCATCTAACAGAACTTGGGAAGGAGGTGGCACCACTGGACTTTGCTCTGGACCAAACTCAAGCCTAACTTCATCGTGTGAAGCTAGAACGGAATCGTCTTTGCAAGAAGTTCAAACTGATAGAAATTAATACTCGTGCGATGTTGGTCGAGCCTCCCTCAGATTTTCTCACCTTAGCGCATCTTACACTTAGGTCCTATGCTGGTGTGATAAGGGGCTATGTAAGGAGACCATAACTGCCTTGTGTAATCCTTTGTTTTAAATAAAAATTGGGATTTCTTCTTATGATGATGTTTATGACTTTTCAAATGTTCGGATAAATATAGTATGCATATTTTTGGTGAATTTTAGAGAAAGGATATTTTAAAAAAATATTTATGTAAACCTTAAATAATTAAAAATGTGTAATGATTTTCAAAAAATGGTCTTCTACAATTATGTTCAGTACGAAATTTAGAGTCTAATAAGATCAACTTAATTTTTGATGAATAGTAAATTATGAATAGTGATTTTATGCTTAGGATTAGTAATGTGACCAAATGGATTAGTAATCTCACTTAAAGAAAGTATTAATATAATCTAGGTACCTTGATTAAGTAATGTGATTCAATAAAATGGTTAAATAACGGTTTCATAAATTATTATTCAAGTATTAGTTTTTTCGGGTGAATAGTGTTTTTTTAATTAAAAATTAAATTAAAAATATTTAGAAAATTATTTTTATAAAATGGATTTCATTTTTGAACTCAGAGCATCGATATTATGTTAAGGTAAATTTTGGGGATTTTTTCTGAAAAAAATGAATTTTCGGTGAATAGTGTATTTATTTAAAAAATAAATTAAAAAAATTTAGAAAATTATTTTTATAAAATGGAGTTTATTTTTGAAATCAGAGCATTGATATTTGGTTAAGGTGAAATTTTGTGATTTTTCTGAGAAAGTTGAATTTTCAGTGAATAGTTAAAATACAGTTTTAGGGTTTTGGTATGTTTAATGACATCATAAATGTGTCATGATGATGTCATGAGATATTTTAAGGGATGGTCGACTAAAGGGGATGAATTATTGTGTGAGGTGTCCCAAGTGGCCAATACCATGGGCAAATACCATGGGCAAGCTCATGGTTTTGCCAAAACCACTAATGAGGTGTCCCTTGGCCATTAATGTCTTGTCTCATCACTTTCCCTATAAATACCAAGCATTTCTCTCATCCATTCGACTCCAAAACCATCCTCAACGAAGTTCTGGTCTTTTTACCTCCCAAGGAGTCCTCCCAAGGTTCCCCCAAGCCCTCAAGGTCCAAAACCTTTGAGTTTTAAGAGTTACGTTTTAAGGTAAGGGATCTGACCTCTCCCTTTCTTTTCAAGTAATCTCTTTTATGTCATTCCTTTTATGCTCCATGTTCTTATGTTGGAGGATGTTCTTTTATATTCATGATACTGTCCTTTTTATGTTCATATGATGAGAGACCCCCTCTTACTCTCATCATTTCATTTTATGAAAGTTTAAGTGGCGCCGTTAGGCTGCCGAAATTTTTGTAACGGATTCTTTCACCCTTCTTATTTTCAAGTTCTATTTTCTTGTCAAGTCTTTCAAGTTCCTTTTTATTATGTTGGGGTATGATCTCTATATCTATCATACTGAACCCTTATGTTCATATGATGAGAGACCCTATTTTGATCTTTTCAATTCATTTTTGGTTGAAGTTTAAGTGACGCCGTTAGGCTGCCGAATTTTTAAGGGATTCGTTCGCCTTTCTCATTTTTTAAAGATATACTTTCATGTCAAGTATTTCAATTTCCTTTTGTATTATGTTGGGGTATGATCTCTATATCTATCATACTGATCTTTTATGTTCATATGATGAGAGACCCCATTTGATCTCTTCAATTCAGTATTTTGAAGTTTTAAGTGGCGCTGTTAGGTTGCCGAATTTTTAAGTGGTTCTTTCACCCTTCTCGTTTTGAAGTTCTACTTTCATGTCAAGTCTTTCAAGTTCCTTTTTATTATGTTGGAGTATGATCTATATATCTATCATACTGATCTTATATGTTCATATAATGATAGACCTTATTTGATCTCTTCAATTCATTTTGTTGAAGTTTAAGTGACGTCGTTAGGCAACCGAATTTTTATAAGAGAAATCTTATTTTTGTCTTACTTCCATGTTTTTCATTTCAAATGGTATGTACTTCAAATTTCATTACCATGTTCATATATCCTTCTTATTCTGTCCCTCTACTGTTTTATGGGTCATTTATGAATGTTTGACTCATGTCCCCTCTCTTTTCAATGTTTTCTAAAACCCCGAAATATAGCCGTTATGCTGCAGAATTTTCGTCTCAAAATGCCTCTCTTTTCTCAAAATTATTTTATGTTATAAAGTGAATACTCAAAGCTCTTATTTCTACAGGGGTATTCACATATATATCAAAATTTTCTATTTTAAATTCTGGGATTTACATACATGAAACCCGCTCTCCCCTTCCGTGGGTTTAAAGTGACGTAAAGATCATGTCTTTAAAGCAGTTTTTAAAACGTTATGATTATGAAATGAAACCCATTTATTTTATGGTATATAAGTTATTTATGAAATGTTTGATGATGATATATGTGGCTCACATGATAATAAAGACAAATTAAGGGTGTGTCCTGATAGCGCTCCAATGCATTGGGTAATGATGTAACCACTAGAGATTACAATTTTCACGATATCTTGGTGAATAACCTTGGTAATTTTCAAATGACACCTTGGGGATGGACCTTGGTGATATGTTCATGATTGTCTATGTTAAATGATGTAGCCACATCTTAAAGTTATGAAAAATGTTATTTTTATTATGATATGTCACATGATTTCTTTCTCATGTCTTAAAGTTCTTTTTCATGACATAGTTGATGTATCTCAAGTTCACATGTTAAATGTTTCTCTTGTTTCCCTTACTAGGTCTTCTGCTCACTCTTTCTTTTGATGTATGTCCCCAGGTTATGAGATGCAGTAATGAACCTAAGATGAACTTAAGGAGAAGTCTTGCAAGTGTTTAAGAAGAATGTTTTATGTTGTTTTAATGTATTATGTTCCTGGTTTCCAAGACACTAAACCTTAAAGATGCTCAGTTTTGTGTAATGTAATGAAAGTTTATGTTATAAAAAGGCGGGATGTTATATAGTGGCTAAAGGATTCAGATAACGTCAAGGAATTGACTATGATGAAACCTTCTCGTCAGTTGCCATGTTTAAATCCATAAGAACCATACTTGCCATAGCAGCTTACCATGACTACGAGATTTGGCAAATGGATGTCAAAACAGCATTCCTTAACGGGAACCTTCAGGAAGATGTCTATATGACACAACCATAAGGGTTTGTGACACCAAGTGAAACCAAACGGGTTTGCAAGTTGCAGAAATCCATTTATGGATTAAAGCAAGCATTCAGGTCATGAAACATTCGATTTAATGAAGCCATAAAGGAATTTGGGTTCATTAAGAACGAATGTGAGTCATGTGTTTATAAGCGGTTTAATGGGAATGTGATCGTTATCATAGTAGTATATGTTGACGACATATTGCTTATTGGAAACGATGTACCAGTCTTACAGTCAGTTAAGGACTTGTTGAACAAGTGTTTCTCCGTGAAGGACTTAGGTGAAGCAACCTACATTCTAGGGATCAAGATCATTCGTGATAGATCCAAGAGGCTGCTTGGACTAAGTCAAGGTACATACATTGACCAAATACTAAAGAGATTTAGTATGGAACAATCCAAGAGGGGATTGGTTCCAGTGTCACATGGCCTACAACTTTCTAAAAAAATGTGTCCTCAGACACAACAAGAGAAAGATATGATGAGTAAGATCTCATACGCTTCGGCTATAGGATCCATCATGTATGTCATGTTATGTACCAGGCTTGATGTTGTCTATGCACTGAGCATGGTAGGCAGATATCAAGCAGATCCAGGAGAACAGCATTGGACTGCTATTAAGACTATCCTTAAGTATCTGAGAAGAACTAAGGATATGTTCCTGATGTATGGAGGAGACAAGGAGCTTGTCATCAGGGGTATGTTGATGCTGGTTTTCAGACAGATTAGAACGATCTGAAGTCGCAATCTGGATATGTTTTCTGTCTCAATGGAGGAGCTGTGAGTTGGAAGGGTTCAAAGCAACCAGTTGACGCCGATTCTACAGCGGAGTCTGAATATATAGCGGCTTCTGATGCAGCCAAGGAAGCCGTATGGATTCGGAACTTTGTCCAGGAGCTTGATGTGGTGCCTAGCAGTAAAGATCTTATCACGTTGTATTGTGATAATAATGCAGCGGTGGCTCTTGCAAAAGAACCAAGGTCACATCAACGAACAAAGCACATACTCCGGAAGTATCACCTCTTGAGGGATTTCTATCAAAGGGGTAAAGTTGCAGTGAACAGAGTGTCCACGGAAGAGAACGTGGCGAACCTCATGACTAAAGGTCTATCTCAGCAGAAGCATGAATATCATGTGAGAGCTAACGGGTTAAAGGTTGTTAGCAGTTGGCTCTAGTTCAAGTGGGAGTCTGTTGGAGTTGGTGGCCTAGAACCAACTAGTTTGTACTTTATTCATTAATAAATATCTTATCACATCTTGATTGTTCTTCTGCGTGACAATGAATGTGATAATGTCCTAAGGATAACTGTTGCATTAAAGGGTCATAGCGGATTTCTGCTATAATGAGAACCCGGAAGTGTCATAACACTGCTCTTGAATATATGTTCTATGGCCGAATGATGTTATTTGAGGGACACAAATAATACAGGCCATTAGGGATGAAGACTCATAAAACTTTGAGCCACCTTCTCATGGTGTGCGCCCTTGGTAATATCCAGGAGGATATTATGAGAACGAGACCCGCTAGTAGAAAATCCACATTTCATAGTGTCATTGGATGTTCCTATCTGTGGACGTGTGTATTGATCCTTAGACTTTAAGATTATTATTAATGGGTATTACAACTCGCACACTTAGATGTATTGACGAAAACTGTGATGACACACTGTTCGCGGCGAGGTAGGATACGTTGGGTGCGTCACGAGTAATACTGCATTAATAGATAATGCAAGAAAGGATTTGTCCCTTCTGTTCCATAACGGAAGTAGATATCTCAGACCCTTTGATGAAATTGATATAGCCTAAATAAATCCATGGTCATGATGAGGAATGGACAAGTTCAATTCCGAGAAGTCAAAGAAAGAATAATCGAGCACATGTGTTGATGGCACCAGCATGCAACCCGCTTGATTCGAGATATCGAGACAAAGGAACTATATTACACGGTAAGCGTTCGTATGATGTGACACGTCAATGCGGCGTCAACTTCTTTCTCTTGGGTGCCTTGACCCGTTGCTAGACAGTAGACTTGGACTTTAGACAAGTCCGTCTAATGCCAACGAGAAAGAGGCCTAGAGGGTCACACACTAAGTGTATCCAAGTATCTCAAGTAGAATAAAGATTATTCTCGTATGTGGTTTAATAATTATTCAAGGAAGCCTAAATCATTTTTTTGATGGGGGAAGAATAAAATGAAAACAAGATATACACGTTGTGTACATTGAATGTACACGCCGTGTAGTTTTCATTTTGGAAAGGAAATGAAAAACAAGTACACGCCGTGTATTAATGATTACACGCCGTGTAGTTTTTTCAGTCGGGATTTTGAGGAAATAATATTGTTTTATTAAATGATATTTATTATAATCAGCGTGAGCGCATGTCAAGAAATTAATGATTTGACATGGGGGTTTTCAATAAGAGTTGATGAAATAAATAAAACGTATAACGCGTTTATTTATTGTCATAACTCTATAACCTCAAACCCAATTATAAATATCCTCACAACCCCAACATTTTTTCCTAATCGTTGTGTACAACAATTCTGGAGAATTCTCTCAAGGCCGAAAGAACTCCTTCCTCCAAGAAGGCTCTCAAGACCGAGAGAGATCCACCACCACCAGATCAAAGCGATTGAAGGTGGACATCGCAAGCGAAGGTTCTTCCGCGCTAGCACCCGGAGATCTCTTCGACGACGTCCAGAGATACGTGGAGCACGTGTAGATCACCGCTAGAGGAATCCTGCACTTGGATTCTACGACGCAACGACGGATCACATCGGATCGTGACTGAAGACATCAACGAAGAAAGAATTCCATCAAGGTGATTCTTGTCAATTAATTAAATTAATTATAACTAACATATGATGATCCTCTCAATGGTTCCGGGACCCTTCTCTTTCTTTTCGTTCTTCGTTCTATTCTGAAGATCCAGCGTTTTATTATCGTGACGGATATCGGATTGAACGTTGTTTAAACGCTAAAATTAATGTTGGGCAAACTCACCAACGCGCTTCTGCTGCGTCCGGAACCTTCAGTAAAGGGTTTCGCGCATGCTTAAGTTGTTGGATCTCAACTTGAGTTTGGTCAAGGGCAAAGCCCAATGATGTTATCTCGCTCGGAAGCTCCGATAAATGCACTTCATAGAATACAATCCTACTAGTTGAGGTCATCACTTCCTTCGTGTCAATTGGATTTGTTAAAACTCTATATTTATACTAATCATATGATCATTGTTCAATGACTATATTATCAATGGTAATGATGTTTAACGGTCTTTTAAATCCAATAGGATATAATAAAACCAAAGTGCATGTGTTTTCTATAACCATATTACATAATAAGACATTTAATTAAATCACAGAGGGGGTTTTATTTATAACAGTTTGGGTCGTTACAACAGCATTGTAGCAGTGCGAACTTCCGACCACTGTTCATTGTAACACAGTGGACTTACTAAGCGGTTGCTGACATAGTGTTTCGTCTTCTTTATTAACTCATTCGAGCTAAGGTTTTGGTGTGTGTGAAACTCTGAAACCTCCCTGTAATTCTACTCCTGATTTTAGTGAATTTATTCTTCCTCTTCGTGGGCGTAGGGATTATTCTCAAACCACATAAATCGATGTGTCTGTGTACATCTCCTTCTTTTGTTCTGTCTTTTCTTCATCTGCAAACCTATTTGTAGTTGCGACTCCCGGCATTTCCAAATAGAAATTGTTGCATGGCACGTCTGTCCTTTGCAGCATGATATTAATTTTTAATTAATTCACTGAAAAATCACTGCCACTTCTCCCTGCTTTAACTCGGCTTGAATCATGACTATAAACCGAAGAATCATTTAAGAACCAACCACGCATTTTCTAAATGAAGAATGATCCTCCATAAACACCGCAAGATCATAGTTATTTACGGCGCATGGCGCACAACGGCGACAAGCGCCCCCGGCGCAAAAGCGCACGGCACGGCGCACGGCGCGTGGCAATATTAACTTGCGGCGCATAGAAGAGATGCATACATATATCAACAATAGCAAATAATAAATTATACAACAATTATGTAAATATAAAAGATTTGTGTCAATAATTCATATTTCATCCATCAAAAAACAAAATTCAACAATGACACACAAAATAGGAAATGCAAACAAAGATTAAAACATATAACATTTAAGGACCGAGGGTTCTCTCATTATCACTCTCGGAATCACCAGGAGAGACTTCATCATCCTCAGATGATTCTTCCCCACCACAAGGCGTCTCTTGAACATCTTCATCTTCTTCACTTGTTTCATTCTCAATCTCTTCCTCTTGCGCTTCTTCTTCTTGTTCTTGAATAGTATCTATTGATTTCTTTTGTAAACACTTGGTGTGAGAACTTGATGCTCTAGTCGTATGGGTCAATTCTTCTGCACCGGAAGCCAAAGCCACATCACTCCAAGTCAAATCATCGTCATCAAAAACAAAGTCATCAGTTGCATCACGCTCCTCATCCACGGCACCAAGCAACCACTCATTGCAGTCATCAATTTCCTTCAAAGAGATAGGGTCAATGGAGTCTCGTTCATTGAATCTACGCATCAAGGCTCTATTATACTTGATAAAAACGAAGTCATTCAATTTTGCTTGAGCAAGCCTATTTCTCCTTTTTGTGTGAAGATTTTCAAAAACACTCCAATTTTTTTCACAACCTGAAGCACTGCATGTAAGACTGAGCACTTTTATCGCAAAATGTCTCAAGTGTGAAGCCGATACACCATTAGTTGTCCATCAATCAGCAGGTGCCCTCAATTTCCTATTTCTTATTGCCAAGAGTGCCCAATGTCTCTCTATATTTTGTCAAGTCTTCAGCAATCTTATCAACCATCACTATATCAGGTGTCAATCTTTGAATGCATTTGATCAAACACATATTTACGTCTTCATCAACATCAATGTCAGGATGATCATAGAAGAACTCTGGATTCAAAAAGTATCCTGCAGCATGCAAAGTCCGATGAAGTTGATCTTCCCATCTTTGATCAATTATTTTGAAAATCTCTTTATATTTTTCTTCTCTATTGTTGAAGGTCTTTGCAATTGATTCTTTTGCTCGATCCATGGCTTCGTATATGTATCCCATAGGAGGCTTTCTTTCCCCATCAACCAAACGAAGCACTTCAATAAGTGGAGCACCCACTTTGAGAGAATAATTGACATTGTTCCAAAAAGAGGCACTTTGCACAATCAAAACAATATCTTTCCCTTTCCGCTCCTTTGCCCATTTACTTTGATTTCATTCATCAGAAATGAACATCTTCCTCAAATTAGCTTGTTGGGTATACATGCTAGAAAGTGTGATCATGGCAGTGGCAAATCTAGTCTTTCCGGGTCTAAGGAGCTCTCTTTCTTTGGTGAATTGTCGCATCAAGTTCAATACACTGGCATGGTTATAAATGAAACCACTAATTGTCACTGTCTTCCTCAAAGTTTTAGCAAGCATAGGAATTTTCCAAATATCTTCTAAGATGAGGTCAATGCAATGAGCGACGCACAGGGTCCAATACAAATTAGAATAAGTTGCCTCCAATAATCTCCCTAATAAAAAATAGAAAATAAATAACTCATATTAGTAAGTAATAAAGATCATTGAAAAAAAAATAAGTTTAAAAAAATATCAACGTAAGTATTGTTAACAACAATGATATTTACCAGCAAAAACATTATTTGAAGCACTGTCAGTGACAACTTGTATCACATTGGATGGTCCAACCTTCTTGACAAATTTATCCAACAAATCAAACATCTTTATTCCGCTCTTTACATAAGAAG
This sequence comes from Viscum album, assembly GCA_963277665.1. Classification (NCBI taxonomy): domain Eukaryota; kingdom Viridiplantae; phylum Streptophyta; class Magnoliopsida; order Santalales; family Viscaceae; genus Viscum; species Viscum album. The sequence continues at coordinate 1,314,227,511 of OY728137.1, forward strand.
AAGCATCAACTGATTCAATAAATACTGACCACTTTGGGCTATTAACCAAGAAATTTATCAATGTTCTCCCCCTTCGATCTGTCCAACCATCTGTCATGACTGAACATCCTTTTCTTGCCCACTCCTCCCTAAATTCCTTCAACAGTAAATTTGTATGTTCTAATTCCTTTTTAAGCAAAGGAACTCTTACCACATGGAAGCTTGGAGGTTTCATACCTGGTCCGCATTGTCCAACTGCCTCAACAAATGCCGAAAAACTATCATAATTGACAGCATTGAAAGGAATTTCGGCATCATACATCCACCTTGCAAACAATTGGCAAGCATGATCTCTTTTCTCCTTCTTGTATGCATCCATGACAGTTGTTTGTCTAACATTAGACAAGTTTCTTTGTCATACAACTTCTTCTGGACTTGGAGTGAAAAATGCATCTATAACTCCATTTGCCTTGGATACAGGATCGTTATTGCTTCCTTTTTGAGAACTTGATCCTTGTGGCATGCAACTGTTACTTGAAATAGCTTTCCTTTTCTTTCCACCATCAAATATTGTACGTTCTAGACCTTGCACCTCTTCTTCTATAAAATCATCATCAATTGCATATATCCCAGGCCCGGCTATATTCCTTTTTTCCTTCAAAGCCCTTCTATCTTCATCAATTTTTTTTATCTCCTCTCTCACATGTGCCGGACAATTTTGGCATGCGGTTGTGTTTCTATATCCACCGGCCAAATGTTGTTTGGCTCTTGTAATACCTCTCTTCGTTACTTTTCCACAAAATTTGCATGTTACTGAATTTTTATCTAAAGGATCTGTTAACATGCAATATTGCCAAGCAGGGTCTTGTTGCCTTGCTTTAGACATTTTGAAATATCACAATTCCTGAAATATTTAAAACAAATAATTACATATTTTAAACCATATATCTAAAAAAACAATAAACAAAAAATAAAAAAACACACCATCAAAAAAAAATAACAGTGAACTGCCCTCAATAGGGAGGACAACAGCAACTGAAAAAAAAAACATTGAACTGCTGCCCTCACTGAAGGGCGGACAGCATAAACTAAAAAAAAAAATAGAAAACATAAATAAAATTGAATAAAAAATTCAGTACTTGGGTTGCCGCCTACGCCTGCCTCGGACGAGGAGGGGTGGGTCGTCGTGGTCGGTCAGCCTCGATCGGAAAGCAGGTGTCGAGGGAGGCGACTGGCACCGAGGGGCTGGGCCGCGGCTCGCGGGAAGAGGGAGGCGACTGGAGGTATGTTTGGGTTTTTTTTTTAATCGGGCGGGATAGGGTACGATGCGGGTTAAAAAAACGCAAAAAAAAAAAACGTTTTACTTTGGCGCAGTGGCGCGCGCCACTGAGCGCCTTTCCAGATGCGCCATGGCGAAGCCATGGCGTGGCGCGCGCGATTAATAACTATGCGCAAGATAAATCTTATGAAATCTCACGCGTGGGATCAATTCTAAGCGAAACGCCCTTCGAAACACTTTTCACCACCACCACTTCACCATTATCCATAGTGAAACTATTCTTGACATGGCTCATATGATTGCATTTGGTCTTCCAAAATAATCCCAACTATCAGACCATATCCTGACTTCACTTTCTCCAAGAGGTGCCTTATCAAGCATGACATCCATTTAACAACCTATCAACCAATATAGTCAACAAATCCAACACATTGGGGTTCCAACATTTTTTTTCCCCTGTTAATAAAGTACCAGTCTTTTAGGATCTAAAAGGGGCTGGAAAAAATCCCTCTTTTCAAACATCAACCCTAGAAATGTAACATTGTTTAGGACAAGCCGCCTCTCCACATTCAATATGGGACTCAAGAAATTCTTCCATGCCACCAGTCATGAGATTTCATGTCAAGGCTCATAACAGATTTTGAACTGAATAAGAACCACAGAAGACCATATCCTATGTATGCAAATATTTATTAAATTTCTAAGTCAGGCATAATAGGTGCCCACCACTTCGAAAAATGATATGAAAGGCAGAGGCTGAATCTACAAAACATGCAACAACAAGAAAACAAGAGTCAAAAGTACCTGCAATGCCCAAATACAGCTGGAGGAACAGGAACACCTGTGAGAGCCCTGAATAATTCTCGGGGTGCTGCAGTGCTTTTTGAGCTTGTATTTCTCACATCTACCTTGATTCCTGATAATCCCAACCTATTTTGATAAATGCAATTTAAAATAAAGATTTTTCTTCCTCCATAAGGGTAGGTGCAATTTAAAATAAAAATATTAACAGCAACTGGTGTTGTGGTAACAACCAAGCATCATACCCACATACTGTGTTGGTACAACACCACCATTGTTCAAATAATATTCGGCAGGTACAATTAAGCCGGTCCCCTTGTTTTCAAGGACCATTATAATTGAAAATAGTCCTCTTACAAAAATTTAAAATAAACAATGCTGAAATGCAAACAAAGCCTTTTTGCTGTGTTTTTCAATCGGAAAATGGTAAAAAGATCACTGAAGAATTGGACAAGCATGGATTACAACATCGATGGGAAAGGGTAAGAGAGTTTATTGAACAAGCACGAGGAACTGACCACATGGTGATAGTGAATCTGAATTGGGGGCCGAAGGTGTCACTGAATTGTGGGAAGCCGATCCGAAGCTTCGAAACAACCCAGCCTTTGAGATTCGCCTGACTCTCCATCAAAACCCCCTCACAACTTTCCCCCATCACAATTTTCCCACGAACTGTCCACATGGTTATAGTGAATCCAAATTGAGAGGCGAATATGTCCCCGAATTGTGGGAAACCAATCGGGAGCTCAGAAACAACCCCGCCTTCCAGATTTCCTGGATTTCCATCAAAACCCCCTCATAATTTTCCCACAATTCCATGAGGAGAAACCGCTGCAACGTCACAATCACTCAGCCCAGCCAAAAATCAAGGAACCCTCCCTGTGATTAATCCATCAACAAGCTGCAACAACCCCTGCAAAGATCGGGTGATGCACACATTGTCTGCCACAATCCTCTCGCGCAGCCCGTACACAGGAACTTTCGCAACCAAATAAGCTTTGGCCAGGGTTTCATACACCCTGCGGCTTGCATACCCACCCTCCCGGATCCTCCAGCATATCTTCTCGCAGTTCCGCACGTCGCCCCTCACAGCGTACTTCTCTAGTATCATCATGTAACTCACAAACATGGGCGTCTCCCGGCTCTTCCGAGCCGCCCTCTCCAACATTGAATCAGCCGTCTCCACCTCCCCTACTGCCACGTACAGCTTCACAAGCGCATTCCAAATGTGGGGGCCGGCACGACACCCGCTTCCCACCATTCGCCTCACCAGCTCCTTCCCCTTCATCAGCATTCTACGGTCTGCATAGACGTTCAACATCGCAGAGTAGCACCGATAAGTTGGCATCTCATCCAAAATGGCCTCTGCTTCTTTTATATCATTCAGCTTTCCCCATGCTTGAATGGCAGCCGCAGCCTCCTCAAGCCAGGGATTCGACCGACAGACCTCCCAGAGCCTTTTCACCGAATCACCCATCCCAAGGGCTGCGTAAAGAGGGAACAAGGCTTGGCGAGCTCGGTGATTATCTTCCAAATTGCCCCTCTCGATCTTCTTTATAATATCTTCAGCTCGATCTTTGAACCCTCCAGAGAGGTAGTATTTTGCAATGTCGCAGAGTGTCAGCTCATCTGGTTCAAACCCCTCATTCATCATATTCACCACCAGTCGATGCATCCCGGCCATGTCATTGGACTCGCCTTTTGAACTTATCAACATGCCATACGTGAAGAGTGACGGCTTGACATTCTCTTTCTCCATCAGCAAAAGCACATCAGGTATTTTTCTCTTGTCAGCTCTCCTGTAGAGGAGCAGCAGCTGGTCACAGGCAAAGCATGACATTGGAAAGCCCAGATCCCTCATTTTGTTAAAAGTTTCCTCCGCTTTCTTCATGTTGTTTGAAGAAACAAAGCTTGCCAAGAGAGAGCGGTATGGAACTTCCCCTCTGAAGGGTCCTGGGATATTGTCGATGTAGGCCTCTGCCATCTGAGCCCCATGCACCTTGGCAATCAAATCAACAAGAGTTGCATAATCCCTCTCATCGAAATCAAGCTGCCCACTTCGATGCAACCACTCAAAAAGCTGTGAACTCAAGCAGGTTAAATTGAGGCATTAGTAATAGGAAAAAAGACAAGCATTTTTAGAAAATTCCAAACAAAGAAATGATAGATTTAATAATGTAAATCAAGATGATCAAAACTAGACCAAGCATGGCAACCCAGTCTCAACAGGAGGAAAATCCAACAATGACAGTTGATATAAACTGATTGATAAAGAATCATATAAAGTGCCAACAAAACGATGACATGAAGACATCAAAATTAAAGGCAAAACTGCATCAAAGCCACACCCATCCTCTTAACTTCACAGGTTAATTACACACTCACATACTACATTGATGAAAAGTCTTTGACAGACTTAGGCATGCCGGGATTGATAACCGTTCATATTGTGACATACAATTTGGTTTCATAGGGTTCATAAATATTCAATGTGAGCTTCAATCATGAACGATCTTAGTAAGAGAAGGCTTGTTGCTGTTGTTGCTGTCATTCTATCTCAGAGGATTTTCAGCTGAATAAGAACTGCCATGCACTATTTAGCATTATATATAAATGTGAATATTTATTAATTTTCATGCACAGCACGTGCATGCAACTCGGAAAAATGGATAAACAAAAGCATGCAACAAAAAAAGGAGCAAGCCAAAGCACCTGCAATGCCCGGTCATACAGTTTATCCCTGCGAAGGTTGCCCATGGTCACAAATACATCATCCCTAGTCAAATCCCTTCCATCCTCGATCCATTTATCAAGAATGGCAGGGATGGAATGAACAGGGACACCGGTGACAAACTTGAATAAATCTGTGGGCGCTGCAGTGCTTTTTGAGCTGGTCTTTCTCAAATCTACCTTGATACCTGATAATCCCAGCTTAAATTGGGAAGTGTCTTGTAAGTTTCCACTATCTTGTTGATCATCCTCAGAAAATACTAATCCAGAAATAAATTCATCATGCGTGTCGTCATCATCATGATCATCATGCCTCCTGTGGCTGCTGCTGCTGCTGCTTGCAAAACCCTGTGAAGAGAAATTGCACCTCCATCTAGAACGGTAGAAAGGAATGCAGGTAGAATGGTAGTATCTCTTTAAAAACAGGCATCTAAGAGATTTTGGATGGGAAGGCTCATAAAAATCTGCCCTTTCATCTAAAAAACCACTTGCTGCTTCTAAACTAGCACAACATGGTGAAGGAATACAAATTGTAGAAGCCCACGCCCTGTAAACGTGTAGCATAAATTTAGCTGCTGATGACATCAAATGAAAAGTGCAGAAATCCAGGCTTCTTAAAAAAAATCAAATGAAGAGTGGATCATACTATCTAGATGGAACATCTGACCACTGCTAGTGGCCACTGAATAATTATTCAAGAACCTCAACAATTTTAGCTTAATAATTCATAAAGAAGTGCAAGTTAGAATAAAAATATGAACAACAGCTGCTAGTGTTGTGGTAACACAGAAGTACCGTACCCGCATAATGTGTTAGCAAAAACATCACCATTGTTTAAACAAAAATCGGTGATTTAAATAAAACCACTCCTCTTGCTTTTAAGAGCCAATAAGATTGAAAACGGTTCTCCAAAAATAATTAAAACAATGTAGAAATGCAAACAATTTGCTGTGTTTTTAGATCGGAAAGTTGTAACTAGATTGCACGCGAGTAACAGCAACTGGAAGGTAGGAGAGACTTACTTGATTAAACTAGAAGCTCGAAGAACTGCCCACATGGTGATCATGAATCGGAATAAAGAGCCGAAGATGACATCAAATCACGGGAAACCAATATCAAACTGTTGGTGTCAAAATGCAAACAGTCCCATTCTTGTCTACTATACAATAAGAAAATGGTAACCACATGACAGGAATTGAAAGCGTGTAGATTACAATGCCAACCTGAAAGGAAAATAAGATTTAATTAATTGAATCGTAAGCATGACCAACAACAAATGGTGGGAAACAAATCCGACACTATGGATAATAGTGTTGTGAGAGCAAAGCAATCAGTATTGAAAACCTAAACCCGAGTGCCCTTTTTTCAGCTACTGGTATCAAACGGGTGCGAGAATCACCCACCCAGAATCTACGGGAAAAATGAGCGTCGAAAAAAATATATATAATTGACACACTAAATTATTAAAGATAAATTATAATTATAAACACCCCTTGTATTAAACTAGTATTCCCCTGTGCATTTGCACAAGATGTAGTATAACTTTTGTTTATGAAAAAATATAGGCAAATGCAATATAGAAAGAGAAATGAATGCTAGAATAAAATCTGACAAAGGCATGGGCGAACAGAGTACATCCTGCAACAACTCTGAAATCTGGCAAAGGCATGGGCGAACATAGAGTTCATCCCCCGACAAAGGCATGGACGTAGGGTACACCATTGGAGAACGTAGAGTACATCCTTGGAGAATGTACAGTACATCCCCTGACAGAGGCATGAAATTTGACAAAGGCATGGACGTAGGGTACACCCTTGGAGAACGCAGAGTACATCCTTGGAGAATGTACAGTACATCCCCTGACAAAGGCATGAAATTTGACAAAGGCATGAAATTTGACAAAGGCATGGACGTAGGGTACACCCTTGGAGAACATAGAGTACATCCTGCAACAACTCTGAAATCTGGCAAAGGCATGGGCGAACGGAAAGCTCATCCCTGGAGAATGTAGAATACATCCTGTATCGACTCTGATATTTGGAAAAGGCATGGGCGAACGTAGAGTACACAGGACTTTGCGAATTTTGGAGAATTGAAGCCAGCGTAGGGTACGCACAGCAAGAATACTCGGACTTTGTGAAAAATTGTTAAACAGCTTGATACATACCGCGACTGGGGGTCCAGTAATATTAAGGAGTTTCGTGATGCTGAAAACTAGGGGGATCTGAAGAAGTTTTTGAATAAAGATATAACTGAATTCTTTGGAATGAATGGTTGACTGCAGTCAAGATTCTGGTGACCTGAATACAAGAAAGAAGGAAACACTTTGAAGATAGGTAAAATTGTGGAGGTTTATTCGGGGTATTAGTCTGAATTCGAAACAGGTGCATTGGCAGGATCGTAGATAGCAAGAAGAACGCAGTGTAATCCACACCGTTCATGGGAGAAGAATAGTCAAGCATGCGTATATAAATAGACTGCTCGAGGCAGTTCAAAATTAAGAGATAAGAGAAAGCTGAGTGTCATATGTTGGATTGGTGTAGCCCGATCCGGTTGGGCCGAATGCTTGTGGCCAGCAACTGTCGCGGGTCGAGCTGTAGCATCTATGACCACTGTAGCAGAGTTGACCGACCGCCACCGACAGGGCACTGTAGCAGTGCGGACTTCGGAGTCAACTTTACTGTAGACTTTTGGACTTCCAACCGGCAGCCATTGTAGCACTTTTGACTTGGGTAGCCGTCTTTCACTGTAGCGACACGGACTTCCTGTGCGGTTGGTGAAACAATGATCGTCTTCCTCCATTTGTAGCCCATTTCGGACTAAGGTTTTTTACTGTGAAATTTTTGTAATTTGTGCTCCCGAATCATAGTAAAGTTCTATCTCTCTGTGGACGTAGAAATTATTCCTGAACCACGTAAATTTGTGTTCCGTGTGTTTTCTTTTTTTCTGCATTTTCTTTCCGTATCTCGTTTCTGTCGTTGTGACTCCCGACGCTTCCGCAACACCATATTCCTATATCAGGCGTTTCTTTTAAAGAAACAAAAGAGATGGAGCACTGCAATGCCATATCTGTTCTCAGAGAAAAAGAATAGAAGAGGGAAGAGGAAGAGTTTGCATATAATCAACACATCTAGGTTCAGTGTGAACAAGAAGAAGAGATATTTCAGTGATCTCGTCTGGAAGATATTGATGGAAGGAAGCTCGGGAGAAGGAGACAATTTTCACTATTATATTTGGCTACATAAGAAGAGGATCAAAAAGGGCAATTCCAATCTTGGAATTATCATCATTCGGTGGAAGGTATTGCTGCAGTATGTGAGAAGACACAGATTCAACCCTCACTTATGAGGAGTTGATCTCATTCGGTTTCAAGGAGCAGTGCAGTGTATTGAAGATCAAGGTGTGACCCATACTGATCTGAAGAATACTCACATGTCTATAAACTATTGAAGAGACGCTCAAGTCTATAAATTGATCATTCCTTGACTTGAGCAGTGAGTGACTGCAAGAACAGGCATTGTGCTTGGGATCGGTGGTGAGCATTTCCCGAAGCCATTGTAATATCCCTAGTAAGAGTATTACAGCCCTGGCACACCAACACATTATTGGTGTAGGGCTCCTTGGAGTAGCCCATTTGGGTGACCAAGTAAAATTTGGTGTCCTTGCATATTTACTTTATGCATGTGCGCATGGTGGATGATATGGTTGCATGTGAAAGAGAAAACAAGTTGAGTGAATGTTCCTGCTAACACGGGAACAAGATCCTAAAAGAATAAGATAAATAAAGAGGAAAGGAAAAGATAAAATTTGATAACACCCTAATTCACCCCCCCCCCCAAAGGTTATCTCTAGTTCCAACAAGTGATATCAGAGGACGCATGTTCTGATTTTACATTCAACCTCTGTACTTGTATTTTGGTCTTGGTTCACTTATGGATTCTATGTTAAAGCCACCATTCTTCAATGGAACTAACTGGTTGGCAGAAGGGGATGTTTCTGTTTTTACAGGCATGTGGCAAGGAGTTTGTGAAATTTATTCAACAAGATGATGATATGACAAACCCAATGAAAGACTTAAGAGTTCAAGGCCAGAGAATATCTTTATTCAATGACGTTTACAAAAACACCAGTTATTATGCTACAGATTTTTTGACATTTGGAAAGCTTTGGAAGTTGTGTATGGGAAGTCTATTAATGACAAGAAGGTTGAGATGGCAACCACTAAAGATGTTTGAATAACTGATTGTAACAAGGAACCGGTGAATAAATCCGGAGAACGCCACCTTATGTCTAAAGGCGGGAAGAAGAAGAAAAATAAGAAGAAAGCGTCTGTGGGGGTGAATTCTCCGATTGAGGTTAATAACTCTGATCACATGATTATATCTGAATCTCACAATATCTTGGAGGTTGCTTGTATATCTGACAACTCACAGATTCTTCCCCGAAGAGTAATGAGAATGGTGATGCAATGGAAGGGATGGAAACTATGTCAAGTCTTCAAACTGGAGAATCCTCGTGCAGCAATCAAGAAGCAATCCATGCCTCACAAGAAAGGATAGACCCATGGGAAATTACGCATGAAGTGGATCAAGCAATTATTAAAGATCTGTGCATGGAAAACAAAAGGCTAGACAGTATGGAGGTAGCTTTAAAGTGTGACAGAATGAAGATGGAGGCAAAGATGAAAGGCCAAAGTGATCTTCTGGAAGAACATTCACAAGAGATACAAAAGAAAATGGTTACCGAGAAAGAATTGAAAGCAAGTATTCTCTCTCTCAGGAGTCAGTCAGAAGAGAGAACATGTGCCGCCATGGAAGCCAACTCAGAAATAAAGAAGATGTCTGCTCAATTTAAGAAATAGAATGAGAAGATCAAGGAGTTACAAGACAGATTGAAAACCACTGAAGAACAAAAGAAGATCTCTCTGTTGGCAGCCTCACCAAGTGAAAGCAAAGGAAACTCGGACCTGTAATATTTGAATAAAGGAAAGTCACTTGTAAAAACTGAAAACAAACAGAATAGTCATCAAAAATCTGGAAATAAAGGATCTCAGAATAAGGTAGCTTTGAAATGCTATTTTTGTGGAAGATTGGGGCATACCATGAGTGTATGTCCAGCAGCTCAAAGGCGCAATGATAGAAGGAGAACAGCTGAAACAACATCTCAACCAAGGAAATACAGCAAAAGGTATAAATATTATGAGTTATTTGGTCTGTACTAATCCTGGTCATTTGGAAAGACATTGCAGCAGAAGAACTAAAGTCAATATGAATTTTTACTTTCCTATGACATGCAAGAAGAAGATTTTCCCTGGAGGAAGATCCGTTAAGCAGTAAAACAGATTTACATCATCAAAAAGGAGAAAATTGGAACACAACAAAATGTGCATCAAGCATCAAAGGCTGTGTATACTCAACAAACTACATGGAGAGAAAAGAAGCGGGTCTGGAAAGAAAAGAAGAAAGAAGAAACGACCCTCATGGCAATCAAGGAAGGAAAGCAAGGGGCAAGCTTAAATGGATTCACTCACATCATGAGTGTATGGCCAGCAGCTCAAGGGCACAATGATAGAAGGAGAACAGCTGAAACAACATCTCAACCAAGGAAAGACAGCAAAAGGTATAAATTTTATGAGTTGTTTTGTTTGTACTAATCCTGGTCATTTGGCAAGACATTGCAGCAAAAGAACTAAAGAAGTCAATAGGAATTTCTATTTTCTTATGACATGCAAGGAGAAAATTTACCCTGGAGGAAGATCTGTTAAGCAGTAAAACAGATTTACAGCTTCAAAGGAGAAAATTGGAACGAAAAAATGTGCATCAAGCATCAAGGGCTGTGTATACTCAACAAACTGCATGGAGAGAAAAGAAGCGGGGTCTGGAAAGAAAAGAAGAAACAAGAAATGACTCTCATGGAAATCAAGGAAGGAAAGCAAGAGGCATGCTTAAGTGGGTTCACTCACACCACTACAACGCAAGAACTCAAATCTGGCGGCGCTACCCTTGCATGGAAAAAGGAGCATGGCAGAGGAAGTTGGTCTACAAAGACCATCCGCACTTCTCATCTTGAGAAGTGTTGAGGTACCCCTCCCCTTGTACTATATTTTCATATTTGATAAATAAAGTGATGCAGATTAAAGGGGGAGATACAATCCATGGGGGATATGCACCATGTGTGCATTAAAAGGAGCATTGGAAATCTGAGAGTGCATGCTAAATTGCACAAATCAAGCATTATGTGAAGAGCATTGAGAATCTGGTTATGTATGATAAAGAGGAGAAGATGAACCTGTCCAGCAGTGTTGATTAAACTGTCACCTTGAAGAAGTTAAGCAAAATCTGATCATATTTTCTGGAATCTGTGTTTTCATACTGAAATCTGTCCATGAAGATTGGAGTCATGAAAATCAGTTGGTATCAAGGCTGGTTTGGAGTAGAACAAATGGTGGCAGACCCTGAAAAGTGAATGGACAACAGAATAAAGAAGCACCAATATTTAATACTTCATGTATATTTGTAATGCACTAACCTGATTGTATCTGAGTGATTTTTCAAGATACCCTAAAGCTTCTTGGAGAAAGAATGGTATCAACAAAGTGGGTATCAACAAAGTGGGTCCCATGCCAGAATCATCTCGACAAGTGGTGTGCACACGGTCAAGGGGAGTTGGAGTTACGCACATACAGGCTGTTTAGCCTCATTTGAAAGAAGGAAAGTGCCTTGTGAAAATTCAGAGGACATGGATTTCCAGCAGCATCACTTGGTTGGTTTTAACAAATGATATCAAATTGGACCATGGTATGATCGTTACCCATGTTCTTTAAAGTTTATGTTCGAACTGTTTGGTGAGAAGTTATGGATCTGAAATCAATGAACCCCTGCATGACGGGAGAAATCGGATGTCGATGCAAGGAGACACGACCGTTGAAATACGGAGGCTGCCATGAGTTGATCATCGGGGTGAGGAATACAGGAGATTGGAGATCGATGAAACCATAATCGAACGGGGAGAAAGAGCCACAGTCGAGGTGGCGGAGCCGGGAAGGCGGAGGGTACTGGGAGAAGGAGGCCGAGGGGATCGGGAGGATGAGGCGGAGGCGGCTAAAAAACAATAACAATGAAAAATATAAATTTACTATAAATTACTATTTTTTAAAACATTTCAATTTTTTATTTATTAAATAATGTTGTAAACAGTATTAATCTTTGCAAGTTTAAAAAATATTTTTTATGAAAGAAATTTAAAATATGTACTTAGAAAAATATAACAAAACATTATTACATAAATGTTGTGAAATTGATCGAACGCCGATTGAAACCGCGAAGCATTTCGAAACCAGAAATGTAAGATCGATCGTAAGCGAAGCGCATCGTTGAGAAAGCGAATATCGAATTTGCGTATGACGATGATAATAACAAATAGAAATATAAATACAAAAGAAATACAAGAAGTATAGAACACAATGTAGAGTCAAAAGTCCATCTTATTTCATTAACACATTGTCATATTTATAGAGTACATGAGATCTCATCCAACGGTGAGAATATGAAAGGTTGTCCATTAAGAGGGGAATTAATTGGGAATTGAGGAGTCATCATTATTTTCATAGTTATGACATCCATTAATAATGTTTCATAACACTCCCCCTTGGATGTCATAATTTCATGGAACATTATTTAATCTTCACTTAAAAAAAACCTGTGGGGAAAATAAGTGAAGCCAAAATAAAAGAATTTCACGTCATGTTGCCTCATTCAAAACCTTATCAGAAAAACCCAGTGGGAAAACCCGATGAAGGGAAAAAGAGTGCAGCGTTCCCAACTCCCCCTGATTATATCATTTAGTTATATCTTCAGGATATCAATTAATATTATTATTTAATTATGTCTTTAGGATATGGGAGGAAGACCATAGGTAATAATGAATAGTCTCATTAAAAATTACAACTCACGGGGAAGACCAACAATTCCCATTAATTATAGATATCCATAATAATTTATAACATTCCCTTGGATATCTATTATGACGTATGATTGCCTCATTAAAAACCTCATCAAGGAAAAACCCTTCAGGGGAAAACACTTGATTAGGGAAAAAAAGTACAATAACATTAAGTCCCCGGAGTGTTGCCTCGTTAAAAAGCTTATCAAGAAAACTCAGTGGGAAAAACTTGACTAAGGGAAAAAGAGTACAATAGTCACATCTCCCACTCATAATAATCATTATTTAACTCATAGAATGACCATGATCAATTCATAACCAAAACATTCAGTTTTGAATTTTGAAATAATAATAACTTATACCCTTTAGATTTCAATGAATGGGGAAGAACATTAACTTGCATCATAATATGATTTATTGTCATTTGCAAGGTACATATGCACATGTACATGTCTATCCTTCAGGGATAAATAAAATGTGCATTTATATTTAATCATTCTGGGATAAGTATGTTCTTCATCAACCCCTTATGTATGAAATCTATCACTCTTGGAAGCAAGAGATTTAATTATTCATTAAGGGTAAAACCATTCAAAATTTTACATTTCATATTCAGGATAAATCTTATTCAGTTCACCACATAATTTATCAGATTGGGTGAAACTTCCATAATTTTGAATATGCTTTAGGCATTTCAAATCCTTCTGGGATTCATATAAATATCCAAATATACAAGGAAGATTATTTCTTATAATAATATCATTGATATTCAATAGTCTTTAGAGTTTAGATAATCAATCCATAACTTTATATGTTGAACATTTCATAAGTTCCTTTAATAATTTTGGCCAATTATTATGATGTCGACATCTGTCAAAATTCATTGCCATCAATGAGTTTTAAAAGCATTCATAGAAAATATATCATCAACAACATTTGATTGAGATCTCATAATTTTTCTGGTACCAGTGTCACTTCAGGGACAATATCTAAAAAGATATAATGCTGCTGATATATTCATTTTCCTCTTCAAGGGAAAATATATTTATTGCTTTCTACTCATGATGAACAATGATTTTATATAATCAGTTCAACCACACTTCAGGTGTGTATAATCAGACTATTGGTTTCCAACACTTTACATTCATGTGAGTGTTGTGAGCATCTTGTCAATGGTTATGCAGGACCATATAATATATGATACTCGATATTTCATTTAATCAACATGCATAGTATGCAATGTTTACTCACCAGCATCAAATAACACATGTGATCATTTAGTGGATGCATCTTTCATATAGATGGATCACATGGTGGGCACGCCCCATATATACTTCTTCATAAGTATATGGGAAATTTATTTCCATAATAACTGCTGATGATATAAATAATTTACCTCAAAAACGGGTACCTCTGGGTAAATTATCATACAGGGCGAATTCATAATGACTTAATGATAATAAATTCATTGATAATTTTGTAGACATGCATCCATTAAATAAATTCATCATTCTCCCCCAGATGGATGTCTACTATGTTATCAATAAATCGATGTTCGTGTATAATTGAATCAATATCTTTCATTATAATTGATCCCAAATAGCCTAAATCATCATGTCATATATTTAAAGTGCTAGGATTGATAAACTTATGGTATACCATTATTGATTCGATTGTACATAACAAATTCTTTATAATCACTTTTATGAATGCTTGTTACATATTGAGGTACCTCTTTTATCCAGTGTCTCCATATGATATTCATTTTCAAGAATACCATTCATATATCTCACCGAGACTTCAAATATAACAAAGCATTAAGAATTTGTACTACCAGGTAGGAATATATTCGCTCTTCTGGAGTCGTTAATTAATTTTTTCTACCGGTAAATGTACTTATATGGGCATATACTAACACATATATGAGTTCTTTTGAAGCATTTAATCAAAATAATATTTATAAATATTTTGCTTCAAGATCAACGCATATAAGATCTCAAGGATCTTTCATTATGAAAACTCATATTTGTCATTATAATTTCCACTTATGGTGGTTGATGAATTCATAATATAATCATAATGGGTTAGGCCCATCACCAAGTAGATTATTGCATAATTTAGAACTTCTGGCCAAAATATTTTGGAACTTCGGGCCCAAATATTATTTTACAATACATCTACCTAGGATAGGTGTAAGAACCCGGTTTTTGATGTGAAAGACTTTGGAATATTCTTGATGATATTCCAGAGCAGCGCCTTCAGACGGCGTGCGATTTCGAGCCCTGGAGTGGCCGGAATTAAATTTTCAGTGCATTCACACTGGAAATGCTAAATAAATGCAATAAATCCTAAACGGTGATCCGGATCAGGGATCCAAGTGTACGGATGGGTCCGGAACGGGGTGTTTACCCTATTAACGACATAAGACTTGTCAGCGTGGGATGTTTGGACCCCTCGCCCGCTTCTGGAATGTTAAACGGATTAATTAATTAATTAATTAATTCGTTTAATAGCGAAACACTAGTATATCTTGAACAGTGGCTCAGATTGGAAAACTGAGGGCACCGTTGAGTTCGGAGTGTGCCGTTTACCCTAGGAGGGGTATAAGTTTCGCGGGCGCGGGCTGTTTGTGAAAAATGGCCTCAGGGGCGTTTTCGTAATTTGGCGGCCTCGGGCGCTAAGTTTAGTAACTTTTGAACGGGGTCTCGGAATAAAATTCCGAGACCTCCGTTGCGCTCAAAGCATGGTTCTTATCCTAGGGGAGGCTAAATCCCGACCCCGTCGGGAGTTCGGTTTCGGGGCTGTCGGACGGGCGTTTAAGTGATTTATATTTAAACACCCCCCTTTCCTTCTTCTTCCTCTTCTCCCTCAAACCCTCCTCCCCCCTCCTTCACCTCCGGCGAGGCGAGCTCCGGTGAGGCGAGCACCGGCGAGGCGGCTCCGGCGAGGCGAGCACCGGCGAGGCGGCTCCGGCGAGGCGAGCACCGGCGAGGCGGCTCCGGCAAGGTGCGATGGCGCGCGGCGGATCGCGCGGGAAGCGTCGGGCGAAACCCAACGAGGTAGGCGGATTTGAGTTTTTCTCCCCTTCCCCGTTTTAATCCTCATTTATGATCAATCGCACCAATGGATCGTCGAACAAAGCCCGTAGATGCGTATATCCCGTCCCAAGGTTTCCGGAAAGCTATCCGGATCGAATTTTCGACCACCGGATCGTTTCCGGTGGTCCTCGGAAGTTTTCCGGCCATGAGGCCGGTTTCCGGCGAGTGCCGAAGGCGGCGGGCGGCGGCGCGGGGCGGAGCGCGGTGCAGCAGGGCGGTCGGTCGGGGCTTCGAAGGCGGCGGCGGCTGTCGGAAGCCGGCCGCGGCGCCGGCCGCGGGCGCCGGCAGGCGGAGGAGAGGGGGGCCGCGAAGCGCGCGACCGCGACCCGCGAACCGCGGGTCGCTGTGGGGAATCAACCGGCCGCGAGGCGGCCGATCGGCTGAAGCGAGCCGCGGCCAGCTGGCCACGAAGGGGTTGAACCGGACCCACGACTGAGCCGCGGGCCGACTGTGCGGACCGGGCCGGCCGGCGCGGGCCGGCCCAAGCAGGGCGGAGCGGCCGGGCCGGGCCGGTTCGGCCCAAGGGGCTTTGCCCCTCAGTCTTCGGACGCCCGTATTTCGGGCTACGGGCATCCGTTTTGCGCGCCGTCTGCGGTAGCGCGGAGCTTGCGTCGAGGAAAATCTTTTGAGCTAGTTTTGGGAATTTTTAGTTCCCGAAACGAGGGGCCTCGGAGGTGCGACGCGTCCTTAAGTGGACGAGCGTTTTTCCCGGGATTTTTGTTTTGGACGGTGCGGACGCGTCCGACATCCGTTTTGAGCGCCGTCAGTGGCGTTGTGACCCTGGAACTGAGGCGGAGGTTTTCAGTGTGGTTCTAGGCATTGAGGCTGGAATTGAGGTGTGGGCCCCACGTCCCGTCTTTTGAGCTGCGTGCAGCTTTTAGCGACTTTTTCCTCGGACGTCCGTTCGGGGCGTGCGAGCAATCGATGTTGGGTGTTTTTACGAGGGGATTGCAATGGTGAAATACGCCCGCCCTAATTCGGCACGATGGTGCGGGGCCCACGAGAGCCGTTTGGGCCGTCGACGGTGATTTTCCATCTTTATCACCGGGCGACCGTTTTGGACAAGTGAATAGTCCATCTTGTGTACTTTTTCGAGAGGATCGCAACGGTGCAATCCATTCGTTGAGTTTTGGGACCGGCATGCGGGTCCCACGAAGCACCGCTCGTGTGTGGTGTGCCCTTGCAGACGACGGACAGGTAGAGCGTGACTTCAGTGGAGTGTAGGAGCTTGGGAGCTTGGACCGCGTGCGGTGGTCGTGGCCGGGTTCCAAGTGGCAGACCCATCAGCTGTTTCTTTTTGTTTACCGGTTGCCGGGTTGTGGCACTTTTTGGTTGGGCGCGTGTTTTTCCCCTTTTTCCTTTTCAGCACTTTACTTGTATCTTGTAGAGGTCGATGCACTATGTGGTTTATATATAGCAGTTGTTCTTTTTACTCTACTTGTCTTTTCTTTTACTCTGCACTTTTGCATTGAGTTTGCTGCGTGTGCATGTGTACAGGTGCTTAGGCAAAGGCCTCCCTGAGTTGTTGTGCCTTCGACGCTGGTCGCCAGCCCCTAGCCTATGGAGGCGGGCTTGGGGTAGTTGCGGCTCGAGGCCGGGTAGGGTCGGGTCGTGACAAAGTGGTATCAAAGGTGGTTTGTTCCTTGGGACGTTGTGCGGACGTCCCTAAAAGAGGAATTGGTTGGGATATAGGGCAACAGTGTTAACGTGTCTCGAGAGCGGCTCTCAGGCCAGGGAGTCCAGTGATGGTGCAGCGGCCGACGTATCCATTCACCAGGACCTTGATAACCCGCTTGTCGACTCGGCATGCTGAGACACTTGTTGCAGGGAAAATTGGTTTGTGCATCACATAGGACTGAGTCTTTAACTATCCTTATTGAGTCAACTCCCCATTATTGATATTGGTATATACATATATGCTCATCTGATCGCGACACTTCTTGATAATATTCAGGATGTCTCCGCGAGGACAGCCAGCCAGGATACCAGCTTGGGTGCGTGACGATGACCCTGTGAGCTATGAGGCCACGGTCCAGGACCCATCATGCGAGCCCCTTCTCCGGGTGGGCCGGTACCAGCACTCCCACCTGTTGAGCAGCAGACAGTTTCAGCCAGAGCAGGCTGAGTTTGAGCGCGGGTTGAGCACGCTGTCACGACCCGTCCTCGGGGCCCGTGCCGTGACTACCCCAAGCCCGCCTTCCATAGGCCAGGGGCTGGCGACTAGCACCAAGGCGTAAATCCCGAAAAAAAGAGAAGGCATTGCCTTTGAAAAGTAAGCAAGCACCACAGAGTAAGCAAGAGGAAAAATAAACACTAAGTAAAAACTATAACAAGCTGTGCTGAAAGAAAAAGGGGTCAGAAATACAAACCCAACTGTAAAGTACAATTGAAAGGGGAAAACAACAACTGAAAGGAAAAGTCGCAGCGTCGAGCCATCCTCTGAAGGTCCCACCTGAAGGGTGGGTACAGATAGCCTCCACAACTCCTCGGTCCAGTCGTCCGCTCTGAGTACGTCCCGCCCAGTGGTCCACCTCCAGGTACTGTCCTGCTCCGCATGCCTCCACCACGATCAGCGCTGCCTGTCGTCTGCAACCAACACAACGAAGTGTGGGCATAGCCCGTGCAGGGGTGAGTATAAGCTACTCAGTAGGGACCCCGAGACCCCCAAAGGTCTCCCGAAATCCACAAAGGATAATCCACAAAGAAAAGATACAATCACGAAGTAACAACCGACGCTGCTTAGGTATATGCCCATAAATATACCTAAGTCATCAATTCCCGTTCGACTCCGACGTCCGAGCCCAAGCACAACCCAGTCCACACAGGAAAGCAAAAACGTATACCCACATAGGATAGCACAACACAATCCACAAAGGAGAGTAAACAGTAATCCACATAGGATAGCTCAACATAATCCACAAGGAGAGTAAACAGTAAATCCACACAGGATAGCTCAACACAATCCACAAAGGAGAGTAAACAGTAAATCCACACAGGATAGCTCAACACAATCCACAAAGGAGAGTAAACAGTAAATCCACACAGGATAGCTCAACACAATCCACAAAGGAGAGTAAACAGTAAATCCACACAGGATAGCTCAACACAATCCACAAAGGAGAGTAAACAGTAAATCCACACAGGATAGCTCAACACAATCCACAAAGGAGAGTAAACAGTAAATCCACACAGGATATCTCAAAACAAGTATACTTCTTCAAAAGTCGATAGAGATAATCAGATGTAGCCACTGATTCATCTAAGCCGTCGGACCCAGAAAGGATCGGTAGGTACTAACCCCCACAATGACCTACACAGGATCGTTCAGAAAGTTGAACCCAAAGCTATTGGGAAACTCCTTTTTCCATCAAGTGCAGTGGTTATGCCGCTACAACCAAGCGCTCCTCCATCGTGGGTCTGCCGCTACAACCAAGCGCTCCCCTGTGCCACTACAACCAAGCACACCTCTTTCGTGGGTCTGCCGTTACAACCAAGCGCTCCCCTGTGCCGCTACAACCAAGCGCATCTCTGTCGTGGGTCTGCCGCTACAACCAAGCGCTCCCCTGTGCCGCTACAACCAAGCGCACCTCTGTCGTGGGTCTGCCGCTACAACCAAGCGCTCCCCTGTGCCGCTACAACCAAGCGCACCTCTGTCGTGGGTCTGCCGCTACAACCAAGCGCTCTCCTGTGCTGCTACAACCAAGCGCACCTCTACCGGGATATCCGTAACACACCAAGTCGTTCAATCAGCAGTCGTCAAGTCTCAACCGGCTCTAGGGTTTCCGCACACAGCATGCTCGTTTCGGGAGGGTCCACTCCACGAGCTAAGATGTCGATGCATCAACTGACATGTAGTCCGGAGTTGATGTATCCCAAGATGTACCGTAGTGGTCACTGCCGAAAACACGGAGGATTCCCATACGGTTTTCATCATCGTCGCGGTCGAATCCACTGAGGATCTCTGTACAGTCATCGCCGTCATAGCAGCAGTCGCAGCCAGCTCTAGGGTTTCCGCACACAGCAAGCTCGTTCGGAAGGGTCCGCTCCACGAGCTGAGAGGCTGATACAACAACTGACACAAAGTCTGAACTTGATGTATCCAAAAGTTCCGTATCGTCAACAGGAACTCAACGTTGCAGACGACGCGTCAATCGGACGCCCGGTCTGAGAGTTATTGGCTTTTTCGTCCCAGGGGTTTGGTTGGTTTTTAAGGCAAAACCAACCCGACCGTACTCCACCTGCGTCCAAACCTCGGGCGGAGTGAGCCAAAAGATCCGTCTCACTTAGAGGAATCCACCAAAGCCGACGACACGTCAATCGGACGTCCGTAGCTCAAGATATGAGCGTTTCCGCTCCGAGGGCCCGGTTGGTTTCGTGTACGAACCAACCCAGCCGAACCCAAAGTATTCCGAAACCTTGAGTGCGATATACCGAAACGACCGTCTCGATCCAAGGATCGCGTAGCCGCTGATGTCGCATCGTTCAGAGTCCCGTGGCTCAAGTTATGAGCGAAAGACCGAAAACGGTCCGAAGACGGGGGGGGTCCGGGCCCGGGCCGACCCGGCCGGACCCGGTCCGGCCCGGCCGGTCGGACCGGCCTGGCTCGGCCAGCCCGGCCCGGCTCGGTCGAGCGGCCGAGCGACGCGGGGGGGAGCTGCCGCCCCCGCGGCACCCGCGGGGTATCGCCCTTGACGACCCGAGCGACGCGGGGGGAAGCCGCCGCCCCCACGTGACAACCCCGCGGCACCCGCGGGGTGTCGCCCCGAACAGCCGGACGCGGCTTCAGCCGCGGCGGCCTCATCCAGCGGTGCATCGGGGCGCCGCCAGAATCTCCCGCGGGCCACCGGAGTTGCTCCGGTGGTCCGTTTTCCTTCTCGTCTACGCCGGTGCTCCTCCCGGGACTCGTTCTTCACTGCGGAACCATCAAACTTCCGTTGCGGCACGTTCCGTCGACTCCCGTCAAATCCGCACAACAACGAAGAACGACAGAGGGTTGTCGGGCCGTGTTCGTTTGGCCCGCACCCTCCGCGTTAGATAAAAACAACGGGAGAAATATATTCAACACTTGAATCAACAATTTTAAAGGATTAAAATTGTTCTTATTGTCCGGTTATTCACTTTTAAAAGAAACGATCGTGGGAAAAAGGAATTATTCACAACAACCCCTACCTCGTAGTCGTCGTCGTACGCACGTTCTTCGCGGATTGGTTCGTCGCGGAAGGAGGGGATCATCGCGGCGTCGCGGAAGGGCGTCGCGTCGTCGCAGAATCCGGCGTTGAGTCGGCGAACTCAACGGACCAAGAAACAATAGATTTAATTTAATTATATAAAATTAAATCCATGTTTTGTTAAAAAAAACACAAGGGAGATTTAAGAGTATCCCGAAGTCTTTTACCTCAAACAGCTGATCGAAGATTTCGTTGTGGAGGAAGAGACGTCGCAGAAGAACGTTGCAGGAAGGGAACGTCGGCGTCGCGGAACACGGCGTCGCGTCGTCGACTTCCGTGGGTTCGGCGTTCTTCGTCGGAGGCCGGCGTTCTTCGCGTTCTTCGCGTTCTTCGCGAAGGAGGATGAAGGCTCAAGAACTCAGACAAAACCTCTCAACGAGTAATCCTCCAAAAAGACTTGTTGGTCTTATTTTATTATTACGCCAACAAACGAAAAAGGTAAGTAACGACCCATCAATTCGTTGAATTAATTCAACGAAAGAAACCGCCCATTTAATTCATGAAATAAACCGCCCAATTAAATGGTGCGTTAAGGATTTAAGAAAACGCGTCAGTTGACTTTCATAATGACGGGTTTTTGCGGGTGCGTTACTTAGCGGAAAGAAACGGCGGGGCTCGTGTGGGCCCCACCTCACAAATATCCTACCAAGGGGGTAGGATATTTCTGGATAGCACCCTATCCGTTTTAACTCAGTTTAAGTGGCTTTCAAGTGGATTCAAGTGAGTTCCAAGTGGCTTAAGTGAAATAAAATAAAGTTTGTCGTAAAATTATTTTATTTCTTAACTTTAAGCCCGAAAATTAAAAACCACACCCGAGCAAACGCAACTCCGAAAGAGGCGTTTCTAAGCAAATACCGGCACTGCGATTTCATCGGTGCCCTCGTAATTCGATTCCGGGCACCGGTTCAAAAGTTAGAAAAACCCGCTCGTCCGTTCACTGAACGTACCCGAGCCAAACTTTGGAAAATGATTCCGGGCACACCGGGCCTCGGAATCAGGTGCCGTCAGAAACTGCGTTCTTGTAAAATTCCAAAGAAAATTAAGAAAAAAATTTTCCTTGAAATTTCCGGGTCTTTACATTACTCCCACCACAGGGCTTTACGTCCCCGTAAAGCTTCAACACAAACTAGGGATACAAAAGCGGTAGAGCTAGGCGGTAAGCCACCTCGCCAATCCTGCTGAGGACCTAGAAGGGTCCGATGAAGCATGGAGACAACTTGCCACCTCGAACAAATCTCCGTAATCCACGTCGAGGTGAGACCCGCATGAAGACGTGGTCGCCATCCTCGAACTCTAGTGGCCTCCGCCTCCTGTCAGCATAAGACTTCTGCCGGCCCTGAGCTGTCCTCATCCGCTCCTGGATGACCTGGACCTTCTCTATCGTGGCCTAGACCACCTCTGGTCCCACAAGAGCTGCTATGATTTATTCCTTTCCAATAAGAGAAATCCGATCTCATCCCCTGGATGAACCACGTTCTTTGCCTAATACAGTCAATCCCGACATGGATGATACTAACCCGTACCAAGGATGACGTCGTAAGGCCTCGACGCTACTACCAAGAGATCCAACCGTTACTCTCGCCTCCAAGGGTTGAGTCACACTGTCGGCATCAGTGTGTGGTAACTGGGTCTCCTCCAGTAGGTACCTCTCAAGTGAGGGTCAAGTCAACAGTCTAAACCGGAACCTCTTAGTAACAACACAAGAGAGGACAGGGAAGTAAATGCCACAAGAAAAGGTGTCTTTTATTACTTCAGCTCAAGTACAAAGACACAAAGCATCTACAAACATACATCAACAAAACTAGAAGCAACATGAACAAAAGTCTTCAGGCCTGGAGCTAGTCCCGCTCCTGTCCATCTGCTCCCGGAGCTCCATGATCGTAGGCCTCAGCTGCCTGGAGCTGAGCTCTCCCATGTCCTCTTGTCCCCTGCGGTCGGGGTGGACCTCCTGGTGGTGGTGGTGGCAACACCCCAAAGCGTCGTCCACCTCCAGCTGCACGGCCAGCTCCCCTGCCATGGCCGCCTGCTCCTTGCGGCCCGACCTGATCGAACCTCTGCCTCTGCCTGGGGGGCCCTTCGTCCATCTGCTGGTCATCCGTATGGCGGGTCGGACAGTCACGAGCCATGTGACCCATCCCGCCGCAGGAGTAACACTGCCCTCTCATGGAAAGTCGTTGTCCACCTCGAGTGCCTCGCACAAACGATCCAGAGTCATGCTGTCGACCACCTGTAGGTCTAGTCCTCTTGGACCCCTGCGTCATCTGTCTACTGCCCGCTGCAGAAGACTCTGCCGCATGCCGGCAAGTGGCGGGTCCTGCTGCTAGAGACTGCTCAGCAAGGAAACTCTCCACTAAGAGGGCTCGCTCCAACACCCCTGCCTAAGTCGGAATGTTGAGGGAGATCATTGAAGCCCTGATCTCGTGCCTCAGTCCCTGCTCGAAGGTCTGGGCCCGGAAGAACGGGTCCCGTACCATATCTGTGGAGTAGCGCGAGAGATCAGTAAATCTTGCCGAGTACTGGGCCACTGTCAGGCTGCCCTGCTGTAGCTGTAGTAGCTCCTGGATGCGCACCGCTCGGAGGGTGGCTGGGACGAACTCGGAGCGGAAGATGCTCTCAAAGTCCGTCCAGAGGAGAGATGTCTCGTCGTGCACCTGGAGCATCAAGCTCCACCATCTGCCTGCTGCCGCGTGCAGGAGGCTCGCTGCGAG
Source organism: Viscum album (assembly GCA_963277665.1). Lineage (NCBI taxonomy): Eukaryota > Viridiplantae > Streptophyta > Magnoliopsida > Santalales > Viscaceae > Viscum > Viscum album. The sequence goes on from OY728137.1 coordinate 1,314,251,275, forward strand.
GATCATCATGAGGTCTGCTGGTGTCCTCACTAATTTGAAAACTCGTACAACTGCCTCCAGCCAGTCCTCGGCGGCCTGAGGGTCTGTCTCCCCACGGAACCTGGGCGGTCGCTGGCGCTGGAACTCATGCAGTGCACTAAGGCGACGTGCATCGTCAGCGGCTGGGGCTGGTAGCATCGGTGGCTCGGCGGGTATAGGTACCGCCGGTGCCTCAGCTGTCAAAGGGCCCTGTACCGAGTCCTCGACGCTCGGTGGGCTCTCACCACGTATATCGCTCGGAACCCTAGCTGGCTGCCGTCGTGGGGCCATTCTGAAAAGGAAACAGGTGCGCCACGGTCAGAACAGTATACCTGGTGAGCTGACATAAGTAATCACAAAGAAAACTTGAAACACACATGCAATCAATGTTTTCGTGCATTAAGTCGGAAATCAGAAGTCAGGGTCCTGGTGTACGGATACGTCGGCCGCCGCACCAACACTGGACTCCCTGGACTGATAACCACACCCAATACGCTAAACACTATTGCTTCACATAGAAGAAAGATCAGAGTATGCAGTAGAATAGACCACCTCTGATACCAATTTGTCACGACCCGTTCTCGGGGCCCGTGTCGTGACTACCCCAAGCCCGCCTTCCATAGGCCAGGGGCTGACGACTAGCACCAAGGCGTAAATCCCAAAAAAAGGGAAGACATTGCCTTTGAAAATTAAGCAAGCACAACAGAGTAAGCAAGCGGAAAAGTAAACACTAAGTAAAAACTGTAACAAGCTGTGCTGAAAGAAAAAGGGACCGGAAATACAAGCCCAACTGTAAAGTACAACTGAAAGGGGAAAACAGCAACTGAAAGGAAAAGTCGCAGCATCGAGCCGTCCTCTGAAGGTCCCACCTAAAGGGTGGGTACAGATAGCCTCCACAGCTCCTCGGTCCAGTCGTCCGCTCCGAGTACGTCCCGCCCAGTGGTCCACCTCCAGGTACTGTCCTGCTCCGCACGCCTCCACCACGATCAGCGATGCCCGTCGTCTGCAACCAACACAACGAAGTGCGGGCATAGCCCGTGCAGGGGTGAGTATAAGCTACTCAGTAGGGACCCCGAGACCCCCGAAGGTCTCCCGAAATCCACAAAGGATAATCCACAAAGGAAAGATACAATCACGAAGTAACAACCGACGCTGCTTAGGTATATGCTCATACATATACCTAAGTCATCAATTCTCATTCGGCCCCAACGTCCGAGCCCAAGCACAACCCAGTCCACACAGGAAAGCAAAAACGTATACCCACACAGGATAGCACAACACAATCCACAAAGGAGAGTAAACAATAATCCACATAGGATAGCTCAACACAATCCACAAGGAGAGTAAACAGTAAATCCACACGGGATAGCTCAACACAATCCACAAAGGAGAGTAAACAGTAAATCCACACAGGATAGCTCAACACAATCCACAAAGGAGAGTAAATAGTAAATCCACACAGGATAGCTCAACACAATCCACAAAGGAGAGTAAACAGTAAATCCACAGAGGATAACTCAACACAATCCACAAAGGAGAGTAAACAGTAAATCCACACAGGATAGCTCAACACAATCCACAAAGGAGAGTAAACAGTAAATCCACACAGGATAGCTCAACACAATCCACAAAGGAGATTAAACAGTAAATCCACACAGGATAGCTCAACACAATCCACAAAGGAGAGTAAACAGTAAATCCACACAGGATAGCTCAACACAAATCACAAAGGAGAGTAAACAGTAAATCCAAACAGGATAGCTCAACACAAGTATACTTCTTCAAAAGTCGATAGAGATAATTAGATGTATCCACTGATTCATCTAAGCCGTCGGACCCAGAAAGGATCGGTAGGTACTAACC